>JAJTUV010000007.1:1200000-1800000 GCA_021653895.1 Mastomys natalensis
CAGACTAACAGGATGGATGTAAAGACAAGGTCCATCTACCTGCTGCATCTAAGAAATACAATTTAGCCTTAGGGTAAAAGGATGGCAAAAGATATTCCAAACAAATATATCTAAAAAAAAAATGGTGCATCTATTTACATATCTGACAAAGCAGACTTCCAAGCAAAAGTATCCCAAGAGATAGGAAAGGACATTATGTACTCATTAAAGGAAAATTTCACCAATAGGACATTGTAATTGTTAACATCTATGCACCAAGGCAACACAAGGGCACGCAAGTTCAAAAAAGAACCACTGCCATAGTTTAAATCACATATTGACTCTCACACACTGATAGTGGGAGACTTCAATACTCCACTCTCACCAATACAAACATCATCCCAACAACACTTAAACAGAAATGCTGGAGCTAATCAGAAACCAAGTTCACCTAACAGATACTTATAGACAATTTCATAAAAGCATAAAACCCTTCTTCTCAGCAGCCCATGGAACTTTCTCCAAAAATGACCACATACTCAAACACAAAGCAAGTCTTAAGAGATATAAGAAGATTAAAACAACATACCCTGCATTCTATTTGACCAGCATGGATTAAAGTTGAATGTCAGTATCAACGTTAACAACAGAAAGCTTACAGACTCATAGAAATAGAATAAATTATTACTGAGTAAAAATGAGTCAAGACAGGTATTAAAAGAGAAATTTAAAACTTTCTAGAGTTGAACAAAAATGAAAACATTCCTATACTTGGGAAACAATGAAGGTAATTCTAAGAAATATGTTCATAATACTAAGTGCCTACATTTTAAAAAAAAGGAAGAAAAGAAAACAAAAACAACCAAAAACCAAACTGGACAGATCTCATACTAGTAACTTAACAGCACACATGAAAGTTTTCTAACAACAACAAAAAAAAGAATTACACCTGAAAATAGACAGCAAGAAATAAACACTGGGCTGAAAATCAATACGATAGAAAACAAGCAAACAAACAAAATGCAATACAAAGAATCAATTAAACAAAGAGTTAGTTTTTAAAGAAAATTAATAAGATTGACAAACCATTAGCTAAATGAACTAAAAGGCAGATAGAGGAGAACCAAATTAACAAAATCAGAGATGAAAAGGGGGCAAAGCAACACTGACAGAGGAAATTCAGAGAATCAGAATGACATAGTTTAAAAACTTGTACTCCAATAAATTGGAAAATCTAAAAGAAATGGATAACTTTTTCAATAATACCATCTACTAAAGTTAAATAAAGGTCTCATAAGCAATTTAAACAGATAGATAACTCCTACTGATATAGAAGCAATAATTAAAAATTTCACAAACAAACAAATATCCTAGGAAGAGATGGTTTTAGCCCAGAATTCTATCAGAATTTCCAAGAAGAGTTAATATAAGTACTCCTAAAATATCCCACAAAATAAAAACAGAAGATGCATAGCCCAATCCCAAACCACATGAAGACCCACCAAAGAAAGCAAACCACAGACCAATTTTTCTTATGACCTTAGACGCAAAAATTCTCAATAAAATACCTGTAAACTGAAAAAAAGAACACATCAAAAAGTCCACCCACCATGAGATGCATGAGTGGTTCAGCATGCATAAATCAATACATGTAACCCATCATATATAGAGACTGAAGACAAAAACCACATGATCATCTCATTGGATACAGAAAAATCTTTTGGTAATATCCAACACCCTGCCATGATAAAAACCTTGGATTGATATTAGAGGTACCAAGGACATATCTGAACATAGTAAATTCAGTTTACATCAAGCCCAATGTCAACATTAGTTAATAGAGAGAAATTCAAAGCAATTACACTAAAATCAGGAATAAGGCAAGGTTATCCACTCTTTACCTAATCAATATTGTAATTGAAGTCATTACTAGTGCAATAAGACAACTGAAGATCAAAGAGATACAAATTGGAAAAGAAGAAGTCAACATACCTTTTTTTGCAGATGAGATGCTAGTTTACATAAGTAACCCTAAAATTTCTACTAGAAAACTCTTACAACTAATAAACACTTTCATCAAAGTGGATGGATATAAAATTATCTCACAGAAATCACTATACCTCCTATATTCAAATGTCAGACTTTAAAAGAAAACAGGGAAACAATACCCTTCACAATAGCTTCAAAACTTATCAAGTATCTCAGGATAACTGTAACCAATCAAGTGAAAGACTTATATGATTTAAAAAGGAATTAAAGAATCAAATTAGGATAATGTCAGAAAATGGAAAGATCTCCCAACCTCAAGGATCAGTGTGATTAATATTGTGTAAATGGACACCCTACCAAGGACAACCCACAGTTTCAATGTAATCCCATCAAAATTCCAACACAATTCTTCAAAGATATTAAAAGGATATTTTTCAGTTTCATACAGAAACACAAAATGTCTAGATAACTAAAACAAAATACCTCAAAAAAAAAAAAAAAAAAACAAACAAACAAAACAACAACAACAACAACCCTCCCCAGCCATCCTGGATAATAAAAGGAATGCTGGAATCACCATCCTCTATATCGAATTGTACTAAAAAGCTATAGTAATAAAAAAACAGCATGGTATTGGCACAAAAACAGTTCAGTGGTCAACGGAATTGAATTGAAGGCCTAGACATAAATTCACATACCTATGGGCACCTATTTTGCTTTGTTTGTTTGTTATTGTTTTGTTTTGCTTTTTTTCTTAAAGAAGCCAGAAATGCATACTGGAAAAAAGTCTTTATCTTTAACTAATGGTGCTGGTCAAACTTGATGGCTGCATGGAGAAGAATTATATATATATGTGTGTGTGTGTGTGTGTGTATGTGCATATGTATATGTATATATTAGCACAAAAACTCAACTCCAAAATGGATCAAAAATCTCAACATAAGACCAGATACACTGAGCCTGACAGAAGACATGGTGGGTCATAGCCTTGAGCTTATTGGTATAGAAATATACTTTCTGAACTGAATACTGTTAGCATAGGGTCTAAAATCAACAGTTAATACATGGATCCTCATGAAACTGCAAAGTTTCTGCACAACAAAGGGCAACATCATTTGGACAAAGTAGCCATTTATAGAATGGGGAGAAAATACCAACTTTACATCTGATACAGAGTAATATCCAAAATTTATAGTAGTCAAAAACTGAATGTCATGAAAAAAATTAACCAAATTATAAAATACTTTGTTCCATGATGCAGAAAAAGAAAAAGAAATAAACAAAATAGAAATTAGGTTTTAAAAAAGGAAAGAATGAAAAAAGATTATTATTTGGTACACTAATCAAACCTTTGGAAAATTAGAAGAGCTCTCTGGAGGACATGACAACTGACTTTCTACACAATAGAAACTAATAAAAGAGACACAATGTGACAAAAGAAAAAAATGGGGTACAGATCTCAACAAAGACTTCTCAGAAGAGGAAACTCAAATGGCTAAAAAAACATCCTTAGTTATGGGGGAAATGGAAATCGAATCTACTTTGAGATTCCATCTTATAACTGTCAAAATGGCTAAGATCAGTTTAAAAAAATGACAACTCATGCTGATGAGAAAGAGGAGTAAAGGGAGAACTCGTTCATTGCTTGTGGGAGTGTACACTGATACAGTCACCATGGAATTCAGTGTGGTGATTCCTTAGGAAGAAGAGAATCAATATATGTCAAGATACATCTATACCACTCTTGGGCATATGCCCAAAGGATACTTCATCCTACCACAGAAATCCAGGCTCAAACATGTTCATTGCTGTTCTATTCATAAAAGCCAGAAACTGTAAACAAACTAGATGTCCATCAACAAATGAATAGATAAAAAAAATATGGTACATTTATGCAATGGAATATTACTCAGCCATTAAAAAAGTGAGAGCCAGAATGACAAATATGCTATGCATTCTCTTCTATGTAGATATTAGCTCTTAAGTCAATGATGAGAAAGCTACAATCTATAAATCCACAGATTTAGCCCTAAAGTAAGGTACTAGTAAGCATTGGTAGATGGTCCTAGAGAGGGTAAATAGAATAGATATGTATTGAATACAGGAATACTGGAACAGGAGGATGAAGTCGGGATGGGGAGGAAATTCGAGGAGAGACAGCTAAAATTAAGTGCCATTTGAGGGGTAGTATGGAAACCCAATACAGTACAAGCTTCCTAAAATAACCTAATGAAATCACAAAATAATGGGAAGAAAGAGCAACTGGTTATCGCCTGTCACCAAATGAAGCTTCTAGTTCCCGGAATGTGTTACAATATAATTGAGTGGCTGGACAAAAGAGTCCCAGGGGAACCCCCAAATAACCCAGAGTATAGCCAAGACTGTAGGTTGCTTTCCATAATCTGATGACAATACTCTATTGCTGAAAACACCTTCGAAAAACAATTAAACATGGAGAAGTAGAGCTGGAGCTTATTAGAGTACTCACCCTCAACGGAGAAACATGGACAGCCAGCTACCTTCAATCTAATCTACAAAGGTGCACTGCCTGCAAGATATGTTGGTGCAGTATTTGCACAAAGCTTGTGGGAATAACCAACTGTCTTAGTCAGGGTTTCTATTCCTGCACAAAACATTATGACCAAGAAGCATGTTGGGGAGGAAAGTTTATTCAGTTTGCACTCCCACATTGCTGTTCATCACCAAAGAAAGTCAGGACTGGAACTCAAGCAAGTGAAGAAGCAGGAGCTGATTCAGAGGCCATGAAGGGATGTTAGTTTCTGGTTTTCTTCCCCTGGCTTGCTCAGCTTGCTTTCTTATAGAACCCAAGACTACTAGCCCAGGGATGGCACCACCCACAATGGGCCCTCACACCCTTGATCACTAATTGAGAAAATGCATTACAGTTGGATCTCATGGAGGCATTCCCCCTCAAGGGAGGCTCCTTTCTCTGTGATAACTCCAGCTTGTGTCAAGTTGACACACAAAACCAACTAGTACAATCTTGACTTAAGGTCTACTTCACAAGATGGAATCCGAAATTGATATTAGGTAACACAGGGACTGAGGGGTCCTACTACCAATTTACTAAACGAATGTAGCAATGAAATGATTCCTTATGACATCCTGCAATACTCATAGACAAGTGCATCACTCAGGCATCATCAGAGAAGCTGCTTCCTGCAGCTGATTGGAACAATTACAGAGATCCACAGCCAGACAATGTGGGTAACCGGGTGCGCAGCAGTGGAGTCCCTGGGACACACGGCAGCAGACCAGCATGGTGGAGGCTGCCCGCAGGGTTGGGTGGTAGCGGCTCCCACATGCAGGAGAAAGTCTAAGGTCTCTGAGGCTGGAAGCTTTGACAACAGCAGTCCTGGCAGGCCCCAATGACACAAGGAAGTCCTTGGTTCCAAAAGGGTTTATTGTCATGGCAGAAGGTGGATGGATCTGGATGTACCCCCACCCCCAAACTCAGGACAAACCTGAGTTAAATAGGGAGGGAGAAAGGGGGAGGTTCTGGGGAGGAATGCTTAATTGGCTCTGCCCTCTGACCTTCATTAGTATGTAAATTTCTAGGGCCTGAGATCTGTAGTCACACCCTCTACCTGTGCACTTTGGGAGTGGCTGTAATGGCCTACATGACTGAACCATGTAGGACTATGGAGATTGGACACCTTGTCAGGACCCTGGGTTCTGGGGACGTAGCCGAACTCCTGCC
Source organism: Mastomys natalensis (assembly GCA_021653895.1). NCBI lineage: Eukaryota > Metazoa > Chordata > Mammalia > Rodentia > Muridae > Mastomys > Mastomys natalensis. The sequence continues at coordinate 1,205,690 of JAJTUV010000007.1, forward strand.
GTTTCTCCCTTGGAGTCTGGGGGTTCCAGGCCCATGCCCAGGCAAGAACCAGGATACCCTTACGCAGTCTCACGAGACAATATGCAGAGTGAGAGATCTCAGAACACTCAGAACTGGATAGAATATATCTATTAAGTCGCCTGGCCCTTGTACGGCTCAGGGAACCCTGTGGAAGAGGAAGTGGAAAAATTGTAAGAACAAGAAGGAATGGAGGATGGGCATACACATACATACACACACACACACACACACACACACACACACACACACACAGCCTTCTAAACACAACAGGACCAATGCACATATGAACTTACAGAGTGTATACATGGCCTGAAAGGAGAAGTGGACACATGCCCCCATCACTAACCCACGAGCAATCTCCAATTGATGACCACTTACAAATGAAAATTAAGTTTTCACTAGGGAAAATAACTACTCTTAAGGCTAGGCTGCAAGACAGCAGTAGGTGGCAAATGAACAGAGAAACACCTTGAGGGCATCTTTGGAGATTCCTTATGTCAGGATGCCACGTCAGGGCTTTTAAAATTCGTTTTAATTCTAGTCTATTCTAGTAAAGTCTATCTTTTTTTAATCCTGTCTTGTCTTACAAATCCTTTGTGTGTATATTGTCTTCAAATTTTGGTTTTTATGGGACTCCTGTGTGTAAACAAGTGGGTCTCTGCATCTGTTATCTGTTTCTTGGAACTTTTCCTTCTTTTCATTGATTTTATTCGATTCCAATTTGTTTATTTTAAAAACTTATTTTATTATTATCCTTTAGATGCCTGTTTATTTTCTAATGAGAGGCAGAAAGGGGTAGATCCAGATGGGAGGTGATGTGGATAAAACCAACAAGGAGCCCAGATAACGATAACGGAAACCATAGTCAGGATATACTGAATAAAAAGAAATCCATTTTCAATAATAAGAAGACGGCCTGAGTGTAAATAATTTTGAAGGGAACCTCTATCAAATATTTAGAAACTAAAGTTTTTTTTATTTTTAAAAATGGAAAAATCTGGCATATACAAGAGGAAACAGAACAAAACAACAACAACACCCTGAATCAGTTCATTTGACTATGGCACCTGTGGCAATTTGAATGAGATGGCCTCTGTAGGCTCATATGTTTGATAAAACAGTTCATGAAGGATTAGGAGGTATTGTTTTGTTGAAAGAGGTGAGGTTTTGGGCTTTCAGGTTTTAAGAGCTCAAGTCACTCCCAGTTAGCTAATTCTCTCTGCCTCAAGCTTGACAATCAGATGTAACCTCTCAGCTACTGAGATGGCTCTGTATCTGCCTGCTGATATGCTCCCTGCCATTGTCATGGACTCTGGTCCCCTACAACTCACTGTAAGTGAGCCCCCAATAAACTCTAGTATAATGTTAATTGATCGTAGTGTCTTGTCACAGCAATAGAAAAGTAACTAAACATTATAAACAAAGCATGTGTAGTCTTTAAAGCATAGAAAACAAAATCTACTCCTACTTAGGAATACTAAGGCAAATAATGTAAATGTAACATGAAGAAATGATACTTCAACAGCATTTAATGCAGCACTGCTTATCATTCATACAGATGAAAAAACTCTAATAGTTTTTATACCTTGTCCAAAAGATATTTTGATGCAACCTCTAGCAGGTCACTTAGTTTCATTCCCTGTTTCATTGACATTATCATTTTATCATGCCAACTTAAGATACCAAGGGTTTATATTGGCTCATAGTTGCAGTTTACAGGTTATCATGATGGAGTTATCACAGCAGCAGGAGATTGACAGATTAGGTCACATTTCATCCAGACTCAAGGAATGAAGGAGAAATGCTTGCACCATGGTGTTATGCTACCCTTCTCCATTTTATACTGTCCAAAAATCCCTCGTCCAGGAAATAGCCTCACTTGCAGTTAAGATGGATTTTCCTACATCAGTTAAGATAATAAAAATAATCTCCCATGGTTATGCCTAGAGTCTCATCTCTTATATAATTTCTGGCTCTGTCAAGCTGAAAATTAGCATTAACTATCATGGTATGTAATGTAAATATGTTCATGAAAATAGAAATATGTACATTCTTATTTGTATATGCATTTATTTATTTATTTATTTATTTATTTATTTATTTATCTATCTATTTATTTAGTGTGTGGAGGCATATTTAGGAAAGAGGACAAGGAGTGATTCCTTAAGTTATTTCTCAGATTTTCTTGACTTTCCGCTATGGGGCCACTCATTGGCCTAGCATGGCTGGCTAGAGAACCACAGTGATTTTTAGTCTCTTTTACCAAGTCTGAGGGTATGTTTTCTTTCTTTCTTCTTTCTTTTTATCCTTCCTTCCTTCCTTCCTTCCTTTCCTTCTTTTTTTTTTTCAAGACACAGTTTCTCTGTGTAGCCCTGTAGACCAGGCTTGCCTAGAACTCAGAAATCAACCTGCTTTTGCCTTGCAAGTGCTGGGATTAAAGGCATGCACCACCACTGTCTGCCTGCCTGCCTCACTCTTTTTCTTTCTTTCTTTCTTTCTTTCTTTCTTTCTTTCTTTCTTTCTTTCTTTCTTTCTTCCTTCCTTCCTTCCTTCCTTCCTTCCTTCCTTCCTTCCTTCCTTCCTTTTTTCTTTCTTCCCCCCCCTCCTCTTTCCTTTCTTTTTCTCTTTACAAAGTTTTCAAGATTGAATTTCAAGTCCTCATGCTTTCAAGGCAAATGCTTTATTGAATAGGCTGTCCATATCCGGGTATAAATTTTTTATCTTCTTCTTCTTTTTATTAGTAGGTCATTCCCATTCAAACCACCAAAGTACATAAGTCTTGGTTTCATGATTTTTTTTTTAATTTCTGAGTAGAATTACATTGGAATTTTGATGGGTCTTATGTCAATTTTTTAAATGTAGATTTATTTTGATGCCATGCTAAGTTGATTTCATTGTAGAATTCTATCTGACTCTCAAAAGACATCTCACACTAACACTTTTGAAATTATTGTTAGTTTGTAATTATTTTATTGAAGGTTTTTACATCCAAGTTCATCATAGATATAATTGGCCTGTAGTATTTTGGCTGTTTGGGGGTCTTGGTTTGATTTTAGTACCATGATAGCTTCATTTAAAATATAACCTTTTTGGCTTAATTTTTATAAAATAATTTGAGAAGTGTTACTGTGAGATGACAAAGTTAAGAGTTTAATGTTAAAGCAATTATTCCTTATAACATACTACTATCATATAAATAGATATATAACAAAATATTTGAAAATTGATACATCAATTAACCATGCACAAAAGGAAAGAATCTGTTTATTGTTAATAAATAATTGAAGCCATCTTTATTACAGACAGCAAAACAAATTGTGTTTATAGTCTTAACTAATCTTCAAACTTATGAGGACCAAGAAATTTAGCAGTGTCGTAAGATGCAAGTTCAACAGACAAAGGTCAATTGTATTTCTACATCTTTTCTATAATCAATTAAGATTGAAATCCAAACAGCATTGCCCATAATGTCTGAAAACACAAATTACTTATAACTACATTTTGAATTCTACTGAGAATAATTGAATAAGGTTAGGTCAATGGTAGAATCCATTTCAAAGATTCAGAAATTCAATACCGTTAAACCATCAATTGTTTTCAAACTGGCCTACATTAAAATGTGTTCACAAATTAGATTTTTATATACCTAGTGAATATTGTCAAACTGATTCTTCAGTTATGTAATACAAAGAGTACTATTTTTAAAACTTCATCGTTGTCAATCTAGAGTATCTGATTTTTAGAACATTATCAAGTTAAAGTTGTCAAAACAGTATGGTATCGACATGGAAATACATTAATAGGAAAAATCATAGAGTATCAGCAAGAAAACAAAATCAATGGTCAGTTGATTTTTTTAGAAAAAGAATTCAAGGTGATTAATCTATAAAAGGACAGCGTGCCCCTGACAGGCAATATTAGACTGATTTATGTTATTGGAAAAAATTATTTCAAACTTTTACTCATACTATCCACATATATTAATTCATGTAAACCTTACACTTAAACTGAAATGCTAAGTTCTAAACATTTCTGAGGAAAAAAATATATATAGTATTTCATTAAATAATTTTATCCAATTTGATAAGCTATTAAAAAGTACAATATTATTAAATGTTGATGAAACAGATTGTACCACATTTAAAAACTTAATTCTCTGAAAGATATCTTTACCAAAAATGAGAAGAAAAGACAGGCTGAGACAAAAATCCTCTCAGTCTGTCTATCTATCTATCTATCTATCTAATCTATCTATCTATCTATCTATCTATCTACCTATCATCTATTTATCTATTTATCTGCACACACATATCCAATAGAACATGTATCTCAAATATATAAATAACTATCACAACTCACCAATTAGAAGATAACATGATCAAGGAGAATCAAAATGTTTCAACCAGTATTTCAAACAAGAAAATATCAACGAACCCAGACCCCTGAGATCTCTCAAACTCTAAGACACCAACCAGGCAGCATACACAAGACCCATGACACATATACAGCAGAGGACTTCCTGGCCTGGCCTCAGTGAGAGAAGAAGCACCTAACCCTGGAGAGACTTGAAGCCCCAGGTAGTGGTGATATCTGGCAGGGGTGAGGGTGGAGGGATGAGTTGTGGGAGGTGAAGAAATTCTCTTGGAGACAGGGGATGAGAGACTCTGGGAGGGTAAAGAGGGAGGGGACTAATGACTGGATTGTAAAAAATTAAAGTAATTAAAAAAAGAAGACATATAGATGGCCAGTTAGCACAAGGAACAGTACAATCATCAGTAACCCTCAGAGAAGTGCATTGTGAAATCATATATACCTTGCTACATGCCTACTAAACATGGCATTTGGAAAAGAGAATAGCATTGTGATGGACAGGAATACAGAAGGACAGAATGCTAATACAAAGAATAAGAACATAAGATGGGACAGCAATTTAGAAAAATAATCTGGGAGTTTCTTGTATAATTTGGCTATCCAATTCCAATCCCAAGAATTTATCTGAGAAAAGTATAAATTCATATCCACAAAATACATTTACATATTTAGCAGCTTTTTATACAGTAGTCAAAAGGATAGAAGCAGGCAAGTGTGTATCTAATGGCTCCTGAGTAATCACATATTGATATATTTATAGATCATTTCATTTGTCCACAATAAAGGGATCTCACATAACAACAAGAAATGCTAAAGGTGAATAAAATCATTCAGATATAACATATATTTTAAGGTTATACAAATTTTTTATATCTTTAAAAAATGTGTATGTGCAATGTAGCTACAAAAAACTTATATACAATAGCCAGACATGGTATTTACTCAGGTAGAGTAAGAGGTCTTTGAGGATGATAAGTCAGCCTTTCAATTCAAGGAAATGTGCTGTATCAAGTTGGGTTAGTGGTTACATAGAGCCATGCATTTGTTATTACGAAGTACCTATGATCACAGTAAGATGGATGAAGTGATGAGATAGGGCTTGAAGGAGTAGGTGTCTTTGTGGGTACTTCCAGGTACTGGGGATAAAGCTTCAGCTAGATGCTGTGTCTACAGGAACTTTACAGCATATATAGAATCAGACACTTTGAAATTACAATTCATATTTGGAGCTATATGGCCACATTGCCTTTGCTACAGCTGTTGTGAAATACCTAAATAGGAAATCCAACTGAAAACACAGTGGAAGCAAGGCTGAGCTTGGTCTGTAGTGCAAAGAGGAAGAGGAAGGTGAGCTAGAAGAATGAACGAGCTAGCAGTTGAGGTGCACTGTGACCCAGGATAAAACTCCAGATGTCTTGCTGCATGAAGTTTCAGAGCTTCTGTGGCCCTGTAATGCTCTGCAGGAAAGGCTCATTCCTCATTAGCAGCACTAGCAATATACCTACTGCTGGTAAGGGAGAGAAACCCTTTCACCAAAGATGTAATTACTGTATCCGGCTCCAATTGTGTAGGGACAAATAAGCCCAGGCTCAATGGAGCACGGAGAGCACAGTGGAGAACTGGGATGAGAGGAGTTATGATTGCTATGCTGTGAGGGGCAGAGGTGAGCTGAGCAAAGTGTGTGTGTCTGTGTGTTTGTGCGTGCATGCACATGAGAGAGAGAGAGAGAGAGAGAGAGAGAGAGAGAGAGAGAGAGAGAGAGAGAGAGGTGGAGGATGATACTGCTGGTTACATCCATTACTTTACCTAGTGTTTCTCTTAGGAAGCAAAATTATCTAGAGTATCATTAAAACCAAACTATTTTTGGCACTCCCAGGGGCTTACTCTCAACAATAAGTTATTCTGGAATTAAAAAAAAAAAAATGAGAGAAAAAAATAAAAGGAAGATGTGGTGGCTAGACAAAGAAAAGGCAGAGAACACTCCTTCCCCACCCCCCCCCCAGCTGCCTGTTCTGACTACTAAGGTGTCCCTGGTGTCGATGCCTGATGCCTGGGTGTTTGTTATATGAGAGAACTGACTCTCTCACCTCTTCTCTCAACTCCAGTTCTCATTAGTGTGTGAATCAATCCCAGCCTCTGGCTGGGAAGCCCACATTCAAAGTGACAATCAGCCAGTTCTGCTTAATGGGATCAGTTTCCTCTGATCCCATTTACCTCCAGTGGAGGATGCCTCTCCCAGGTTGGAACATCCATAAGACTGGAGAGCCTACTCCAATTAAAATGCTCTAAACAGTACCTTCCCTTTTCCCTTTCCCTCTCTGGATCTCATACTAAGAGAGGCAGCTAATTAGCCATGCTCACTGCTTTTAAACTGTGAAGGAAGGAACTTCCCCCACTGCTACCATTTCTGGAGTCATTTCTCAAGCTCCAGCAATGTGGGAACAAACACTTAGCACAGTGGGAAGCCCATGATAGCAGGTGCTGTGAGTGGTGGGGAGACATGGAGAAATGGAGCTTGGAGAAATATGGAAGGTCAAAATGTTGGTGCCACAGAGACAAATCGATTCTATGGCATGCAAAGATCACTCACCCAATTTACCATATTGAACTAAACACATCAAATCAAGTCATTCCATTCTTGTGCTTCCTCTTTGAAAAAAATTAATGTTTCCCAGCAGGAGCTGATTGGCCAGGAATAAAATAACACCTTCTAGACCATAGAGCATCGTGATCTACAAAGCTAGACCAGAGCAAGCGTTAGTGTTAGATGAAGCTGCAATAAAGAAAGCTCCTTTGAGATGACCATCTGCTATTCAGCACAGAATTTTTAGGGACAGTCAGAACCAAGAATGGTGAGTGGGAAAGATGGAAAGAACTCAGTTTAGAGAGAACACCATTTCTACAACGTTATAAATAAACCCTGAAATGTTCACCACCCCTGTGGTGGTTTGGATAAAAATGGCCCCTATGAGCTCAGCTGTTGGGAGCCGACTCCTAGCAAAAAGCAGCTATCATCTTTGAAGCCATCTCAGGCCATAACCCTGACAAGAGACTTCTTTTTCAACAGCCCACAACAGCTGACACACTCTGATAAACATCTTGTTTTTCTCACATATCTTGTTTTGCTGTTTAGTGCCCCCAGCTGCAGGGTGCATGTGGTATCCACACTAAAGGCACAGGACATAGTGTCTTCAGCTGTGTTCTCCTGCTTGTCCACGAGGGCAAGGCACATGGTAAAGCATATAAATACCCAGTATTTCCTTTCAATAAATGAGACTTGATCAGACCCTCTGTCTTGTCTCCATTCTTTGCGTCTCTTGCCCTCTATCCCCACTCTCTCTCTTGCTAGACCCTGACCTGCGGACCGGAGCATCAGCACAGACCGGACAGAGTGGCCCCCAAACATGGGGCAGAATGGGCCATTACACTCAGCCACCAAGGAATGGAGCCCTTTAGTCAGATTAGAAAGATTAGGATGTGTTGCCTTGTTGAAGACAGTATCAGGCCCAGTCTCATTCTCTCTGCCTACAGGTTAGAATGTAGCTCTCAGCTACTATTCCAGTGCCTGTCTGCATGCTGCCATGCTCCCTGCTATGATGATAATGGACTAAAACTCTGAAAGTGTAAGCAAGCCTGCAATTAAATGTTTCTATTTTATAAGAATTTCCTTGGTCATGTGTCTCTTCACAGCACTAGAACGGAGACTAAGGCAACTCCATAGCCTTTCCTCTACACGTCAGAAGTCTTACCATCCATCCTTGGATGTAGAGAGTAGCCTAGAAAGATCACCATGTGCCTCTCTTTCCTTTGTCCTGGACATATATCAGGAAATAATAGACAATATGCATACAGGTAATAATGAGAACTCTTTGACCACTTAAATGTAAGGTGTTATGCTTATATTTGGCTAAGAACATCATGTACCAGCTCACATGTACAGCTCATGTAGTCTACTGGATGTCTAGTGGCCAAGGCACAGGGAAGGAAGAAAGGAATCATCTAGTCAAAATATGGTATATCACCACTAGGAAATATCAGTTGATCAGTAACTCAGTTAAGACATATTATTGTACTTTATGAGGTTTTCCCAGAGCACTGAGAGAACAAAGAGGACAAACTCTCTAAGTGCTTAAGCCTCTAAGTGGTATGTCATTGATGCCCTGTTCATGTGAAGCATGCTAATTAAACATCCTGCACTCAGATATATTGATTGGTAAGGATGCCTGTTGAATATACCATAATTCAGTGTCAGAACCTGTGTGCATGTGTTAGTGTGTACGTGTGTGTGTGTGTGTGTTGTGTATGTGTCTGTGTGCATGTCTGTCTGTCTGTTCAAATCTTGTTGAGTTAGTGAATTAGACACAGGCCACTTAGCAAGCTACTTGGAACTTCTAATGAAGCCTTCCTAAACCATGATAGGGATACTGATCTTAAGAAAATCAATCAGTGCCTTCAGTGTACATCTACTCTGCCTCTTTTATAAAGTGGTCCTAACCACATCTCCAATGGTAGATGAGGCTTACTGGTCTCCAGCTTCCACTCTTGTTTTATGTTTAGAACAAGAACTGTGTTCTCCTTGCCTCAGCTACACACTGACACATTGCAGGGAGAATTTGATTATTGTAAGTTTGCTTGTAACTAGTAGAAACCCAGTTTAAAACACTTTAACCCAGAAAGGGTGATTCATAGAAACTTTACATTAGGGAGGGAGAGTTTATAGGAAGAAATACAAATGGCTATGAAAATGAAATAATATGGAAAGCTAGTGGTCAGATTTAGAGCCAGGGGTCTTCTCAAAGATGGTCGAGGGTGCTCAAGCTAGAAGGAAGAAGGAAAGGAATAGTACTGAAATTCCCTCAACATCTGGCTACACGAAGGGGGCTCAGTGTGTAAATTAAAATGCATTATCTCCAGGGGTGCTGCAGTGGACTGGTGTGGAGTCAGGTTGCTTATTATTTTCTATTGAAGCCCACAATTTCAGTTCAGCAGCAAGAGTCACTGTAGACCCACTGCTGAGGCCAATTAGATCTATAGGACTTATAAAGCTGGTCTCAATTTTATCAATGTCTGACTGATTTCAATAGCGATAGAGAAGGCTTTACAACAGACAGCAGGCGGCACTGGGTGCCTTTCTAATTCCAATTTTACACTTACTATGATACATGTTAATTTCTATTCTTATACTAAAATCTAAAGATATTTGGAATAGATACTATCAAATTCCATTCTCCTTGCCTCCATAAAGGAAAAGTGTTATTACTAATTCTTTCTGGTTTATAGGTGGGGGAATGGAGGCAGAGGTATAGTCCATTGCCATCAGACAATGAGTAGATGAAAAATTAGATGTTTCTAGCTAAATCTAGATACGGGATCACCCTATTTCTAAGCTTTCTTGAAGTTTATTGCTGTTTTTATTGTGTTTTCAAAATACTGAGCAAAGCCCTAAAGTACCTTTGCGGGATATGTTGTCTGTCTCGTTTTGTCTAACATAGAGTGTTGTTTCTAGCAGACCCAGCTCCCTCATCCAAGTTGAACATGGTGTTTCTTGTATGGAAGGTGTCTACCCAGGGAGCTATCCTTAAATGTTACCTTCTTAGGGAAAACTTGCCCTGCCTGGGTCCTGTTTTCCTGTGTCCCATTCACACCAGTTGCCACACACTGACATGGTAAGTGATGAATTACTTGATTACTGAGTATCTCTTCCCTAGATGGTCAGCTTTTTAATTCAGGCAGGGTTCACTTCTGTCTTATTCCCCAGTTGTTGTGTGTGAAGGAAAGCGGATATTGTGAATGAAGCCAATGAGTGAGTTAATGAATGAATAAGAAATAAAAATGGAGAAAGTTTGACAACAAACAGCAGCAACATTGCCAATTCCAATTTTACAGAGAATTAGTTGAGGCTTTTACTTGATATGGTACATGTTAAAATCCATTTTTATATTTATCCTCTAAAGAGCCTGATGAAGATGCTAAACATCATTTCAGTACATGCTGAATTTCTAGCTGCTCCATTTCTGACACGCATAGTTTCTCAGCTCAGAGTGGGAAATATAAATAAAAATACTGACTACATATCCAGTGCTATACCTCGAGTCATCACGATTGCTTGCTCCAAGAAGAGTCACTTCACTGGGGACTTTAGAAAGGATAGCCTGGGAAATTACCATCTGTTCTTTAGTGAAGATTCTTCCTCACTAGAGAGGCAGAATGTAGGCTATCACTAAGGAGCTCTCTGCCCATGCTTCCCAGCCATTAGGGTTAGTGTTGAACTATGGAAACTGGGTCAGGGACATCAGAAAGGTAGTGGCATGAGATGACTGCATCTGTCTGCCAGAATAACTTACTCTGCCCTCCCCTTTCTCAGGCATCAGATTTTCAGCCTCCCAAGGAGGAGATTCTCAGGAATTTATGACTCAATCAACTCACCCAAAAGGAGCATAAATGGGATTAGTTTTAATATTGTTAAGTTGCAAAAATACAGGCATATGTGCATGCCAAAGCGAAATGTACGCAAGCAAAGGGGGGGAACATATGGGCACCCATATGGTGAAAAGCGCATTGCTAGACCTTCATACACTTCTCATTTACAACAAGAACCAAAGTTAGCGAACATAAATTTGCTTTGCAAAAATGTGAGAGGAACAGCTTGTTTGCCCATAACTGTTCCACTGAGCAAGATATGTATAACCTTGATTTCTCATCTCAGACACCTCTTTCTCACACTCCAGGGATTAATTAGGCTCTAAACACGACTCCAGATTAGAAACAAAGATCCTGGCTGCCTTGCAGAAAGACAAAGGAGCAATAGTAAGGACAGATGATGCAGCAGGTCAGCTAATAGGCGATTCCTATCAGTGGCTGGAACTTGGATATGGGGTGGCTTAGAAGAGAAACAAGGCTGGTAGTTCTCAGGGGGGTTATTTTAATTGAGGCAGAGGAGTAACAGAGACCACCAACAGACAACGGCACGGCTGCGGCTTTCATTAGGAGACTGTGCTTTTGTTAGAACAACACGATGTGGAGCTAGAAACATAGTCAGACATTGGAAAGGGATGTGCAGGAAGGAAGAAAAAGATGAGAGTGCAGTTGATACTCAAAGTTAGTGGGTACCTTTGGGTGCCCCAGCTAACAAGCAGAAACTGATTGAAAGTGCACCATTCCTGTTCGAAGTCATGGGAAACATTTTTGTGTAGCACAAAGAGGTTCAGATTCAAAACCCAGAAACTAGGTTCTTTTCATGGATGTACAGCCTAGCCAGCTGGGAATCTCCTGTCATGCTTTTTTACCTTTGCGTCTGTTTCTGTACCCATGAAACAGTTAGAGTATTCCTTCTCTGACCTATTTGGAGAACTGTGACAATCCATGTGAGATGATACATGTGGAAGTATAAACTACAGACCTCTCTATAAGCATTTATAGGAGTAGATTATTAATGGAAAGCTACAGGTTCATTTTTACTTACTATTTTTTTAGCTTTATTTTGAAATAGTGATTACAAGAAGTTGTAAGAATAGTAAATAAGTTCCATACACTTACCACTAACTTTTCTCAATCCTGGTCTATTATTGTTAATTGAATATGAATATGGATTAAATCTACACACACATATATGTATACTGTAGTGATACTGGGAAGCTTACATGGGTTTTTATGTTTTACATGCTTCTTCACATGTATTCTAACACTTTATTATGCATATAGAGTCACACAATTCCCACAGCAATCAAGATGGAACAGGTTCCACACCAAGGCAGTGCCATGCCATTGCCCTCTTCTTCATCCATCCCGACTCTTGTTAGCCATTGATTTGTAGCCTGTCGTTATACTTTTTCAGTTTTAAGAATTTTATGAAAGTGGGATAATACAGTGCATAACCTTTTGCTACTAACACAGTGCGCAGATTTCATCGTTTCAATTTTTTTTTTAAATTGTCAAGTGAACATATAAGTGTTCTTTTTGCTTCCTCTCCATCCCCTTCCTCCTGTGCCCCCTCCTCCTCCACTTCTTCCTCTTCCTTCTTCTCTGTTTATTTGTATAATTCTATGGTGCGAATATACCATACCATGGTTTAGATATGCACCCATGGAAAGAAATTTGGCTTGTTTCCAAAACTGACTGTTATGATAAGCATCTGTATAAATTCCAGTTCACAGGTAGAGAACAGAAACATTGACTTGCTTAATTAATGACTCAAGAATAAATGAATTGGGAAATAAAATTAAATAGAACCTTTCTCTCAGGACTTCTGGAACATTAAATAAATTAATTACACAACTGATACTAACACAGTGGTTATATAGCTAGATAGGGTAAACAATCTTGGAGGTCATTGGACTTCCTCCATCCTGGTTGCCTTTGGACTCTACCTTCTGTTTCCTTGGAAATACTCAAATGTGAAGTATCTGCTTTGTCCATCCTTAAGATTTAAAATTGCTTTGTTGAGGCCCAGAAGGGAAAAAATATATTCTTTCTGGTCAAAAGAATTTCATCTGAGTTCTACTTCTCTCTTGGTTATAGACATGACATTCTGGCCTGCCTCAATGATTAAAACATTACATAGTATTGTCTACTCCCTCAGTTGTTAATGTAGCTGGGCCTGTCAATTATCTGACCCTGAGTCTATACCCTCTGTAAAGTGATATACTTAACAACAGCTGGGGAGGTGGGAGGAATAATTATCCCTTGTTGAGACAACGTATGTATCCCTCACCCAAACCCTTCAGTGATACAGTTGCTTGCAGACCTTCTCCCAGGCAGTACTAATAAGCCTGCCCACTTTTCTGAGTTAAAGCTCAAAGAGGTTAATATTTGTTTTTTTCCCTTTATTTATCCAATACTGACCAAAAGACAAATCATGCATTTCCTGATGTTCCAGGCTTTCCCTTATTTCCTGAAGTCCCTCCACCTTTCCTTTGGAACACAACTGCTTGCTAATATCTATTGCTGAGCCTGCCTTCTCTTATGGACCTTAACTCAAAAGGCATGGCTGTCTTTCTTCCTCATATTCATCTCCCTTTTCCTAGCAGCCATGGTTTACAACTTGCCTGTTCTGTCATTGTTCTTTCAAACTAATAAAATGATCCTGAAGCTTTGTTCTGAATCCATTTTTAAACTCTTTTGTTAACAAGACTAAGAAACCATAGAAAGAAATTTCATAATCCTAGTTACATAGTGAACTCCAACAAGACAATGTGATAGACACACATACATACAAACACATACACACACACACACACACACACACACACACACACACACACACACACTCCATAGTAATAATCCATGATCCACAGTGATGGATACTGTGGGCATTTTGTCTAGGGTCTGCCCCACAGTTACTTGGAAACAGCCTCCTCCTTACTCTCTAACTCCCTTCTTTCCTCTTGCTCCTGCTCCTTTAACCTCTTCTCATTCTCTCCCCCTTTCTCCTCCCCCTCTCATGGCCGCCAGTGCTACCTCTTCTCTCTTCTCTCTCTCTCCTCTCTCTCTCTCTCTCTCTCTCTGCCTTTCTCTCAACTCCCTTTCCCATGCCCTGAATAAACTCTTTTCTATACCTTTGTGTGGCTGGCCCCTCAGGGGGAAGGGATGCCTCAGCATGGGCCCACGGAGGCACCCCCTTCCCCCCACACCATACTGTGCCTCTACCAAACATATCCCTGGCTCTTATCTTTTTATAAAAAAAATAGATACTTGCCATTAAATTTTTAAAAATTTCATCCCAAACATTATCTGATGAATTTGAAATGCATTGTCCTATCTACAGTGCAAGAAATGAGGCTAAGGGGGATGGTTAAAGAGATGTTTCTCATTGTTTAATGCTGAACTATCAAGCTCAAGTGCAAAACACTGAAGCCCACATACATCCCATCAGGTAATATACCATCTGAAAGGGATTTCTACCTACAAATGTGACCACCTCACATGTGGGCTAGTAAGGAAATGATAATTTGCTTAAGATTTTCTCCCCAAGAATTTATAAAGCAGCAAATAAAGACTATGGGTGAAACAGGCATAAGTCTGTATACCTCCCAGCACAATATTAAATAGAGAAAACAAGATAAAATCACCAAACAAGTGAGAACCATGGATGTCAATTTTGCTAGCACTAGCTCCACCACTACCACAGAACTCATGTACCTAGCAATGCCAGGTGTTAATACCAAATTGTACTCGTTCCTCATGACCATCAGAATACCTCATCTCCTCCAGGAGAGCCGAGCTGAGTAGTTCTTACTCAGGATCAATCCATTGGGTCACATAGATTTTTCATTGTGACAAATTAGAAGCAAACAATCAGAAGGAAGGTGGCAGATAGAAAGTAGGCACACTGACTTCAGGGAGAATTGTCAATTAATAGTGTGATTGGGGTTGGAATAAAAGGAAAAGCAGAGAAACAAAGGATACCCAACAGAACTGTTTAAACTATTTAAACGTTATATTCCTAGTTATCCTAGTTCCTGAGTGCTCAGGTACAAACAACTGAAATGTGTCGAGCTGTTGTTATACTATCCTGATGAGGCTAACTGGTATCCACTAGACTGAGGAATCAGAAGAGAACTCATTGCATTTTTAAAAAGGGCTTTCATTAAAATGACTCAAGTCAATGCATAAAGGAGTCAGCTTCAGTTACCTAGAAAATTCTGTAAAAATAATTCATCCGCTGGCTCCCTGAGGTATTACCCTGTATGAGTAGATTGTGTGAGCGACTCACTCACAGGTGAATGGCTGTCATCTTAAAATCTCAGTGGAGGGAGACAGAAGAGAAGACTTTATTATGTTCACCAAACATCTGGCCTTCCCAGGAATGTCATTAGACATTGGGCCAGGTGTGAGGCATCAGAGTGGATTGCTATGGTATCACAAGAGGGAAAGAAACACAGATCTCTGTAGAGCAGCAAGTCTATCTATACTGTCTCTGCTCCCATCCCTGGATTTTTGTATTCACATCACCCTTGTACACAGAAGAACTATCCCCCTGCTTCTGCTGATCCCAATGTCTCTTCTCCTCCTTTGCAGGAAGGAATCAGAAAATAATTCCTGAAACCCAGCTCAATTCACAGCCTGCTGCAAACACACTGGCCACTTGTTCTTCCACTTTGCTCCGCTGTTTTGAAACACGCCTATCCTAATTCTGTGGAAGTCAAATCTTTGAGGTAGAAACCCACGAATCATTTTCTTAGCCCTGCACTGAATGTCGCTGTTCAGTGATGTACTTTTGCAAAGGCCATCAGGCAAGGGTCATATTCTCTATCAAATTCATAAGAATATATATTTTATTAGTAAGCCATTATCTCCTGCTTAGAACATTAAGAATAACATTTTATATCTAAAGATATGCAGTCATATGCTTGGTGGTTTATAGATCCACTTTGAAAACTTAAATGTACATCCACAGAAAACTTTTCCTGGAGTTGTGACAACACATGATCCTGTAAAGAGTCCAGCTTCCTGGAAAGCACTGTAGGTGTCCTGTCTTCTGGAATGCTGTCTCTGGGGATCCTAGCATAATTTTAATGCTGGAGAGGAAACAGGTCTGAAGAGATTCATCTCTTCACTGAGTATAGAAATTAGAGAAGCTGTGATTCTTTAGAGCTAAATCTGGCACCTGGTGGATTCTTAAACCCTCTCAGCTAGTTTTGGAGTGTGGACTTACTTAGGTATAGGTGTTGGTTCTCTTCAGAAAATGACTGGGAATTGCAGAGTTACTACAGAGAGATTCTTAGGATTGTGGCAATATGCAGGATATTTGCACCAAGAGACCCAGATGACACTATTCAAGACTGCCTCCTCTCACCCCACTTCCAAACCATTTGTGAACAAACATTTACCAGCACATGTCTTCCTGTAACAATCCATCATTCAACTATCCTTTTACGAAGCAATTCCATTTCCTTACTTTGCGCTATATGTTTTTTTCGTTAGTTGGTTGGCTTTGTTTTTTGTAACTTTTCCTCATTTTTTTTTTATTTTAAAGATTTCTTATATTTTTGGACATATTATACTTACTGTTGTTAGTTTCCCATGTGGTAATGGATGTACACATTCACTTATTTTTTAATTGTTTGCATGATTTCTAAAAATTGGCTTCATGTACTCAGACTCCCATTTTATAACTTTGGGCTTCAAACTCAGAGCCTTGAACATACAAGGCACATCCATATTCTACCTATACACCCTCGCTTACACTTACATGTTAAAATCTAAGCATAAATAATATTCTTAGACTTTAATCATCTGTTCATTGAAATATTTTACCTAAATGGTTTGTTTATTTATTCCAATTATGTAAGTCCATAATTTAAGCCATATATTTTAGGAACTGCACCAGTCTTTTGGGAACAGAGCTATTCAGTGAATTTAATTCTCATGTGTAACACCATTGGAATGTCAAAAGAAATGGGATTGTAACCTTTATTTCTTACTCTTCCATTCTCTTTGAACCAATACTTTGTTCTCCCTCAATATACTGTTTGGTGCTCAAAGGTATTGGATGTTTCTCTAAAGCTTTAGAACAACTCTCTAACTTCAAGTAGAGCTCAACATTTTTTTAAACAGAGAAGACACTGAGTCCATGCATCGGATGCAAATTTCAAACTTGCAAACTCTCCAGATCTTTTAAAACTTCAGAGACAATGTCTTGAGTTGAACTGTTTAAATGTCACTGCAAGCATATAAGTAAAGACAAAGGTAGCCATGAAAGCTTGTGGACCAAAGGCCTGGAGACAAAGCCTTGTTCACAGTGGAGTGCAGTCCTGGAGACTAAAAGAGCACAGGCAGCATTTAAATTTAGAATTTGCTGGGTTTTTTTCTCTGACACTGAATTTGCAACTATTACACTATATAAAAGGTTGGGAGATGGATGAATGAATCTCTCTCTCTCTCTCTCTCTCTCCCTCCTTCCCTCTCCCTCTTTCCCTCCCTCCCCCCTCTCTCTTTTAAGGGGGGAAGAAGCTTTTACCAGTATACCATTAGAAAGAATTGCTTCAAAACACACAAAATCATAATGCCTTTTACAATGTTTCCAGGCTTAGAGAACTATATAGTTGGGTTCAAATAAGAATATTCTGGGATTTAAAGCATTTATAAATACAACCAACTTTATAAAATGCATAGAAATTGGCATCCTGGTTAGACATATTCTTAACAATCACATAAAGCATAAATTCTCTTCAGCTTTAGACAAAAGTCACCTGGGCTCTTGCCTTTAAGGACATGCACTCTGGTTGCACTTACATCAAAACTGAGGTCCACGATGCCCACTGTGTGCATATTTTAATGCTTTTGTTGATGTTATAATAGGAAAATTTTAGGTTTTGATATCTGTAGTCTTTATACAAAATGTTGAGCAGATTTATTAGCATTATCTTTCTTTAGAAAATGTGAGAGAAAGAAAAGAATGCTCTTAGTTTGAATGGAAGAAAACAGCTCAGGCGATGTTTCCCACTAACAAAGCATCTCTCTTTCAGAGTTACTGCTATGGCCTATGTCCCAAATTAGAAGATATCAGGACATTATTTCTTATATGTCTGTATACTTTAAATTTTGTTAGAATCTAATGCATACTCAGTACTTGTTTTTAGTGTAAAGTTATATTCATTTTGACTTATTTTGACTTCTGGGGCCAACTTTCTCACCAACACGTGATATTCTCAGTCTATTGAGCTTGGGTCTTTCTGGTGGCTCTGCTGTAGTTGTATCTCATGGCTCTATTATAGTTGTATGTCATGCTCTACAATAGTGGTTTCTCATGGCTCTACCACAGTGGTATCTCATTTTGGTCTGATTGTTATTTCTATGACAGTGATTTTAGACATATTTTCATGTACTTTGTTTTCTGTTTATGCATCTGTTTTGATCATTCTTAGGTGGGCTGTTATGACTGTGTGTTAGAAATTCTCATATATATTTGGTGCTATTATTTTGTCAGACATCAGTAAATTTTTTTCAAAGACCTTTCAAATTTGATTTCTAATTTTTAAATTGATTTCATAGATTTCTAATCGAATTGAAGTTTTGATGGAAATGGGGTTTTCTATAAAGGCAATCAAGTAAAACACACAAATAAAGAAACAAGAAGTATTAATTGCTATGATCCCTATAGGATTTGGCTAATCACCTTACAAAAAGGAGAAGCTTGCATAAATCACACGTAAGAAGAATGCTACTGAGGATGAAGGCAGAGATAGACACATTTACAAACTAAGGCATACCTATGGCTGACAGAAAAAAGGGGAGGGGGAATTTACTAGATCCTCCATTCAGCTAAGGAAAGGAATCAACCTGGTCATAATTTGACCTTTGACACACAGCCTCCAGCACTACGAAGGAATAAATTTCCATTTAAGTCATGAAGTTTTTTCACACTAGCCTAGGATAGCCCTGGGAAACTCAAGAAAGTCTGCTATTTTTTTCTTTCCTTCTCAGAGAGAGAATTTTGTGTTTTGGAGATCTCTGCCTTTCTCAAGGTTACTAAGATTTACTCCCTGGCTTTCCTTTAGATGTACATTAGTTTTACATCACACACAGGCATATGTGTATTTTCCTGGTCACCGGTTTCATGTTTGGGTTTTCTAATGCCTGAGGGAGCACTTGATTCCTGTATAATCTTAAGAATCAATCACAGTTTCTGGCAACAGCCTAATATATCAGATGGCTCTGTGCCCATCTTTGAAAGTTCAAGTTGGAGCAAGCTTTATTTCCAAGTAGATAAGGACCCATGTCCTTTAGATTTCCTTCATACTAAGTTAGAGATGGTAGTAACTGATGTCTTAATACCAATTGCTGTGAACCCAGCAAGGTCATGCACAGTGCAATCCCCTACTCCACTTCCCTTTTTCCCCTCAGGGTGAACTCTTTGTTCAGAACCAACAGGTATGGTTCTGTATAATTAATTGTCCTGAAAGTACTGAAATCGGTGTTTTGTTTTTGTTTTGTTTTCCTAGTGCATGTATGGTAGTTTCAAAGTTCCCAAGGGCATTCTGTCACCATCACCCACCACCCCAAGAAAGGACACATCCATCTCATACAAGTTACTGTCGTTCAACAAAAGCTACTCCCACACTCTTTCTTTCAATTTGAAAACAAAGACTTTCCAAGTATGGAGAAAACTAAACAAACAATTTAGACAATTTTCTTCTGAAAATTCCGTTCCTAGAATGTGACACTCACCAGCAGATAGATAAAACAGATTGGTCTTGATATAGTGTATTGATGCATTCACATACAATGTTATTTTCTGGTTGCTGCTTTCCCTTTAGCATGAGAACCAAGTTGGCCTTTAGAATACACTCTCAAAACTTTGCATAGTAAATACCTTACTTACCCTTGACTGACAGGTGTCTCCATGTCACGTCGGTTCTGGTCTGCCGAATGCAAGACACAACAGGGTCACACTGCTTCCTTCATTCACAGTAATATCTGAAGAGATGTTCATTATCTGGGGAGGAACTATAAAGGAAAACAGAGGAGAAGAAAAACTGAGAATGATTCTTTGTGCTTAAAAAAGAGCTGTCACCCTATGAATATGATATATTATGTGTTTGTAGGATGAACATCATTTTAATCCCACTTTGTTTATCTTGGCAAAGATCTGATAAATGCCATCATTTATAGAACGTTTCTAACTGAAAAACAGATTGTTGTGCCCTATTGATGGTGCATGCATATATACCGTGTTGTGTGTCTATAGTGGTGGCTTTCACAGAAGATCTGAAGATCTAAGTACAACCACTTATTTAATTAGAGGTAAAATCAAAGGTAAAACATGAGGACCTGAGAAAGTCTTTATCAACAGACTCCTTTCTTCTTTACATAGTTTCCAGTCACATAAATGAAAGTGAACAATTGAATGTCTATTCCCTATAAACAAGAAAGTCATTTATAAAATAATAGGCAACCATCAAAACCAGAACATATCCATCCCTGGATCCTTCAAACCAAATTTAAAATTTGCCAGTTGTTGTTGTTAATTTTTTTTAAAACTTTATAAATACATTTAATGTGTTTTTTGATTAAACATATACCCCAACCTCCTCGCTAATTTCTCCCCTACATCTCTACCACTTTTGCCTTGTAACTTTATGTGTTCTTCTCTGTTTAAAAAAAAAAAAAAAAAAAAAAGAACTACTGTGTCTGTTTAGTACTCTCTGTAGATGGGTGTAGGATCATCTACTGGAACATGTACAACCATTTAGGGCCTCCATACATGAAGCAAACATATTCTCCTTCTCCTAGTAGCTATCAATTAGCTTCTAGTCAGTAGCTTCTCAATTAGTGGTAGGATCTCAGCTACTTTCAGTTTAGATGTACAATGCTCCTGTTATGCATGGAAAATGGTTTACCCATAGTCCTTCACTGCCTTTGTCTCTTACAATGTTTCCACCCTCTTCTTTGTGATGATTCCTGAGCCTTGGGAGATGGGGTTATAACACAAATATCTCACTTAGAGGTGAGCACACCATAGTCTTTTATTCTCTGCATATTAATAAGTTGTGGGTCTCTATGTTTACTAGAATGTTAAATATCTAAAGCTAAAAGAAGTTTCTCTGTTTGGTGTTGAGAGATCCACTGGTTTTTGGATATCATATAAGAACTTAGGGATCATTTTATTACTATGTCCGTTTAGTAGAATAATAGTGTTAGGGTCTTCTCTAGGGCTTATGACCTAGCCTGTAAGGATTTTTTTCCTCCTCCAGTTAACAAACAGCACCAGGCATGAATTTTGACTTGTAAATCAGACTTTAAATTTAATCAGAAAGTGGTTGGTTGCTTCCATAATTTTTGTGCCTTTATTGCACTGGTGAGCATATCTTGTTAGGTTGGTTACTGTTGTTCACAGGATTCACAGCTGGGTAAGTGTTGAATACTTTTGTTCCCGGGTATTGTAAGCAGAGCCTTCCAGTGCTATGAAAATTAGCCCGTAGAAAGAAAACTTTCAGGTAGGTCAGTAACAGCTTGATTTCACCATGTTCTATTACCCCAGCATATGGTGTCTTCAGCAATACTGTCATAACATGCAGTTCCAGAAGATAACCAAGAATAACAGCAATAGCCTGGAATGTTTTTATGGGAGGAGTGGTCTATGACCCCAGTGACCATAACTCAAAAAGAGTAATTGGGCTTTTTTTTGGAAACATATGATGCCTGGGAGAGGCAGTATCCCACCACTATAGGGTAACTCCACTTCAGCTCTTTTCCTACATGTACCTGTATGAATTCTGGAAGACTTCTATAGTAGTAGGGCTGTATATGACATTTTCAGAGATTTCTTTGGTATTAATTATCCATCCCCATGTTCCTCCCCTCTACCCTGCCTTCCTTTCTTCTTCCAATTTAACCCCTTTGTTTCATTATTACCATTCCACGTTCATACTCTTCTCATTTCTTAACCCCCAAATTCTTACCTATCCTTTAAAACTCTGAAGGTTTCTATTGATTTCTTGATTACCATTAGTAGTATTCTCCTTGAGACCAACAAATCAAGCATTAAACTCTCCATTACTGTTTTCATCTTTACATTGTATAGCTGTCCCTTGGCTCATGCTGGAGTGATGCCCAATAAACATAGTTATAAATTTTAAATATCATTAACTTCAAACTACAATGAATGTACAAGACATACCAAGCATCATAGCTCAGCAACCTCACAAAGCATGGAGGAGTGGTGTGTTCTCTTCTTGACCATGTGGTTGATCTGGAGCTATGGATCACTACACTGCCCAGCACAGTGAAATATTTACACACCAAATAACACTAGCCTTAGAAAGACCTCAAATCAAAATTTAGATCAAGACTTCTATGATATGAGAAATAATGTTGGAAAATTTCAAGGAGAAACATAGTAAGCCAGGACCTATCTGTGGTATGAAGGAGAATTAATTTTAGTGTTATGCTATCCCATTGGTTAGAGGCATGGCTCTGGAGTTCAATTTCTCATCTATTGTATGATCTTAATCAGTAACTCGCTTTCATCTGTTTGAACTCTGGTGCCTCTCCTGTGAACTGGTAGATGCTTCGCTGCATGAATTTAAGTGCTAGCTTAGCAGAGTGGCTGATGTAAAGTAAGCACTCAACTACAAAAGTAGTGGTTGCTATGGCACCAATGAAAATGCTGTTGCTGATTACAAAAAAAAAAAAGTGACAATAACATTGCAAGATGGTTTCCCTCTCTTGGACTGGACGATGTCCATGGATCTTAGGAACTTCAGGATATGATGTCACCCCTCATTTTACTCCTTACCTTGGTAAACCTTCTGGTCTTAATTGTCTCTTCTCATCATCATTTGGGTTTCTAATCAATTCTCAATAAATATTTACAATAGACTCCCACCTGGAACTTTGTAAGTGGTCCCTTTGCATGTCTGAGTCCATCTTATCTAGCTTTTCCATGTACCCAGCATGATCTTTTGAGGTAATGATGGAATCAGTCCCAAGTGTAACACACAAGTTCCTCTGTGTAAGTGAAGACTCTGCAGTCTGACTGCAGCTGCTTAAAGTACAGTACAGACCCTCATGGCCTTGGATTGCAACATTCAGATATCCATGCTGTTGGATTGTGTCAGGGCCTTGGGATACCTTGAAACTTTTCTATTTTTCCTTCTTCCTTACCCTTTCCTTTAAAGGCTTGGCTCATCTTTAGAGAGCCATTCAAATGTCATCTTCCTTCTGCTGCCCCGTTTATGTTTCCCCAATACTAAAGCCATCCTTCCTGTGTCATTTCATCCAAGTCTGTCTCAGGAAGATGACAAAGCAAGCTATATTACAGCTAGAACAGCACCCTGTCTCTTTCCCTAGGGATTGGATACATGCAGGAAAAGGATTCTTGCATCTTGGACTTAGAGGTTGTCAAGGACATGTGCTGAATTCCTATCTGAGAGAAGGATTCAGATAACAGGCTGAACAGAATTCCAATGCTAAGGGAGGCAAAGCTCAGGACAAAAGCCTTCATTCCTTCCCATTGCCCCTCCCATCCCTATCATCAGAATCAAAAGAAACATTAGAGAGAGAAGAGGAACCAAGTCGTGTTGATTCACTTGTATTGCTACTTTAATTATGAATTATTAACTATCAAGGAGCAACTGGCACACTGGTAGATTCTAAACCACCCAAGTCATTGGCAGAGGAGAATTTAGGCTGATATTCAACCCTGACAACCCTGCAGCCTGCAGTTTCACACTGCTGAGACATCACAGGTAAGACTTTTCTAGGAGAAGCCCTAAGTAACCAGCAGAACATTTGAGCTCTTAAGGGAATCCACATTAGCAAATAAATAAAAATTGCTTAGCTTATAAATCTGCCGTATCAGGGGTTATTTCTGCATTAGGAATTGCCCTGAAATTTCAGTGCACATATTTTACCAAAATACACACTGGGAAAAAAACAGTTACTTTCCAACTATACTGCATACTCAGAGAGAATGGTTCTACCTGTTTTTCAGTATTTTTTTTAGCTTGTTAAGAAAAAATAGGTCTTGGCATAGAAATGTCAATACATGTTTCTTCATTCTATAAAGCAACAACTTCTGTGCAGCTTCAAAATATTCACAAAATAATATGTCCTTTAGCCAGAAATGCTGGGTCATTTTAAGGCCTCTTTATGAAGACCCCAGGGTCTCTCTGGAAGAAATATAAACACAGTCTAGGAAAGCACTGTTGTGACTTATTTAGTCACTCACTATCCATGATACCTTGGACTGAAACTCCCAGAACAGCATCCACTGTTGAGGTAGGATTTTCACTGCCATGGTCTTTCTTGTGCTAGTTTGAAGGAGGCAGGGAAAATGGCACTAGGAAGAGTGGATAGTGACTTAGCATGACCCTTGCAGTTCCCAGGTGTCTCCTCAGCATCAGTCATTAGAAACAGGCTTCCTAGAGTGGAGGCCAAGGCAAACCAGACATTCCACTCTGCCAGGCAGCACTATCTGTCATTCCTGGCAAATAAGGGGGAGTGTGTCATTTTTCTCAAAAGAGAGTGATAAACTCTGACACAGCATGTTGATCGTGGATAAGGTAGGAAGTGAAGTGATTTGGAGGGCTCAAAATCCATTTGGGTCTCAGTTATGAAACACTTAGTAGCCAACATCAGTATCTCTACCTGTTCAAATGGTTTTTCATTTACATCTCACCATTAATGGTCTCATAGGTTACTAAAAACTACAAAATAAAAAATAAAATGCACCGAAGTATAGTGTTCAGTAAAGTATCCCAAGTCATATAGGTTTATGCTGTGTTTCTTTCAGTTTAATGTCATTAATTCTCCAAACTAATATGTCTATAAACCCTTGTTCTTTAGTTTATGTGGCTATGCAGCCTTCTCTAGACTCCAGCCTACACAGCACTTTCCACAGTAAACCACTTCTGCATCTATGCTTCTACACTCACTGCAAATCGTTGGCAGACTGAGCACATCTTAGCCATCCTTGCTCCTCCAATCCCATGTGTGTTGCTTGCTCAATGAGATATTCGGTATTTCTAATATAATCTTTAATCTGAATTGGTCTTAGTAATATCATGAAGTTCTATTCGTGCTTCCATGATAACTTTTGGAGAAAATAAACAATGTCACTTGAGAATAATTTCAAATGCTTCTTTACATTGGGAGAACAGATCTGTGTTCAATACAACAATGATCTGTGACAAATGAGTTTATATATTATGCAGTACTGATAAATAATGAAACAGACACAAAGAAATGAATGACAATCTTCATTTGAAATATCCAAACTGCACAGAGAAAATGGCAGGACAGTGAACTTGTAACTGAAGGATTTTAAACAAACTATTTTAAGTCCTGCCTATGGATGCTTTTGGGCTTCCCTGCTAGTGGATCAGGACTCTGATTTTTTTTTTTTTTCACTGACTCTGAGAGTTATGACTTTAATGTGAAAAAATTCCATAAGCACGTGTTTGAACATTTGGTCTTAGGCTAATGGTGTTACTTCAGGTTATGTAATCTTTGGGATACAAATCCTGGTAGGCAGATATAGACCATTCAGGCAGGTCTTGTCTTTTATTCCTGTTCGCTGCCATGAATCAAGTGACCCAATTACTTAGTCTTTCTCTTCATGATGAATTGTACCTTTCAGGTAATTCAAACCTTTTGACACTCTGACGAAAATGTTGTCATCTTCAAAATTTGCACTGAATAACCATGTAGGCAAGTTATAGAAACATCATTTTAAAAAGAAATCTCATGTTTTAAGTGTATTATGGTTTTGTGTTGGGCTGTACTCACAGAATCCATGGGCACATGTGCCCATTAGATACAGGTACTTGAGTGAAAATAAATCCCATGTCTTTTAAATTGTTTCTGCCAACACAAAGAAAATTGACTAATAAGGCAGATGACCACATGGGCATTCACACAGGTTTGCAGAATGCTCAGTGCATGTCTGAAGAGACTCCGAACTATCTACCATTAATATTCTTTGTAGGCAGACAATATTTAAAAGGCTGCAATCAAATATCATATGGTACTGTTGGGTTCTGAGTGTCTCTGAGTTCCATGCCACCATGAGGCAGATACCCAATTTCTGTACCTACATCATGGCCGCCTGCTTTTTTTTTAGATACTTCAAATATTATCTAGAGCCTGGTCATTCATCCTCAAACCCACCACCATTGACTTTACTGACAATTCTTATTTTCTCCTGTTTAAAATATTATAAAAATTAGTAATGGTCTACTGATTATTACCCTATACAACAATCTCTGTATGCTCAACAGTTATTACAATTACTGTGCTTCAATCCAAATCCTATAATATATACCCACTGGCCAGCAGACACAGTTTAAAGTTCTTAGCAGGATTTATATGCCCATCATCAGTCAGTCTGTCTACAGCCTCACTGGAGCCTCCTTAAAAGTATGTGTCTCCTACTAGTATGATACTTTCATTCTGTGCTTTTCTACATACTTTTCCCTCTAGCTGAAAATACAGCCATGTGTCTGTGCCCCAGAGCCATCCATCCATCAACACTTGACTAAGATAACAATTCCTTTAATGAGGCCCAAGTTTCCAAGTTTCTACCAAGGCATTCTTTTGCATACTGCTTACCTTTGCAACTAAAATGTCTCATGGCCAGGATCTCTTACATCTCTCCCTGTGATGCTGTTATACAACATAATGCCTGATATATATACACCTAGCCCCCTTAGAATGTAGCACATAGATGAATAGTTTTCCAAGTTGAGTATTTTTTATATGTGTCAAACATATTGTATCCTAGCGACCTGACATTTGTTTCAATTGCCTCTCCCTGAAATACTCAAGACCTTACACCACTGGAGTAAGTTTTCCTTCTGGAATCAGTTGTAATAGAGTTTTGCTAATGATTCTGGCTCTTCTCCAACTACTTGGCTAATTCAGGACCTTTAATTACAGCTCTTCTTAACATTCACATTTTCCTCTATGACACTGAGAGTTTTGTGCTTTTGTATTCTTTGATAAGACCTGTTGTTTGTTTCAGTACTGCACTCTGAGCATAAACTTTATAAAGCACAATGGACCCCATACTTAGAAATGCTTAACATATAATGAAAACTTGTTGAATAAGTAAATATCTCCCATAGACTTATGTTTTGTAGATAATTGTGAGAAAGCAAACTTGAGTTAGAAATGGCTTTCTCGAAGGTGAGACAAAGGTGAAGTTTCTACTGTACAAAACCAACAGCGATGAAATGCTGTGTTTTTGCGTATTTTAACCTCTCCCTGCAAATAGTGGCCACAATAGGGTTGTGTGTCCCTCATTCAGGTTCTAGAGTCCAGGACCTCCCCATGGCCTGGGTAACTTTAACCCATCTCCTCCAGGGCTCTGACTTGCCCTCTGAAAAGCAAAGCTAACAAAATGTGCCTCTCGTGGTTGTCCTAAGAAGTAAACATGACTTTACACAGCACACCAGCACAGTGACTGGAAATATGTTAGTGCTTACCAAATGGAAGCTTCAGTCAGTCTTTCCTGTGCCCATGGTGGATGCTGTTTGGATCATTTAGAAGCAGAAACAGTTTCAGCCCTTCTTACTACTCATTTCCAATTCTCAATTTACTTCACTTTATGTCAGGGTTTATGCATAAAACTTGCCTTCAATTCCTTTGCAAAGGAAAATTTACTTATATTTAATTAAGTTAAATGTATTTAGTAACTAAGTAAATTAATAAATGTGATAAACTAAATTATATACCATAAGTCACATCATAAGTATAGTCTCATAATTTGACATATATAACTATAATCATATAGTATTAAGTAACATAAATAATAGACTGTGCACTATAAGATTATATCTATAAATAAATAATATTCATATAAATATAGTACATAACAGCTAATGTTCTATACCCTCAGGTAGGCATTTCCACATATATAATTGTCGCATAGCATACTCTGGCTCTCTGGCTATGGCAGAACGTACTCCTGGCATGTCTGACATCTTCCTCTTCAGCTGAGCTTTGCACCTGAGCCAATGCATGGAGAAGACTTCACTCATGTGCTTAGAAAAATCACTGGAGTGCTCCTTATGTCTATTGGGAAGTCTTTCTAGAAGGAACAGTGGACAGTGGACAGGCCTCAGCATTGTGCCTAGTCCACCAAATAGCCCATCTCAGCTAAGGGCCATGTTACAAAGAATCAACATGCAGCAGTAACTGCTGTTTTTCCATAGCTAGCCTTGTCAAATCGGCCTCTGGCTACCATCCTTGGCAAAGGGGAAATGATCTTTCATTTGCAATGACTTTGTTATCTAATTTGACCCGATGACATCTTTAAGCTGGGTAGGTCGAAAGTCTGAGGTCTGAGGACCATAAAAGCATGGGTAGGACCAGCTCTTGAGATGTCATGTAGGAATCCCTGGCTAGAGCCATACACCTCCAGATTCTAGCCATGGCTTCCATGTACTTTAAAGCTGCCTGCCTGGCTGCAGTCCTCTGGATGACACCACGCAGCAGTGAAACACAATGCTGCTGCTGAGGTCTCTATGAGACTCAGATTCTATTTGTACCACTAAGAGCTCCTGTGCCACCAAGAAGTTAGGGAGGTGCTTTCCATTCACTGATGGGCACTGAGTCCCAATTACAAGAGGAATGCTGTTTAAAAGTCCTCAACATGAGTTTGTGTTGTAGCCTGGCTCAGAAGCTACATCCCTGAATGGGACCTGGGTTTGACCCGTGTCTCTCAGTTACCTAGACCTGATGAACTTCTATAATGTCCCTCAGTGCTCTGCCCAGGGCCCAATGTGCACTAGGGATATTTGCCCATATTCCCCTCAGTTTCCTAAGGCAGCCAGCTAACATCAGAACCCTACCCTCCTCACTCACAAGATTTGGGTGTCCAATGTCTTAGTTAAGCTGTGGTACTAAAACCAAATCATTGCTTGACTCGCAGTCCTAGATGCTAACATTTGAATACTATTTTCTTCTGTTTTGAATTGATTTTTGAAAACTACACATATTTAAGCCATTCAATTTTAGCTCCCTGGGCTGTAAAATGGGCATAAGAATATCTGCCTTGCAGGTGTGTGGAGATTAGATTAGAGAGAATGGTTTCTAAGTGTCTTAAATGGCCATTATTACTATTTTCTTCTTAATGTTATTATGATGCTCAGAGAATAACAAAATATTAAGAGATCTTGTGAGGGCAATAGAAATATGAAACACTTTTCATTATAGTTTTAAACACTCTGTTCTAATTTACAAAAATAATATAGCAAGTGCTCTTACAGATTTCATGTCTTATTCTTGTGGGGTTACCTTCCTGCATCCTAATAGGGTAGCTTATTTCCTAAACAAGAGGCAAGAATAAATTGGAAAATGGAGCATTCAAGCTAGGTTAGCTTGTGCAATATTTTGCATGTGAAATAGTATAGCAATTTACTAACAATCAAAATCAGAAACAAACACAACTGCGCTATATGGCGAATATGAATAACTGGGTTCTAGTCTTTCTTCCTTAATTATACAATCTTTTGAAAGTCTCTTAGCCCACCTGCTTAGTCCTGAAATATGTCTGTGTCCATTCATTTGGGGTGTTTATTTGTTTTGGTTGGTCTTAAAAAGAAGGAACTAGATTTTAAACTCTCAAGTTTTCTCTAGTCTAAAACTAGACTTGTCATCCTCCAGCAGTATTACAAGTACGCTTTATAAGATGTCATTGTTTTTCCTGTTTGTAATCCCAGCACTCCAGAAGCAGAGGAAGGAGAATAACTGGCAGTTCAAGGCCAATCTGGGCTATGCAGTGAATTTAAAGCCAGCCTAAGCTACATCAAGAAACCAAAAGAGAAGTAGGGGAGTGTCAGGGGCAGCCCTGCTTATACACTGAAGGCCTAAAATCAGCAATAGGCCTGACATACACTAAGTCTTGGGTCACTGTGAAAAAGCACTGAAACAGAAGCCTAGAAGCTATTGTAAACAAGCAGCTTCGGTGGAGGGCTGCCAAGCCTGAGTAGTCATAGACCTTGTAGATAGGTAACCTTGGTGTATAGTACCAACTTAGATAAAGACAAGTGAATCATAGGCGGAGTCATAGTGGTCTGTCTCCTGACAGTTGACACTCTGTTCTGGAAGATATCTCTATTCCCCCTGAACACCTACACTCCTGTGTCATCCCCTTCCCCACATCCTGCCTTTTTGTGTATATAACCCCTGTGTGAAAAAGTAAAAATGGTGATCTGATCAGATTATAGATAGATCGTCACTTCTTTGCATCGGCCTCTCCCCACTTTCTCTTTCAGGTGATCTCCCGGACCTCTGTTTAATGCCCTGAAGGCCCGGACAGGGGAGGAAAGGGGAGGAAGAAGAGGAAGAGAAAAGTAAAACACCTAAGACCAATGTACAAGTGACTTACTTCTGTGAACAACAAAGCATAATGTTTGTTATCCTAAAATAGAACACTGTGTGTATATATATGTAATTCTTATAATGATTAATACATATTAATTATTAAAATCAGCATAAGAACAAGTGTATACTACTGTGGAGTATTAAGAAAACCTAAGTGATAATCCAGAAGTATGTGTAAATGTTTAAACTCATTGTCAACAGGATATTGAAACAGATCAACGAGTAAAGAATACAGTTCCTAGGAAAACCATACAGGAACAACTTACACCCATGTGCAAAGTAAACATTAGAATGCAGCTACATGCCATAAAAAACCATCACTCAACATGGATGAAAGACTCGAACTTAATGCTGAGACATCCTTAGACCAAAAGCATAGGCAGAATTCTTTGCAATCATTGATTACTTCTTATATGTGACAAGATAATTACAAACAGCAAGACAAAAATAGATACACTGGATTTCTAACTGAAGAAGGCCTTGAATGGCCAATACGTATATCAAAATATGCTTAGCAATGTTTCTCATCAGGAAAATGTAACTCAAACTCCAAAGGTGATACACACCAGGATAATTATAAAAATAGGCAGACAACAATAAGCTTTAGCAATTACATAGAAAATATGTGTGTGAATTTGAAGTTAGACTAGTGGCTTCTCACAAATTTAGTTTTTATATGACCCAGCTGTCTCAGCTCAGATATATAATCCCTAAGGGAAACATGGTATTCAACAAAATGTATTCAAATTTCTACAATATTTCCAACAGTCAGAATGATACAATAAACCAATTGTCTATCAAGAGATAACCACACTGTTTTAAACCAATTTAACCGAATATTATATAGCCATGAAAATGTCAGTCTGGGCTGCAACATAACGAGCCTGGAAAGACAGTGTGGTGACTGTGATTGCTATCTGAAAGCTGCCAGGATGTAGGGAAAGAGACAACTTTCAAGTGACTGTTAATGGAGTGGTTTCTTTTGGTGTGATAAAAATGTTCTACATTTAGCTATTGGTTATGGCTGAACAACTTTGTTAATATACTAAACACTACTGTGATATGTCCTTTGTTGTATGATTTGTGATCTTTATCTGTATACAGCATGATTAAGCATCAATCTTAGCTCATATCTTTCAGAAGTGTAAGAAGAGAAAGGGACATGTATTTTCTCAGAAAGCATTTTCTCATTTAGTGATCACTCATTGCAAAAATTTCAAAAGGTATTTATTTACTCTTAATTTATGTACATATGTGTGTGCCTCAGTGAGTTTATATATACCACATATGAGCTGTAGAGAACCTACTAGTTGGTTCAAGATACCCCAAGACCATGTTCTCAGCACACAGGAGATTTATTTGCCCCAGAGGGACAAAGGGCATGGAATAAGAGACAAAGACAGGAGACGGAAGAAAAGGGAGAAGCAAGGGAATAAGACAGAGGGGGAAGGGGTGTTATCCAGGGGGAGGGAACGACAATTGCTTCTGGATAGAGTGGAGACAGAAATGACCCATAGGCAGATGGCAGTTTATAAAGGTAAAAGAGGAAACCCATGTTAGAATGAGGTTTTTAATTTTAATTGAGTATGTTAATTAGTTGAGCCAAAGGGGGCTTTTGATTGCTAGACTGGAATACTTTGATAGCTGAACCTTCATAGTCAGCCTTGCCAGGAGGAAGTGGCCAAATAAGGGAAGAGACCTTGGTGGCTAGCTTTAGGGATGTGATCTCATAGACTTTTGCGAGGCAGAAGGAATGGGGGAGAAAGGCAAGTCCTGCCAGAGCCATCTTTGCCATGGTGGACCAGGCCAGAGTCCCTTTACCTACAGAGGCCAGAGGGAGTTTGATTTCCTGGAAATGGAGATACAGGCAGGAGTAACAGGCCTGATAGAAGAGCAGTCAGTGCTTGTAACCTCTGAGCCATCTCTCTAGCCCCTCCATTACCTTGTAATACAATACCCAGTGTCCAGTAAGTTCTCTCAGTACATGCTGAGACTAATCGCTAGTGAAAGGCAAGTCCCTGGGAAACAGATTCTCAGGATCTACAGAGGCATTCCTGAGGTTGGAACTGTGCTGAATTGTCCGAGGTCACATCCTAACTCTTAGAAGCATGACCAGGTCCAGCTATTGAGTTGCTTAGGCTAACTGTGAATTCAGACCTCCTACATGTCCTGGTGAGATATAGTTTTATTTTATGCTGGAGAGGAGAAGACCCAATCTATTTGAGTTCAGTTTTCTTTCTTAGTTGTATTTTGATGAGAGAAATAATAGCGAACATGAACAAATGATTATGAATTACAGATACATGAACACTTGCTAGGGGTGGGGTGACATCACCAACCATACACGCTCCACTGAGTCCATTTGTAATGGTTGTCTCTGCTGTGTCTCTTACAGAGGTTATTTATAGGCACACATTTCCTATTTTAATTTGCACAACTCAAGCAACTGACCATGATCAGAGAAACCGCACAGAGTGTCAGAGTCATTCTAGCGGTTCTCTGCTCTTCCCAGGGCAGGAGAGGCTGCTCTCAGAGAGGCTCCCTTTGTTCTTTCCAACCCTGACTTGCAGGCTTGACCCTCCCCCTACACCCAAGAGCTCTGGCCACACTCAAATTTAGGATCACAGGTTTTAATTTACAGCACAGCATTTTCAAGTCAAAAATAGACCCAGGGATCACCTGGTTTTCCCTCCTTAGTATTTTTTTTTTCCAGATAAGGAAACACTTTGACTTTAGCCCCAATTCTGTCAAGTGTTTATTATGAGGTGATAACCCAGACCTATGACCTCTGTTGATCTAAGCCTCTCTCACCCCAGGGATCCTGGGTACTTCATGTCTCCCACCTATGTCTTTTAGCTTTCTTCTTTTTTTCACCCTTTTCTTTAAAGCTGGTCACAGTCACCTCTTATTAAAACAGTTTGTGCTACCGCCCAGTCTTAGTTATGGTGTGACCTTGTAGTTTCTTAATTTTTTTTCATCTGCTTCTCACGTTGAATAACAGGCTAGTGTCCATAGGTGCCTCACATGTCATCGAGAATAATGAAAGGCAGATAACTTGAGAGGGACTCACAGTCTTGAGCCTGTGGCAAACAACAATGTTTCAGGCTACGTGTTCAACTTCTTTACCTTCTTTCTCTCTGAGGAGTCGCAATGAGAACTTAGCCTCAGGAGGTACCACATGTAGAGATTTCACTTCTGCCTTGGAAGGGCTCTATGATGCTCCATTAGTACCTTGTGTTTATGAGGAAACAGGCAGGGACGGTTACAGAAGTTCAGAAGTGAAGTCCAGTTGTGTACATAGATCTGACCAAAACTGTAGCGTATCTCTCAGGCCACCGCTCAACAAGTTCCAAAAACAAACATCTGTCCACTGTAGATACAGCATCATGGGCCCTAGGGTACCTTTGAAGGATTTGGGGATAGAAGTCACCTTACCGCAGTGATCCTAACAGCACCAAATACAACTAACTGCACCTGCTTCAGTGGTAGGTGGCATTCCCTATCTGGATCTAATTCCTGACTCTCTAATGTTGTTCTTCTGGGTCACAAATAATCAGGGACATGCATCAATAAGAAGTTGAAGTGATATCTTAGTTCATTTTCTGGAACAATTGAGAAATAATGGAAATGATTAGTGATAATCATAATAATGATAATGAAAAAGTTGATTTTGGCTCATAGGTTTGAAGATTCCCATCCATGGTCAGTCAGTTGGCTCTGCTAATTTAGGGCCTAAGGTGAGATGTAACAGAGAAGCAGCCTGCTCATCTTCCATTATCAAATGTATCCAATTACGTCCTTGAAGCACACATCCTCAATGATCTAATACCCTCTCTCTCCCTAAGCTCCACCTCGTGATGTTCTATGGCTGGGTAACTACACTGTAGGCTACAAGCAATTACCATGTGAGCATTTGAGGGATACCAGTCCAAACTGCAGAAAAGAACATTTCTGCTCCACAACTCATTATCCCTTGCTCTCCATCTCTGACTCCAGCAGCCATCACATTGGCCCTGCCATGTTTTAAGCACTTTGTAGATGGAGGTGGTACCTGAAGGTTGATTGGATTAAGAATCAGGTTATGTGTTAACACCAAGTACTTCATGACCCACTTTGTCCTTCAACAATGTCTGACCGTCTGGATTTCTTTTTGCACGCTGCAGGTGTTCTTTTACACTAACTAGTTTTATGCTCCTGTCTTCTGATTTAATTTCAAATCTATGATTGGAAATATATTTTTAACCTCCCCTGCCTAGTACTCAGACTTCACAAAGGGTCTGATCACACCCTTTTGGAAGCCAAAAATGTACAAAGCTTTCTCCTCTACCTCTCTGAGCTTCTCCTGAATACTTGCTGTCTCATGCCTGGTGATGTGGAGAGTGGACTAGCTCCTGTCTGCTTTACACCACTCATAGCCTGCCCCGGAGCTTTCTAAGGTTAAGAAGGTAGCAGGTCCTTGCTGAGTTATATTCACCTGCATAGCAACCTTGGGTTTTAGACACTGTTTCAGTTGATCTAGGTATGTAGCCTGATTCTTGGGATTTTCATCAAGAACCAATTTCAGGGATTTTTCTTTCCATGATACTTTACTTCCTTCCCCTCCCCTCCTCTCACATCTGCTCTGTTGATCCAAGTGCATGTACCTTACTGTCATCCTCAAGGTGAAGTCATCAAGTACCTGGGCCTGAGAAAGTAATGCCTTGGGAGAACACAGGAATCTCATTACTCCGGGACAGATGGCATTGGAAGCTTGTTAGCAAAGGTATCTTCTTCATAATGTGTTGTGGTCTGAGGAGGGTAAGCCTGTTTACTTTTTTTTTTTTCTTAATCTTCTAACTTGAAAAGGTTACATGAAATACAGAACAGTTAAGAACATGTGCTGTTCTTACAGAAAACTTGAGTTGGTTTCCTAACACCCATGTTGGGCACCACAATGCCCTGAGTCTAGTTCCAGGAGCTCTGGTGCTCTCTGTGGACATTTGCACTCACAAGCACATACCCCCACACAGGTACCCACAACTACATGATTTAAAAATTAAAAATAAAATTTAAGATTCTTTCAGGTCTGAATAAATATGGGGACAAGTTAAATACAGTTGAAATGCTATCAAGTGGTATAGATTCATAGTATAGTAATTTTATTAAAGAAGAGAAAATCAAGGAGGACTAGAAGTTTAGTTCCTGGGGACTTAATTCCAAGTCCATGAATTTTGACTCAGGGCATTGTGGCCAGGATTGGGTGTGGCATTCACAGTAATGTGAATTCTTAGACTCTAGGTACTATGTGGCATGTTCACTTTCTAACTGTCTCTCTTCATCTTTTATACCCGCCCCCTTCAGCCTTTTTTTGTTATTTCCATTCCAGACTCACAGAAGACAGGATTCCTAAAGTGAACAAACCTGCTTGAATTTCAAAGTGTGAGTGTCTGTCATTAGCCCTCCACATGAATAGTAAATATATACCTCTTAAAAGGAGCTTTCTCCAAATCCTTAAAACCTTTCTCAATTCCAACAAACCTGGCAATCCTGAGAATGAAGATTGCATTCACATTTTCTTAGACTGAGAAAAGGTGGAGAGGTCTGTGACTGAATATCACTGATAAAAACATGATAACTGAGTCTCATTACAGCCAAAGACAAGTCTCATATTTTAGCATTTTTATTAAAGCTTTTTAAATTACTGAGTGTCTGCTATATTCAATGCCAGCCTAAGTGATTTATATTAGTCTATCCCTAGATACTCCATCTAATAAATAACTTGGCAATCTCCTAACCCATAAATATCTCAAGCCTCAGCAAAAAGCAATTAATGTACAGAAGAGAGATAGAGATAGAGAGAGACAGAGAAACAGAGACACACAGACAGAGACATACAGACAGACAGACTCAAGGACCCAGACTGCAACATCACTGTGTGCTTCCAAGGGGGACATTTCATACCCTTTACTGAGGAGGACCTCTCTCTCTACTCATCACCTTCCCAGGAGCTGAACCAGGAAATGAACCTTCCAATCTATCCAAAAGTAAGGCAAACGTGAATCTATATTTTAATGTTTAGCATGCCTCAATGATGTAGAGATCTTAATAAAATATTTGCAGCAACAGGTGCTCTATAATGTTTTAGACAATTTAGCAGAAAACATTATGCTAACCATTTTGGAAATAACTTGTTTCCTAAATGTTTACTATACATTCAGTGTGAATGCAGGTGGCTAAAAGGTTTTAGATTCACCAGTCACCAGTGTCGGTATCTCTAAAAGATACAAGGTTAATAATGTTCAACTACGATGCTTTATTGATGGGCCACTGATATTTACAACAGTGGCTACAAGTTCAGATCTTTTGGGGGCAAATGAAAGCCATTGTTCAAGAAAAATCTCTTTTCTTGCTTTCACTGTACCTCCCTGTTTGTGAGCAGAAAGACAACCAGCATTCTTCCTTCTTGATTCAATAAATTAATGCCTTCTATTTGGTACACGGTAGACCAGAACCCAGGCAGGAGAGGGAAGGGAAAGCCACCTGCCAACATGTCTCATTTTACTCAGGAAAGCTGTTGAGAATATTTCCTTGAGTACAAATGGTCTGCCTTAGTTCAGGTCATTCTTCAAGTGACAGTCAATGGATACATGATATCCTTATGGCAACTTCTAATATCTTCCAATTTCACATCATTTTATTTGCTTCTTCCTCTATTAGAATGTTGGCTTGTTTCACTTAGCATTGTCTATTTCTTATACATTTCACTTCCTAGATAATTGTTACTTATATATTTTTGGGAGTGGGGAACAGTTGCCTCACATAACTCTGTTGGTGCTTAATAGCCTACCGTGCATGCGTCTTTGCTTCAAGCACATCGCAGAGGTACAAAGACATAGGCATTGCCAATATCAGTGTGCTTGAACTTGACTGTAGAGAAAAAGTGGGAGAGATTAAGAAAAGAAATCTTTTGGTTTTTTTTCTCCTTTATTTACTCTTACTCTTTGTGCTATTAAGGATCAAGCTCAGGAGTTGGTTCCTGCAAGGGACTGCTCTACCATTGTGCAACAGCCCAGCCTTTCCTCATTTCTATTATAGGAAAGAGTCAACATGAAACTTCACCACTATAGCCAAGTCAAAAGATCTGTAATTAGGGCAGTGGTCATTGAAGAAACAGTCACTTTTGCATAAAGGAATACTCTATCCTTACTATGTAAAGAAGGAACTTACTATAGTGAGGTCCTCAGCATTCCTCAGGATTTAAACATTCAATTGCATCTTCTTTTCAGGTTATCATTTTGTCTTTTGAAAGGTAAAATGGTTATATGATTCCAGCACCAATCTACAAAGAAGTATATGCTGACAAATTTTACTATCTATACCACCACTGTCCCATTATTATTAACAATTACTATACTGTCTTGTATACTTTATCAACCAATGCTTGCTTTTATGCAAAATAGCATAAGTAAATAGATCATAATCACCATTCCTAATACAAAGTGCAGAAAGTTGTAGAGTGTATATATCACTGCATATACCATTACTTACATATTTATAAAGATACACCTTAGGATCTGAGTAGTAGGATTTCATTATAGAAATGCATGATAGTTTATCTAATGGGCCCTATTGACAGCTAATTTTAGTTTCTATACTTTGCTTTATGTTATTATCACATAAGATATAAGAAAACCTCTCTGTGAGAAGGAGACCTTTCAAATAGAGACCTTTCAAAACTGTTTTTTATCACTCTAAGAAGTATCAACCACATCTGCTTCCTGACCTAAACTATACTGAAAGGGAAAGACAATCCACAGCAAATTAATCATGCATTGTTGATAGGTTAGAACCAGATACCAAGGCAGATTTCTAGACACTTCCACTAACAACAAATCAATAAGCTACATATGATGCCACTTCAAGATTGATAAGATTGGAAGACTTTTATCATAGCATTCTGTGCAAGAGTTTTGATAGTGGTTAGTAAATTGTTTTTCTAGGAAGTTTTAGAATATCCCAATCCATTCAGAATCCAAGGCAATCTTTTTCCTGATAATTCTTGTCAACAGCAATTCCTCTATAATAATTAATTAGCTTTATCAACTTGGCAGGATCTAGATTTACCCAGAAGGCAAGCATTGGGTTGACTAAAACGAGAAACCAAACTGACCATCAGTGTTCACCTCTCTCTGCTTCCTGATTGTGGATACAGTGTGACCAGCTGCCCTAATTTCCTGACACCAGGACTTCCCACAACAATGAACAGTACTCTGGAACAGCAAGGAAAAATGAACCCTGTTCCCATTAACTTGGTTTTGTCAGAGCATTTTGTCATAGCAACAAGTCACAAATGCATCTTCATAAACTTTGGAATTTTTGACAGTTTGATAATGAGCAATGACATTTTAAAGCATCATTTTCCTTGTAACATGTATATGTATAAGGATTATCTGGGCTACCATTTAGGATGCCTTTGCTCAGCCCTGTGAATGTCTCACTTTTAGTAAATAATCTTTCTTCACCTATCTCTTAGAGATAAATAACTTACTCTGTGGGCTGGAGCTATCTCTATGGAGACAGAGGCCTTACCTCTCCACTCTTTTCCCACTTCCCCCTGGCTATGCAGTATTTGGAAGTACTAAACTTATTTCTACACCAAGCTTTTTATACCAGAAATAAACATAAACTTTACAGCCAAAAGGAAGAACTGGTTGAAACATCATTTCATATAAGGTAGTAGAAACACTGGGAGTAAGCCAGAGATTGCCAGTCTCCATCCCTGCTCTGTGCAACATGCATTGTGTATGCTGATATAAATTTATACCAGGCAAGGAAAGTATCTATGGATGCACACTTCTCTACCACACATGCTAATGAGTCACTCCAAAGACTCAGATGAGCAAAGAATCTCTGAGCACACATACATCGTTACATTGGCCCTTCTTCAGACTACTGTACATGTCACCAGAGAAAATGCTGAAGGTTCTCAGGACATAGCAAGTTGACAATGATGAAAAAGCAACTGGCATTTGCTCTGTTAGGACAGTAGGCAAGCTGGAATCAATGCCATAACATTCTTTATCTTTGAGAAGGGCAGAAGGCATCCTGAAACCTGACTGGGGAAAATAAAGTGACTAAAGGCAGAAGGGCTTGTCAGATTTGACCTTGACACAAGAACATGAATGGTTTTACTAAAATTCCACATATACTTCAAGACAAGAAGCAAGGTGTATCTAAAAGAAATAGCCTGTAAGACGTCAGAGAGTGGTGAGGTCCCAGATCCAAGGTTTTGAGTATGTTAACAGTAAGAAGAGAGCATGGCTGTGGCCAGAGTCTTAGAAATGGAATAGGTGAGTAATTTGGCAAAGTGAACAACTGGTTCCAAATTCAGCAGAGAGGTGACAGTGTTACTGATAGAGATGATGTAATCTTCCAAGTGTAAGTACAAAGAGATTTATTGTCTTAGGGAAAGGGTAAGTTTACTAATCACGTGTTGTATTGGAAAGTTTGATTATTTTCTTAAAATCTCTTACTGGGCATGTATTTTTGTGTGTTTATGTTAATTGCAGAGAATAATGGAACACATTGTGTTATTTTCATACCTGCATTAATGTATTCTGATCATTTCTTATTTTCTTTCTCTTCCCTGATGATGTCTCTTACCTTTTCTGACATGTATAAACAAAGACATCTTTTTAAAAATGAGGAAGATAAAAAAAAAAAAAACAGAAAAAATAAAAGAAAGGCACCCAATTTCCTCACTTGTTATGTGACACCACATTCAGCTACCTCTCCATGGTTACTGGAGGTACCTCACAATACACATTGGTACTTGGGTTGATCTCTCAAACATGATTAGTGTAGGGTGGATTTCCTTTCTCCATCAGTGTTCTTTAGGCTGAGAACTTGCTGTGATACAAAGTGCTGAAACTCATTACCATCAGAGTGGGTGCTACCCAGCATGCCAGCAGCAGAGAGAGACTTTGAGGATTCAGAGCAGAGTCAGGCTTGCAAATGCTCATGTGTCAATCCCTTTCTTCCTCTACTGAGACTTCCTAACAGTCAGGCTAGCTAGGGTTAGGGCCAGGTGTGGTCAGACATGCTCAAGAAATAAGTGGGATTCAAAGGAAAGACAGGAAAGAGACTGAGATCTACATGGAGAACAGAAGAAGGAAAAGAGGTATTCTGAAAAAATGTTCTCA
The DNA here is from genome assembly GCA_021653895.1 of Mastomys natalensis. Taxonomy (NCBI): domain Eukaryota; kingdom Metazoa; phylum Chordata; class Mammalia; order Rodentia; family Muridae; genus Mastomys; species Mastomys natalensis. The sequence goes on from JAJTUV010000007.1 coordinate 1,246,093, forward strand.
CTCAGAAATAATTACAGCAGTCCTGTCTTCACAATGCATCCACTACAGCAATACCAACTTGCTCTGAAATATAAGGAGAATGGAAACAATAGAGACCCTGTGGCCCACGGAGGACATATTGAGGGCAGAAGTAACACTCTGACTCTAGGTCATTTACATTCATTGGCTCATTTTTCTCATAAATTAAGCGGCACTTAAAAGCTAGATAAAGCAACACACAATATTAATAATTATGTGTCAAAAACCAATATTTACTCAAAGGCAACAGAGTGGAGCCAGGAAATGAATAAACTCTCCTCTACTCTATCCAATTCTGTTAAAATATTAAAAAGTCATAATATTCCCAGAGATCTTCAGATTTGCAAAGGATATTCAACTCCTACTGAACAAACGAACCTACTTCAAGCCTTGTGCTGGCCTTCTTCAACAGGTTCTTCTCCTCATCTGTTTCCCAGGAGACCCGTGCTATTGTATTATTTTTTGCTGATTTTATTTTGTTTCTCCTGCTTTAACCCTCACCTCATGCAGTGCCCATGTAATTGGACATATTGCTAGCTGTGTAGCTTTAGACATGATAGGAATTGGAATGAATTCCATATATTGTGAGTGAAATGTGTAACATGGTCACCTTACATACTCAACTTGGCCCACACAAAGAAGAAAACAGAAACTGCCCTGCTCTGTGGTATTGGCATCTCTATGAAAACCCTGATAGTCAAAAACCCAGAAATTTGCACCTAAAATGTGTCTGCCACTGGGGTTAGGGTCTTTCCAACTGCCTCTGCCCAGGGAATGATCAGACTGCAGATTCTACATACCTGCCTCCTGTGGAGGAAATCAGGCTTGTGAATCAGGGAGATTAGGCCATACAACATCTGAGTGGGTGATTCTATCCCCCTTGCTTGGTTGTATCACTTTCTAGTTAGTTTTGCATTTATTCTTTGTGTAAGAAGGTAAATGGGTCAAGGGAGAGACTCCTTGGGATAGCCACTGTAGCAACTGGCTCATTTACACATTAACTAAGTGGTATTTTGAGTTTCTATCATAGTTCCTGGAAGGATCTTATTGTGAGCCTCCCAGAGAGATTGGTCAGTTCTCAGTTCATCACAAAATAAAACCTGTGGCACTTCAGGACCAAGGATCATATCAAGCATGGGATGTCTACTTAGGGTTACATAAAATCCATCAGAAGCATTTGTTCTAGATGAAACTTCTATACAGGCAGATGCTTGTTTCTTGCCGTCTTGATTGTAGACTAATGGGCTGGCTAATCAGTCCCAGTGGGACATGAAGATGGCCTCTTAGTGTCAAAGCACAAGCCATACATTATCTTTGTCTGTTTTCTATGCTTCAGATCCTGGGCTGACATCCTTCCTTCTGCATCTGTGTCCTCTGAGCAGTTGTTCCTCAACATGAATGAACATCCACGTCTCTGGGGTGCCTGGGAAACAGACAGCAGGATCCTTGTTCCACACACTGCAGCAGGTCTTAGGTGGTATCTGGGCATATCCATGTCTGGCAGGTCCCCAGATTTTGCTGTTGTTGCTGCTGTCCTGGAACTACATTTTGACAACTGTTGTGCTTTTTTAAAACACAAAGACCTGCTCTACTCCTTTCTTAAATTTGGTACAACCCTAAGACAATCCACAGGACCATTCTTCCATTCTTACAAGAGACACTGGCACATTTGGAAGGAGAAGGATACCCAAGACTGGAAATGTTTCCATGGTATACAGCCCGTCCCTTTATCTTCCCTGTGAGACTGGTAAACTCTAATTTCCTGGCATTATTAGTGTATTAGCATATAGTAATTATATATAATAATGGGTTTCCTTATGACATTTTCATACATGTATGAGTTGTAGTTTTAATCATGTCACTCCCCCATTTCCCTCTCATTTGATTTTGTTCTTTACAAATTACGACTTTTAAGAATCCAAAATGTAATAAACAATGTTATCACCTAGCTCATTTAACTCTGTGAGTCAGAAGGAGAAAGGCTTTGGCATTCTCCAACTTATGAACAAAGCAGTTGCTCCCTCTGCCCCAAACACATTTATCTACTTTTTCTCTGAGTAGGACACTCTTTTTCCTCATTAATCCTACATTTTAAGGGATCATTTCCACTCTTTAACCTACCTGGAATCTTTCCAAGCAAAGTGTATTAAATACTGTATATCTACTTCTCTATCCTTTAAGTTCTTCTATTGATGTACTTCACACAATGAGTTCAATTTATGGTCTTTACTTATTTGACATCCCTGATAAATGAGAAGCATCTGTTCTTCTCCCTTAATGGAAGGTAACCACTTGGAGGCACTTTTTTTTTTTTTTAAATCATCTTAATACTAAACACGGCATCTTCACTTAGACACAGAATAATTATTTGTGAATTTGAACTGAATGGTGGACTTCAAATCACAAAGGAAATAAAGTTGCTGGTTTAATAGGTTTGGTTATTTGCTTTTCCCTGGAGACATCCATTTATTCCTAAGTCACTGTGGACAAAAGATGAGAAGAAAGAGAAAGAGTGCCATAACCCAGACAAGTGGCTGCCACAGGGAAGAATGTTGCCATTCACCAGAGGAATGGAGTTAAAATGTAGAACCACAGTAGGGCAGAACTGGGTGGCATCTATGTGAAAAAATATAATTAATCCCAGCTGAAATATGATGGTAGTCAAGATATGATTAAATTATAATCAGGTATTCTAGACAGAGATGCCTATAACACACTTAACAAAATATATAAATATGGTCTAAAGTTAAAAGGAAACTTGAAGGTTCAAAAAGGAAGACTCGGTTATCTGGAAGGCTCACTCATTTGGAACAACTCATTATCTGATAATGTGGGATGAATAATGCATTCCTGTGCGTGTTCCCCGTATCCCCCCACATTCTCTCTTCCCAAACTCTGCCAATCTGACTTCACAGATGAAAGTGCCTGGAGCTGAATTGGATCTACTGTGTTTGGTTTTGAATGCAAAATGAGAAAAGCTATTAATTTGAAAACCACTATCCAACACCTCCTTCAACCCTCTTTCCCCCTTGTTTTTTCTTTGGCCTCTTTGCTCTGCCCCCAGATTGATGGAGAACAAGGCTTTGAGAAGCTGGTCCAGCAGCAACCTCTGTGGGAAGAGCTCTGCCTACTGGTACTTTCTGAGGCTGCAAGCCAAGGAGAATGTGCTCAGTTTAAAATTTAGATGATCAAACTAGAGGTGAGACAAATGTTTCCTCCTACACTCCTAGGTGACAGGTACCAGCCAGAGCCAGTTTACAAGTCAGGCTACAGTTCTGTAGTCATCAGGTTATTTGGATAAAACTGATCTCTTCTTTATTTGGAAGAAAAAATGGACCAAAGCTACAGTCTTTCTTTGGTTTTTGAATTATCCCAAAGACCCCAGATGCTGGCATGAGCCTGGCATTTGTTCTTCAACAAAAACCTCATAGAGATAGGAGCTGTCCTAACACAGGAACCAAACAAACAGAATGTAGTAAGTTTGGACTAAAGGATTTACAAGCTTGCTCATACTTAGGAATGAATGTCACATGAAGAAAACCATGAAGTGATCACAAAGAGACAGTCTAGCTGAGGCAAGACAAGGTTTGTTGAGAACACTGTGTCTCTGACTGGGCTCTACTCTGTTATTCTTTCTCCACTGCATCAGGCTAGACTTGTAAATCTTATACTGAGGTTTGTAAATTTGATGCTACAGTTATAATATGTCATGAGCATATCCCCAAACACCCATGTGCTTGAAGCCTGTTGACCAATGTCAATACTAAGATTGTGGAACTTTAAGAGATTGAGTCTAATGGGAAGTAATTAGATCATTCGGAGCTCTGCCCACAGAAGGACCAATGCTGCTCTTTTATAGTAGATTAATTCTGAAAAAAAATTCTAGATAGGTAAGTTATTAAAAACAAGCACAGCTCTCTCTGGCTTCCTGTCTTGTTGTCTATTGTGTATATACCCCACCTACTGTGATGTGACAGTCATCACAGTGAGTCCCCATCAGAGACTCTCAACTTCTAGCAACACTCTGGGAGTTAAAGAAGTTAATCTTCCTTATAGAATAGTCAGCCTCAAGTATTTTGTTATACAGACAGAAAATGGACCAAAACACTGAGCTTTCTATGAGTTGAGCTTCCTTGCCTAAGCTGAGTAGCAGTCTATAAATGGAGACCTATGAAGCCTCTTTTCTAGTGTTTACTCTCTTACTAGAAATGATGTTCACTAAAAATAAAACTAAATGAAAGTTGAGAGAGAGAGAGAGAGAGAGAGAGAGAGAGAGAGAGAGAGAGAGAAAAGAATGTAAAGTACAGTTTTTGACTTAAGTCTTCATCTAAGATAACCTTAAAATTGAGACCCAAGAGTTCTTATTTTGTACATTTTTATTGCTGTTGCTGATGAGAGCGTTTCTAATTATTCCTAATACAGTTTCTGCAAGGACACATTGCATGAACTCTGGATAGGACATAAATGTCAAGTGACCCACAGGAAGAAGCAAGGCTACTAACTCACAAGGACTATCATGACCCTTTGAGAAATGAGGAAATTAACACTGAAAATTCCAGGAATATCTAGCTTGAAAAATAGGCTTCCTTTCCTGGAGAGAAAAGCATGCTTTGAATAAAAGGCAACAGGTACTCTTTCTCTTCAGAGGTGGCTCAATAACACGAGGATTATGCAACTCGCAGGACTGCTGGACCAATATATCTGAAGAAAGGAAGGGAAAGCATGGAAGGCATAATGAAGAGCCCTTGCCTGTTTCTAACACTGTTAATCAGAGATCTAAGCACTGTAAACATCAATCTGAATAGCTAACTTCCTTCTCATCCTGTGTGTGTGTGTGTGTGTGCATGTGTACACACGCATGTGTGCCTGTGTTTGTATATACATATGTGTGTGTAGGTCAGAGGACAACAGTTCCTCAAGTACCATTTCTTTTTTGAGACAAGCCTCACAGACCTGATACTTACCAGGTAGACTAGACTGACTAGTAAGCTCCTGAGATTAACATGCCTCTGCCTTCCTAGTAGCAGGATTATAAGTATGTGCCACATTGTCTGGTCTTTTTAATGTGGTTTGTGGGGACTGAACATATCCTAGTGCTTACAACAAGCACTTTATTTTATCAGTTACATACCCAGCCCCTCTTGTGAGTTCCTTAACCTGAGTTTTGTCTAGACCTTGAGTAATGTTGCATATTATCTATTGTATTTGAAGACAAGGAATGATTTCTTATCAGCGATCTAAAAGTGCCATTTATTATGCCCCTCAACAGATGAATATATAGTGAAAACATGATAGATATTCACAATGGAATAGTATTCAGCTGTAAAGGAAAAGGAAATCATGATATTTTCAGTTAAATGGATGGACCTAAAAAAGATTGAGTGAGGTAACCCAGATTTGAAAAGACAAATGCTGAATGTTCTTTCTCATCTAGAGTTCCTACCTTCATGTCTTCAGATATGAGTATACAACATAGAAGAACCACAGAAATGAGGAAAGAAAGTATAATAGGACCACAGTTGGGGGCAGAGAACTTCAGAGGAGAATAGCAGGATACAGATGATATGAAGGAGGAACAGAATGATGGGGAGGGGACTCCAACTGGGAAATAGTGAGGGGGTTAATACAGAACAAGGAAGACCAAATAACAAGGTTGCTTAATAAAGCTTCAAGAAAACATATTATTTTATATTTACCTAAATATAAATATAATTATACACTATATGTGTGTGAGTGCCTGTGTGTGTATGTGTACATTTTGTGTGTGTGTGTTAAATAAAGTTAAGCTACATGACCTGACAATGCTCTCCCATAGGAACCATAGACTAACAACAATAACACCAAAACCCTGGGGGTAATAAACATGAGAAACTTTTTGAAATGTTGTTCATGGTAGTCCAAATGACTTCCCAAATGGTATAAACTATAAACTTAGCCCTTGGTTGCAACACAGGGATCACAAGCAGGCCCTGATTGCAGAAGGCATCACACATATTGAACACATAACTCAGATGATTGGAGCTGAATCTAACCTGAAAGCTTCTTTCCCAAAATCTAGCTTTTATAGTTCCAGAAAATACTATGCAAGCTGCCTAGGGATGGAAGCAATTAAACAGCCTTATCCAAAGTCAATACCTATGACCAAAGACAATTTCCAGCATGGCCAGATATGCAAACAAGTGTAAGAAATGTCACTTATATGTCAGTGGCAACCAACATCTCTATAATTGTATTTAAGGCCCACACCGATACTGGAAATCTAACCAGAATCCTAGGGTTATCAATGTCATGGCCTTTGGAAATATTCTACTACTGCCACTTTGCTAGACCAGTATAATTCCTTATCACAATCTAAATGTTATCCTTATACCCACAGATAAGTACAGGTACCACCATCATCAAGGAAGCATCTTCTTAGAACTAATACAGACCATCACAGAAAACCACAACTGGATTACATGCCAAGACCAATGAATGGTGGGGAGCACCAGCCTCAACAAATGTATCTGCACCACAGTTCTTGCAACTATAGCTCAGCAGGAATCATGGAATAGGGCAGAAAGATTGTAGGAGAAGAATGCCAGGGAGTTTACCATGAAATGGCCGTATAAACAAGACCTAAACAATGGCCATGGAAATGTACCTGTTAAATTAGAAGGGGGAATGTCCTTGGGTCCTACCCCTAAATAAACAACTACAAGTAACTACTGAATGCTGGGAAAAGATTAATTAGCCTCTCCCAGGAATAAGCCCCCTTATTGGTTGTCCAATCAGCTTGAAACTACATATATACAAACCACAAAAATCAGACTTAGCAGTTGTATTTATATATATTTACACACACACATACACACACAAACATTGGGGGCAAGAGAATGTGTGTGTGTGTGTGTGTGTGTGTGTGTGTGTGTGTGTATGAAAAAGAGAGAGGGGGAAGGAAGAGAGAGAGAGAGACAGAGAGAAAGAGAGAGAGAGAGAGAGAGAGAGAGAGAGAGAGAGAGAACAAATACAAAGTAAAAGAGAGTACCAACTTAACTTAAGAGTTGGGGGTAGGGCATTGGAAGAGAGAGGATACCTAGGAGGGAATGTTGGGAGGAAAGGGATGAGGCAAGTTATGTAATCCTATATTAATTAAAATTATTAAAATAAAATAAGAAAATACCATTCAAATTTTAGTTAATAAGATTTTAAATTTCAGTTAATAAGAAAGGAGACATAATTTTAAAAGGACTTAATACCACTAGCAAGAAACATGGGTCATAGTTTATTTCAGCCCTATCTACAGCACTTCAAAAACAAAAAGCAAATTTTTTGGCTCAGCTCTAAGTTATAGAATGATTAACTGAAAGAGACATTAGAAATTTCTTACTGATCCAATCCTGAAATCCTACCTTGATTTTGAATTTTATCTGCACTGAAGACCACAGGAAGAAGTATTCTGATTCCTTCTAACAAAATGTCATATGTAAGATTCAGTGTATCCTGCTGAAAATAAGCTATGACTCTATGTATGAGCCAGCTTCATGAAAATGAGTAATTAACAAAAATCTTATCCTACCTACTGAGTACCTGTGTAAAGAACGGGAATTAAATGAGAGGCACTCATCCCTTATACTGTCCTTACAGATATTGTCATTAAGTTCAACACATGAGGAAAGGGCCAAGACTCTCAAAGCAGAAAAGCAAATTCTATATATGGGGACATGATTTGGTCATGGTGGATTCTAAGGTGTTTTTTTCCTCAGTGATCAGGAGAGATGCAAAGCCATTTCGCTCCTTAGAATTGTCCTGAAGATTATCAGCTTACAAGGCATCAAAACTAGAAATCAATAGCAAGAAAACTATACAAATACACTCATGTTTGGCCAGTGGTCATTGAAAAAAAGCAGAGAGAAAATTAAAAATTCCAAGAATCAAATGAAAATAAAACCAGTGATTTCCAGAACCTGTGAGATACAATTAAGACAATTCTAAGAGAAAAGTTCATACCCATGAGAGCTTACATGAAAAAAAAAAAAATTAGGAATATGACCATAATCAATCTAACATTTTATTTCAAGGTCCTGGAAAGTCAAGAACAATAAAATCTCCAAAGTAGAAGATAATAAGAAATAGAGTCGGAACACAAGTTAGTAAAATGTTGACATAGAGAACAGTACACAGAATTTATTACACAGGGTCAGCATTTCTCACACAGTAAATGAGCATGACATGTTGCTGGCCAAACAAACCAAAAGAGATAACAAAGATCAAAATCAATAAAAATAAAAAAGGAGTAGAAGTTAGCACAGAATATAGTGAAAAACAGAGGATCACTTAGGAGTACTTTGAAAATTTATATTCCTTTTAAAAGTAGTAAATCCAGAAGAAATGTCCAGATTCTTATATATCATCTACCAATTTTAGATGAAGAACATGGAATAACTTAAATAGATCCGTCCCAATCAACTAGATTAAAGCAGTCACCCAGTAATGTCTCTCAACAAAGAGAAATTCAAGCTTGAATGTACTCATTGCTCAACTATATGCAATGTTTAATGAACACCAAACAAACTAGTGCATGATAATGCATGGGAAGGAGCACTACCACACTCATTCTATGAAGCCAGCATTATTCTCATAGCAAGACTGTATAAGACAAAAGAAAGAAAACTGCACAATACTATGCCTTCTAAATACAGATGCACAAGTACTCAATAAAATTATTGAAAATAAAATTCAAGAACACATTCAGATCATATATCATGACCACATTGACTTTATTCCAGGAATGCAAGTTTGGTTCAACATGGAAATTAATGAGTGTTATTTAGTACACAAATAGACTTAGGGACATAAAACACATGATCTTCTCAAATGGTAAAGTCAAAAGGATTTCAACAAAATGTAATACCCCTCATAATAAAAGCTCTGAAAGAACTGGTGAAATAAGGTATATGTAAGGCAAGAGCAGCAAAGAAACTGCTGACATGACTACTGCATGATATGGCTAAGAGGAATGTTTTTATTACAAACATGAGAGAGAAAGAAAGAAGGGGAAGGAGGGAGAAAAGGAGGAAGGCGGGGAAGGAGGGAAAGAGTGAGAGGGGAAGGGAAAAGAGAGAGAGAGAGAGAGAGAGAGAGAGAGAGAGAAGAGAGAGAGAGAGAGAGAGAGAGAGATTGATTAGAGGCATCTGGAAAAGTCCAGAGCAAGAGAGAAATAGGCTGAACATGACCAGAAGAATGGGCATGGCCGGGGCTATCTGTGAGAGCCAAGACAGAATAGCAGATAGTAGAAAATACAGCTGAGTGTAGTGAGAACAGCAAGAGCCAAGAATAGTGAGAAGAGATGGAATATAAGGACGACGTGTACTTACATGGAGAGAAGCCTGTGAGCTGGAGGGAGCTTAGGGTAGAGGAGGTGGTGGGAAATGCTAACATGCATGGACTTTGGAATTTGTAATGTATTTATCATACTGAGGGAACCAGGAGGCCAGAGTGTACTTTGATATCCTGATAGGTTGCATAGGTAGCCATTTATCCCTTCTGTCAGAAGTATAGAGATGACTCCTTTTGGCAGATAGAAACTGGTTTCCCAAGTTCTTGAGGGATGCTAGCTTTTTATCTAATCAAGACAAAATCCTCCTATAGACCAGATTCAGATCATTTCTGGATATTTGAACTGCCTTTCTGGAGTTTGGGGAATTGGAGTGTTCTTTTGATCTGACAAAAGGAACATAGCTCAATACAACAAAGACTATATGTGACAGACCTGTAACCAAGACTATTCTACATGGGGGGAAACTGAGAGTATTTTCTTTAACTTTTGGAATGAGATAACAATACCAACTTTGTCTACTTTTATTCAAGATAATGTCTGTAGCCTGATTTACAGCAATAGTAAAAGATAAAGAAATAAAAGAGATGCAAATAGGAAAAGAAGAAGTCAAATTATTCCTATTTTCAGATGACATGATTCTATACTTAAAGATAATAACAACTCTAACGGAAAATTCTAAAGCCCAATAAAAACATCCAGTAAAGTAGCAAAATACAATATCAACGTACAAAATTCAATAACTTTTCTATAAACTAATAATGAACTCCCTGAGAAAGAAATCAGTAAAATAATCTTATTTACAATGCTTTTTAAAGCCTAGTAATAAACTTATCCAGGGAGGTAAAAGGTCCCTACAATGAAAATTTTAAGACACTGAATACAGAAACATATTAGATGGAGAGACTTCTCATGCTCATGGAGTGACAGAATTAATGTTAATGACTATCTTACCAAAAGTACCCTCCAGACTCAATGCCATCTTATATAAATTCCAGTGGCATCCTTCACAGAACTATAAAGCATATCTTAAAACCCATATTGATGCATAAAATTCCTGAATAGCCAGAGTAGTCTATCAGTAGAAAGAATGCTAAAAGTATCACAGTTCACAATTTCATTATATTGAATAACCACAATGCAAAACAAAACAGTATGGTGCTAATACAAAAATAAATCTGTAGACCAATAACATAGAATAGATGATCCAAAAATAAACTATGACAGGTGCTTAGATTTGGACAAATCAATCAAAAACACATTGAAGAAACGATAGTTTCTTTGAACAAATGAAAAACGGTGAGAAAATTGGGTTCCTATTTGTGAATGGAGAAAATTAGATTCATATATTTCACTCTGTGCCAAAATAAATTCACAATGGATGAAGGACCTTATAAGACTTGAAGACTAAAACTCATACAGAAAAATATAGGAGAAACCATTCCAGATGCAGACAGAAGAAATGACTTTCTGAACATGGTTCCAATAGCACAGGAAAGAAACCCCAAGCTTAACAAATGGAATAAAATTAATAGCCATCACAGCAAAGGGAAAACTCAGAACACTGAAATGGCAGCCTGTAGAGTGCATGAAAATCTTTGGCCCCTACATATCTGACAGAAGATTAACATCTAGTATATATAAAGAACTTCAAAACTTAAATAACAAAAATGAAGCCAAACTATTAAATGAATAAATGAGTTAATGGGCTGGGCAGTTTTCTAAAGAAGAAATACAAATGACCAAAAATAACAAAAACAGAAACATAAAAATGATTCAGTATCTGTAGTCATCAAGGAAATCCAAACTAAAATAACTTTCAAATTCTCACCCAAGTCAGATTACTATCATCAAGAAAACAAATGGCAGTAAATACTGAAGAAGGTTTGGTAGAATAGATCATTATTTACTTCTGTGGGAATATCAGTGTGTACAATCACTATAGAAATCAGCATGAAGTTTCCTTATAACACACAAATATAAAATCCACATTACTTAGCTATAACACTCTTTGGCATTGTCTTAGTTAGGGTGTAATTGCTGTGAACAGACACCATGATCAAGGTAACTCTTATGAAGGACAACATTTAATTGGGGCTAGCTTACAGGTTCAGAGTTTCAGTCTATTATCATCAAGGTGGGAGCATGGCAGCATCCAGGCAGTTGTGGCACTGGAGAAACTGATAGTCCAACTTCTTGTATAAACAGAAGACTGGCTCCCATGTGGCTAGGAAAAAGGCTTCAAACCTACACCCACAGTGACACACTTACTCTTACAAGGCCACACCTACTCCAACAAGGCCACACCTTCTGATAGTACCACTTCTAGGGCCAAGCATATTCAAACCAACACAGACATCTATCCAAAGGACTCCAAATCAGAACATGACAGAGACCATTGTACATCATGTTTACTGCTGTAAACATTCACAGTATCCATGAATTGACAGTAGTCTAGGTATTTATTAACATATACATGGATAAAGAAATGTGGTACATATTTGTATTGGAATTTTTGGTAGACATAAATAGAACTGAAATCAAGACATTCTGTAGAAAAAAATGGATGTAACTGGATATCATAACTCAAAGTGAAATAAGCCAAACTGAAAAATACTGCATGTTTTCTCTTATACAGAGGACGCATATTGAAGTGTGTGTGTGTGTGTGTGTGTTGTGTGTGTGTGTGTGTGTGTGTCTGAAGAAATACTCTAAAGATGTATCCATGTAAGCTAAGCTAAAAAACACCATCAGGATTTTAGAAATTGTGGTTTTTCAAGAAAATCTTTGAGACACCAATAAAAGACTCATACTTTGTCTTTAAAGCTTGGCTGCAAGGTGTGGTCTCTAGGCAGCAAGTGCCATCTTCTTGGTAATGGGGAGACTTGGTAGATCCTAAACTTCTGTCTTTGGTTAGCTGGGCTGAGCATTGAGGAAAAGTGTCTCTACAATGTCCATCCCTATGTACATCTATTTTTAAAATCCCATGCATATTTTTTCTCTTCCTTTTCACCTTTCTCAGTTAACTTGCTGGATTCATGGTACTGGCTAAGTCATACTTTTACTCTGCAAACATGTACTAAGCATTCTCCTGTGTTCTAAATACAACACTAGGCACTGAGTAAATAAGGACCAATAAGCTCAGTTGCTGAACTGCATCATTGGCATGAGTACCAGGTGATGGACTGTTGTAGAGAGAATTATTTAAACCCCAAATTTGCTTACTGGCCCCAAGTTGGGCGCCAATTTGTAGTAGAAGCTGTGTGCCAATTTTTAGTAGAAAGAATTATTTAACCCCCAAATTTGTCACTGTAAGTCTCCTACTCGAACAAAACCAGTAAAGGAAGACACAACTCGATAATTATGGTATAAATAGCATGCCTAGATTGGGCAGATTTACCACTACACTATTCTAATCCCCAGCTATGAATGAGATCCCTTATAACTTGCGGTTCATCCAGGCTGCGTGCTTGTCTTCCATTGTCGGCTTCCTTCTACCTCAGGCTTCCTTCTGCTTCAGACTTCCTCCTGCTTCTCTCTCTGCTTCCTTTGCTTCTTCCTCTTTTTCTGCTCCCCAGCAACTTCCTCTCTTCTGCCTCCTCTGCCTTTTATATTGAATTCCTCTCACTCTCTCCTCCCCTAAGCCTTTTTCTCTGCCTCCCCTTCTACTGCCCAATCTCTGGCTCTAGTCTTTATTTTACAGGTTTTAATTGGACAGAAGGTTTACAAGATGTCGTCTGTGTACAGATTCAATCATCCTCTGCAGCCCCTCCCAGAAGGGTGGAACTAGGATCAAAATACAAGGCTGAGGCTATCCACAACATTGATTCAATCCTCCTCTGGAGCCCCTCTCAGGGGGTTGGAACTAGGATCAAAATACAAGGCTGGGGCTATCCACAACAATGGACACATGATGTAATAGGCACATGAAGGAAGAGCAGTGTGATGATTGCCAGTGGAGGAAAGACTCATGGGGCAAGTACCACTGGGAGTCTGCAGAAGTATTTATAGACAATTGCTTTAACTTACCTTAAAAATATCTATTCTTATTTTTTTAAATAACATTTCAGATGATCTAAAAAAAAGAAAGCTCCATTCAAGCAGATGAGGAGGGTTCAGTATCCAACAACTCTCCTGACTCCGTATTCTTTAGTATCCCCCCCCCTTCAGTTGAGTTTTCTCCTTTCATCATATTTAAATGGTCTCCATCTTTTCATGGCTAACTTACATTTACCCTATATCCATAATCATTTTGTGACCATCTTCCCAAAATTTCATTAATTTTTGAGTGGTTCTTAATCCAAGACAGCAATTATCACCTTAACATAAAACTGACCTCTGGATGAATTGTGCTAGTCAGTCCTCTTAATAGCTCTTTCCAGACTGTGTGTCTTTTATGAGTATCGTTTATAATTAAAGATGCAAATGTGGCTAATAATAAATAAAAATTATCTCAAAGTCATATAAAAGTGGTTTCAGCTGAGGCCCAAAGAGTGTATGTCTACTCTTTCCCACGACCCTGGCTCATACATACTAATTTTGAGTATTGTTGTTCTTCAATCAGAATATCAGTTTCTATAAGACTGTCACAGACAAAATGATATTTTAGCCCTCAGTGATATCCTGCCCACATCCCTACCCACCACAAAGCCTATGTCTTTAGTAGATTAGAAGGAGGAACTCAAGATCTCCAAAGCTATATAGAGGCTAACACTATATAGAAAACTATATAGTGGCTGTACCAACCCACAAAACAATGATCTCACTTCAAGCTTGAAAACTGAGATAGAGTGGGAGACAGAGAGCTAAAACAGTACAAGAAAGAGAGGAGTGAGGAAAAGCAGAGAAGAAAGAAGTGAAAAGGAAGAAGAGGGGGAGAGAAGAGAGAAGGAGAGTGGCAGTCTCCATCGCTGAATCCATCTCGGGCCCTGAAAGGAAGCAGATCTGCAGAAAACCAAGCCAGTGCTACAAGGTTATGGGTAATAATTGATGTTTTTGTGGGGCAAAAGGGAAAAGGAGGGGTTGAAGATGAAAGAAGTCAGGAGGGAGATGGGAAAGTTTTCAGGGTCACAGGATACATTTATCAGAAGCTTTTAAAGAAGTGTTTAAGAGCAGCTAAGCTGTTGCTATGGAAATAGGTAAAAGCTAATCCATTATCGGCAACCTCTGGATGGCACCAGCTTGCCGCTGGGGGGCATTCTGCTTTTTATTAGTATTTCTTTTTCATTTCTCTCTTCTATTTTTCTACCTATCTAGACACATCACTGGAATTATGAAAAACAAATTAATAAAAGCCGCAGCAAACGGAACTCGACGCCTTCAGAGATTGTATTAACACACTGGAAACCTTCACCCTGGGTGTCAACTCCTGAAGAGAGGGAAGATTACTTCAAGGAGATAAAGGCAAAAAGAAAACAACAATATGTGAACCCCTGGAGGGATAAATGTCCTGGTCCTCCTGGAGCTCCTCTCCTCTCTGACTGCTCTCTGAAGTCTGTGTTAAACCCACAGGATGCAGCCCAAGCCTCCTGGTTTTAAACCTGGACTGTGACCCTCAACAGGAGCAATTTCGGGTGCACTGGAGCACCAGAAAGAATCACAGAAGCGGTTTCACACGTTCCCCTCACTTCACACAAAAGCTATGATTTAGACATTGGCTCACTTTAAAGCAAATTTATGCAAAGCCAGTATCAGTATCCTGTCTCACAAATACACGAGTGAGATACAGATTTTAATCACTGACATTTTATACCTGTGTATTTGCAGGACGTGCTAAAGATGACAATTGTACCAATACTGCCATTAGCTTGCAGTCTTCCCTCCTGAGCCTTGCTTCCTTCCTATTTCTCAGATAATAGAAATTGCTCTTGTGATTTAGGATCAGTAGCTGGGAGTCCACAGAGTCAACTCTCAGGCCTTGCCTATTCCTTTTCACTTGCTTATAAAGCTATAGGCTTGGCTTTGTAGAGACTACTTAGCAAATTATCAATAATAGAAAAAAAAATCAAACACCTAAATTTTCACCTACCTCATCATTGATTTGCATTGCCTCCTCACTCAAACCTGGATCTTTGAAAGCAATGCAGTCCTTTTCTGACTTCTTAATTCATCACCCACAGGTCGTGTCTGGGCTGTAATCATGGTTTGAGTGACCTGTGTTTCTCCATTTCTCTTATCTCTGCTGCTATCATCTTAATTGAGGCCCTTATCCTGTCTTAGCTGAATTAACTATCTCTCCACTGCCTGCTCTGGATTCTTCTACCCCGCCTCCATGTTGAGAGAGCAGAATTTATAACACAGAGATATGGACACTTGACCTCTTTAGATGCTTTACTGGGTTCCCATCTCCCCATCTTGTCTCATATGCCTGTCTCTAGGATGCTACAGCATCTGTGTGTACCTGAGTTACATATGATTTGCAATCCCCTCCAAATACCAGGTCCTAGATGCACAGGCCCTAAGGTAGTGCCCAGAAGAATATCGGTGAGGAGTTATGTGCTTGCTTTTGCCACTAGTGGGGATTCATGACCTCAGTATGTAACAGAAGCCAACAGCAAGCTGATATTCCCATCCTGAGACAATCATTCACACCCTGGCTTTCACTGTAAAATGAATTCATGCCTCACTTAATCAGTTCTGTGGATTTAAATTCTGAATCATAGACTTACTTAGAAAGAGACATAACTGCTAAACACCACATGTAACTCAGTGGCCAATGACAGCATGGGCAAGCAGGACTGTGGGCAGACAAAAATATATCTATTGACAATAAACTGTAAAACCAATTCTGTACCATTTTGCAGTAGATTTGCCTGGAAATTACTCAACTGTGGAGTTACTGGGCTAGTGCCCATATAGCTACATGTCAGCAGTTCCTTTGCAGAAACAGGATAACAAAAGAGTCACATTTGGATTAGGCAAAACTGGAAACCTTTGGAGATAAAGACAACCCTTGGAAGAGTTTGCAGTAAATTTCCTTCTCCTATGATCATTCATGGCTGGGTGTCTGGAATGGCTGGGAGGCATGTACTTGGGCTATAATATGTGCTCTTGTTTGAGCACAGATGATTTGCACTTCAGAACAAGGGTCTGGCAACACAAGTCATTCAGGATTAAATAACTGAAGAACTAGAAATTGATACTTTCAGGGCAATGTCTGTAATTACTCAGAGCTTCTAAGACTTGGCAGAGCAAGTAGATGTTCTTTATCACACTCTTCAGAAGCTAAGGTTTCCTGAAAAAGGGAAAGGCTAATATGAAAACCTCAAGGGTATGGCCCAGGGGATCACTGTGCTGGAATTAGGGAACTATAGGTGAGTGGATGTGGCATCTAGAAGGGCATCTTCAGGCCAAGTTGAAGTTCTGCCCATCCCACTGCTCAAGAACAATCCCAAACATAAAACTGCAAAATGGAATTTGATGGCTAGAATCAGAACCTCGAGTTCCTACTACATCTGGCTCTTACAAAGACTGTATCTCAAGATTCTTTTATCTATTTAATAGCCAGGTGCTTAAGGACATAATAAAGAAGAAATAATGAGCAGGAGAGAAGGGCATACCATGGGCCACAAAGCAGAGACATTTAATGGGGAGCCTCCTGGCAGTTAGCCAAGTAGGAAGGATGCTGTCTGAGAGACCTTTGGGTTGGGAGGCGAACTTTATCATCTGACTCAGGCTGAACAAATTTCAGCAGGTTGGCTACATTAAGACAAGAATGGGAGAATTAAATGTCAACGGTGGTGATCATAACACTGGAGGTTTATTCTGAAGTATCCACATGTGTAGGAACAGAAGCTGTTGGAACTCCAAAAGGCTATACATAATGTTCTTTGACTCATGTTCTGGGTTCTATTTACTGCTTTTCATAGGAAGCAGAAGGTGGCCCCCTTTCCTGTTGGTTGTAGGCAGTCCTCCTTTTGCTGGTCACAACTAAACTTTATTTTTTCTATTAAGATAATTTAAAGTCATTTTTTGTTCTTTGTTTGATTTTTTTTTTTTTCTGAGACAAGCTCTCATACAGTCTAGGCTTGTCTTGAACTCATAATGCAGCCGAGGATGACCTTGAACGCCAGGTCCTTTTGCTTTCTCTTGCAGTACAGGGATGACAGGCATGTTCTACCATGGCCACCTTTGTAACTTGAAGGACAACAGTCTTCTGAGACACATGTTATTGTCCCTGCCCTCGTTCTGCAGATGAGAATTACGTTTCTATAGCCAGTTGATACCAGTATACTAGTTATCATCTAAATCATTTATGTTAAGATTGTCACTTTAAGTGAGAATGAGAAAAATATGTGTGCCTGGGTATTGGAAGGTGTCACACCAACCTCCATCTGGATCAGCCATTGATTCTTTTAAATTTTACCTTCTTTCTAGAGAAAAAGTGTTTTATGGGGTCAGGATTTATATTGGAGTGATAAATGTTTTAGAACTAGAGAAAGTTGTGACTGTACAAAATAGTACACTGGTTTTTTTTGTTGTTTTTTGTTTTTTTTTTTTTGTTTTTTCGAGACAGGGTTTCTCTGTATAGCCCTGGCTGTCCTGGAACTCACTTTGTAGACCAGGTTGGCCTCGAACTCAGAAATCTACCTGCCTCTGCCTCCCAAGTGCTGGGATTAAAGGCGTGCGCCACCACCGCCCGGCAGTACACTGTTTTTAAAAAAAGAAGACACAAAATTTCCAAGGTTGTGGGGGAATCTGAGAGGAGTGGGGTGGGGAATTGTAGAGAAATATAAACAAAATTCCTTATATACATGTATTAAATGTATTCAAAGAATAAATAAAAATATATTTATAGCTTGTGGATTTTGCTTCAATAAAGTATCTTCATAAAAATTCCACCTGATCCAGAACCTTTCCATGACTAGACTCATTTGATCAAGGAACTTTGCACCTCATTAGAACTTCATATGAGAGTCTATGGAAGAGAGTTTTATAAACTTCTTTTAAAGCTGTGTGCTGCTATTAGGAGCTTTTTTCCATTATGGTAAAACTATTCCTGTCATGACATTTTTTTTTTATAGCAGTGAAACTTTTTGGTGGAGGTGAAGAAGATAGTATGTGGTTTTCTTCCAAACTGCTACCATAACTACATGTGCTGCTGTGATCCATCAGTGATAGCTTGGGTGAGGTGAGCTGATGTCAATGAGAACACTACATGTGAAAAAGAGGAGTCACAGTGTTGAATGCCGGAGGACTATCATTCACTGGTGCTTCTTACAAACAGGAGAACTGAAGCTCAGGAATGCAAAACAACTTGGATTGTAGCTCCCAGAAGCCATCTTTATAAAGTGATCCCTAATGAAGCCACAGGAGCCACCACAACATTGGTTTATGCCAATATCCTTTCCCTTTCTTACTCCTTTATCCAATGAAATGAAACATCGCAAAGATGCAGCTCTTGCCATCTTGGTGCTCATAGATGGATGAGAAAGTTTTAAACCAATTGGGGAGACACAATCTGTTCAACACCATACTTGCACAAACATCATCTCACAAGGATGGAAAAATATGGTGATACTTTTCCTCCTGAAACTGTCAGTTCTTCAGGAGCAGAGACCAATACTAATATCTGTTTGTAAAGCTTGCCACAATTTTCCCTATGCAGGAAGAAGTGATCTGCAGAAATTGCTCAGCAACTACAGAGTGGAGGCTGACCCTTGGGGAACACAGTATAAACTGACTCCACCAAGGAGGAGTACCCCCTAAGGTTCTCTAATGAGTGTGGCAGACAGTTAGAAAGATGCTCCTGGCATGATGGGATGTGAAGGCGTTCATTTGCACTGCTCCGGAGGGAGTTTTCCCCTGTGCGCTTGTGTTATGCACTTCTCAGTGTTTTCATCAGCAGGCTGGTCTCTGCAGTTGTGTTTTATGTGCCAGGATAAATATCTTGGAAAAGCCCAGTAGGTTTCACAGCCCTGGTGACCCCAAAAAGTCAACAGAATGAAAGGGACAAGATACAGCCAATTCAGTAAACAGCCCAGAGCTCTGCTCCTGCCTCCTCTGTCATTTCTTCAGCTAGGCTTGGGCTTGCTGTGTGGCGCTTTCTCTTTCCTGTTCTGTGAAAACAAAACCAAAACCAAAAAAAAAAAATGGCAACAGCTAATCTTACTGTAGTTCAGTGTTGTGGTGAGACTCCTTTGGACATCTATAAGTGAAACTGATTTAAGAATCATAAACGATTATTGAGGCTATGAAGCGCTCATGAAAAGGGACCTATCATGACCACACTCCAGAAGATCCAACAAGCAGCTGAAAGAGTCAGATGCAGATGTTTACATCCAATCAATGGACAGAAGCTGCTGATCTCTGTGATTGAATTAGGGAAAAGCTGGAAGAAGCTGAGGAGGAGGGCAACCCTATAGGAGGACCAGCAGTCTCCATTAACCTGGACCCCTGAGGTCTCTCAAACACTGGACCACCAACCAGGCAGCATACACCAGCTGACGTGAGGCCCCCAACACATATACAGCAGAGGATGCTGGGTCTGGGTTCAATAAGAGAAGATATACATAACTCTCAAGAGACTGGAGGCCCCAAGGAGTTTAGAGGTCTAGTTGGGTGGGTGTTAGGTGGTGGGGACATCCTCGTGGAGACAGGGGTATGGAGAGGAGGTATGGTATGTGGAACAGTTGGAGGGTGGACTGGGTAAAACCTTGAGTGTAAAACAAATAAACTAATTAATTAAAGAAAAAAAGAAAAGAAGTGTTAACTGTTTTGGAGAATAAACTCATACCTAAGGTGGGAAAAAGAATTGTAAACTTCTTTTGTTATTAAATAATTGTGGAAGTATCTCCTTAATGTGTTAGAACTGCCTCCCTGAAAACTAGAAACATTTACTGAGGCATTTTTCAGTACATATTTATGCTTCATAGGAACCTGACTGGAGCATCCTTGGCTTAGTAGATCCCACTGTCCTTTCTCTTTCTCAATACTGTTAAAATTCTGAAATGTGCTCAAGCCTAGCTTCTCAACTCGATTCCCCTGACATGTACCTTTAACATCCATTCATGATGTAGGATATGATGGCATGTGCCTATAGTCTCAACTTGGTGGATAAAGCAGAACTGGTAATTTGAGGCCAAACCAGGCTACCTAACAAGAGTTTATCTCAAACACTTAAAGAAATAATAACATAAGTACCTAAAATAAGATACATAACATTGATAAATAATTTCTAATGTGACTTCATAGCAATTCACAGCACTGGACCACACACTTGGATGCTGATTAAGAGATGATGCAACCTCCAGTTCTTAGCTCTCATGTGGTTCCATTAAATTAAAGGTACCCAGAAAAAGCAACATTTGCATGTCTACTCACCAATTCCTGACTCAGTTATAGTCCTGCTTAGACCTGATTAAGGCTCAGCAATGTACCAAGTTTGCCAATGTCCTTTATACAATCAAACTTGGGGTACCACCCAAATCACCTCAGTCTCTCTGAGTGTCATTTCACAAAGGAACATGCAAGTGAGTTGTATTTAGTTCTCTAAACATGCAGAGGTTCAAGGTGACTTCTATTTACGCCTTTGATCACACTGTCCAGGAAAATTTAACAATCCTATTTCCTCTTCTATATCTATCTCATGAACATGTAATAAAGCCCCCATTATTGGTTTAACATGGTGTCACAAATAACAGGTGGAATAAACACATGAAATGTAAAGGTATGTGTCAATGACGTGGAACAATTTTAAACAACAACAAAACCTGTGATTTTCTTTAATACAGTGGTTCTCAACTTTTCTAACACTGCAATGCTTTAATACATTTCCTGGAGTTGTGGTAACCCCCAATTATAAAATTATTTTGTTGTTACTTCATAACTATAATTTTGTTACTGTTATAAATCATAATGTAAATAACTGTTTTCCAATAGTCTTAGGCAACCCCTATGAAAGGGTCATTTGACCCACTAAAGGAGTTGAGATACACAGGTTGAGAATCACTGCTTTAACTCTATTGTGAAAAGTAGGTTCCAAATTCACACCACATTGTCATCATCTTATAATGAAGGAAGCTGCAGTGACTCATTTTGAGATTTGAATTCCTCTGTCGTAGCATAACTAGGAGTCAGAAGGTATCTGGACACTACTTGTTATAACCTCTCTTTCTTCAGAAGTGCCCTTTTTAATTCCTGTTTTGGCCTGAATCATCGTAATCAAACGTTAAGGCAAGAGGACAGCTAGAAAATATTACTTGTTAATAGATATATTCACTGGGTTAAAATGATCCAAGTTATCACAAAGATGTAAGATATAGTCACTTAGGTGTAGAAATGCATAAGGATATCTTGGTTCTTGGCTGGGCATGGGCCTGGAACCCAAAGACTCCAAGGGAGAAATGGCAGGAGTTCAGCTTCATCCCCAGAACCCAGAGTCCTGACAAGCAGTCTAATCTCCATGGACCTACATTGTTCAGTCACGTAGGCCATTACAGCCCCTCCCAAAGTGCACAGGTAGAGGGTGTGAGTATAGGCCTCAGGCTCTAGAGAGATTTACATACTAATGAAGGCCAGAGGGCGGAGCCAATTAAACCTTCCCCAGAACCTCTCCCTTTCTCTTTCTCTATTTAACTTAGGTCTGCCCTGAGTTTGGGGGGGGGAGGGACATCCAGATTCAACCACCTGCCACGAAAATAAACCCTTTTGGAACCAAGGACTTCTTCGTATCTTTGGGGCCTGCTGTTGTCAAGCTTCCAGCCTTTGGAACCTTAGTCTTTCTCCTGTATGTGGGACTCACCGCCTGGAAGCCCCTGGGAATCTTCCACTACGGCCCCATTTTCCCACACTTAGGAATGTGTGAACTAGCACAGAGGCATTATTCAATGTATGTCAACATGTTCTTGTTGAGTACTTTTCCAACGTTGTGGGAAAAACTGGGCGCAGCGGTGGAGTCCCGGGGCCCACAAGGTGGAGGCCTGTGGTGGCAGGCCCGGGTCTACTTGACAGCGGCCCGGGACCTGCGGGGTGGAGGCTGCCTGGAGGCTTCCAGGCAGCCTGTCTCACATACTGGAGGAAGGTCCCTGGTTCCAGTGGCTGGAGGCTTTGGCAGCGGCGGGCCGGCAGGCCCCAATGATACAAGGAAGTCCTTGGTTCCAAAAGGGTTTATTGTCATGGCGGATGGTAGATGGATCTGGATGTACCCCCCCAAACTCAGGGCAGACCTGAGTTAAGTAGGGAGGGAGAAAGAGGGAGGTTCTGGGGGCAATGCTTAATTGGCTCCACCTTCTGACCTTCATTAGTATGTAAATCTCTAGGGCCTGAGGCCTGTAGTTACACCCTCTACCTGTGCACTTTGGGAGGGGCTGTAATGGCCTACGTGACTGAACAATGTAGGTCTATGGAGATTGGACTGCTTTTCAGGACCCTGAGTTCTGGGGACATGGCCGAACTCCTGCCGTTTCTCCCTTGGAGTCTCGGGGTTCTAGGCCCATGCCCAGCCAAGAACCAGGATACCCTTACGCAGTCCCACACAACGTATTGTGTAAGGTTGGACAAATGGATAAGAATGGCTGCCCTTGAGAAGGGCATATGTTGCTGCATAGTGTCATGTGATGCTCTCCCTGCTTATTGCTATGATGTGTTCTCATAGAGTTTGTCAACAGGATTTGAGGAACATCATGGAGGAAAACATAAAAGCTTTGAGGAGTGTGTGGTGGAGAGTGGTTGTAAGTTGCTTTAGTGTCACTATTATGACAGACAGACCTGATCTTGTTTCAGGGAGTATTGCAAGTATTTTGGAAAGTTGGGTGGAAAAGCCAATGAGTGTTGAGAGCTTCATGGGATGTTCTGCAGGAGCTTGGAAGATAAGAATGTTGAGATCAGTACAGAAGATGGAGGTCTGACTGATGACCTTTTGGGGGAAATTTAAAGAGTCTCTTAGGACCATTTGCAATTTTGAATTAAGATTCTGTTGTTCTGGCCAGCTCGGGGTAAAGAGTCAACTATGATTAACAAGAGACCAGCACCACTGAAGTAAAACCTTTGAGTTACAGGGACAGTTGATGCTAGTTGGCTGAAACAGAGAAATTAGCAGTGATTAAGAAGAGGCCAACATCACTGCGGTAGAATCTAGAAAGTTTCCTAAGTGTCAGTGCATAGAAGCTGTATTTCTGAGGCAGGAGGATCTCTGTAACTTTGAGGTCAGCCTAGTATTCAAAACAAGACAGGGAGCAGCATCCCTCCGTGGCTTCTGGATCAGTTCCTACTTCCAGGTTCCTGCTATGATTGAGTTCCTATCCTGACTTCCTTCTATGATAAACAGCACTGTGTAAGTGTAAGCCACATAACCACTTTTCTCGACAATTTGCTTTTTGATCATGGTGTTTCATCACAGCAATAGAAACCCTGACTAAGACAGAAGTAGAGCAAATGTATGTTGTGATGTACAAAGACAGAGATGTCATAGGAGTGAAACTAGGGTAGGAATGTCAGGAATTGCATGAGAAATGGTAAAAGGTGTTAGATGAAGATAACATCCCTGTTACAGAAACAGAGTCAGGTAGACCCCAGAGGAACAGGAAAACCATGGAACACACAGCATCACCACTGATAAACCATAGTTCCTGGAAGAATTTAAAATGAAAGACGGCTTATAAATGAGAGTGTAGTGGGCTGACATGACAGTTTTGCCTGTAAACTACTTGTTTTGCAAGCGTGAGATCCTGTATTTGATCTCCATGAACCACAAAAAAAGTCAAAACCAAAACCAAACACCAAACAAACAAAGAAACTCAAAAACACAGAGCAAAGTGGATTATAGTACCAGAGAGACAGGCTTTCTTGGTCATCTAGCTTAAGAATCAGCATGGCTTAATGACCGGCAACACAGTAGGGATGCATGAAATCGTCTCTTAGCATCTATTGACTCACCATATCTTTCTTTTATCCATGGTAAAAATGCTTTTTACCTCTTTCAGACCATGTGCTGAATATGACCAAGGCTACAGCAATAGGCTTGATATCCATCCATGAAGATTTCTGAATAATTAGCTCTGATTTCAAGTTCTTCAAGAAAGGAAGTCATAGATGTCAGCCACAGCAGAAGATATATATTGTCCCCTAAACTGTGGTTATGGCATAAAGTTATAAGGCAAACAAAACATGGTTCATCAAAGTACCTGTTAAGTAGCATTTTGTGGAGACAGTGGCTTTCAATTGGGCATCTTCAGTGGGTCCAACAACAACGCAGAGTTTCATTATAATAGCTGAGCCTCCATTGGTTATAGGAGACTTTACTGACTAGTTGTCTAGATGATATCTTCAACTATATGATATCCTATAATTAGTTGATTTTCTTCCATGTCCTACTTCTGTTTTTCCCAAAATGCTACCACACTACACCATTGGGTAGAGTTCTCAGAATATACTCTGTGTCCACTGGCTTATTGGCAAACTGTGGTCTGCTTGGTTCCTCTATGCTCCAAAAAACTATATGAAATAATTGACCTCAGGAAGTTTCCCTTTTTTACATACCCACATCACAAGTTAGAGAGATTAGGGATCCACAGGAGGAACGATATGTTTATTACAAAAGAAGGAAACATGGCAAGTGAGTGACGTTTTTGTTTGCTTCTATTATTGGAAACCGCACATTTCAAACATGGTTATGACTTGTATCATATAGCTCGCCACATTTCTTGTAGGGAGGCCAGGTCCTAAAAGGCTTCAACAATATTTTGAAAAGAATCAACTTTAATCTTGGGGTCAATGAAATACCCCCGGAGGAGGAGGGTTAGGTAATACTTTTATGTTCTTTTAAATGTGATCTTGGGAATATTGAGTCTGATGTATCCTTTAGAAAAATGTTCCTGCTAGGGGACTGAGTTGGCACAGGAGGCACTTAAAATGCTGTAGTCTCACAGGATAGCCCGGGAGACTAAAGTACTTAGAAAGGGTCTGGTGCTATCAACCACTGAGCATGTCATTTGACATTGGGCATGTGTGTGATCCAAATACAAAGCCTGGGAAAACAGCATCACTAGGAATTATGAATAAGTGTGGCTTGCTGTGAGCATCACCAAGGGAGATAGAGCCCTAGACAGAATAAGGAGCACTGGCTTCTACCTTCCTAGCTACTTCCTATGTTTATTACACAGGTGCAAATGCCTGAGTGTTAGGAGGTTTAAAGGTACAAAATCAAGGAGTAACAGTAAAATTAGGCAGTTTTATGGGAAAGAATGGATCCCATGGAATTAACTAGTGATGTATGCAAAGCTCCTTATGTTACTGCATGTCATTAATAAAAGGAAGTACATGTAGATGGTAGAAGCAACTTAAAGCATTTGATGTAAGTTTAGAGTCCAATTAAATAATTTGTCCGTGTGGGGTAGAATACTGTGCAGAATCTGTACTCAGTTGAATAGAATACTCTAAAAATAGAAAAAGTAAGATATACAACTGAAATTACTCAGAAAATAGTTGAAGAGACTATAAAAGAAAATGAAAATCCCAAAGGAATTGTGCCCCTCCCATTCATCTCTCCAAATTCTAATCAGAAGCTCAGAATGATGTTTAGAGATAAGCTTTACTTTGGTTTGTTTTTTAAACAGCAAGTAAGGTTAAAGTGAGGCCATTAGGGTAGTTCAAATCCAGCGAGGCAAGTGTTCTTACAAGAAGAGAAGCTTCCAGTCAGGCTTGATAGTACATTAATGGCTTGAACCTGAGCCTTTTAGGAGGTTGAAGAAGGAGTATCAAAAGTTCAAAGCCTGGGAAGTTGACATGGCTCATGGGTCTGAGGATGTGCATTCAAGATCCCCAGATCCCACAGGTGGCAGAAGACAGTCACCTACAAGATATTTCCCTCTGACCTGCACAAGGCTGCCATTGCAAGGTGCACATGTGTACATAGATAAATAAATGAGTAAATAAATAAGTTCCACCATCCTTCAGTTATGGAGCAATTTCAAGAACTGAATAGGTAAATTTGTGAGATACTGTCTGAAAATAGTAAAATGTTAGGGATTTGTTCTAATGCTTTGAATTGATTTGATTCCCTGATTGGGAATCTGCATGTCCAGAAGGTGAAAGTCCTTGTCCCCAATTGTTTTTTGACTGATGAATAAAGATTCCAATGTCTAATGGCTGGGCAGAGGGATATGGGGCAGGAACTATAGATTTGCATAGGTTAGGACCCAGGAGGGAAGAAGAGACACAGAATCACCATGAAAGAGGTGGGAGGAAGATGGATGGACATAGAATCTGCAAGAGATAATGACAACCAGCCATGTGAGATTTCAAGTAAGTGGCCATTGGCCACTTCCCCAATTAGGCATAGGGTAGGAGGCAGAGGATTAGAAGTGCCCAGTTAGCCAAGGCATTTCAAAAATAAGCTAATGTGTGTATGTGTGTGTGTGTGTGTGTGTGTGTGTGTGTGTGTGTGGTGTATGGGTGCACCTTTCATTCGAGGATACAAAGTGTAAGTGTTCCTGGGTGGGTGTCTGGAAGCATATGACCCTCTGGGAGCATAAGGCGGAGTAGCCCAAACTCTAAGGTGCAGTAAAAAGAGGGCTTGAATACAGCCCCTAGTAGAGTGTTTTTGTGGGGTGTGAATTTGAAATACTGTAAAAACCAAAACAGAAAAGACAAAATAAAAAAAAAAAAAGAAAAAGAAAAAGAAACAAAAGCCAAAGAGATTAGGGCACAAGGGACAGAGAAAGAAGACAGATGATATCCTGGAGAGATCAGAGCAGTGTCCTTCCATAGCTGTTCAGGAGAGGCTAAGGAAAAACCCACCTCCCAGACCTGGAGAGTATATGTTCTGTAAGAGGAAAGTTGGAGTGGTCATCTAAGAACAATGAATACACAGAGAGAAAGGGAAGGACCCATCACAAAGGAGACACGGATTCTTGAAGGGAAACAGAAAAGTAGGGAGAGAAATTACTTGAGGATAAAACTGCTTAGACTTTTCTACAGAAAAACAAACAAACAAACAAACAAAAACCCATTATGCCGTCCTCAGAGTTATGAGTTAGAGGACAAGAGTGAAGTATCAGACATTGAATTCTGAACCAGGAAATAAAAACTAATAAAATGTAAATATTTTTCTGGAAGTATCTCTTATTGAGACTTAGTAGGATATCACAGGTGAAGAGGCAAGCATGAAAGCTACTGTACTGGAACAAAAACAGACTTCCTACAAAGCAACGGCTGTCAGCTCACCATTTTGGAACAGCCACACACCACAAACAATGAGACATTATGATTGTGGCTCACAAGAGAACCTTCCAGTTCTCCAGGCAACTGAAGAGTCCTTAAGGTGGGAGAGCAAAATAAAAGAGTGTGAGACTAAAAGAGAAAGCAGATCCTGTGGAAGAGCAACAACACCTCAGATCAGGGTGAAAGAAACAAGACGCACGAAGCTGAGGTACACAAGAAAATCCTAAATCGCAAGTGAGTCTAAATATTGATTATAGTCATGATTGTACTTTCACTTTAGAAAGATCTATGTCTGAATTCACAGATGAGGGAGATGGGTAAATGTTCTCTATAGAACACACTGGGCCTTCCCTTTGTATTTATAAGTTTTATTGAAACATAGTCATATTCATTCATTCATTCATTTATTCACTCATTTTACAAATTATTCATGGCTATTTTCATGTTACAATGTAAGTAATGTGCAGTGGGAGTCCTATGCCAACTTGAAACCTAAATTATTGGTCATACACACAAACAATTTTGACTTATGCTGTAGATCACAGTGACATGAAAATCTCTGAGGTGATGAGAGGGGATACTCAGAATAGAATGTATATAGCAGTATAGTCTTGCTGTGGAACCTAAGCTTGTCTCAGATTCACCATTTTCTTGCCACAGTTTCTAAAATGCTAGAATTATGAGTGAGAACCACTATGTCCAGCCATTCTAAAATGTAGGTAGCCATGAAAATAGTAAGAAAAATATTATTATTATTATTATTATTATTATTATTTTAAGATTTATATTTTATTTTGTATCCACATCAGTGTGTGTCTCTGTATATATCTGTGCCAAGTGTGTGCTGCCATCTGTAGAGATCAAAAGAGTGTGCCCCATCTCCTGGAACTAAAGTTACAGGCAATTGTGAGCCACCAAATATGGGTACCAGGAATGAACTCAGGTGCTCCAGAAAAGCATCAAGTACCCTTTACTACTGAGCTATCTCTCCAAATTGATGGTGTTATTTTTAAATCTATAAAGTTTAAAAGCTGGAATGAGAATTAAAGTACTCCAAGAGGCTTCCTATCTTTTTACTGGTACCTTTTTAAACAAAGTTTGTTTTATATAAGTATAGTTACTTCTAAGGTCTTTGGTCACATTTTCATGGGCTAGCTTTTTTTAGTCACACTTTCAGCCTGTGGCCTGAGTACTCTACTGGTTTTGCTTAGGAGCTGCGGTGCAGATTGTTTTTTCTTAATCCTTCAAACTACAAAGTATATTTTGATTAGCAAATTCAACCCATGAAGATTTAAATAATTGCTGCTGGTGACATATTTACAGTACTGTCTCCTGATCTGTTCTCTGTAATTTTTCCTCTCACTGCCCTGCATGCTGCTTTTATTTTGTTGTGCCGATATGTTTGAGTCCTTTCTGAATTCTTCCATGTAAGTTCTATGGATTTAATTTTATTCACTTTGGGGCTTAGATATCTTATAGAATAATGTTCCAATTTATGCTGATAATAATTTACCTTCAAGCACATACAGAACCTCTACACTTGAATTTCCCTCTCCTTTTATATGGTTGTCAAAATCTACATTTCTTTATGTAGTTATTTTTATGGTTTTGTCTTTTAATCTTATATTTAAATTATACTGATTTACCCATCTCCATTAAGATAATTAAGTATTCTGTACTCATGGGCTAATCAGCATATATGTATGCTGACAATGAGTTTCATAGTTTCTTATTCCTGTTAGTGCTATTTGGTGTCCTTTAATTCAAGTAAAAAACATTTTTAGCAACTTTTTTTTTTGTCTGTTCCTTTTTGGGAAACATTTTTCTCAGATATACAAATGTCAATTGACAGTTCCGTGTCCCTCCCACAACACACACACACACACACACACACACACACACACACACACACACACTTTGAATACCGATCTCACTCCTTTATTGCTTATAAAGTTTCTAATGAAAAGCTACCCATCACTACAATGGGATTTTCCATGTTTCTAAGTAGGAACTATTTTTTTTTCTTGGTGTTATCAGGTTATCAGTTCTACCTCTGTCTTTGATTTTTGATAATTTGATTGCAGAGTGTCTTGGTGGGGTTGTTTGTTGATGGTTAAGTCTATTCAATTATCACTGAACTTCTTGTGTTTTGATGTCCAGTGAGTTTTTCATACTTGAGAGTTTTGCAGTTATTTTTTTCCTTGGATAATGGTCAGATCCCCTCTCTTCTTTTGAACTCCTACTGGTCACTCATTGGAGCCCTCAGTTGTGTATCCCAAGGCCCTAAGTGATCTTTACTTGGATTCTTCAAGCTCACTGATTCTCTATTCTGTTGATAATTATCAAACTTTCTGATAGATTCTTTAGTTTGATTGTGTTATACATGCTCTTAATTTCTATTAATGGTTAAAAGTTATTTTGTTAGCTTAAATTCTCATTCTGCTTACCTATTGTTCTATTGACAATGGGTAGAAACCAATTTACGCATCTTTATTGCAACTATGTTGAATTTTCTGTCAGGTAATGAATATAATTTTGTTTCCTTAGAGGTATTTCTAGAGGTTCATCGTGTTCCTTTATTTGGGACTTGTTCACTTGACTCTTCATTTTCCTTCCTTTGATGTTCTGATAGTTTAAATGGGAATGGTCCCTATTTGCTCATACATTTGAGTATCTGGGTCTCCAGTTGGTAGAACTATTTGGAAAATATTAGGAGGTATAGCCTTGGAGGAGGCTTATCACTGGAAGTAGACTTTAAGGTTTTAAATGCCCACCCATTTCCAGTTAGCTCCCTTTCCCTGCCTTGTACTTCTGGATAGAGATGTAAGCTCTTAGCTACTGCTCCAGTGCCATGGCTACTTGCCTGCTGCCATGATCCCCCAGCATGACAGGCATGGTCTCTAGAACTCTGAGCCTTAAGTTAAATGTTTTCTAAGTAACTTTGGTCATGATCTTTTGTCACAGCAACAATAATAAAAGTAAAAACAAATGCAGATGAGTGTCTATTCATTACTTATTTCCATTGACTAGCTTTGTACAGGAGATGAACACCCCAAATAGCACAGTCGGACCTAGTGGAAGCTTCCAGGACTCCTTTCCCTTTTTAGAGAGCAGCAGCCAGGCATAGTTTTTCTAGTTTCTCTCTGGCAATCCGGGAGAAAGAGGGGAAATGTTTGTTAACTTAAGCTGTTGCACATTCTCCTCCCTGTATCAAGTATCTAGACTAGCAAGACAGCAACAGCTTTCAGGGGAGGAGCTCCTCAGTGATGTACTATACTAGACGTATACTAGATATACTAACTAGTCCCCTTTCTCTCCAAGGAAGCCAGGGGCATGTGTTTGATCACATGATCCTGTGTCAGAGGGAAAATATTCATATAGAAGGTACCCCGTATCTACTGACAGCTTTAGGGATGATTAGTAGTTGCCTAGTACTTGAGAGCTTTAAAATCAGATTTTGGAACCTGTGCATGAGTGGTTGGTGAGGTAGTGAGTTCAGGTGGCAGGAAGATGTTCCGGGGCTTCCTGCTCTGCTATCTTGCTGAGCTCACTCTTTAGATGCTTATAATATGAAGCAAGTAAAGCAAATGTGACTCCTTGGCAATTCTAGATATAAAGAATGAAGGATTTTAAAGAATGTTTTCTTTCAGATTCTGTAGCTTTTAATTTTTCCCAACAAAATGAGACTTGATAAAATGGTTATCTTAATAGTATGGTTGCAATTCAACTATACCTCCAAGTGTCTACAGAGTAGGAAGATGATGCATGAATATCAAAGCAATTCTTGCATAGTTCTACCTTATGAAACAGCCATGGCAATAAATATCCTACCAAGAGGGAATGATCTAGAATGGTAGAATTGGTATCTTAGTCTCTTTGTGAACTGTGTGATAACGAGAGAAAAGGTCCATAGAAAAGTTTTCTTCAGAGGAACGATGAAGCTGGTTCTTCCTGGGGATTTAACAAGCATCATCTCCACTTTTCAGATGGTAGTTAGTAATATACATGATCATATGAATTCCTGAATAAACCTATATACAGTGAACTCATATCATAATGTTGACTCTCTTAATTTTAGTTTAAGATATAGTTGTTGGTGCTGGAGAGATGGTTTAGCAGTTAAGAACATGAAATGTTCTTGAAGAGAACCCAAGGTTGGTTCCAGCACCCACATCTGGCTGTTCACAAATGTCTATAATCCAATCTCTAGAGTTACTTGCTTCATCTGGTTTTGGAGGGCATCTGCATTCATGTGAATCACACAAAAATACTCACACACAGACACACAGACACACACACACACAGAGAGAGAGAGAGAGAGAGAGAGAGAGAGAGAGAGAGAGAGAGAGAGACAGAGAGAGAGACAGAGAGAGAGAGAGAGAGAGAGAGAGAGAAGCTTAAAAATCAATCTTTAAATAAAATAATGGAAAATCATTTTTAAAAGTCTATCAGATTGATGTATATATAAACACAGGTAGGCGATGCATTGACCAAATAAACAGGCAACTTATTATTGGTATTTTTAACCTGTCTTACAAGAGTGATTTTTATTTAATATCCAAGTCTTATTCATGCAAGAATGCCTCTTGGGCTTTCTGGGCTTTCAACAATGAATTAATTAAAATGGCTTCTACATACATGCCCAGCCCACTTGGCTTGCACAGTGATGGTGTCTGTGTTTGTTTACAAATGCAATTAGGGGCTCTTATTTTTCAAATTGAGTTTTCCAAGTTGAAAGTACAGTCTTCAAGCAATGCTTTCAATTTGCAAATCATATTCCAAGGAAAACAACAACAACCAAAAAAAAAAAAAAAAAAAAAAAGGAAAAAAAATGCAAAAACCCCTTTATTGTAGCAAAAGTCTGAAAGGAAACAATGGCAGTAAATTTTAACCAAGGCAGAATAGACATTTTTGTATCCAGCATAAGCAAAATACTGAACAACAACAATAACAACAACAACACTAAGCAGAAAGAACTCTAGGTTTGTTCTTAAGTCCTAATGGCTACAGATTTGCATCTCCAGAGGTTTGAAACAAAAATCTTTAGTCTACTACTTGTATTCATTTTAAAGTGTGACAGTCCCAAAGCCTTGGTAATGCATGAGCTATCCTCGTTAAATGTAACATATTAAACAGTTCACTAGGCTTACAATGGTTCAGAATGTTAAAAATAAAATTGGACCAGCAGCTCTGCCCATCTTTATGCCAAAGCAACACAGATGATTTTTGAATAAAGAAAACAACAGTGTTCATCTGAAGCTTGCTAATGACACCCAATGACACACGCTGTACAGGATTCAGACTCTCTCAAATGCCCATTAGGGAACATTATTGTATGCAATATTACATATTCAAGAACTGACAACAATTGATGCCTAGCTAGAAAAAAACAAAATATTGAAGTCACACTTGGGTTCTACCCAGCAGAGATTATTCTGCAGGCATAATTTGTGCTCTTCCTTGAAGGAACAGGCTCTATCCCCAACCCCCACTGCCTTGGAAGGAAGCAGAAATCAAATGTTAAGTAATAATACAATCATCTGATATTTATTTCTATAGCAACAAACTTAAAATGCACCAGCTTTAAGCTCTCCTATTTTTTTAGAGTAGACAGTAGTGATTGTGAGGTGTCTGTATTAATCAAGTGAGTTTAGTCACCAAGAGGTCAAAACACAGTACCCTGGGTGCCATCTAGCTGTACGGGTTGTCTGTCTGTATCACTCTTGCCCCCTTGTTCCCATCAAGAGCTCCTGTGCACTTTCTACAGGATAAAAAGGACTGTGCTTTTTCCTAAAAGGAATGTGTTCCTCACAACCACCAATTACAAGTTCCTAAAACCTTCTATGACTTATAGGGGTTTCAGCAAGGAGACAGGCATGTTGAACAAAGGAAAGTGGAAGTAAAATGTACATGTCTGTGTGGATGAGATAGGATGAAAATGTCGGGAGTGGGAGCAGAGTAGGGATAGTTCCAAGGCATGGTGATGATAAATAGTTCATGGCCAAGTGAATTGTCACTGAAAGTATGTAAAAATAACTAGATGAAATCATTGATAAATGCTATTGCAAGGGCAGAGGCCTTCCTCCCTGGGTCTCAGGGACAGAGGATCCTCCTGCCCCGCATGTTTCCCAGCTCCAAAAGAATTCATTTTCACTCATCCCATTAAGAGATTTTCCTTAGTACAGTGGCACATGGGGACAAGCTGTTCTGAGGAAGACGATCAAGCTCTGATAGACTGAGACATGCCGAAGACAGAGTTGAATCTCAGCAGTCTAATGGGCCCAGTGAGGCAGTAAATTTCACAGCAACTTGACACATTAATATAGAAGTACAGTCTGTTATATCAAAGGGAGATTGTCTTAGTCCTTACGGGGAAGCCAGCAATCCAAAAATGAAGAGTGTGCAATGGTGGTTTGTAAAAAATGTAGTTAACACTCTGGGCAGAAGCAGAGCCCTACACTTTCCCTGGTCTGAGTTTTCACAAGGGAGGCTCAGCCCTCCCAGAAAACACACACCCCATAGCATCCTGCTTCCTAACCTGACATCTTGGAAATCCTGTATCCTCATAGCCAGGGGGAAAGAGACAGCAACTGAGTTTTTATTTGGTCTTCTGTGCCAATGCAGGCTCTGTCTATTCTATAGAATTTCCCATGTGTCCTATATAACTGCTTGGATCCTATTCCCATACCATTCCACAGTGGCATAAGAATGTTATATTTATTAACCAAGAGTAACATGGCATGTTGGTGGATTACAAAATATCTATAAAATTAAAATAGTTAAATCTGCTTGATGATCATTATAAATATTAGCAGGAAAACATAAGATAGATTTATGGTTTAAGGTGCATTGAAAACACAGACTACAACTCTGTCAGAATAGCCATAAAACCCACAGTTCATGGCTGTCAGGACTGGAAAGTAAGATGTGGGAGATTTAAGGTAGTTATATCTGCAGAAAAAGAGATTATGTAGGGCTTTTTCTTCATTTTATAAATTCATTTAACAATGTTGTAACATTATATTCTTAAGGCATATATTTTTAATAAACCACAGGAAATAAAAGTTAACTGAATTTATTAACACTCTTTCCCTTTCTTGCTTAGTCATTATCTAACACTAATATACTTAAGTCACACATTTAATTTTCTTTAATATCTGCTGCCCAAGTATAACTAAAGAGAAACATAGATTTGCTCCTGTGTCCACGAGACAATCCTATACGTTTATTCACTTATTCACTCCTGACTGACTAAAAATAAACCAGTCCCCAGGTAGCAGAATGTTAATTTACCAATTTAATGTGTACTGACTGGGCTGGCTGAGGGAATTGGCTCTTTAAGGAATGTTTCCAACATTCAGTTTTATTTTGTTTTGTTGTTGATTCCAATAGTACCCTAGAAATGTTTAATAATAGGGTAAGTTTTGGCTGAATGGTAAAATAAGCTCCCAGTCTAGGAATTGAGATCTGGCCAGGGCAGCTCTTTCTGAATTTTAGAAGAGGGTTTCAATGACAATAGAGCTAGGTAACGGTATTCTGAGTCTTTAAAAGAAAGAAGACCTTTAATGTGATACCAAGACCTTTAAGGCAAGGACCTTTACTATGAAACAACTAAAACACAGAAGAGCAATTAATTATTACTTGCCCGAATTCACAAACTCATCATCCCTCATCTCTAGCATCCTATTTTGTTTGCTTTAGGTGATGTGCATCGGTGGAATGGCACTCTCTCATTAAATGGTTATAAAATTATTATTATTCCGACTAGATGGCCATCTATATTTGAATATCAAACTTGGGTAAACACCAGTACAGCTAAACAAGTTAAGTGAGTTTCCCACATCAGCTCCCCATTGTCTAATGTGTCCAGGAAATGTGAAAGAGCTAGTCAGATTATGAAGATTTCAACTTCACCTATCTCAAGCTTTGGGCTAGTGAATGAGAGGATATCTAACTAGACAATAGCCTTCCAGAAAAAAAAAGAACTGTATCTCACTTCATCTCTTTTTATATGAGTAAAAAAATTATGTACAAAAGTACATTTTGGGCAAATTGTAATGATACACACCTATCATTATAGTAGTATTCAGGTCCTATACTTGAGCAGGAGGATTATGAGCTTGGGGCCAGCCTAGGCTATAGAGCATGCCTGTCTAAATGTAGAAAGACAGAGAAAGCCATCAAGAACTATGGTAAGAACTGATAAAGTATATCAGTATTATCAAGATATTAATGTAGTAGAAAGGCTCACTACTCTTTATGATGAAAACAACAGGAACAATGACAGACTTAGACAGAAGTAGTAACAAATCCAGTGGTACCTACAGAGGCTGCATCATGATGGTCTACAGTAAGGTTAATTGACTTCCTCTAATATTCAGGGAGACAAATGAAATAGAAGATTATTACAAAAATAAAATATAGAGAAAACTTTCCACAATAAAGAAAGAACTGATCCTAAACCTAGAGGACACACTAGATCCCAGGAAATGTTTGTGTAGGCTAGTTAATACTGAAACAGTTCCTTTCCCATTCCAAGAATGGATTTCAAAGATTAAAAAATAAGTAACCATTAAGTAATCTAGGCAGCAAAAGAGAATAGTCAAGGTGTCTTCTGACACTTTCCATGATAATATTCAGTACAAGGTAAATGGAAGTATGTCTTTAACCTTTGGAAAACGTGCATTTGCTTCAATTTTATACTTCGCCTGGTTTGTATAGTTCACTGATGATGTGTCATACCCAGATTTTCTGACAAGGACCTAAGGAGTAAAACATCACTGAACTGAATCCTCCCTACCAAACCACAAAACTGGATAACATACGATAACTTACTGAGTAATGAAGATGGCAAGATGGAAAAAGAGAGAGAGAAGAAAGACAGACAGAGAGAAAGAGAAAGAGAGAAAGAGAAATGATTGTAATAAGGTTGGCTTATTTAAATAACATGAGAAGTTGTGGCTACATAAGAAAATAATGATTTTATAATGAATGCATAAACATGATATAATCAGTAGATAGCAAGTGGTAAGAGAAAAACATGAGACAAAACATAAACACAACAGTGTCCTCATCTTTATTGGAAGGGGTGAATTGATTCTATCTAGCCTGAAAGCTCATTTCTTTCAACAAAGAAAAGCTTGGTGCAGAGAAGCCAATATCTTGACGATTTCATAATCTTAGTGGCTTAGGAGTAGAGGGATATCTTAAGAACTAATATATTTATTTGAAGGCCATTTATTTCTCCATTTGCATTTAAATGTCTTTTTCTTTCTTCCTTTTTATATTTTGATAATTCAAGCACTAAGTGCCCTAAAATTTTTATTAAATATAAAACTTGACTGCAATTCTATAGGATATAAATTTTTTTCTATCTGTATAACTCACTGAATATAAAAATTCTGTTCATGTGTGGGCTTTCTTTCATGTTCATGTCTTCTTCGTATAGCCGGATGCCTGATTGACATGATCTCACTCAGCTGGGCTCCCTTAAGGCAGGGAAGGTAGGCGAATGCCAAAAGAATGGTGGATACATGATAAGACAAGAAGCAACAGAGGCCAAGTAAAAGTGATAAATCACCAGGAATAAATTGGGCCAATAATCACAATCAGTGACATGATTTGTGTAGTGTGGAAGGGGCCCAAGCTTCTAAGAGCTACGGAGATTGAGGTGAAAACAGTCGCTTTCAACTCTCGAATGCTGTGACCCTTGCATACTTCCTCATGTTGTGGTGACCTCCAACCAGAAAATGATTTTTGCTGTTACTTCATAACTGTAATTTTGTTATTGTTACAATCATACCTTAAATTTCTCTGTTTTCCCGTGGTCTCAGGTAACACCTGCGATAGGGCCATTTAAGGCCCAAAGGAGTTGTGACCCACTTGTTGAGAACTACTGGACTTTT
The DNA here is from genome assembly GCA_021653895.1 of Mastomys natalensis. NCBI lineage: Eukaryota > Metazoa > Chordata > Mammalia > Rodentia > Muridae > Mastomys > Mastomys natalensis. Next base: position 1,283,491 of record JAJTUV010000007.1, read on the forward strand.
GTAAGGCCCAGGTAAATTTCTTGGTCATTCGGAAGGAGTGAGGTACAAACCAGGTGTGGTAATATACATTTTAAACCTAGCACTGAGGAGGCAGAGGCAGGAAGCTCACTGTGAGTTTGAAACCAGCTTAGTCTACCGAGTAAGTTCTCTTACATCAGGAGAGTCTGTCTCTAAACAACAGTAACAACATCAACAAAAAATAAAAATGGAAATCAAGTGCAGATTACAATTGATTGATAATTGTCTTCAGAATAAAAAATAAATGCCATCTTTAGCTTGGTTGTTGAGAGGTTAAATAGTTTTAAGATTCACAATCTAAGAAGTCAAGTGAGAAAGAACCCTACGACATTCACTGCTAAGCCCTTTATCTTTCCCTAAGAGATATACGACTGAGCCAGACACATACATTTGGAGATGGCAAACTGTTAGATGCTGTGTTTGAATTTGCATTGCTGCAATCCAAAATACTATCAAGCCTATTCCTACAATGGAGGTATACAGAGCAAAAATGGCTTCCTATCCCATCACCAAGTGAGATTAGATACAAATCTACACACCTACATAGCAGCCATTTAATCAGTCATCAAAAATACTACAGAATGAACCACTGGTGGTTTCCAGGACAACCCCCCCACAAACACACTGGTCTCTGTGATTGTGTACAGCTAGCATAACAAGAAAAGCCAAGTGGAATTCTTTATCTATGTCTTTGACATAATTCCAAACAGAATAGAAAGTAGAATACCTCACTCCATCTTTCAGAGACTTGAAGCATATATGAGTTTCCTTTTCCTAACCCCATATACTAGGAAGTCTTCTCTCTATAAAAACCAGATGGATCATGACTGATTACAGTGGACTGGCACGAACTTAACTGAGGAGTAACTCATTCCAGCTGCTCTGCCAGATGTGGCACTTTTGTTACTGCAGATTAAAACAGACTGAAGAACTTGGTATGTGATTAGTGAATATATCATTTCCCTTCCTATCAGAAAAGAGAATCAGAAGTTTTTCACATTCCCGTAGGATATACATTTATGGTTCACCCCAAGGCTGTATCATAGAAGGACTATAGACTGCCAGGAAAGTCTGTAGAATATCATAATCATTTCCTATATCAATAACACTGTGCCAAATAGAACAGATAAACAAAGGATGTCAGATCTATTCTAGGCTCTGATAAGATGTGTTTATTCTATAGAAGAGAAATAGACCTTTTAAAGCCTATCTCTCCAGCAGCCATTAGAGAAATAGAGATTCAGTAGTCTAAGACATGTTTACTTTTCTTCCCAAAAGTAGGGGGAGGAAGATTGCATTTCACATTGTCAACTATTCATAATGAAGTGCAAGTGTTGAGGGCCTTCTGCAGGGTATAGAAGCAGTATATATTCTGTACTTAAGTTATTGATCACCTGAACATTGACTCGAATCATTGAGTGGGAGACAGAAGTTGGGAGTCTACTATAAGAAGGTGCCAATGGAAAGTCTAGGGTTAGCTCACAAATGCTTCTGGGTACCATCCATCAATCACAGTTCCCAAAATCCCTCATCCAGTAAAATCATTTTGAAGCCCAAGATATCACTTGATGAGTTTTATCCATTTATTACAAAGAATGCAGATGAGATGACAAAATTGACACACTGTGAAGGGATCTTTGTCCTCTCCAGGTGTCACTTAATCAAATCTACTCATGTTTATGTTCTCCAAAGTCTGTCCTTCTGTACTGTTAATGGAGGATTCACCACATTGGCTTGAGTTATAATCTACTTAGTGTTTTTCTCTCTCCCTGACTCTTGCCTAGGAATTGGGTAATACAGCTAAAAGTCTCTTCCCTTGCACTTGATTTAAATATTTTTGGTAGCTAATCTTCATTCTGGATTCACCAGTAATCACCATACATTACTTTGAAGGCATATTACTTTGAAGATTACAAGACAGACTAACACAAAGGATCTGTTTTACAATATCAGACATGCTTATACAATATTTTCAAGGATTTTATTCCATTCTTGAATGTTATTTTAAGAAAGTTACTCTAGGAAGAAAACAGGCAAAAGTATATATGATAGCAAATAATTATTGGGTCAAAATTATCTATTATGAGCTTGGCTTTTCAAACATAGCATGTCATAAGGTACGTAGCCCAACAGTAATACATACAAAAAAATCCAGCACAGATATGATGAGAAGATGCAAGGAAGCCACAAAGTAATGTGACAGAGAGTCCAATACATTATAATTGTGCTTTTACTTTAATTTATTAATTGAGATATTGAGGCTGTGAGTAGCTACTGGAAGAAAAGAGAGTTGAATTTTACCTGTGTAAACCTGTCTATCTAATCCACAGTCAAGTGCTGGGGTTATAAATGGGTGCTGCAATGCCTTGCTGTTATGTTAGTGTTGGAAATCTGAATTCAGGCCCTCATGCTTGCATGATGTGATCATTACTGTTGACTTGACACAATGTAGAATCATTCATGGAAGAAGGGAGTCTTAGTGAGGAACTCTCTATAATAAGTCACAAACATAGCAAGGGTCAGAGCAATCAGCTCTTTTCATCATAGTGGTTTCTCTTTAATCCGGATCCCCAGCAGATGCTTGAAGCCATAGACAGTCTGGAAGCCTATTTTACTGCCCCAAGTGAATGAAACTGTTTAATCTATAAATTAGGTACAGGAAAACATTAACCATAACCAATAATAAAACAGAACAATTAAAGCAGTATAATCTAATGAAATTGCCTGCAATGGTACTGATATGACACCATCGGGGCATTATTAAGTAAAACAAAAGTTGTATGAAGCACTGTGATATGCCTAAAGTCTATCTGATAATACAGATGTTACCACATGGCCAGCAAAAAGGTCTCATACAGGTCAGACATACTCTCAAAATGTGATACTTTGCCTTGAAAGCTGCATGAGGCAGGGAAATGTAAATTCTTCCTATGAACTCAGAATGCTGTGCAATGTATAAAATTAGTAATTCCTTGTTTCTATGGTTTTCCCATTTAATCATTTTGAAAGAAGGTTGGCTCTAGGTAAACAACATCATCAACATAAGACAACTGAGCCTAAGGCTTAGGGTTTAGTGTGATACATGTTCTATATATAGTATCTCACTTAAATCCATGAGCCAGGTAAAAGGAATGTTTAACTGATAATGTAAAGCAAGTTAGAAAACTTGGAAGCACTCTGTGGTACAGCCACATTTTCTTGATGCCAAAGTCTCCTCCCTTCACCATGACTGGAATGAGTTAAATAGGCAACAACTGTGTTGTTTTTATGGGGATTACAGAATAGACTATTGTGGATGGTTGAGAGTTACCCAAAATGTCCCCATTCCTGATAGTCCTTGCTGTTGTCCTTTGTTACAGGCCCTCCCAGAGTCTCTGGTGTTTTTTGAAAAATTTCCAAGGAGTGGTGTTTTTTTGAAAAATTTCCAACAAGTTGCTGTATTCTAAATATATTTTTTATAAAAAACACTTTTTAAAGAGATTTTAAGTCTCCAGTGGTGTTTCCCTTAATTTCCTGGAAGAAACCCTTCCCTTTCAAAACCTTTACAAGATCTCTTATTTACAATTTGTCCTTAGATCACAGATTGGTAATATTACTGCCCTTCTGTTCAGATTTGCACCAAACAAGATTGTTGATTGGTAGAAATCTCTCTCTTTGTGCTCATTATCCCTGATTCAAAGTTATATAATCTCTGGCCACCATTCGTTACCCAGCAGCTCAGCAGGGTTGGATTGAACAGGCATGAGGAAATGGCAGGGGAGTTGATTTGGAGATCCAGGCGGGCTCTCTTAATCCCAAACTGAGAGTCCGGACACGAAACCATTTTCTCTCTTTCGAAATGTATTTCATATACTGAGTGGTTCTTAAACTAAACAAGGAAAAGTCAGTTTCATTACTCATGGAGTGAAAGAGGAGTTGCACTTCGTGCATTTTCTGTTTGACCTTTCCATCAGCTCCCTTTAGCAGTAGGAAGCACCAGGTTCCAAGGGCTTTGATTCATGCCACCTTGAGCTGCTTATCTGATCACAGGATTAGTAGTCTGTCCCTTGGAATTTTAATCCCCAGCTGAGCAGAGGAATTTCCATACTGAGCTGAAGGAGCCAATCTATCTCTCTTGATGTCAATCTTATCCCAAAATGGGAGTGGCTAAGGACTGTGTCTGTTCAAGTGTAGACTGGAATGATTACTTTAAATAGTAAAAGGCTACAAACCTGTTAAATATTACTTTCCGCATTGCCAGAAGACCAAAAGGAGATGTAGCACTTGCATTTTCAACCACTGTTAGCACATGTACTGTTCATTGGAAACACTCATGCGTCTCTGTGTGTATAAAAATAGGGAGATAGATAGGCAAACAGATTGATTCTGTATAGTGTGGAATAAAGCTGTGCCCAGCTCCCCAGCATAGCAATCAAGTGTGATATACTCAGGTGGGGAACAGGCAGCGGGAGAAGATGAACACTTGAGGGAAAACACAGATTCCGTTTCTAGGCAAGTGTCCTTAATAGTAAAAAATGAGAGTGGAAATACAGAAAAGGTGTGTGTTATATAAACAGAGTTGTTCTCAAATAGATAGCTATATGGGGAACAATATCACCTCATCAAGCTACCGGAAGACAAGTCACTATCGATGGTTTGTCTAAGTAAGGCATATTTTCCACTGTGGCAGGAGACATGAGGTGCTTTTAATATTGTATATTTTCTTTGAGCATGCCAACACTCTCAAGTATGGGTATGGAGGCGACATAAGAGAGCCTTTGGGGAAAGATCCCTGACCATGAGAAGCTGGGAGTCTGGCTGGTGTGCAGGGGAAAATGGATGAGTATGACCATTAAAAGTATCATGATATATGAGACATTTGACACAAGCAAAGGGCTAGGACCTGAACTGTTGAAATGCCTCTTATTATCCAATGCCATGCCTTGACAGTTGCTGGATATATGGAAGTTGAGACCAACTTCAAGCGATAGCTAAATGCTGGAAATGTATCCATTCTCTGACCCCATGCAACTGAGGAGGTGGAAGAGTGTGAAGAAACTTGTAGTACCTAAGGGCAGGGTGAGGATACAGAAGAATAGTCAGGAGGAACAGCTTGGGTAGGGAACTGTGCAAAGTTCTAGAACAGGGTTTTAGGCTAAGTGGAGCTGACTTCGTAGGCTTGACAAGGAAAATAGCTTGTTGGTGCAAGGAACAGCAGGAATCCTTGTGGAGCTGAACTTCCATCCTCAGAGTGAAGACAGAATGGAGAAAGAAGCAGGGGACAGTCACTCAGTGTTGTATTTTTGTATCTCATATTGTGGAAGGTGTGCTTTATTCATTAAATAGATAAATTTGAGGATTACTGCTTCATACAGCATAAAATAATCAGTTAAATAGTTATTATAATAAATAATGGATTATTGATGTTTGTCCTGGGTCTATGAACAATTAATGTTAGGAGAGGGAAAGCTTTATCAAAAGGGATACATGTTTATAAAGACTAGCCTGCAAGAAAATGTGGAGGTGCTAAGTGGTGTTCCTAGTGTAAAGACCTTCATGAATGGTGTTCCCAGTGTAAACACGTGTAGTCCCATTGACTTTTCTCCTAGAAGTTGTGGAGAGGGATCAGTAAACCTTCATGCCACTCAAATAAGGAGTAAGGTGGATAAGACAGGTGCTTCTTCATTGATGCCCATGGCTTCCCACGATTAGCCTAAAGAACTGTGTGAGTATATGTAATCTTACGACTTATCTCATATATTTTTATATTTAATATTAAAAGGATGTATTAAAAAGACACTGTTTAAGGTCATAAGCACTAAAATCAATGAAACAAGTTAGATAATATTGAAATAACATTGTTCACTTATAAATTTTCCCCAAATATTTTAAAGTGAGCAATCTAGTTCTGGAATAAGACATAGGAATGTTGTAACTATCCTGTGTTACTGTTAAATTATCAACATACTTAAGTGGATTAATAATTGCATAGTTAATCAAGGAGCTAATTATGAAATTACCATTTGGGTAGCACTAACAACTATATGTGAACAATCCCCTTGTAGGCAGTTGTGAGACATCTCTTTCTGCCATTCCCCTCTGTGCCTCTGCCTTCTCCAGGAGCCTGGCCCTGCCTAGAGCTCTCTCTATTGTTCTCATTCTGTGCCATGCTTAAATAAATGTCTCAGCTTGGAGCTCTACCCTCAGACAACGCCATTTAGTAACATAAATATACACCCCAACACACATGTCCTGAACTGATGTTATTATAGTTTGAATCCTCCCAAGAAGCTCATACATTAAAGCTTGAACCCCAGAGTAAGGTTCTCAGAGGTAAGGCCATTAGAATGCGGTTGGGTGGTGGAAGATCTGACTTCATGGTTGATTTGGTACATTCATGAATTCTGTAGGGGAAATGGTAGAAACTTCAGAAGGCCAGCCTAGGAGGAAGCAGACCATGGTGAGTGTATCCTCAGTCCCTTCCTCTCATTTTTTCTTTGCTTCCTGCCATCAGGGAGTTTTGCTTGGCTACATGTTTCTGCATTCATGTAGTACCTCACCAGAGTCCCCAAAATAGAAACAAGAAGCAGGACAGGTGAGCACACATTGAAACTTCTGGAACTATGGGACTTATGAAACGTATAGCAAATTTTAAATAAAAATTCTCAGCTAACTAGTCACAATGACAAAAGCAGAACTAACACAATTATTAAACTTCTTAAAATCCCTATACAATAAAAGACTGAGAAAAATATAGTATGGACTTTTAAGAACAAAATGTGTAACAATATTTATATGTTTAGAAATATATTGAGATGCTTCCAGAGTTTAAAAATTATAATTATGCTTTATATGAAATTCTTATATATACGTGTATGTATATATGTGTGTATATATATATATATATATATATATATATACACACACACATATTTAATTACTTGTATATGTGAATATATATGGTCAGGATGTACATATGTGAGTGAGGTACCATGGAGTCCAGAAGAGGGAGTCAGATCCCCTGGAGCCAGAGATACAGGCAGTAGTGAGATATCTGCCCTGGTTCTAATAAACAAACCCCGCTGCTCTGCAAGATCAGCATATGCTCCTAACAGCCGAGCTGTCTCTCCAGACCCTCAGGTCTCTTTTATAAGAATTTTCTTTTTTTTTTTTTTTTCCCCTGGGTTCTGTGGGATTTGGTGTAGAGCTGCCGCCTGGGATCTGCTGGAAGCTCCGACCCAGACCGGAAGGAGCCGGCGCTCCGGGCCAGGAGTAAATCCCTGGGTCTCAGTGGGTCCCAGTGGGTCCCAGTCACTCCCTGTTTGGGGTGGGTGTTGCTGTCTCCTTACCAGAGATACTGCCTGGGTCAGAGCTGCTGGGTGCCCCACTTCTGCCGGGTTTTGTGAGGTTCAGTGCAGAGCTGCCTCCAGGGATCTGTTGCCTGGGCCCAGACCGGAAGCGGAAGTCGGAAATTTCTTTTCATTTCCTTTGTTCTTATCATTTTGTGTGTACCTGTATTTTCATGTGTGTGCTTGTGTCTGTGCATGTGTAAGTACATGTGTTTATGTGTGTATGTGAGAACTTGTGTGTGTGTGCACATTGTGTACATACATGCTCCGATGTGCAGAGGTATGCTTTGTGATGTGGTGCATGTGCGGATGTCAGAAGACTGAATTGGTTTTCTCCTTCCACTGTGAGATCCAGTGATCAAAATGATGTCATCAGGCCTCCACAACAAGCACTGTTACCCCCATCTCACTATCCCACCATGTCTGCACATTTCTAATTCTGAAAAGTTGTTTGTTAAACATATTCACTTTAGAAAGCCTAATGAATACAGTGTATAGGGACACTATAGATGTCAGAAGCAGAGAAAAGTTGTTTAAGTGTCCAAAGGGATGGTCTAGAGTTAATACATAATCTCAATATCTGCATATCTAAATGAATATCTAATTATGTTATTATTTCAACAATAGAGACACAAGTCTAAGCTGCTCAAAATGGGAAGAGTAGTAATGCATGTTCTGTCTTCATGGGCTCTTGTTTGAGATGCACATCAGCAATTTCAAGAAAGAAATGATATTCTGCTATGTCACCATGTGATCAGGTAGATTGAAGATTGGTTCTGCAGCTGCTGCTGGGTGAATCCTATTACAATAACTGTTAACTACTAAAACATGCACATGTGACTCTATTACAGCCATAAACATGTGCACATGAATCTTATTACAATAACTGCTAACTACTATAAACATGTGCACATGTGCATCCGTGCGAGTGCCTGCACACACGTGGGCACACACATGTGCACAGACACACACACACACACACAAAACCATGCACTAAGAAGCTTCTAACTACTGCTAATTATGCTCTTTATACAGAGTTCAATCAACAACTAATAGATCACTTTTGCAATTGCCTGCTTATTCCATGAGAACAGGTCCATATCTTTTGTCCTTACATAGCTGTGAATATTGTAGCATGTAGCTCTCAAAAGGCCAATCATAACTGTATTTAAAAAGAGAATAATCCTACTTGTCAATTTATCTCAGAATATGCAGCTACTTTAGAGCTGAAATACAAGTCTTTGCTGCTCCTTAATGGCACGCCAGGACTGGACATGGTATTTGTCTACCAGATTCTCTAGCTCCTGGTTCAAAACCGCTGTTCTATTACAAGATATCCACATAGAATATAAAATTAAGTTAACATATTTTAGAAGTCCTTGAAATTGCCAGAGTAATATTTTTGCCTGCACTCAAAAATACAACTTTCTATAAATATGACCAGTGTTTTGTCTGACCTGCATGGCTGCTACTGCTGGCAAGAATGGCTTCCATTTGAAATGTGTGCAGGTTGTAGGGAAGCTGAGAAAGAAGAATCATTTCAGGGAACTGGAGGAGGAGGTGGAGGAGGAAGGGAAAACACATATGGAGAGCATGATCCAAGACAAGGAGAGCTTTAAAACATTAATTAAAAAAATACCACAAGCTAGGCAAGCAATAAAATCTCTATTTAAAAAAAGATAGTGGGATGGAATGGGCCCAGCTTCACCTAAGGGGTGTGACTTCGTCCTAGTGTATGAAAATCTGGGAGAAGTTATTATCAAACAGATGGTACTCTTTAACACCTGTCTATATTATGGCCCATTTCCCACTTCTTTTTTCCTTTCTTTTTCCTCCTTTTGCTGAATTGCAAGATTCTATCAGTAAAGACGCTGAAGGTTTTGAAACCTATTTCAGCTCTGGGAGCTGCCCATAGACTATCAAGTACAGAGCTGAAAAGGTAAAGGAATTTGGGGGAGATGGAGCATGCACTTATTTGATAGTCTCCAAGAACAAGCTAGCATCTGTACACCCAGAATAAAACACATTTTCTTCGATGACATTTAAAGGTCTTGAAAGAAATTAACACCAGTACTTGGACTGTTAAGGCTTTGGGCATCAATAGGACAGAGCAGAGGCATCAGCCACAGATGGTTTGTATTGGTTTGCTCACTTTACTATGTTTTTCTTGCCTGTGCTTATGCTATTTTTCTGTGGTGATAATGAACAATGGATTCACTAAAAGCAATGGCGCATAGTTTGAATGCATGTCCTCTAAAGACCAGGTATAGGAAATTTCATCACCAATGCAGCTAATGTGACAAATGGGCCCTATGGGGAAGTATTTAATTCACAAGGATTCCATCCTCAGAAATGGATTAATGTTTACTCTAAAACACTAGAAGAACTGTAGCTGTGAATATGGTCTCTTACTCTCTCACCCATCCTCTAACTTTTCTCATGATATAGTATAGCAGGTCCTCTACCAGATGTAGTCCCTGGATCTAGCCCTTTCTAGTCACTGTGCCATGTATCAAAGAATTCTCCATTCAATATAAATTACCCAATTTGTCACATTGTGTGATGACAGCACAAAACAGACTAAGACACATGGGCAGCATGTGTTGAATTTCCAAGTAGATACTTGGTCTTTATTGCCTTTAGGAAAAATCCAAAGGGTATGTGATGCATTACTAGAGAAAAGTGGCCTTTGAACCAGTGAGCTCAGGAAAACTGATTCCACTATTTGTAGACTATGACAATTGAGCAACTTAACTTGTCCCCAAATGGATTTTCCTATGCATGACATCACTACTGATATAACTTTGTTTAGAGAGGGTATTGTATGACATGGAGTCATATAGTCAATAAATTTTCATTTTGACGATGATGGTTGTGGTGGGGGTGGTGATGAGGATGATGATGCCTAGATAAAGCATCTGTTTGGAGAGTGCTGATGATATCAGATGGTTTTAAATAGATCCATGTCTGTCTCTTCTTCACTCTCCTTTTTTCGGTTACCTTTTTAAGCAAAGCTTGCCATTTGGAGTTGTATAGCTTTTGGTTGTCAAAAAAAAGAATAAAATTATTTTTTATGACAACAAAGCATATGTGTTTAGTTCAGTAAGCAAAGCAATATAATGAAGAACAAAGGCACATCCCAGGAACTTCCTATACAAACTGGCTCCCACAGCCAACATAGGCCAGAACCAGAAAGTATCAGGACCTTTTCCATCAGGTTACAAGCTGTTTGGCTCTCGCGGAGAGTTCTGATGTAGGCTCAAGGATGTCATATGTAGGGAGTGAGAAGGAACAAACTTTTCTTCTGTGATCAACAGACATGTTGCCCAGGCCCAACAGAGCTGCTCATCTTTGGGAAACTATCTTCTAATCTTAACTTTTAAGTACTAAATTTGTCTTTCCCAGAGGCAGTGAAAATGACCTCTAGTTTTAAAGTACAGCAAAGTGAATTCCCAGGAGCTGGCTTCCCACTGAAATAGCTGTGCTGCAAATGGACAAGATGACTTAAGAGGATTCTGAAGGCTGCAATCCTTCCTCTAGGCAGAAGAGCTTAGGTTTTACTCACACAGATAACTACAATGTACCTCCTTCCAACAGATGTATCAAACCCCTGGCTCCCCCCTCCCTCCATCTCTGTACCACAGAGTTTATATAGATGGTTTGTAGCATGGAGGGACCATCCTTTTATCTAAATATAGAACATGAGACACGTCTAGTCAGAGACTGATAGTATATAAAACCAAAGGAAGAGAAGGAAGCAAAACGCCACTTACTCTCTAAAGTCTAAACTGTAATTCTCTCTATGCTCCTAGTAACTTTCTCAGCCACCCTAGTTTCAAAAGAAGCTTGGGTTTGACTTATTATTGCCATTCCTTCCATATCATATGCAAAGATATTAAATAATGGAGGCCCATTTCCCCATTGCTGAATATGAATAAACCTGGGATGAAAGAGGATAATACAAAGGCATCCAGAAGAGACTATATTTAACCCACTTCTACCAGCATCTAACATATGGTTTACTTACACCTGCTTGCCCTGTGATGATTCAACAACTCCTGCTGGCCTCTTACCCTGATTCCTTCCTGCTAACAAGCCTTGGCATAGGCCCAAATCTGGTCAGAGCCAAGGCAAAAAAAAAAAAAAAAAAAAAAAAAAGCAGTGGGGAGATCAAATTCCAATCAGAGCTCTGGGCTCCTAATAGGTTTTGTGGCAAGCACTGATAATCACTGCTGAATGATTAGCAGCAAGGCCTGATAAGCATGAGGTTACGACTGGAATGTAGGAACAACAGGGAAAGCCAAGTGTGTGAGCTGAGAACCTAGGAGGCAGGACTTGGACACTCTCAGTTCCATAGAACTGATGGCTCAAATGGCTGCAGAAATATTGAGTTTCTCTGTATAGAATAAAAAGTACATGGAGGAAGCCTAGAAAAATAATGCAAATACCAAGCAAATAATATCTATGCATCTGCATCATTGGTCTATATTATGTGTGTGTGTGTGTATGTGTGTGTGTGTGTGTGTGTGTGTGTGTGTGTGTGTGTGTGTATATACTCAGTGTAATGCTGGAGCATCATGTCAGCTACCTTTCTGTCACTGTAACAAAGTACCCAAGACAGAACTTTAAAAGGAATACAATGTTTACATTCCACATGTTAGAAGTCATGCTTGTTGATTGAATGGTCCATTGCTTTGGCTTGTTGTGAAGCAGAGCATCATGGAAGGAGCACACGAGGGAGGAGAACTGCTTACCTCATCACCAGAAGGCAAAAAGGACCTGGAGGTACATTTTCCATGCCTTAAGACCCTTGTTCTTGGCATATCCATTAATGTTTCTACTATCAACTGCAACACAATGGTGACTAGGTTTTAATGATTGGACCTTTGGGGAACATTTGATATCTGAACTGCAGTAAGCTCAGTGCTGTAGAATCGAAAATGAAACCAAACCCAATCTTTGCCCACCCGAAATTTGTAGTCTACTTTTTTCATCCTCATTTGGCACCAACCTCTTTCTTGATACATATTTCCTGTTATCACAGTCATTGACACGTGTGTCTCTTGCTTACTAGACCATTAGTTTCTGGATATTTTAAAATGATCATCTTTGCTAAGGTGAAGTGTAGTGATGGAGTTCTTGATTAGCAGACACAAAACCCAGTGTTTATCTCTCTGAAACCGAAAGAAGGAGTTCTCTGCACTTTGAGTCCTTTCATGCCATCTGCAGTATGATAGGCTTTCAATAAATCTGTCAAAGAAGAATAAAGTGAAATACAAAGAACTCTAAAGCATGGGAGTATGCAACTATTCAATATTTCTATCAAAATAGCTTGCCAGCACACCATCGCTCTGAACATAAAATTGAATATGCAAGTAGCAGTCACCATGAAAACAAGTATCAACACATTTCATTTAAGAAAAAAAAAAGATGTTCTCGTTTTAGTTCTAAGCAGTGCTTAGAAAATTTCATCAACACATTGTAATATTAATCAAGAAGAAGTTGGTATATAACATTTGGTGTGCCAAAAAAATACATTTGCGCTATAATTTGTTTCTTAGAAAAGCCATACAAGGAAGACTGGTGAGAATGGTCTGCCTCTGAATGTAGTCCAAATAATTCTCTGATTGATTGTCCTTTGTAAATTGAAATTTGAGTCACTTAATATGCTTTCTTCTACACTTCAGCGACTGTGTGTGTGCGTGTGTGTGTGTGATCTCTTCTTATCTTTCTTTTTCTTTTGCTTTAATAGGTAGAAAATACAGTCTTTTGTACCATTTTCTTCAATAGAAGTTAGCATTTATTTGGATATATTTCATACTTTATCGCAAGTTTAAGGAAACGTATCTTTCTATTTCTGTAGTCAATGCTACTGCTATTCAGCATTTTAAAAAATCTAGGTGTGGTGGCAGACACCTGTAATCCCCCATCCCCTCCCTTACCCTTCACTTGAGAGGCTGGGCAGGAATATCTGGAATTCAAAGCTACGTATCAAGATTCTGTCTCCTAAATGAATAAATTGCAGGTAACCCAAGTTATACACACACCACATACAAGGAAGAGTGGTGACAATGGTCTGCCTCTGAATTTAGTCCAAATAACTCTCTGATTGATTGTCCTTTGTAAATTGAAATTGACTCACTTAATATGCTATATGCTTTATTCTACACTTCAGTGACTGTGTGTGTGCGTGTGTGTGTGTGTATGTGTGTGATGGCTCTGTGATCCATAAAACCTGAAGCACCAAGTTCACATTTGCTTTCATTGATGGTGGTAGTTGGTTTCTCTTATCCCACTTAGAAGATTCTACTTGTAGGAAGTCACCAAGTATCACTTCTGAGTCTAGAGGTTTGATTCACATCTGTATTTTTACCACAAATATTGTTTTGTCACTCACATTTTTAAGCTTACTATGGTTTTTCTATCTCCCTATGTTGTAGTCAGTTGGTCAGTCTACATTGTCTTTTCCACATTGATGGTAAAATTGAGCCAAGGCATACCCTAACAGTTGTATAGGGTTGCTGTCATTCTCTAAGAACCATGCTTTGTTTTTGAAGTACAACTAAGTCATCCTCTTCTTGTCTTCAAATCAAATATTGCAGAGATTTCCACATACAGCATCCTAAGAAAAGGGGTTACTCAAGCCATTGGAAAGGCTCAAGGGAGGGAAAGTGCAGGGCCTGAAATGCATTGGCTCAGTGTTGAACTCCCTTCAACTACTGTGGCCCCATGATCCTCAGAAGCATCTAAGAAACTAGATGGAATAAGGATGTGCTCGGCACATAAATCTTTATTACAAACCAGCATCCAGCATAACCATGCAGAGCACAGAAGAGGTGTTCTCCATGGACATGTACTTAATCAGAGCTTTGGGTCCTGGTATAACACAAGACGAAAATGTACTAAAGACTGCTATACACCAATATTCTGGAATACTCCTTACATACACATAAAGAACGAAGAATGGAAGGCCAAGGTAAGCCACATCAGCTTGCAGGTACATAGTCTTCTTGGTATCTGAGATGATGAGTTTCCTTTACTGACTTAATATGAAGTAGAGTGCAGGAAGTTCTTCATTAGAGCAAATTCATCTTCCAAATTATTTTTCCCTAGGCTAAAAATAAAGTGTATTTCACCTCCTATGTGCACCAACTGACAAAGAAGTGTCAGCAACCTTGTGATATGACATATAGCAACATGGAAGCAATTTGAATTAAATCTAATTTTAATTCAAAGAGGACAATGCATGTTCCATTAAGTGGGCAAACTTCAGAGTAGATAAACACCTAGCTTGTTGTTTTTACCCAACAGGTAAATTGCTTAGTGCTTGAGTGCCTATCGTACTTCATAATTCCAGGTAATATACCACCTTTATACTTAGTTGGGATTCTGTCAAGAGCTGTTGAATCAACAGTTATCTTTAGTCAGTTGTCACATTACCTTTTTTCAATTGTCAGTATATAATTTGTATACCTGTTAAAATACTTAAGAGAATTAATAATCAAAAATTTAATCAGGGGCCTAATCATGGGGCTATCATCTGGGCAGCACTTACTACTGTGTGTGAAGTAGAATCTTGTGGGCACAGTTGAAGTAATTCCTTCTGCTTCCCTTTATCTCATAGCTCTCCCTCCTCTGGGATGGGATCCCATCCCTGCCTCTATCTCTCTTCACAGCTCTTATTCTGTAGCAAACTTAGAGAAAGGTCTCAGCTTGAAACTCCACATTTAAGTCAATGCTATAGTTCCTAAGGTTGTTTTTATCTTTATTTTTCTAGAATGACTACTTTAAGCTAACCAATCTTTTTATATTTATTTATTTTTAGTTTACATCTGTGAGTGCTTTGTCTGCATGTATGTATGTAAGTCGTGTGGATGCCCATGAAGACCAGAAGTGGGCATCAAATCCTGTAGAAATGGAATTACAGAGGCCTGTGAACCACACATGTGCTGGGAACCAAACTCCAGTCATCTACAAAAGCATCTACGCTCTTATGCTATACCACCTTTCTGGCTCCCAATCTTTTTTCTAATCCTCTTAGAAACAGAATCAACTTTTCAAAAGTTTGTAGCCTGTTTAGAAAATGTGACTGTTATATAAAGTAGCCACTCCCATTTACTTTGTGCTATGTACCACCAAACTTTCATTCATTTCAAAAACCTAACTGAAGACTGTATAATGAAATGCAGCCTCCCAAAGGAGAGAAGGACTTCATCAGTGCTGGTCATTGTGTTTTTAGGAGGCAACTTAATGCCATGCACAGGTTGATAATCCCGGCACATTCTGGCTCATGGAGGGAGACCTTTCAAGTGCCCAGACAACTAAATTTCCTTCCCCTGATGACAATGAATGCGAACACTAATTTCTCTGCATTTTAACTTTCTTTGCATAGTATTTTTTCTGCACATGGGGTGAGTGGGCAGGGCCATCTGTTCGCATATAAACACACAAAGAGAAAGTGTGGCGTTTTGTTTGCACACCACAGAGGTACGCTCATGTTGCCACATTTTCCTATTGCAGTGAAGGTCCCTGATCATAAATATTCCATGCATTCTGCATTCTCTTCAGGCTCTGAGTCATGTCTGTTCAGAAAGACAGTGTTCTCACAGGTTGCCACTCACAGCCATCGTGAGAGACAGACACTTCAGTCTCCACTAGGCAAGTGTTTATGGAATTCACAAACAGGAGCTGGCTTTACAGAAACACACATCTCAGCTGAGCCTCCTGCGCAGATGTCAGATTTCTGCAGAAGCCTCCCGGAGGCTCACAGAGCCCACAATGGACTATTTTTAGTTCTGATAATTAATATTGGAGGAGAAAGGGAGGAGGATAAAAATGTAGCTCCAGCAAAAAGGCAATTACCATCTATCCCATGTATTGTCACCTATGAGATGTGTTGGTTTCAAAGAAATAATAAAGAGAAATGCACACGAACCCTTTGCTTTCTGTATCACACCTCCCATGAAGTGGATGTTTAATTCTTCGCTTTCCAAATTCTAGAAATATCTTGGTCTCATAAGTTAACACACGCAGCGAGGGCTGTGCCAGCCTTCATTTTACTATGACAAAGAATGTGTTTGCTTCCCAATGTTGAAAAATAAGAGCTTGCTTCTCTCACACATTCCCAGTGACTCTGGATCAACAGTTGTCAAAAGACAGCCTTTGGCCAGTGTCCTCCCACTCTTCCAAACTGGTCCCATTGTCTCATGCTTTAAAGCATTCTTCCAAGCTCTTACAACTTCACTCAAATGTGTAGTTCTTATGTAGATCTCTCCATTGCCAGTCAAATCCCTTATGAAAGGATACTTTTGCACCTATTAATGAAAATCCAGCCCATAATAACGCATGAAACAACATGATTCCTTGTTGCCTAGAAACTTTGAGAAGGGCAGTAGGAACCACCATGGTGCAACCAATGGTCTGTGCAGCAAGCACCTTTCGAGGACTCCCTTAGTCCACATTAGTGCTGAAGTTCAGGAGAGTGGAGAGCTGCTAGAAGGAGTGAGTAGCCACAGTGAGGGCTTATCAAGTAAAGGTACCCACTGCCTACACTGATGACTTGAGTTTGATCCCCAGAACCTACAGGGTTGAAGAAAAAATCAAATCCATTTCTGTAAGTGTTCCTTTGAGTGAAACACATTTTGACACCTGTGTACGAGTGAACACACACAAACACACACACACACACTCACATACACTAAATAAATAAATAAAAATAAATAAATGTAATGGGGAAAAAACATTGACCATTTCAATTTCTGAATTCAACATTTCTTAAATGTATTTTGTGGTCTCCTCAATTCTATGAAACTTAAATAAACTTTGGCCTTTTCTATCAGCTTCTTCTCTTATTTCCATTCTATCTGGCTCTCCCTCTGGCTGTCCCTGAACCACTTGTGTCATCAGGAATTGGTGGCTTTCTTGAGCTTGTATGCACAACCCATATTTCGCCAGATTTTTATTTGTGTATACACACACACACACACACACACAATATATATATATATATATGTGTGTGTGTGTGTGTGTGTATTATATGTGTGTGTGTGTGTTTATTTGTGTATGTGTGTATGTGTGTATACTTATATCTTATATATGTGTGTGTATATGTAAATTTATAGATATAAATATGTACATGTACATGTACATGTAAATATATACATTTTACATAAATATATACATACATTATATAATACACCCAAATGACCGCAGTGACATTGAGGCTAATCCTTCCTGAAGTACTCAGTTCTCAGACCCTGGAACTATAATCACTGTCACTGAGGATCCCGAGTCTACATACATTCTCTGGCTCCTTGTTCTCTTCCTCTATCCAACTCAAACCACTGAGTTTCAAAAGGAGTGTTTGAATCCATATTCTCTTCTGTATCTCTGCCATCATTCTTCTGGTTCAACTCCTTATCACTCCTTGCCTGGACAGCTTGTAGCAGCTTTCCCCACTGCTATTTGCTATTGCTATTTTCATATTCTCTAATTCATTCTCCCTTGCCAGAGAGTTATTTCTCAAACATAATCTGTATTATATAATTGCCTAGCATAGACAGAGTCTGTCAGGAGTTTCCTCTCATTTGACAGATAGCATCAAAACTTAGCGTGTTGCATAAATGGGTGCCCTTCGCTCTATAATCTCCCACATGTCTGGTATACCGTACTCTGGCCTCACTAAGATATTTGAAGGTGATGTATCTGCATTTATTATCACTTAATTTGATCTTGCCTTCGTAATGAACTCCATCATATTTTATATCACAGACTGGACAATGATCTCTTTATCCTGTAGGATTCAGTTGCAGATGCTTCTTGATAGGAAACTCCTGACACCATGCTACTCCTAGCTAGCTCAACCAGAGCACTAGCAAGGTGTCATCATCTACTAGAAAACAATCCCCAGCAAGGCGAGGACTTTATCTCTCTGGCTTCTGAATCCTTCAGTACCATGAATCCTGGTTCATTAGAAAACATTTCCAACAGAATTGACATTATGAAGGCAACTAAGATCTGAGAATTATGGAGTGCACTGAGTGGTGTGTTTCTGTCCTCCACATTTTAGAAAAGTCACCCCAAGTAATAGGACAAATTGGGCAGTTTTTGTTTGAGACTCAAATAGATCCCTTATGTCCTTGTGTTTCTCTAACAACATGTAGGAAAGAAGCTGTGCTTTTGTGCTGACATATTCTTCCATTTTTTTCCCCCATTTGCACCCGTATTTAGCTAGACAGAATCCTGAAAATGCAACTTGTGGTTCTCTAACCTTCCTGTATCCTTCCTTTGGGGCTTTCTTTCACTCATAACTATAACTGCAAACATCGCTTTCTTTTAGAAAAAAAATTAACTTTCAGTACTAACTCATATGAGATTCCCACCTTGGTTGTAATTTTATACTTTGGATTGTAAACACTAGATTTGTTTATTTATTAATATTTTTCCTCTGGTGACCCTTGCCTTTCTTCCTGAATCCCATTTTTTTGCCCATCAAGTCCTCAAGTGCCTTTACCATAAGAGGAAATGATACCCCCTCTTATTGAAAGTCATTTGATCCTCAGAACAAAGAAGGTCTCAGGGTACCTCTCTGTTGAAAGCTTTTGGGCCAAATCTTGGGCAGGGCTACAGAAGTACTCTGCTGTCTCGATGGCACTATTTTATAATACCCTGCCACCTCAATCCTTAAGCTCTTAAATAGTCTTCTCTTTTGCAGTGTTCCCTGAGCTTAGTGGGTGGCTGGACAATATAGATTCCCTGTTTAAGACAGGAAACTCACTAGTCCACTTCTTTTCCTTTTTTGCCCCTTCCCAAGCACAACCTCAACCCATTGGGCCAAATTTATATAGGCATCCTTAGCTTGCTGTGTGTTTATGGTGACAACCTTCCGAACAGTGCTCCATTTCCAGTAGGAGACTAGGCTCCTTTCCTCTAGAAGAGTGGTTCACAATCGGTGGGTTACAACCCCTTTTGGTTACCTATTAGATATCTTGTACATCAAATATTTACATGAATATTCATAATTGTAGCAATTTTATAGTTATGAAGTAACTATATCAACAAAATAATTTTATGGTTGCAAAACACCAAAACTCTAGGAACTGTTTGAAACTTTCCAGCATTAGACAGGCTGAGAACCCCTGCAGAATATTCCATAATTGCAATGGCCTCTGAGATCAGACATCTAAGCGGTGATGTTTACCTTTTTCTCCAAGCTCCTCATTGCTTCCTTGGTTTGATGGTCCTGATGCTGTAAATCACTCAGCCTTGGATACGCAGAATCAACTCTGTCATCATTGTCATCTTTTTTGCCTCCCACATTTAATCAGGAACAGCAACCTTTTTAATTAATATGGATGCAGGGAAATTAACCACATTTTCAGACATGACAAGGAGCTTTGTTTAATTGATGTGGAAGGTATGTTCGAGCATTGACAGACCATAAGCACAGAGCCAGAGGCCACTCACCTCCAAATCTGAGCTAAAGGACTTGGAATTTTCTTTTCAACAGAATATTTTGAAGGTACTGAGAGTCCTAATTAAAAAAAAAAAAGACTTTTATCTCCCCACCACCACCACAAAAAAAAAAAAAAAAATCAGGTCTTGACATGTAAGTGCTAGAGTGCTAGAAAGACAGGGTTTCAAATTAAAATACAAAGGATGCTGATTTGATCACATGTCACCTGTGAGTCTTTGGTAAGGATGTTAGTTCAGTCCCTCATCGATGGTGTGTCTTTTGTAAGACATTCAGCCCTTCTGAACTTAAACATCCTCTAGAAAACAGGGGCAATCTTAACATCAGTAGCTCATTTCCTATGTAGGAGTGAATGCTCACAAATGCACCCATCATTACTCCTGCTTTTCTGGAGGCAGCGAACAATTGGTCATGGATTTAAGAGCAATTTCTACTAGTCAGAAGACTTTCTTATGTCTCAGATACAACTTAGCATAGGTATAAGGACTACTGTGGTTTTTCTCTGAGCACTGATTAGTGTTCCAAAGGCTGTGCCCCTCATTACCAGACTCCAACCTTGAAGTCCTTGACAATATTAGTTGACCCCCAACCTCACCAGGAGGTGACCACTCAGTCAACACACCAGAATCAGGCCCCACGAAAGGAAGTCTGTCTTTCCTGACTGATGGAATGGATAAAGAGGCCAAAGTCCAGGGTTTCCCCGCCACCAACTTTCATTTCTCCTTAGGCAATCAGCTTTTTGAGAAGCAGCATGCTACTTCAATGTTGCAAGGACTCAGGAGCTACCCTTGGCACCCATGAGCAGATATTACCTAGTACTTGGGTCCCTTTACTTCTTATAAAGTGTTCTCAAGTATACTTTAAAGTTGTTCAGATTGACAGAAGGAATTTCCTCTTACATCTTTAAGAAATAGGATAATAAGAATCCTTCAGTCCTATTTACATTAAAAGTTAATGTCTTTATTTATTCATCTACTTTTATAGATCTCTTGTGCCTTCCTAAATCCATCTTCAGCTCTTTGGGTTTCTCTTTGGACACAGTTGCCCTTGTGTTAGCCGGATATATATAGAGAAATGGGCAATTAGCAGGCTCATAAACTGCCTGTTGGGGAGACACTCTTCCTGCTTGAGGATGGCAGCTGGCCCAGACTACCCAGACAGACTCTGGCTCCGTTGACCCCTCGCCTGCTCTTCACGGACCTCCACTGCCTGCTTCCTTGCATTTGTCTGAGCATCTCCTCTCACTGGAAAATGTCTTGCTGATCTGGCTTTGTAATTGGATGGAAAAGGCAGAAAGTCAGAAGTCTTCCGGGAAATGATGACCCAGAAGAGCTGCTTCCTACCGTCAGACTTTCCTACCCAGATAAAACAATGAACACACAACCAGCATCTCCCAAGTCTTTCCCTTTCTGTTCTGGAATGATGATATTAGGGTTCTATCTAGCACAGACATGTTCCTAGTGGTAGAGGCTAGAGAAAAAGGAGCCAGAAATTTACACTAAGTGCTGGAGTGAGTGCTGCCTCTCTAGCTCAGTGGGCAAAGTCACTTGCCACCAAGCCTGACAGCCCCCAGAACTCAGATAATAGAAGGAAGGAGACAACCTACTCATGTACATTCTAATCTAAACTACTCCCTTGACCTCCACATGCATACCCTAATATGCAAGTGTTCAGTTATACACACGTACGTAAGCAATGCAAAACAAATGTAAAGGACTAGATTGGTAAAAATTCTACATATAGAAGAAAACAGAAATTCTCTTGGGTTTGGACTAGAAGTGATAAATAAGCACCTGCCCCATTGCAATGCTATTTGTTCTAATGCTTATAAACCCTAATTCAGAGATGGAAAATACTGAAATTGCTTCCCAAGGGCTGGTTAGATTTTGATTCTGTAAGTAATTGCACAGTTACTTGTAATAACTGGGTGAATTTTTGACCCAAGATTCAATTTTTTTAAGGTACATCTGAAATGTAATCATACAGCAGTCTAGTAGGTAACATAGGTTGCCAACAGTACCTAATTCAGCTGTAGTCACAGTAGATGTTGACGGATACTAAGTTCCCTACTAGTCACTATTATTAGTATTCAGTGAACACTAGAATTCTTTTATCTTTAATATTATCATGCTGAAGCTTATAACATGAACAATTAGGTCTCATAATCTCATGGCTTTGGCCAGAGGAGAAGATGTTCTCTGAGTTAGAAAAGTATCTATAATATGAAGGCACCATGATGGCTACAGGTGAGGTCCCAGGACTCATTCATTTCTAGACCACAGTTGTTTAGTCTAAAGAATGGTAGCCAGAGTATTTGCTGGAGGGATCTTGGTTTTTGTACAAGGTATGCAATAAATACACTTTGGTTGGACATAATCAGCCCTGATTCATAGTCCTTGCATGGTGGCATTATCTCTGACATTCATGGTAAGGAACTGGTGATGGGAGTCTATAGCAGGTTCTAGAATCAGAGGAGTAATAGAAACTCAGCCTCAAACCCCTTGCTTTTCTATTCTAAGACATGTTCCCAATGCTATGGGTGTGGAGTGTAGAGTTATGCTTGGTTAAGTTCCAACCTCTGGCTTCATGAATTCTCTAACTACAAGATTGAGGCAAATGTTCTCATCTTACTGAGTAGTGCTTTCCTTCTATGAAAATCAACCAATTAATGGCACTATTAGAAAGGTTAAATAAGGATTTATTGGAACAGCTAGATTGTAACAATATATGTAAAGCATGGGTCAGTGGGAGTGGCAGAAAGTATTGACTAGAATGAATTCTAGTGGCTTGATTTCTCTAAACCATTGTGGATACATTTGTACACTTAGGCAGTTGATTCCGCTGCATGTTCAGTGGCACCATCCTTGTCTCATCATTCTGACCAGGCCAGGGATGAAGGACTTTGATTTTTATTTCACTGAATGTTGGAGCTGTTCAAACTCTGCCAATGAAACTTGTTTTTTTTTTTTTTTTTCATTTTAATTAAGTTAGGCCTTATAGTACTTGCTTCAGCAAAGCCCCTGTAATAGAGATGGAGTGAGTTGGTTGAACCCTGACTCCAGGGTGTTAGCCCCAGGATTGCTGATGATGCTGTGCAATCCAGCCATCTTGCAGTAGAAGAGAACTAATAGAAAAGATCACAGTATTCTTTACAAATATGATTTGCAGAAGTAGTCAATAATAATAAAGCATGGCCAGAGCCCCTGGGGAGGAATGTAGCCTTGTCTATGGGTATCGTTGTGCAAGCCAGCACTCCCAAGACTTTGGTAATCAACTGGTACCTAGGTAGTCTAAGACAGTAGTTCTCAGTCCGTTGGTCCTGACCCCTGGGTCACTGAATAACCCTTTCATAAGTGCTATCTAAAACTATCAGAAAAGGGGGAGATTTACATTATGATTCATAAAAGTAGCAAAAGTATAACTATGAAGTCGCATCAAAAAATAATTTTATGATTGGGGCATCACTATAATGTGATAAAATTTATTAAAAAGTCACAGCATTCAGAAGATTGAGAACGACTGCTCTAAAGGAATGTACAAGATCAGTCTTTGGGTCAATCATCTTTGATTCTTTCTGATTTCATTCAGTATCTCCATCTTGTAAGGAATTCTAGGACATGTGAAGTCTTTTCAACATTATTACTGCCAGGGTGTGATCCAAACTTTTAGTTCTCAATTCAAATCAAACTTTTCAATAACGCAATGGGCTTCAATCTTCCCCAACTTTCCCCTATGTTACTAAAATTCATGTCTTCATACTAGACTAGAGCTATACATCTAATAAAGCAACAACCAACTGACTTGGTGACTCCTTCCTGCATGCAGAATAGACAGCAAACCTTTCCTGTGAATGACAGAGAAGATCCTCCCTTGCTCTCATTGGGGATTGACCTTTAAGGCTGAATACATTAGTTAATATTTCTATGTCTATTAAAAAAGTCAACCTGAAAACTAGGAAGTATAAGTACTTGAACTCATTGTCCAGCTTCTGTGGCCTGATTCTCCCTGCAAGTCCTAAATGATTGCATACAACCTATTCATATGCAGACTTCATTTTACCCTTGCAGCCTTATCTGCTTTTCTGCTAAACAACCAAAGAATACCCACCAGGATTTCAAGATTCTAGCTCATAGCATTGCACATTGTGTACAGTGATTATGTTCACTTTACACATAACTCTTCTACTGTGACTCAATTCTATCTCCTTCTTTAAAAGACTGGTAGAAGCCCATCACCAAGGAAGCCTTCCTTCATTGGGCATGGTTTATGGAAGCAATCTGCTATCCATCACTACTGCTGCATGAGTACCTCATTGTTGACTTTACTGGCTATTCCCAGACACCAGGTCATTAGAATCAGCCAATGAACAGCTGCATCTTTGGACCCTGCACAGCAGGGGAACACAGCAGAGGGAGCACAGCAGCAAATGCCTGAGAATAAACCAAGTATAAAATATCAACATCAAAGTTATTTTCTTCTCATATTCCATTCATATTCTTTATAGTTGCCAGCATACAAAAATACTTCTTTGTCTTTATGAAGGATTGATTTTGGATTTCTCAAAAAAGGCTTTAGCAGGGAAAAATGATAAATTGTCTTGTTAGGGTTAAGGAAGCGTGAGTGTGCATGAGAACGAATTTCTTTGTATATCAATTTTTAAGACATATTTTATTAGTTCTTTGAGAATTTCACAGTGTGTTTTGATCATATTCACCTTCCTTTCACCAGCTCCTCACAGACACACACCCTTCTTCATCCACCCAACTTGATTTCCTATTCTTTAAACCAATCAAATCCTTTTCATACTTCCTGTATAGTTTAGGATGTGTGTGGCTTTCCACTGAAGCCTGGTGAGCTTCCTAGTGCTTACTTTTAAGGAAAAATGATTTAGCCTCTCCCAGAAACTATCAATTTCCAGTAACTTCTTAGTTAGGAGTGGAAGTTTGTGCCCACCTCCCTTCCTTATCCTCGGATTTGGTCTTTAATGAGTTTGCACAGATCTTGTGTACACTGTCAAACCACTGAGTTTGTATGTATGGCTGCCCTCTGGTGTCTAGAAGACAGTTTCCTTATAGTCATATATCACCTTTCTTTCATTCTTTTCGCCATCTTTTCCTCAACAATCACAGAAACTTGTGAAGAAAGAATGTAATACAGATGTCCCATTTAGAGGTGAGCATTTTCACAGCCTCTTCTTCTCTACATCTTGGCCAGCTGTGGATCTCTGCAGTAATTATTACTGCAAATAGAAGCATCAGAGATGTATTAATCTATAGGTATAATGATACATCATCAGGAGTCAGTTTAACACTATGTCCATTGAGCAGAATAATAGTAATAGGTTCTCACAAAGGGCCATGACCTGTTTTGCCATGGTTCATGCCCCAATGATAGTATCAGGTATGAGTTTCATCCTATGAAGTGGTACTTAAGTACAGTCAAAGAATGATTGCTGTTCATGCCACAGTTTCACTAATGGGCTTATATTTCCAGGCCATTTATTACTGTAGCTTATAGAATTCACAACTGGGCAAAAACAATGGCTTTTTATCCTCTATGTTCACATCACCTTCCAGGATAACGAAAGCTAGCCAATAGAGATGTAGCTTCCGGGTCAGTACACGTTTGACTTCTCTATATTCTATGATTCAAGTATGTTGTTTCTTTGGACATAGCTTCTTAACATTGATATCTGACAGTTAATCAATAGTACTGGCAATATCCTGCAACATTTGAAGGTCTATAGGACTTCACTGGCCAACAACTCCAAAAGAGATAATCTCATCCTGTACCTATATCTTGGTATTTTATTTATTAGCCTATGGTGTCTCACGGAGGTATTATTACTCTGTTATATGGTAAGTCCATCTATCTATCTATCTATCTATCTATCTATCTATCTATCTATATCTATCTTATAGACATATGAAAATACATATATATGGAGCTAAGTTTCTAGATGATTTTTTAAAAGGTTTTTAGTGTTATTTATTCCTCTGTTTCCCTTATTCTACCTTGCCCTCCCACCTCACCGTAACTTAACTCTTCCTGTCCCATGATTTCCCTTGAGACCTTTATGCCATGGCTAGAAGACACATTTAATGTATTCTAGTTTAGGTTCAACTATGACTGCATCTTCTACCCTATTACCTACAATACATGTAAAATATGAAAATATTGGGAGGGACATGGTGGGTCACGTAGACAACTCTGGCAAAAGCACCAGTGGAGTCAAACCTGTTCTATAGACACCTTCTGAAAATAGCCCATCACTTACTTTTAACTAAAAGTTTCCTAACATAAGACACTATATGAAAGTCACATGTGTTTCCCACCAGGTACTCTTTTAGGTTTCCTATCTCCAAGAACGTTATAATTTACAAAAAAAAAAAAAAGCCCACTTGAGAGTTGAGGGTAGAAACAGCAAAATACACATATTGGGGTCAAGTTATCTTGGTTATCTCAAAGAGTGATTGGTTACCAGAAGGTTCTGAAGAGAAATAAGCTCAGGGACAGGCACATTTATAGCAACTGCCCCTGAGACTATGCTTGGAGTGGGAACAGAAGAGCAGGGGAGGCTCTACTCTCTTTGTCATATCTTGTAGCCAAACAAGTCACATCATTATTTCCAAAGGAACGTCTGGTCAGACATTCATTTGGAAACTGTCATCTTACAAATGTTTAATTACTTCTCAACTGCAAAGGATGACTGCAAATTTGTAATCCGTTGTGTAAGAAGCTATCAACCTCCACCTCCTTGAGTCACTGGAAAGAAAAAAACATTTTACATAGAAAATTAAAGTGGCTTGATCACTTTGTATGCAAAATGATTTTCTGCTTCCCCTGTAGCTTTGCTCTCTGATCTCATCTCTACCTCAGGGGAGATTTCCAAGCTAAAAACCCCACAGCAAGAGATGACTTCTCTCTCTTACTGCTATGTTTGTTCCAGGTACTCAAGATTTATTTTAGTTCAAGCTGCATAGCTAAGAGAGGGAGATCATTTGAAAATTAGGTTCTGATTTTAATTAGAAAAGCTCCGTGGCATTTCTCCGGGACTCTTTGAAGACCTAGCTCATTTGGTTTTCATACAGAGCTTGAAACTAGGATGGTTTTTAATGGGGGTGGTTGTAGTTACTAATGATGTTGTGTGTTCATTTTAATTTGACAAATATAACAGGGTAATTCAGAAACAGAGAGGCCATGAGATGAGAAAAAAGAGAATCCTCAATTCTGCTCTCTGGCCCAAATCAACATTAGTCCAACACAAACTCTTTCCTCTTCATACTGAATCCTGTTCTGCCCACAGCTGAAAATAACCATGTTTTCCATTGGATAGTTCATGGTCATTACTCCAAAATATTTTCAAAATATAGGTACTTAAATACTGTATGTGAAGATAAGGTTTTTATCTAAAAAACTTTGTATACTTGCATAAAAAGTCATGCACTTGAAACTTCAAATACAGACAACGTATTAATTAAAGTACACTTTTAATAGGTCATTTATGTTCTAAGAGAGAAACAGGCAGGAGCACAACTTGAAGTGGGAAAGGATCAGTATTATGAGACAGAACCAAGGACTCTATGGATTCAAACAGAAGGAAGTTAGCCATTTAATTGTTGGAACCAGTGCTAGTCCAAAGCTAGGAGGTCCAATTGTCTTGACATGTGAGGGCTAAGAACCTTCCCATAGTTGGTAAACATGGGTAATTCTAGGCAGACCTGAAGGAACCAATTACTACGCTCCAGGCTGATGCTTATTTACAACACAGGAGCTATCCCTACAGTTAGTGAAACTGCTTTCCCAAAGGCACAGAGGAGTGTCACAGAGATTGTTCAAGAAAGTGTCATGAGACTAGAATTTATTTCTGTGCTGTGCAACTTCAGAAAGGACAGAGCAACTCTGAAGAATTGTTAAAGTATCACATTTAAACCTCTGTTGATAAGCAGGAGACCTGGAATACAAATATAGGGATGCCAGTGTGTGACTCTCCAAGTTTATCTTCAAATTCTTTTGACACTTCAACACCAAGTTTAATACCAACCTTGTATAATCCCCCACCCCCACACACATGTGATCTAATGTGTATCTGCTGTCAGGCAAAATGTCTTCCCTTTTGTTGCACTCCATTTA
Source organism: Mastomys natalensis (assembly GCA_021653895.1). NCBI lineage: Eukaryota > Metazoa > Chordata > Mammalia > Rodentia > Muridae > Mastomys > Mastomys natalensis. Next base: position 1,311,442 of record JAJTUV010000007.1, read on the forward strand.
AGAGTCTACTTAGAAGTCTGTCATGGTAGGCAAAGAAGAGAAATCAAGGGTGATGTTGTTCTTTTGCAAAGCTTGCTGATAGTGACCTGAGGGGTTGAGATAAACATATATTTAGTAGGCTTTCTACTTACTTGAATTGCATAGAACACATGGATCCTGGGATAGAATGTAGATAATCTACTTAAATAGGCACGGTATGAGTTTGTAGAATTTGAAGTTTCTACTTAAATAGGCTAGTACATCTGACCTCAGTGTTCAGTTACTTAGATGGCCTTCAAATATATAGCTTTTTGTCTTTAAGTTATTTGTATGCTTACTGAAGAACTAATTGGATTTTATTTCATTAGGAACTGAGACATGCAATTTAACAATGGTTTTCTTACATTAAATAATCTAACAACATAATTTACATTCAAAATCTTTTCCTTAGAACCAAGAAGCTTATAGATATAAGTTCTACTTGAACTTAATGTATATTCAATAATTCAAATGTGGTTATTTAAGCTTAAGTGTTTAACACAAGTAGCTGATACAGAGCAGACATAAAATTAATATAGTTTCGATTTTTGTATTCTATGATAAACTGAGCCAATGCCTGCTCATCTTATTTCTTTTTCAAGCTTTACATGAAGAACACACTCTAAACCCCATGTATCTAAGGAATACATTCACTGGATCAGTACAGCCAGACTCCAGCCATCTTCACTGAAGGAATGGAGGGAAGAAAATGATGGAGGTAGGGATATAAAGTTGAGAACCAGCAGGCACAGCAGACATTTCTTCACAAGATAAAGTGGGATGAGATGGGCAATGAGTAGGTGTTGCAGAAGCACACACTTCAGAAGAAGCCAGAACAGTCTAAGCCAGAAACAAGCAAACCTGGTGGAGCAGAAAAACAGGATGGGATGGAGTTGAGCAAAGAGTTTCACTCATGGCCAGAGCAAGTCAGCTTATACAGCACATCTGCAGGGTGGAAAATGGTTAGACCTGACTGTCCACCCTTCTGCTCTTGTTGATCTATGTACAGGAAATTCTGTCTCCAGAGCTCCAGAATGGACTTTGTACAGTATTCTAGAATAGCTAGTGAAAGATTGATAAAGGAGTTCTGTGAATTATAGATGCACTTAGAAGCCTTAATCCTGAACAATGTCACATTTCCAAAGGGTGATTTGAAATTAGATGGGGCAAAATAGATGAAAAGAAGCTGGAGAAAAATAACCCATTTCTGAGCTGAAGAAATGGCATGGGATGGGCTGCTGTTCCTAGGAATGTCCTGCTCTGTGTGCATCTATGCCTGCTGAAGGCCTTCTAAGACCTGCCCAATGACTATTATCCTGGTAAAAAGCAAACAACAGCATATTGTGCAAACCATTGCCAGTTTATGTCAGGGATGCACACACTGTTACAACTGGAACAGACCATTGTTTAAGAATTTTCATCAGGAAAATCTCATTGAATCGCGAATCAATTCCAGCTAAACTCAGACAGTTACATCTTCAGAATGTTGCAAGAATTGCAAAATCTCAAACAAGCATATGAAACAAGACAAGCTAATTGATTCTACCTACATCAGCATTCACCTACAAGAGAGCTCTCTTGAGACCTCGGCAAAGTATAAGAATGTTTTAAAGAAAGTTCAGAAATAGAGCAGGGGATCCTGCCTATTTCCTCCACTCCTCCTATAACATATTTTAGTTAGAGTATCTGCAAGTGATAAAAATAAAACAAAACAATAATTTTGTATCAGGCCAGAGAGAGAGAAGTATATAATACCACATCCAATTTAGCAAACAGACATGACTATTACTTTAGGAAAAGCAGAAATAGCTAACATCATCCAGGCATGTAGAATAGCTTGAGAAAGAGAATCCTGGGAAGATACTCTATGTTTGTGGAAAGATTTATGGTGTCATATTGAGCAATATGAAGGTAAGCTTTCTTGGAATTTAAGAGTGAGCAGAGCAATAACATCTCTTCTTGAGGTGCACTGCTGTGTATATTGAGTGTTTCTGTGCTTATTCTTAGTAGCAAAATATATTTTCAAAATGATAATATATTTCCATGTACTCTCTGGACAACCTGGGAACAGACGTAGTCTATGTTAACTTTAAAATAAGCCTGATAAAGTAAAGAATGAATTCTATAACTTTCACCAAGTACAAGAAGAAGAACTCAAAGCCTTCCAAAATGACCCCAACCAACTTAGCACTCACTGATAACCACTGTCTTCTTCAATGGAATACGGGCTCAATCAGCAGGACTCACTTGCTATGTGGACCATATGTGCCAAGTACTTCTATCTACTTGGTTTGTCATGACTACTACTCCTTCCCCCATAATACTACCTTCTTCCTGCTTTCCACCATGGGATTTTCTTGTGCCTGATATCAACTTCCCTGCTGGTACCCTGGCATCATCAGAGTCATGATATTTATGGAGTTAAAAGAATTCTGAGTAACTCTAAACTATATGCTCCATTTAATAACTTTTAAAAAGAAGCTTGGGGTCTAGAAGGGTATGTCATTTTTAAGGCAAATGGCTACTTTTCTAGGGACCTAGGTTTGATTACTAGCAGTTACATGACAGCTAACAATTATCTGTAACTCCATTTCCAAGGTATTCTATACCCTCTTCTGGTACCTGAGGACTAAAGGCACACACCTGATGCATAGACATACATGCAGGTGATGGATGTTTATTTGTTTATGTTCAATATAGGCTTAAGGACAAAATCTTTTTAGTGACACTGATACTAAGACAGCAATTACCCATATAGAATATTCTCAGAGATCTTAAGACCTAGAGTTCATATCGTAGAGGTCCTAGAATAGAATTTTTGTATTTCTTTTCTTAAACTTTTTGTTCGCTGGCCCCCTTTGTGAGACTGATTATAAAGTGTGGTTCGCATTTCTTGTCACTAACTGCCTCATAGCTTATTACTTTAGCAAACACTTCCTACTGTTCACTGCTATGCTGAGTGTTTGACAGTTTTTAGTGCCAAGGGACTGATTAGCTAGAGTATACGCTCAACTTAACTTTATGACACAGCTGTGACACAATATAATAATATGCACATATTTTACTTGAGAACACCTAGATTCTACAAAGAATTGAAAATAAAAACAGGAAAATGTCATTGACCTCCAAGAAGCATACTTTTTAATCAGTTTATTTAAATGCATTGGTGGTATAGGACTCAACAGATGGGAGAGCACAAATCTGATTTTTAAAGGTTAGGAAGCTTACTGGCTTCTGCCAGGGGTGCAGGAACCTGTCAGTTATAGTTTCCTAGTGAGTCATTATGCACAGAAGAAAGGAGTCTGAGTTAGTGGGGCTATCACAACTCAGACAAACTCTTGTTCTGCCATTTGTTGGTGGTAGAATCTCGAGGAGATAGGTTCTTCTCACCAAACCTTGGATTATTCATCAGTGTAAGATTAGTAATGGTTTAGTTCTCAGATACGGAGGTGAAGAGTGGATGCAGAGAACTTTGGAAAGTTTCTAAGAGGAGCTCAATGGACAAAAACTGTCATGAATTTTGTGAAAATACTCTACAGATAAGAAGCATCAGTAAGATTTCATTTGAAGTGGGAAAAAGAAGAAAGGGGAAGGGAATGGAGAAAGAAAAAGAGGAATATAAGGAGACTGCTGAGAGCAACCGCTTCTCAACAGAAAACCTTGAGAAGCAAAGAGAAGTTCACTTAGTCATAACATAGTTGAGAATTTTATATATACACATTGACTGTGCAAATGAATGAATTGGATCAAAATTTGCTTACTCTGCTGAAATGTAATGTTTTTATGACATAATGTCACAGAGTCTGCCTTTTTCTGAAACCAGTCCTAGTTATTTCTGCTATATATTAAATGCAGAGTATATAGTATGAGTATAGAAGTTACAGAATCTATATGGATATGCAGAATACCATAGATTTCATCCACTCTTCTGCATAGGACTCAGTTGATTGCAGAACATGGAAGGCTCATGGATCCTGTGAGAACCTAGATGTAATCATGGATACCTTACCCATCAGTGTGGGTAAACACAGACGCAAGCAATGACCAGAAGGTTAACATACTTTGATCATTTTCTTATCAAAATGCAAATATTACCAACAAAACCCAATTCATAAGTCATATAAATCATACTAAAACAAATGTCTTTACAATCCAGATATAACAGTATATCATAAATAGACACAGTATTAAAACATACAATATTTTAAATGGCTTATAAACTACTTACCTATCAAGTTTCTTTGGAGGAGTTTACATTGACCAAGCTACATAGGCACATTATACATGCTTTTAATAGCTCTTTGGACAAGATGACATAACTGTATGTATCTAGATCCCTCATTATATTGTTAATGGCTTAAAAGCATGGATCATATTTCATTTGTGTCCATCATTCCCTGTACTTAGTTCACTGGTAGTCCTTGAAATGTTTTCTGAGGACATGGGCATCTTGTTGAACTCTACATTGTACAGCTGTTTAGCTTTGGATAAATGTCCTTAGTTGGTGTCAATGTATGCTATTCTCCTCAGGGTAAAAGCTCACAGTTCTTCATACTACTCTTTGCTTGGTGGTTTGATTTTTTTTTTTTTTAACTTCAGTTCAATGAGACGAATGAAAGAGGCATCTTCTCTTAACTGTGAGCTTCCCCCTTTTCCAGACATAGATGAAAATGTCCTAATGGCATACACAGTCCTTCAAGATTCAGCAGATGGCAAAATACAGCTGTACGGGTGATCTGTGAATTCTTAAAGAACCTGACTCTAACTACTATACATTATCTATCCATGTGAGGGAACTTAAAGCAATTTCCAAGAGGCCAGTGTCTTTCCTGTGCATTGCTCATGCCTGAAGGATGCTGGGATCACAGAAGTCACCTAGAAAATTCTAGAAGAAATGTAAAGATGAAAGCAGGCTAATGCTTAAGAACTTCAATATTCAAGCTAGAGCTTAAATACATAAAAGTTCCAGTAAAGGACAATAACTGCACTGCCAATGCCAATATAGAAATGTAAGATACAGAAAAAAGAAATTCTGCAATAAAGACTGCTGGCAGCAAATGTCAAGGACATATAGCTTCTACACAAGGTCAAAACAAGTCTATAAGCTAAATTTTTGTTGAAGGCTAAAATTCAATGAAAGCTGCTAGAGCCACTAAAAACCAGAGATATATAAGTGTTGATCATCATTATCAGCAACAGTGAGTGTGTGTGGATTCAGAGGGGCTGGCAGATGATTCTAAACCTTTGCCCCATTTTGCGAGAACTGGGAATAAAGTATGGATTTGTATTGGTTTTAATCTGTCTCATCTGTCTTTATAAGAAAAATCAGAATGATAAAGGAAGCAGGCACAGTGTTCGAGAGACTATTGTGAGTATCTCATAGACCCAGATAGACTCATAAGAAGAGATCAGCTTCAAGTTCCATAGGAAAAAAAATTAGGTTCATTTTTAAGTTTAGCAACTGTCAAAATTAATACACAAATAGGTAATACAGGCTTGACTCAGTAATTGGTCATACTGAAATACTTCTCTTGTGGATGCTGTGTCATCTATAAAGCTATGATCATATAAGTGATAATCAAACAGTGTTTCCAAGAAGGCAGCGAGTAAGTAACTCAGCTACGTTTTTCTTACTGACACATTAGAACCTTTGAAGATTAGTTTCTTTTTATTTATTATTTATTTATTTATTTATTTATTTTTACATTGCAAAATTGGATTTTTTTATTTCTTTTCAGGAGAAGAGAAAAATATTTATGAAGCTTATTAGTGAGTTGACAGCCCTTTACCTGATAAATACAAATGGTCCCCCAGCAACCCAGGATCTTCCCACAGGAGCAGTGAAGGATTCTTAGACATTAAATAAATCCTCAGTGCTTTATAATTGTGGGTCTTGAAGGGGTGAAACAAGGTGTCAGGGATTTTTCCTCTCAACTCACAGCTCTGCAACCTTAATTTAATTCCTCAAAATCACTGTTTCTTTCCTGAGAAGAGCAGGGAGAAATGTAAGTCACAATGAATCACGGGGAAAGCCTTTTGCTCAAACATGTTTCCTGGAGCCATAATGGATCCCTTTCTCTCTACCTGGAGATGTTCTATAGGGAGGCTGTGACTGCCATATTCTTAGATCCTAGTGGTTTGTTATTGTGATTAGATTAGCTAGATACAACTTAACACTAAAAAGGCCGAGCTTCCTTCTCCCACCTGAAGAACTAGAATCATGTGGCAAATATCTACATGACATCATCTTCACCTTGCAACACCCTGATGGTTGCTTTTATTCTATTTCATTCGGCTGACATAGAACCACTCGTTGAGAGGCTTTCTGAAGGTATGTTTAAATCTAGATATTTAAGGAAAATAACTATTTTCTAAAGCATCATTTATCTGCAGACAATTTAGAACAATTTTATTAAAAATAATCAAAGCACTCACATAAATCATAAAGTAGCAATCGGGTGACTAGGTGTGCATGCTTATTTGCATACACAATCAGGCATTTATAGAAGCACAGGCCCAATTGTACATGGAAAGGCTGGTTTAATTTGCACTTTATTGCTTGAAACGATGGAGAGCCTCTATCCTGAAAGAGGAGGTAGATTTTCAATGCACAGTTTTGAAATTTACCATTCCAGCCCTCTTTTCCCTTAGTGTGAATGTGGCCTTAAAAGTAGCCTGCTCAAATTCAGCCTCCCACTGGGTACTTTGTTGGTAGACACTGAGTGAAGACTTAGGATCTGCTGCTCAGCAACCTGTTTCCAAGGCCAGTGGGACAGAATGAACCAAGGAACTGTTAAGGTTTAAGAAATTGCTCCTGCTGACAACAAAGATGATTTAGCCTCATGAAGCCAATCATGATTCCTACAGAGAGGTCTTCCTGGAAGTTGGGTTTTATGAAGAAAATGCATTAGCTATATATGTTCAACAGACTTTAGTCAAGTGTATCTACTAATCAATACAAACATTATAAATTTCTGTTTTTTTTTTTTTAAAAATAAAGCTCCATTTTAGAGTGAAAAATATTACAACAAAATGTATTGATGAAAATTAGTCTTTTACTTAATTTCCTCTTGTAAATTATGTAGGTCACAAAGACTTTGACTAAACTTTTGTATGTTTCTACCTTAGAAAACAAATGGAGAGAGAGAGGGGGAGCTATGAAATGAAGTCCAAGTGCAACTTAGAACTTGTCAAATTTCTATTTAACAGGTAAGTAGCACATCTCTACTCTTTCTTTACTCTTGAGAAAAGACTTTTGGATGTGCGACTCTTGCTGTGCATGAAGAATCCAGCCACAGAGAGCAACTGGGGTATCCAGAACTCCTTGTGACTGCAGGCCTGGTGCCTAATTTTGAAGCTTGTTTTGAAGTATTTGTTTTCCTGAGGATATACACTGTATTTTCTAGCTTTGATTTCCATCAGAAATGGAAGTACTATTTTTATCTCCTTTCTTTTCCTTGTGCCCCTCTTGGATCACTTGGAACTTGAGAAGTACAAGACTTGAGAAGTACAAGAAGTACCAACTGCCCTCTTCAGATACTGACAGTTGGCCATTTCAGTTCTTGCAGGAAAAATCATTTTGGAGATGTTCATATAGACTTTCTGAATAGACAATGACTACTTGTAAAGCCAGGACAACCTTTATTTCCTTAGGACCTGTGTCACCTGGCTCAGAATGTACTTCCCATATAATTGTGGTAGTCAAAGAATAGTCACTTGTCAAGGACACATTCAGGGAATACTTTTGCTATCCTAGAGTTTTTCCATCAATATGGTGAGAATATCATTAGTTAGGCATTCAATAAATCTTTGAGATACTGGAACAGGCCTATTTATTTTTACCCCTCCATGGCCCTCAGAAGAGTTGAATAAGATCAACAGCTTGCTGAAGGAAATGACTTACAGGGAGATGTGGAATGTACACACGTTGCATAAGTGACAACTGACAGGCAGATGTGACAGAGGAACTGTATACCACCCATAACAATAAGAGAGCTTAATTGCCTACCCTTGCTAAAGGAGTGGATATATTCAAGCTGAAGATCATACTGCTGCTCAGAATTAGGCCCCTCTGAAGCTCTGTTATGTTATCAGAGAGAGAGAATGAGGAATTGAAAATCATGGCCCCTGAAGAAAGAGAAGCCGCATTTAAGTCCCAGCTCTATTACTTACAACATACCTGACCTTACAAAAATTACTTTATCTTTCTGAATATCAATTTTCTCATCTTTAACATGGAAATTGTATTACCTGCTCTTCCCATGTCACAGAATTGTGAAGGTCTAATGTGTTAATGAATGCAAAGGAACCTTTTAAATCATAAAATATTATATCAATGTCATAGAATGCTTTGATGGCACTTCTACAAATTTATAGTCTACTCCTTGCCATTCACTGCCACTACACCCCCAAAATGTGTTGAAATATGGATCTCTGAGGTACCTTAGGAGCCACACAGGATATTGCTCAAAGCTTAGTGATGCATTCTTTCTCTTTATAAAACTAATCATAAGGCCCCATTCTAAAGATGTACACAAGAACTCAACTTGGCACAAGCCATTTTAACAGACAAGCTCAGATCAGCATGGGTGCCAGATTTCCTTTCCCAGCTAGGTGCTTTGTTACCATTGTGAAAACCTGGTTAAAACTCACAGTTCAGTGGCCTTTTACAGAGAGATGCTCAGAGTCTCAAAGAAATCTTGAGTGTTAACAGAAAGAAGCGAAAAAAAAAAAAAAAAAAAAAAAAAACCACAGAAGTATTGATGTGACTTGTGATTTTAAGAGATCACACCTTGCTGGGATTTAGTATTTTATACACATGGTGTTTTACAATATGAAAGGTATCGCAACATGTTACTACTCTACTGAATATTCTTTATCATTGTATAGCTTTGTGTCTAATAAACAGATTTAAGTATAAATGTATTTTTCTGGTTGAATTCACTTTTAAGATTCCTATTTTGATTTAAAATATTTCTAATGTTTCTTATAATATATCTATATATACATATTAAAACTTTTATGTATATATACACCTGCACAATATATGAGGTTATTTTGTTCTTTTAACATTTAGTCATTTAATGTACTTCTTAATTTATCTCGATTTTTTTCTTGAGATAAAATTTGCATACCACAGATGTTAAGTAATTTAATGAGGTTCCAAAAGTTTATGTACTCAATAAATTCAAAACAAGTACAGAATACTTCCTTGGAAAATTTTTTTGTAATGTTCCTCTACTAGTAGCAACCATTTAAATTCATATTACCATACACTCATTTTACCTAACATTGAGCTTAATGTACATGGCTTTAAATAATATATACCTATTGTGTCTGGCATCTTTCAGCCAACATGATCATTCTAAGATATGTATTGACTCCCAAATTGATCTGAGTTGTTTCTAGTTTCTTTTGTGATGCTGTGATGAATGACTGTGTTATTCTCAGAATATCCTCTTGTGAAGACACATTTTTCATTTGTCTTAAGTAAACATTAAAGGTTATAATTATTGAGTCACTGGGAAGGCACATATAGAAATCATTTTTTAAATCATTGTGTTCTTTTTTATCACTTCCACAAGTGTCACAATATTCTACCCTCCCATAGATACTTACTGTCTCCAGTCCTTTTAGGTTAAGCTATTCTACTAGGTGTCTAGTTTTCTGCTCTCAACCATGAGAATATACACACAGATTGTGTCCTACTCATTGAATTTATTGCAGCAATGTATATTTTCTCTCACCTTACTACATGCAAACACAATTTAATAGCTGTATATTAATGACTGCATCCTCACTGATCATAAACCCTATGATGTAAATCTTTTAAAATGATAACAAATAAAAATGTGAAGAACATATTGATGCATTGACTTTATATTTATGCTACCTTTAGTAAGAATGACAGGGATATAATCACTTGTTTTAGGGTTATGGTCATTTTAAAGGCCTTGATCACACATGGCAAATTATTTTCTCAAATAAATTGTCCTCTAGATATGTGACAACCTCTTTTCTAGCCAGTGTTCTTCCATTTCCACGTGCTCTACTTTTTAAATTGCCAATATTAAAATCGAAAGTGGTGCCTGTGCTCTCAGGATCCTTTTTAAAATATTAATCATTTTATTCATTTATATTTCAAATGACATCCTCCTTCCTGATGACCCATTCACAAGCCCCCCATCCCATCCCCCCTCTCCCCCTTTGCCTCTATAAGGATGATCCTCCATCCATTCATCCACTCCTGCTTCACGGCTCTAGCATCCCCCTATGCTAGGGCATCAAGCCTCCACAGGACCAAAGGTCTCCCCTCTTATTGATGCCAGATAAGATCATCCTCTTCAACCTATGTATGTGTATACTCTTTGGATAGTGGTTTAGTCTCTGGGAACTCTGGGTGGTCTGGTTAGTTGATATTGTTCTTCCTATAGTGTTACAATCCCCCTCAGCTCCTTGAGTCCTTCCCCTAGTTCTTGGGAATCCTGGGCTCAGTACAATGGTTGGCTGTGAGTATTTGCATCTGTATTGGATCCTTTATTAGAATTTTGTATTGTGTGGTTTCAAGTCCAAGCATCCTCTCTACTTTCTCATCTATCAGATTCAAGATACTGGGTCCTATGTTGAGATCCTTGATCCACTGAGAATTGAGTTTTACATAACAGTAGGAAATGAAGATATTAGTTTACTGCAGCAAGTAAGAGCAATGATTGACAAATAGGAACACATAAAACTAACAAGCTTCTTAACAAAAAAGAACACCATCATTTGAGTGAAGAAGTAGACTGAAGAATAGGAAAAACATCATGAGCAGCTATACATCAGACAGAGGATTAGTATCTAGAATATGCAAATAACTAAAATGCTAAAAGTCAACATAATTGAAAAATAAGAACATAGAACTAAACAGAGAATTGTCAAAAGCTAAAATACAAACAACTGAGAAAAATTTTTAAGATGTTCAATTGTTTGCCATGATGGATGTAGAAATAAAATTACTTTGAGATTTTATATTACCCTAATCAAAATGGGTAAGATTTAAAAAACAAACAAAAATAAATAACTTATTCTGCTGGTAGAAGTATAAGCTGGTGTTACCACTATGGAAATCAGTGTAGATGTTCCTCAAAAAACTGTAAATAGTGATAGAGCGATATCACTCTTGGCATATAAACCCAAAGGACTTTATATCTCACTACGCATATATCTGCTCATTCATATTAATTGTTGCTCTATTCACAATATAAGAATATGAAAATATCCTACACATCTACAAGTGGAAAAATGGATTGTGAAAATGCCATGCATTTACTCTATGAAATATCGTTCATCTTCAAAACAATGGAATCATGAGATTGAAAGTCAATGGATAGAACATTAAATAATCATTTTGAGTGAGATCCTCCAGACATAAAGAGGCGAACATCACATATGTGGATGCTATATCTGAATCTTTAAATATGAGTTTTTTATTGGGAATATCTATAGGAAACTAGTAAAGGGTCAGGAACGAGAAGGGTATCTTTCAAGGGAGAGTACAAAGAATGGAGTGATATAAAAGGGAAATAGGAATAATGGAACATGAAGGGTTAAATGGAGTGGGAGATGAGAAGGCAGGGTAAAGGTGGAAATATATGGATAAATAATTAACACCAAAGGTCTTTTGAAAAAGACAAATGAAGATCTACTATAGAATCATCACATATGTCGTAAATAAAGTTACCTTAAAATGAGGAAACAATACTCCAACTGGATTCCACACACTAGCAAATAAAAACCTTCGTACATGGAACTTGTTACTTCTTTTGAGTCGTTGGCCAACAGGAACTCATAGAGCCCCAAACATTACACATTGTGCCTGTTACTCTTTTACCTTCCAGAAAATTATGTTAATGCATTATTGCTGAAGACACCACATTCCTGAGTTACAACACAAAAAGAAATCAAATGGATAATAACCAGAAAGCTTAATTCCTTTTAGTGATCTCTCATAATGCTGGGTGGTGCTATACTATAGAAGGGGAAAAGTAATTATTGGTCTTACCCATATGCAAATGCTGTAAGCTCTAGTGATGGCCTACAACAATATGCCCAGTGGTACAATAGTAACATGAATGTTATGGGAATGACTGACCACTTTCTGATTGTTTTAAGGCCTGCACCATAAGATGAAGCCCCTGTTTGGCACTGTTACTGGGATCCAAGTGCCTATAGCCACATAAGACATAGAACATTTATCTTGTGTATTATTGTATACCAGGTATATTATATACCAGATATATTATATGCCAGGTATATATACTAGGTAGATCATTATATACCACCAAATGAACAAAGTATTAAAATGACTTCAGTTGACTTCACAGTCCTCATTAGAGCAATTTGAAAGACACAATTGTTCAATATGAAAAAAATTATGAGATTGTAGAGTGCTCATATCTAAATGGGACTTTTATATCAAATCCCTAATCTCATGGACTAGAAGACATTGAAGTAGAAGAGATAAAATAGCTGACCACAAAGAAAGTATTTTCCAAACACAATAGAGAAGTCACATACGTGAAGACATACTGCTTGTGACAGTGTTCACAAGACCTGAGCAAACTCAAGTCACACAAAATTCCCAGATGATTGTGTGGGGCATAAAGTCTTCTTCCTTGCTGAGGAGCTACTATGGTTTTGTAGTTTATGTGAAAAGGAATGTCAATTTTTAAGGAGTGTGATGCCTGAGAGGTGCATGGCCCCACACAATGCAAGAGTTTTTGGACAACACATATTAGAGTTGGTGTGTTTAAAAAAAAACCCAAAGATATAAAGTTGGATGGGTGTTGAATTGGAAGCAGATATGAAAGGAATTGGGGAAGTGAATGTGATCTTACCAAAGAATTAATAAAAATATTTTAAATTTTGAAGTGACATTTTAGTGTGAATTATTATACAAAATGAGCTTCACTTTTCAAGTACACGTGGAATGGTCTTTTTCCAATAAGTTCATTTTTGAAATAGATATGTCTGTCCCTTGCTTTATTAATCTATTAGTGCTTTCCATTTCCCTTAAATCAATTATCATAACCTACTTACGGAATAAAATTAACCCTCTGCTTAGTATATACAGCCCATATCTTTCCAGCTTTCTTTATTGTTGAACTTTGTTCTAAGCTGTACCACTTTCTACAGACCAAAGACAACAAAATGTCATAAACTACAGGATCAGAGGGACTCGATGCTGCACCTGGGTCCAACTAGGCAAAAACAAAATAAAGCAAAAAATCATTTTTAGATGTTTCTGACATTTTAAAAATGGGTTTTATTGGTATAATAAAAACAGAGTAGCTTCATAGCAGTATTTTGATACTAATTTCTGAAAGTGCCTTTAGAGTTACCTTCTATTTTTGTGAATAGTAAAGACATCATTAATGTAGATTTGACCACACTGAAAAGTTAATGTAAATTATATGAACATATTTAATCCCCTGTCTATATAGTACAAGGTGAAAAAAGAAGCAATTACCTAGATTCATATATTCTCATGAGCATCTTTAATGTCCAGACTTGTTTTGCTGCATAAGGCAACTACAAACAATATATGGATTTAATCACATACATGGGACTTGTAATCCATTGAGGAGAGACATGCAAGTGACTTCCATGGAGTTTGCTATAGTCACAAATCTCCAGAAACAAGGATAGGGCTATGCTATGACATGGGGATGTCCTGCTTCAGACTAAAGGAAGAGGAAATAAAGAAAAAACAGAGGCAAGAGTTTTTCTTGTAGTTTCCATGGGGGAAAGGAGCAGGGCAGTGTGAGGAGGCTTAGGAACAATTACTTTATCTAATGTCTCCTATCTCCAGGTTCCATGTGTATTCATCTATCTAGTACTTTGTCTGTGACTTATGAGGGCCCAGTGGCTCCAAGTTTAAGAGCCTGATCATAGATGTGGTTGGAGGCATGGAATCTGGACTAGTTGTTCTGTATAACCAATTTTCATAGGTTATAATAATTGATTTAAGGGAAATGAAAACTGTTATACTGTATAGCTATATACATAGGTTTAGTCACTAGTGGGTGAGCTAGTTCCTCTCAGGAATGATTCATATTGGAAGAATCATCTCTTCTGGTTCAGCCAGGTACCAAATACAAAATAAAGGAGATGAAGTGATGGCTCAACCATTATAGGCTCCTGGTTACAACCAAGATGACAGAATACCAAAAAGAAAGAGTTAATGCTTATTTTCTGAGAAACATCCTTGTCATATTTCTATGTCTCATATAGAATTTGGAAAATACTCTTTCTATAAAATCACTGACCATTCTAATCCTCCTTTTACTTCCTTATCTGGACCTTCATCATCCCATTATCTTAACTTTGGAAAGTGCCTCATTGCTCTTGCCTTTCTCCTCTTTGCTTCCTTCTTCTCCATCCCTTCACCAAGATGCCAAGGCTACTTTCAGGTCCTTCATGATGCCTTTTTCCCTGTCTCTTCCTCTTTCCATGCAACATGACCTTGCTTTCTTTGAAACTATTTTAATTTTGAAAGAAAAACAACCTCAGAAAGAGGGAAAGAAAGAAAAATGAGCTCTTTCTTCATTCACAAGCTTCATACACTTTCATGAATTTCCAAGATAAAAACCTGTTAAGCTCCCCCTACCCCACCACAGCCACACTGCTGATAGGAATGTGGGTCAGCTTCACAAAGAAACCAGAGCACATCAAAGAAAGTTCTATTGCTGTGGCCATGGCAATATCCTAGAATTCTTTTTGTTTTTTTAAATCATGTTTAGTGCTTCTTCTAATCAGGTGAATTGAGTGACTCTTCCATAAGCTGCCTACTTGGCTTAACAAACTGCAGTACCTGATTGCTTGTTGGATGGCTACTTAGGAAGCCAAAGACACATAAGACATGCATTATTGGCTTCCTAATTTGTAAGCATTTCCCTATTTTCTTCCATGTCAAATAAGAAAATATCCACACTTCATTAAAATATTCTTCCTATATCATTCCCATTTCCTAATTACTTTCACTCTTCCAAATACTACCTTTTAAAGCAAGCCCTAATCAAGCTCTGACCCCCTCTCAGAACACAACCTTCTTGCCATCCAAATCCTCTTCCTACCGATTTGTAAACATCAGCTCTGATTTGATATCCTGTGTTGGTGCTTATTGTAAATACACTGGACTTCTCTTAACTAGCACACTCCTCGAGGGCCAAAAATATTCATTTTTCATCCTCTATCAAACCAGTGCAATAAATTGCTCCTGTCAGCTTCCATGCTATTCTCTTTGCAGACAAACAGATCATCTGTACGAACAGATCATCTGTCTGCCTCTGCAAACTCAGCTCATAAAAGACCTCCATGACCATGCCAGACTGTCACGACGTCCTCCACAAAGCCATGGGCTTTCCCCAAACACAACTGTGCATTTGATCTTAATCATCTGCTTCCTGTATCTGCTTCCACCACACATGAAGGAGTTACAGAGATCACACTTTACATATCTGAGATCCATGTGTATGCTCACCACTACTGAAAAGGTGTATAGATCATACTTCACACATGGTCTCATATTCACATATCAGAGGTCTCAGTGCAGGTAAAGCCTCAATGTTCAACGTCAAGAATTATAAATTCAACACCCATCACCAATATTCTTTCTGGAAAGATCATTTAGTATTTTGTTAGGATTCTTTTTTCTCTTCTTCTGTAATCCTTACATTTTACCTAGGTTAGTAAACCCAATCAATTCATTTGGGATGTTACAGCTATTAGATAATTCACACCACATTCATAATAATTCTTTCAATAACTATATAGATTTTTGTCCATTATCTATTGTATATCTCCTTTTCCTAAGTTTTTGAAGCAATTTAATGCCCATTTCTCTCTAGTCTGCAACCAAAATACTTTCCTAATTGCAATAGATAGATAATGGGTGTGCTTATTTTTCCTCTCTAGATTTCTATTTCATTCTCTATTTATAGCCTTTCAGCTTCATTGCTGGCAGGTGTGATGTTTCATCACTTGAATATATCATAAAAAGGTCGTTTAAAAAAATTACATATATACATATAGATGTAAATTTAGAATCTTCTCTTTAAAAAGAGAAATTTAAAAAAAAAAAAAAAAGTCCCTACCAAAACCCAGGTAGCTTGATTAAGAAATTTTATTTTTATTTTTTTCAATCTTACATAAGTAAGCAACCAATCAGTTTTCCCGAATCCTAGGCTTAATACTACTTTTTGTGGTAGAGTCATTTATTTGGTCCATGTCAAGATGCCCTTATTGGATCACTATGTCCAAGAGGAGGATCTAGCTATATAGATAAGTTATTTTTCATTTTTATAGCATTTCCCATATCATCTTTATGCTTTATCTGAATTCATGATAAGATACATATGCTATTGAAATCAAAATCTAGTCACATTAATCATATTTCTCACTCAGCTTAAAATCGTCCTGGTTTCCTAATGTCTTATCTTTTCATTTAGTTCCTCGTGTTATCTTTCTCTTTCCTTTGTGTCTGCCTTTATCTTCTCTTCTGTGTTCCAGCCTTGCAGCTCCTCAGAGGCCTGAGAACAGGCTGCAAGTGCTGTTCTCTAGGCTCATGCTGCCATGCGTGGTCTCCCTTGCCAGTAGGGCTTAGTCCTAATCATCCTTACAGAATCTGTTCAGTGTCAACCCTCTTTAAAGATGCTTCCAGCTGTCCCTAAGAAGGTATGACAATTTCCTCCCCAAACCCCACTGTGCTCAGCTCAAGTTCATTTTATATAATACTCTAGGTCCTTTATCTGCTTATGACTATTTTGTTTTATTTATGCCAATGCTATATGCTCTGTGAAGAAAGGAACTATGTATAGCCGAGAGCCTTTCTCCTAATAGAAGTTCAATGACTATTTCTAAAACATTTAAAACAGATATTTAATAATATAAATGAAATGGTACAAAGTAAGTGCTGCAGTCCCCATATGGGTACAAGCTTGAGGGCAGAACCTGGCATCTGTCACAGCATTGCAAATAGCCAGACATGGCTTTCATCCCTTACACCAGTGGCATGCTCCATGCTGTAAGTCCTGCCTTGGTCCCCCTTTTCTGCTATTTCTTAACCTGTATTTCTTAACCTGACACTCACTGGAGGCACCTACTGTGCAAGGCTACATAGAGGATAAAGCATCATCAAATGAGGTTCCCAATGGAGGAGTAAGAGAGAAGACTGAAGGAGCTGAAAGGATCTGTGGCCCCATGAGGAGAGCAACAATACCAACCAACCAGAGCTCCCAGGGTCTATACCACTAACCTGGGATCATATAGGGAGGGACCCATGGCTCCAGCTGTACATATAGGGAGGATGGTCTTGTCGGGCATAGGTAGGCGAGGAGGTCCTTGGTCTCATGAAGGCTGGATGCCCAGTGTGGGGGGATTCGAGGATAGGGAGGTGGGAGTGGGGGGCGGTAGGTGGGGGCACATCCTCATAGAAGCAGGAGGAGGGAGGATGGGATAGGGGGTTGCTGGTCTGGGGCAGGGGGAGAATGGGATAAGGGGATAACATCTGAAATGTAAATAAAGTATACAATAAAAATGTTTTTTAAAAAAGAGATTATGGTAAGTACAATGACACAATGTGGGTATCACAGAAACAAGAAAAGAGAGACAGGTGTGGCAATGCATGGCCCTAACCCAAGAACTGGGAAAGGTGAGGCAGGAGAATCACTGTGAGACTAACCTCTCACTCAAGGCCAGCTTTTTAAATAGTAAAATCCTGTATCAAAAACAAAGGACAAATTAAATGATAAAAGAATTAGGAACACAGGGTGTATACAAAGAAAAGATTCCAAAGTTTTGGAATCTATTGTGGAATAGAACATGAGAAGAAGTAATAGAATCATTTGGATGCTGAAAATAACCTTGACATGTACAGCTTCCTTTCAGATGAGTTTAGAAGCATGACCTTTCGAGATCCTCTAGTCTCACAAGCTAGTTGTGAACTCATCTCTCTTCAATTGGTTTTATGTAAATCACAAGGTTATTTTTCCATGAGTGAATAATATACCTAATATATATCAATATTAGCAATCATTTTAAGTCTTATAAATGCATGATGAAAAACAGTTAGAAGTAAAAAATTATCAATATTTCTTGAGTACCTGCTATGATTTTTCCAAGTTTCAGTTGCTGGTGATATGCTAAACAATACTGAAACAACTTCTAGAGTTAAAAGTCTATTTCACAGGTAAGAGCCTGAGTGTTGTTGAAAGTTACTGTTTATCTTTGGATATGTGTGATTCACTTGGAAACAGAAGACAGTAAACTAGAAAGAGACAATTGGAGCAATTTTAAAGGAATGGGAACAGAGGAATACAGGTGGTATAAATAAGGGATAGTGGGGGTTACACATGGGAAGGTCTAGGAGGGTAGAGAGGTAGATGAGGTATGCCAGAAATACTTAACAATAAGACGATTTGCAAAAGCTTTATGGGAACCTATTGTTTAAATGAATCTCCCCTGTATGGAAAATAGTGTCCCTATCTGAAGTCATAGTTTATTAAAAACTTCAGATATGAAATTTTGTTCTTTGATATATTGGTCAGAAATGTCCCATAGAGACCCAAAAACAAAAATGCATGATGGTTTTATTCTTGTCTATCCTCAGAACTAAAGAGTAAAACCTTATTGATGAAGGTATCCTGCACTTGGATTACACAACATGGAGAAATCAAACTGGTAGAGATTTGGCACATTTGTTTCTAATGGCTAGCATACATAGCACTATGAATATGAGGTGAGAAAAGCCACCAGTCATCTTACACAGCTGTACACCCAGTCAGCTATAACAGTGATTGACCTGACGAGACAGAGATGCTAATTGGTCCAGTAGTGACGTGAATGTTGTGGACTAAACCCATCACTATTAGATTGGATTTAAGCCCTGTTCCACTGACACTTGGCTGTTAGCCTAACTAACATATCTGTAGTTTGGGAGGTCATAGAACCTAGAAGAGAATCTAACACTATTATTTTGTAAAGGGACACAATATCAGCCACCTTTCAACTATATATATCTATGGCCATAGATTAATGCAGCTTTCAACTCTCATCAAAGAAGTTTGACTTTGCAGCAGATGACAATTAACATAGAAAGTCACTGCTGTACAGAGAGCAGAGAGTGAGTAACTGTGGAATGCTGAGCCCCAAATGAGTCATTTATATCACACCTTCCCCAACATAGCTCAGAGAACACTGCTGACGAGGACTGGAATCATGGATTGTAAGATTCAGGAGATACGGGAAGACTGCTAAAAAACAATGTCTTCTGGACACAGCAGAGACATTGTACTTATGAACTCATAGTGGCTGTAGTTGCCTGCATAAGACCCATACAAAATCAAGCCAGCGAAAATTCCAGCATTGATTGGAGACAGACTCAGAAAGCCCTACTCGTATCTGAAGAGGTTCAGTAGCTGAAGGATACTAAGTTTGGAAGAGTCAGTTTTCTTCAAGGAAATGGTCCCTGTTAGGATCTGACAACCATACATGTAAGCACAGTGTTAAATGTACTGTGTGGAATATGGAAGAAGACATGAAGTTTGGTTTGGGACAATGTGGCATGGAGGGAACTGGAAAGGAATGGGTGGTTGGTATGATCAAAATTCACTGCACATATATCTAAAGTTATCAAGGAATGAATAAAATTGAGCTCGAAGAGAAAAAAAGAGTCTTGGTGATACCATGTCATCTGTTTATAATCTTTTCAGGTTTTGTCTTTACATTGACTACAGAGCCCAGTTTCCTATTGCTGTCTCCAGTCATATCTGGTTATAACCATATCAACCTGCCAAAAGATGAGGTTAGATGCAATTCCTACTTTGCCATAAATCTACATCTTTCCCTATGGGAAACAGTTTTTTTGTGTGTGTAATTCATAAAACCACAGCTCATAGTTCATACCTCTAGCTTTTGCGAATAAAATTTCATTAAAACACTGTTATAAAAGAAGAAGGTAATCCCCAGGTGAGGAGATTTCTAAGAGGGCAACAGCAACTGGAAAATCATGAGGAACGGAGTTCAGATCCCTAGCTTCCACATCAAAGAGAACATAGCTATGCCTGTGAATAACCCACTGCTGGTGGACGTTGAGGAGAGATGTGAAGACAGAGAAGGATCACTGGGAATTACATGATACTAGTCTAGCAGAAAATTAGGAAACTCCAGGTTCAAGGAGAGACTTGTGTCTCAAGGGAATAAGATGGAAAACAATAGATTAGGACACAGAGCATCTTTCTTTTCCAGCTTTCACACACACACACACACACACACACACACACACACACACACACACACACACACACCACACCACACCAAAAGTACAATCTCAGTGGAATCTTTAACACAATTGGGTATCAAACATCTAGGGTTTAATATACATATAAACTCCAAATTTGTATTCCCAGTACTGAAAACTAAGACACATGAGGGTTTTCTTTACTCTCACTTTCAAACAAAAGGGTAACCATAGAAAAAGAATTTATTTTCACTGTCACCATCTCAATATATTCCAGCTACACATAGCTGTCCAGATTGATCCTGTGTATAGGAAGCCTAGGTGTGCTTTGGGAAGTAGCGGCCTTGGGCTGCACCTGCCTACCTGTACACTTTCAGGGTACATAGGATGATATATGATATGCAGCTCTGCCAGATTTTCTCGTTAAAACAGTGTATATAATAAAATGAAAATAACGATGCTATACCTACTGTGTAACCACCTGTCAGTAAATTTATGAACAATTAGAAAATGAAAGTACTTTCCAGAGAGCAATTTGTAGATGCAATAAAATGCTCATTTTTTTTTTCGGAAATACAATAGGACAACAACTTTTCATACACACACCTCCAAACAGCTTTTGCAGCAATTAATCAGCTCTGTTTTGTTGTTGTTGTTTAACATTCCAGTTCTTCCAAATGTGCTAGTTTGACTAACAGCAAGCAATGAAGGAGTTATTTAGAATGTTCAGCAGAAGTAATACTTCAAGCCCAGGCTGTCTCACACTTGTCAATAAACTTGGATTATACAGCATTGTCTTCAGGGCTCTACCCCTAAAATCCAGATGCCAACCATTTTCTTTGTTGATCAGACATTAAGTCCAAGACTTCTATTCCAAAACAATGTGATATCTTCTTTTGATTTGTTAGCAACTGACCCACAGACTCGAACAGTAAAAGGTGATAATCAGCTCTTGCTTGGGATATTGAATCTCATGCAGTTAGCCTTGGACGTACAAATGTGTAATAAATGTTAAATGAACTCAGTAGGTTGTATATAACATCAGAGTACACACACACACACATGCACAATAATAATATAAAAGAAGATGTCATACATTTGGAAAGGAGTTTGGCTTCATGATGAACAATAGGGCTAAAGAGCAGAGTCAACCTTGCAATATTCCCGGTTTTCCTGTGGAAACTTGCTTTCCCAGGTTCACACGGGATATGTGAATACATTCATCTAGGATCCACGGGAGTTAGAGGTGCCATCATCTCTAGAAGTGGATGGGATACCTTTGTCAAGAGACAAAAACTTCCTTACTAGTATTCTGGAGTCCCATTCTCATACTGTGACATCCAAGAAGTCTCTATATCCCTGAGCTTCTTGTCCACTGTCTGGCTTCCCAGGGCTGCCAATCAAAGCCAACAGAGTGGATGGTGCTGGCCTCCTGCTTTTGTGAAAACATCAATTTTCCAGCGAAGCAAGGCATTTTTCCTCAGAGCAATTGGTTAGCATCTCCCCATCTGTTATTTCACCCCTTCCTTTTAATCTCGGTTATTTTTATTTTTACTTTTTTGTATCTCCAGTCATTCTTTTTTTTGTGTACATTCCGCTCCCTCAGTGGCCTTTTCATAGATTCCCATGCTTCTCTCTCCTCTTTTCATGTTGGCTTTTTGTATGAGGCCTCTATCTTTGGTTGTCTTTGTTGTATGACTCTTCTTTTTTAGGGTGCCTTTTCCCTCTATTTGTTGTTATTCTCTCTGAGATTTTTCTCTTGTCACTGGATGGACTTGAATTTTGATCTTTTTATTTTCAGCTAGACTTAAAGCTTTGTCATCTTCCTGTGTTTTCTTTGTGAGTCAACCCCTGCCTCATCATTCTTGAAGCAAACAGCAAGTATTTTTTAGCAATCTGTAGAATCCATTTTGGTGACCCATGTTTGGCGCAATCATCAGTGATTTGAATTGCAACTGTCAAGGCTCAGAGGTGGATGGAGACAGTGAAGGGCCTTCCTTGTTTTCCCTAGTAATTTGACCTAGTCATTTTCTTATTGTGTCTACAGTTTCCTTAAAAGGGAAAAGATAATCAATGACTCAAACAAAAGAGTCTAATATGCAAATGCCTAAATGCTTCTCTTTTCCATAGGTTTTCAGGGCAAACTTGATTATTTGATAAAATCTCAGAAACTCAGTGTGTGTGTGGTGTGTGTGTGTGTGTGTGTGTGTGTGTGTGTCTACATGCATGTATGCATGTGAGTGTGCTTGTGCACATGCATGTACTTGTGTACATGATTTAAGTATAGTTTTATGTGGAAAGGAACTGATATTTTAAATATAAAATATAAAAGGCTGTGATGCTGCTTCAGGGACTTTGTGTTCCTCCAGGAAGACTCAAATTTTGTTCTCAGCACCCAGGTCAGGAAGCTCATAAGTACCCCAAACTACAGTTCCAGAGAATCCAACAGCGTCTTCTGGCCTCCACAGGAAATATATGGTATAAACACATACACAAATACTGTAAATCAAAATAAATTTTAAAAAATGTGAAACATGGATATTACATACTAATTTGTTCATGCAAGCACCATACAGATCAAGATAAAAAATAGTCCCTTATTCTAGAAGGTTCTTTTATGCCCTATTCCAATTAATGTTGCCCCTTAAGGATTGCCACTGATAAACCTTATTGATTTTCATATAAACGGAACAATAAAATAGGCACTCTTTTCTATCTGGCTTCTTTCACTTGTAATATCTGTGGTTGTGTTTTTCATCTTGTTGTGAGTTTAACTATTTGCTTTTTTTCCTTAACATCATACAATTTTGTGCAGCACATATACCCAATCTATTTATTCATTCCATAATAGATGAACATTGAGTGGTTGACAGATTTTTTTCTATTTTTAAAAAGGTACTATGAACCTATGAACATTGTTTCCTTGTCTTCTGGTATATGCATCACTGTATTTTTTGGGGGGGAGGGATACCCAAAACTTGAATTTGAAGATATTAAATAGGCACATGTTTAGATTCAATAGCAATTACTAAACAGCTTTCTAGCATCCGTTTGCCAACTCCCAGCAGCAATGCTTGACTATTCCAGTTGATCCACATTCTCAGTGAGGCAGTATTTAAGTCTTTTTAAATTTTAACCATCTGCTAGGTAAGAGAAGAGGTTAAAATTTAAATGCTAACTACGCTAAATATGTCAATTATCCCAAACTGCTATTTGTTTACATATATCTTAACTTGCCCCTCAAATTTTTTTGGAATCCCTGACTTGCAAATCTTTGATGCTCACCCAGTCTCTTCTAGCCCTTAGCCTGGCCAGTTCCCTGTTGGACCTATACATTTTATCATCTGAACCTGACTGACTAAATCACTATAGCATCTAGACACTGTCTTGTCCAACCTCACATGAAACCAGTGCTTCAGACATAGGCTCTGATCTCCCCAGTGGTTGCTCATAGGTCTTTATTGTAGTGCTGACTTGGGAAATCTCATTCTGGAAGAACAATTGTGCCCCAAAACGAAGAGTGAGCTAGTGAAGTTATTCTGTATCTTTGCCAATAGTAGGTGGCTTCAAGGAACTCTCTCTGTGCCCTGTGTGTAGACTTTCTAAAGAGCTGAACAGGAACACTTGGCAGTTTCCATGACCTGGCTTGTGACTGACCATACTCCCTCTTCCTCAAGTTTATGGAATACACCTGAAACTGAGCCACATTATCCCTTCTGTCCTTAAGCTGTTTCTTGTCATGTATTTTGTCACATCAATGGTAAAAGTACCTAACATACTTCCCCAAGTCTTCACTCCCTATGCTTAGAAACTTAAAATGAAATTTAGCACCAGCAATTAATTAATCATTACTACTCCCTCAGGACCTTTTTTCTAGTAATCAAATTAAACTAGCTACAACATTTGTAAGATTTTTTTCCCTTTTCTTTTCCTTCTTTATTAAAAATATTTTTTAATCAATTTATTTATTTAAATAAAATCGTAATTTTTACTTATTCACACAGGGGTTATAAACACAAAAAGGCAGGACGTGGGGAAGGGGATGACACCGGAGCGTAGGTGTTCAGGGGGAGTACAGATATCTTTCAGAACAATGTATTGGCTGGGTGAAGGTTCAGGGGACAGGTCACTATGACTCTGCCTGATTCACTTGTCCTTATCTAAGTTGGTACTATCTGTCTAGGCTACCTATTTACAAGGTCTATGACTACTTAGGCTGGTAAATTTCCATGAAAGCTGCCTGTTTACAATAGCTTATAGCCATTTGTTTCAGTGTTTTTCCACAGAGACCCAAGACTTTGTGTTAGCATGTATGTATGCATGTCAGGCCTATTGCTGATTTTAGGCCTATGGTTGATTGTAGGCCTTCAGTGTATAAGCAGGGCTGCCTTTGAAAAGGTCCAAGAAGGCCTTGTGAAAAGACAGAGAGAGAAAGAAAAAGATGAGAGCTGGTTCAAGAATTGGTTTTCAACCTCTCCATGGTTGTCAACCCCACTTCCTCCCATCTTGTGACCATTAATTGGGTTATTTTTGCTTATTTCTTTTCGTCCCTGGGCCTTAAATAGGCTGACTAACTTTGTGAAACAATAGATAGATAATTTAGTAGCAAAATCTATTCAGATACATTATCATAAGTTAGCTATGGGGGACCATGAGACTCAAGATGAGGTTGTTACTCTATCCAGGGTGTTCCCAAAACCCATCTTCACCCAACCTAAAAGAGGAAACTTCCACCCCTAGACCAAGCACAGAGGAGCTACCCAGAACCCCCTCTGACTGGCGATCTGAATTCTTGCTTAGGCTGCGATGCTAAGCACTGCAAGGGAATATAAATAAAAATTTAAAATATCTCTCTGGGTTCCCTGAGGAACAAGCCTGACAGCATAGGGGTTGATGTCAAAAGTATCCTCTCTCCAGGAAAAAGACATCAGGATGGGTATGGTCCTCATGACTCACTGGACAATGACAGGAGGACCGGAGCCATTACAAGGTCTCCTTCAATTATTGGAGGTCAGGCCTCTATCCTGCCTTCACAAGATTAGAATTGCCACAGCCCTTCTATACTTAGAGAAGGGAGGAGATGTCAGGGGCAGCCCTTTTATTTTCTCATTTATTTATTTTACTGTACTGAGGATTGAACCTCTGAACTCTTCTGAGTGCTTGGCAACACTGCTTCACTAGGTAGTCTTTTTAATTTTTCATTTTGAGAAAGATCCCTGTAATTTGCCTAGACTAGACTAGTCTAAACTCTATACTCCAGGTAGCCTTTCATTTGGTATTGTCCCACGTTAGTCTCCCACATAGGTATAATTACAAATCTGTACTGATGGTTTATAAATAGACTTGGTTGACATGGCCTGTCTATCCAATTTCTAGAGAGGTAATTGTTTGCTAATTAGGATACCAGGGCCCCAGAGAGTTCCCAAGTGTTTGAGCCACTACACTCTAGTCTGGGCTTTTCTATCAGTGAACTTCATTGTGTTACTATGTAGCTAAGATGCAGGCTTGATCTTGCTAGAACTTTCAGGAAGGTAGGAGACACACCAATACATTAGTCAGGGAATCCTAATAAAAATACACTGTGATGTGACTGTTAACCTGGGGTGGGGGGTTGTATAATACTGGCTTATGTCTGTTTTCTCTTCAAAGAAAGGCAAACTCCAAATTGAAGACATTATTCTTTTTCCTCAATACAACTGAGATCATCATAGCATTATCAAAATGATATTTTTACATGGCATGCTTTTCAATGAATAACTAATAAGACAGCAAACTAATTATGCAGTTTCTCTGTAAAGGGATTATCATCTCGTCCTAAGACAGCCACTAACATTTCAAGTTTCTTTCTTCCAGGCCATCTTCTGTGTAAGTTCTCCACCTTCCTTGTTCTTCTAATTTTTATCTATTAATTCATAATTCATTCACCAAGTGGCCATTACATACCAGGCACTGCCATAAAGCAACACATATAAGCAACACAGTATCTAACCTTATTGAGGACTAATAGGAAGTGATATATTTGTTAAAAATTTGGGAAAGCATAGGTAATTGTAAAACAAGTACTCTAAAGGATATAAGGAATGCTGAGTGAATCAACAGTGGGAAATTGCTTAATTAGGCTTTGCTAAGGAATTAGCAGATGAATTGAAACCTGAAAAATACCCAGATGTAGGACGACAGGTGGTGGTCACTTCTATATAAATGTTGGGGGGCCATGAAGACATACAGGCATCTTCTGTAGGAGAATCTAATTGAAAAGAGTGCTTCAGAGACCAAAGATTGCTGGTGTAAACAATGCCAGCCAATCAGGAACTGCTGTTTAGAAGAGATGCTTTCTTGGGACCAGTGGGGGCTTGGGTGGAGGGTATTAAAGGAGCTTGCAATAGTGCTTAGATGAACTTGCTATAGCATTTCTCACCTGCTCCCTGAGTCTGTGCCATTGATTCCACACCACCTCATCTACAACCAAGGGTTGGGTGGCAAGTAGTTCAGGGCATAGGAAGCACCCAGAGTCAATGAAGTAAATGGAGAGAAAAGTATATTTAGAGGGGAATTGGAAAATGTATAGACTCTGACACCAGCGGTAACAAGCTTGAGAAATTCCTTAAAGGAACCTTTTGGTTTGAATGCTGACTCTAAAGGGTTAGTGCCTTAGGATCAAGCTCTGTGGTTAGAGCTCTAAACACTGAAGACTACCTTGTGTGATGTCATTGTATTATGTAAAGAATAAGGTTTTAAACACTGTGATGTGTGTGCATATGTATGAGTGAGTGTATGTGTATGAGTGAGTGTATGTGTGTGTGTGTGTGTGTACTTTAGATTTATGCAGTTTAGATATTGTTGTTGTTGTTAGTTTATAACTTGATACAAGCCAAAGTTATCTGGAAAGAGGAAACTTCAACTGAGAAGGTGTCTCCTTTAGATTGGCATGTATGCAAGTCTGGAACATTTCTTTGACTAAAGGTTGATATTCCCAGTACCATTCCTGGGCAGAAGGTCCTAAGTTGTGTAAGAAAGCACAGTGATAATGCCTCGGAGAGTCATCAAGTAAGCAGTGTTCCTCCATAATCTCTGCTTCACTTCCTGCTTCTAGGTTCCTACCTTGAGTTCCTGCACTACATTTTCATCACAGTGGGTTATAAGGTGAAAGATGAATAAACTTGGTCCTCCACAGTTTGCTTTTGATCATTACAAAATTACAGCAATAGAAACCTAACTAAGAATGGCCGCAAAGGCAGTTGGAGATTATCAGGAGAAGATGGAAATAGAACATCAAAAATGAAGAAATAAAACCAGGAAATTGTTATTAAATAAATGCAGAGAAGATAGAATAATAGGATGTAAGTACTGGAAACAATAGTGAAGATGGATAAATAGATAGATAAATAGATAGATAGATAAACAGATAGACAGATAGATAGACAAATAGATAAATTCGACACAATGAAATTATATATGTAGAGATGGTTAAAATAATACATTTTGTGTTATGATTATTTCACAATTATTAAAGCAACTAGAAAGACTAGATATAAATGTGGTTAGCCTGCTTTAGAGAAATCCATTTGACTGAAAATGGTCCCCTATATCTGACTTCTGGGAAGGGAAGTATAGTAGAGTCAGCAGAGTTCAGAATGTTTTAAAGGATAGTTTTGATATGACAGAGACAGGCTAGCTATCTACCCAAAGCTTCGTCCTCCCGTTATAGTCCAGTCTCACAAAACTGGACCATATTTTCTAGCTTGTCAGGACTTTACAACCAAAGATTGTGAGTGGTCCATAAACATTCCATTGGTTAGAAGCCTGTCCCATAAAAGATAAGGAAAGAAATAAAAAATAACACTCAACAAAACATAGTTTTTATATTCGGTCTTTACCATACCTTCTAGCCTGCTGCTACATATCTCTGACCACAGGTGATACGTTTCACTGTATTTTCAAGATGGCAGAACCTGTATCAACTTCTATTCCTGAATATCTGCATGGACTCTGATCCTTTTCTTGCCTCATCTCCCAGCAATAAGGATTATGATCAAGAAACAACATTATTTTTTACTATAAATTAAGCCACTAAGATTTTGAATTATAAGAAGATGAACTTTCCTTATTTGATAACTATTATACGCTGGGTTGTTTCCCTATCAAAGAATCATATAGAGGCATAACCCCAGTGAGATGGCCTTTTATAAAAGTTCTTAGAGTAGGCAATTAAAAACTAAATGAGGCTATAGCAAGGTTCCCAAACTAATGGCAATTTTCTCTCTCTCTCTCTCTCTCTCTCTCTCTCTCTCTCTCTCTCTCTCTCTCTTCCTCCCTCCCCCATTTCCCCTTTATTTCCAGAAAATGCCATTTAAAGACACAACAAGAAGATTCTGTGAACAAAGGAGAACATCCTCATCTGAAACTATTCTAAACTTAGCTTGATCTTGGTTGGATTCTCAGCCTCCAGAGTTATGAGAAAATACATTTCTGTTGTTATGACAATGACCCTGTAGTATCGCATTATAGCATCTTAAATAGTTTATGATGGACCCATGGGTTTAAGAGGTGGAAGGAAGCACTGGTGTGCAGGACTACAGTTGTAATTTTAGATCAAGACCCAATGTGTTTAACAGTGTCAATCAATAGGACAGGGAACAGAGAGGTGACCAGGCCTAAGCTCCATCCTAGATGTGCCTAAGAACACTCAAAAGAAGAGGTCAAATTAACCTATAATACAGTTGGCATTCAATAAATAAGTAGGTAAAAAAATAAGTCAGGGTTCTATAATATAACAAAATAGCATGTGTATATATGTATGTGCATGTACCTATACATTATGTATGTATGGATTTTATTAGATTGCCTTACACTACATGCTGTTCAACAGAGAGTATCTTACATTGGAGAGGCTGAGAATCTGGTAGTTGTTTAGTCCATGAGACTGTCTGTGTCAGCAGTTCCAGTCTGGCACTGGAGTCTAGACTCTAGGCCCTAGAGGAATCATAAAGTGCTGTTGATCTTCAGTCTATGCTGGAATCCTGAAGAAGCTATTTCTAGCACTAGCACAGGGATGCTACAGCAGCAAAATAGATGAATGTGCTAGTGACAGTGAGATCAAGCTGGCCAAGAACAATAGTTTCCTTCTTCTATGTCCTTGTATGTGAACTGCCACCATAAATTGTGGCCCATATGTGGGGCAGGTCTTCCTGGTTTAAATAATGTATCATGAAAATCTCTTACAGTCACTTGCATTTTACTTGTTTCCAAATCTAGTCAAGACTGGCCTTAGCCATCAGAAAACAAAATGTAGTAGATTCAATGAAGTCATGCCTGGGTATCCAGGAGGTACAGACTAATCCAGAATACCTTAAGATTTCTAGAGAAAGGAGAAGTCAATTCTCCTCTGTTGCACCGTTTCCAAAAGCAAAGTTTTTATTTTCTTTTTAAGATTTATTTATTTTTATTTTTGTATTTTTCTGTTTTGTTTGCATTTATGTAAGTATTCATGACTGGTGTCAGATACCTTGAGATTGGGTTTATCAACAGCTCTAAGCCATTGTGTGTGGGCTAAGAATAGCCTGGTCCTCTGTATAAGCATGCAGGCAACAAGTACTTTTAGCTACTGAGCCATCTCTCTAGTCTCAATTCCTATATATATATATTTCATGTATATATTAATAAAAGCAACATAAAAGCTTCAGAATTCCTTGGTTTATGGCCTGTCTTTATTAAAAATATAATTCTAAGGGCAAACATTAGAACTGGGAGGAGTGGTTCATTTAATTCTGTTGAGCAAATGTCACTGTGAGCTGTCATCCACTGTATCTTTCTGGTGTGGACAGAGCCAAGCTATCTCTCCTCCCAGTATGTATCCTACAGTGTTGGAAGGTGATGGAACATTCCTATAAAGGCAGATGGTGGTGTTTTACAGTGACTGATCACCAATACATAGCACAGGACCGAACAGGTATGATGAGCAACAGATGTAGCCTGTGCTTTCAGATAGTAGCTGTTCATAAACAGTGAGGTGAAGGAAAACACTAAATAATGGGTAGGTGTGAAATGAATCTTTATATTTTACACAAATGCACAATTATAAATGGCAATACATACATATATGATACCAACACACACACACACACACACACACACACACACATAAACACGTATTTGTAGACGGTAGTATAACTGTTCTTTGCCCAGAAAAATCTGAACCTCAGAGCATAAATGAATTTCAGGGACAATCTACTCCCACATCTTTATTCATCATGAAAGAAACACTAGAAAGTAATTCATCACATCTAAACAAAAGTGATGGATATTGGGATGATCTTCTAGTTACTTTGACTTGCTACATAATATTCTTGTAACCAATCATTATTGCCTTTGAAAGTTTAAGAAGACACATAACATTTTGTATATACTGGAACATGGTGCCATTTATGGTAACAGCATTTTTAAGGGACAACAACAACAACAAAAGGTCTGGGACCTACGAGGTTTTCAACTGACAAGGAATGAGGAGGCAGGCTTGCAGTCTCAAGCTTCATTTTAGTGAGAGATGTGTGGAATATATTGAGAGAAGCAGAGGTACTAGAGATTGCTCACTGAGGAGAACTCTCCAGCAGCTTGCCAGAGGGCATGAGATCAAAATCAAGAGGCAGCATCCCAACTTTTCACCTGACTAAGTGCAAGGTGACACTCAGGAGAAGCAGCAGCCAGCAAGGCAAGAGCCCAGCTGGATGACTCCTGATCTTGGAGCCATCCCTCTGACACCTGGGTCCCTTGTTGCTCACTATAAATCACAGTCCTGCATTCTTCTTGGAAAAAGTAATCATTACCTAGTTGTGTTCTGAGAACTTAAAGTTGCTTCTGAATCCAAGCAATTTCTTTACTGTGGAGAGCAGAACTGTGCATAATCACTTTGCTTGCAAGCCAACTCTATGCAAATATATGCAAATGCCCTGGCAGAGTTGGAGTGGCCCTCAGGCCTTCCAAAGAGGCCTTTTCTGCTTCAGAGCAGAGCACTGCTGTATTTAGAGAAGTCAGGATTAAGATACTGGGGTAGAGAGCTGCATCGGGTAACTTTGCAGTAGTCAGAGTAAGGAGAGGTAGGTGCCATCACACATGACTCAGCAAGTCTGGACTGAGATACAATACCTGCTGGGGTAACTCACCATCACTTTTCTCCACAGGAGCTATAGCCTAGGGACCATTCACTCACCATAGACAGAAAATCACTGCAAGCCAATAGCTTTTGAGAAAAACAGGAGCATGTTCTAAATTGTATTACACCCAGAAATTGTTTCCCCTTTCTAACATCACTGGAGTCTATAAAATCAGGCTTTGTACAGCCAGAGTGGGCACTTTGCAACTGATGTTTCTTCTCTGCCTTAAGACATAGAATTACTGGCAGATTTGATCTCATATCCCATAGAACTCTAAGGACCATAACAAGATACACAACAGTATCCCAGTGTTACAAGTATACTATTAGCAGGAAGACTCTAAACAAAAATACTGAATAGCAAGGGTATTTCCCAGTGGGGTGTCATAGTCTGGTAGAAGAAAACACTACAAGCCCACTAATCAACAGAAGAGTGTCACTACTCCTCCTGAATCAGGAGTCATGTGTGTGAAATAAGTGAGACACAGAAAGACAGATAGTGCATCTCCCCCATATATGAAACTGAGAGATGACTTTACAGGAGTACGTAGGAGCACATCTGCAAGAGGAGAAGACTCTGGGGAAAGGCTAGTCAAAGGGTTCAACATCACAATTACATAGGAACAATAAGTTCTGGTATTCTGCATTAATATGGCGGTTATAATTAACAATAATGTATTGTATATTTCAAAATCGCCAGAAAGGATGGTTTTAAATATTACCACCAACAGATGGTAACTGCACGAGGTGACAGACATGGAAATTACTTTGATTTGATCATTATACAATATGCACATGTATTAAAATAAGCATTGTACTCCATAAATATGAACAATTACTATGAATCAATTAAAAATTCAGCCCAACAGCCATATACTACATACAGTATCATCTATACAATATGAGATTTAAGGATTATTTTCGCTTGCTCAAATATGCTTAAGTCAATTTGTTTCAGTTCACTTCAACCAAATATTTTCATCATTTATTGTTAAATACTGACTGAGTATTCATAACACACCAGACATATTTAGTAAGTATTGTTGAGCAGCTAATCAGTATTAGTCTTATGTTCTGCATAGAGGCAAGCCCTTCTATCCACAGAGAGGTTGTCAACATCTTCCTGTTTTCTATGGTGCCTATGATTTGATAGGGAAACCACACATGTATATAGGGATGAGAGCATGGTGTGTGTGGCTATCCCCTAGCAGTTTTGAAGTCAGGAAAGCCTAAGAGCAAGTGACATCTCCTTATCTTGTTGTTGACATGGTAGAGCTCCTCCATGATTAGGGAGAATTAGGTACTAGAAAGATTCCTTCAGGGATGAGGGATGTCAGCAACTGGGCTGGCAGGATTGAGTAATGCAGGGCTCCCTGAAGAATGGGGAGATGGTAGTGTACTTCTAGGCAATTTTCTGTCAGTATATCAAATACCTGAAGTGACCAAGTTATAAGAGAAAACAGTTATTTTGCCTTCATTTGGGTCCTCCTGTCACTGACTTAGCCACAGTGTTGCTTGTGAGCTTGTAGTGACACAGTATGGAATGGTAGGGACATATTCGAGAAGAAAATTGCACACCTTTGTTGAGGAAGTGAAAGACAAAGTGGGACCAAGAAGGGAAATGGCACTATTCTTTCATACTGCATAGGGCCATTGAGCCTTACATTAGGGTCCAGGTTCTAGTCTATCAGATCTTGGGAGCACCAAGCAGGGCACTAACCCTGAAGCTTGAATCTCTAGGGGAACAATTAAGGTCGAACTCAAGCATGCCACCATGTCACCATGTCACCATCACCCTGTGATTCTGGTGAGCAGGTGAGAACTTATGTCCCTGGCAAAGACCCAGAGAGGAGCAGTGTGTTCCTACTGTGCCCTCTGGCTCTTGTAGATCATAGTGAGAAAGCCAACTGCTCCGCAAGGCATGGGTCCAGCACAATCTGGCTCCTCTCATGGGACAGTTGGCTTGTACACTCCCCTGGGCTTGTGTCAGCTGGCAGGGATCAGATGGCATATGGTGGAATGGCTAAGGTAGGCCATAGTCTCAGAGGCATCTGGTCTACCTTACTCAGAAAGCTATCTACAATAATGTTCCAGTGACTTTGGATTTGACATATCACCATTATTTGAATGTGTATGTTCCTAAGGGGCAAAAGAAGTCCTCAAACACACTGCAACTGAAATGAAGACAGAACCAGGTTTCTGACCACAGTCAGCACCTGTTCATGTTTGTGTTCAAATTCACTTTCTTTCCTTGGACTCTTCTGCCCACAACAGCCATCTTTACCTCCTCTGAGGGCAAGGAGGCTACAAGCACTCAGTAAAAGTCTGCAAAGTCTGTGGTACATCTACCTTCTGCTTGGTACTTTTTCAAAGTGAATTTCCTTTGAAAGCTGTCTGGGCACCTGCTGATTGCCCCCTGGTCTTTCTCGGAGCTATCCTTGGGCATCTTTTTAATGGTCCGACCTTAATTGCATTTTCTTGTGTGTGCTGTGGCAGCCAGCGTGTAGTTTAATAAAACATTTTCCAGCTGTTGGGCCCATTATTCCCTCCCCCTACATCTTATGCACTGGAAGGTTTTAAGCCTTATTTTTAAGGTGATTGATTTGGTATGTTTTCCACTTTCTTTCCTGCTGTGGGGACATTTTACCTCGATGTGTGATAATTTTTCTTTTTTTTAAAGAACTTTGATTTTCCTGTCCCCTTACTTTCCACCCTGCCGTTGCTGAGCTAAGGACCAGGAAGCTTTAGTCCTTGAGTAGCTATTTTGCCTTCTCTGATTCTGTAACAGCTGTTGGTACTTTGGGTCTGCGTGGCCAGGGCTTAGGGCTTGTCACTTAATACTTGTACCCATGGGGTGCTAAAAGTGGGTACTCAGAGATGTTATATGGAGTAGCCAGAGTTTTACTGCTTTTTTTTTTTTTTCTTTTAAAAGCTGGAGTGAAGTTTTCTTTTCTTTTTGTACTTTTTGTACAATGACTCATGTCATTGTATTTTGGGTGTGATAACAGTGGTACAAATTCATACCAGACAAAGAGATGCATTTTAGAATATAAGAGTGAACTCATCAAGAATGCTTGAAGTTTCTTCTTTCTTAATGTGTCCCAGTGATGCTATCACATGACAAAGTTTCCTGAGGAAAGCAAAGCCTTCGACGTAGACTTGATAAGTATTTCTCATTTGGTACTAAGTAGCCAGCTTCATTTCTGGATGAATGGAAAGCATTCTTGCCACTATCCAGTGGTTAACTCGGAACAGCCTGCCATTGACTGAAACCCCATCTCTTGCTTTCTTCCAGGCATTTTCCCCATTCCCCAGCTTCCCTCACTTTCTGCTGTTCTCTCCAAACAAAACTGTCTTCTAAGACATCTTCATGTTACCCTACCATCTTTTGCCTTTGGTGACTTCTTTTCTATGCCTCTCAAGACAATTTCTGCCCCCTCTTTGTCCACAGTCCTTGGCTCCTTAGAGTCTTCTCAGAATAGACACCTTGCATTGTCTTGTTACTTTCCATGTTGCTGTGATGGAATACCCCACAACAAGAGTTATGCAAGAGAGAAGGGGCTTGTTTTAGCTCTAGGTTTGAGGTTATAACCTATCATGATGGGGGGAGTTATAGCAATAAGAGCTTAAAGCACCCCACCATGTTGCATCCACAGATAAGCAGAGAGAAATGAACACCAGTGCACAGTGAGCCTCTTTTTTTTTCTTTATATAGTCTAGGACCCATGCCCAGGAAATGTTTGGACCTGTTTTGAGCTTGGGTCATCCTGTATCAATTAACCCAAACCAAAGACTCCATCACAAGGCTAGAGGATAACATAATCTAGGTAATTACTCACTGGTAGTTATCACAGAGTCACCCCTCCTCTGTGAGTCTAAATCTTTTCAACATGGTAATCAATAGTGACCATCGTAAACATCATGTTCACTCAGCCACTGGTAGCTCACTAAGCTAGATTTGACTTGTGTTGGAGAGCTATGTGCCAGGAAACGTGTTCATGTTGCAAATAATAATTCAAGTCATTTATCTACATCTTAGATTATTAATTTGTTAGCATTTTGTCCTCTGGGGTAATCATTGGACAAAATGGTTAGTTCATTTGGATTTATCCTTTGACATTCCTGAGACAAGGAATACCTATTATACCAAACTGTAAATTCACTTAGCATCTGTGCATTGCCCTAAAGACTCTTAATATTTAAAAGAGCCAATAACAATTCTAAAATTAATGAGTATCTCTTCTATTGTAATCTTCTATAGAGATTATTCTTTTCTAGTATTGACCTCAATTTAGGTAGCATTTTGAATGCAACATTTCTGTAATTTTGTCAACAGCCATGGATATGCCACACCCAGGGAACTCCCTTCTGCCTTCAACTAGCAAATATTCTTGTAGTGAAACCTCAACACCCAGAGAATCTATGGTTCACTTACCTGGGGATGGTCTATTGCCCATGTAGCTGTCATATTATTTTTGACAGTATGAGTTCTATCTAAACAGAAATTAAGGATAAATTAACAGGATAAAAAGAGAGAAAGAATTGAAAAGAGAAAAGAAGAATTGAGTGAGACAGTGAGTAAATCTCTATTTCAACAATATCTTCTAAAGCTGTTTATGATAAAAAGAGGATTAGGGAACTCAAATTCCAGCTATATTAAATTAAATCCCAGACCCCTGTTCCCAGACACATGCAGGCCTGAGACCATCAATTCCAACATGACAAAATAGCCCCTGGGAGAAGGACTCTTCCTGGCAGTGTGCCACTTGCCTCTTATAAACTGTTAACTGTGGTAATGAACTAATCCAAGAGACATATTAATAATGACATGAAGAGACACGTTTATTGTTGATTGTTGAGATGGTGGCAGATTTATTGCTAGCTTGCCAGGAGGGAGGGTTTGGCCCAGCAATGGTGCAATTAAAAACAAATTGAACACAGGGACAAAGAATCAATAATCTAACAGGGCAACTTTTAGTTTGCAAAATACAAATATAAATTAATTGACCTGAACACAGTTGCTAACTGGTCATTAATGTCTGCTAGCTGACCAATCAGAGTGCATAATCCACCCATTAAATTCACTGCAGCAGGCTGGGTTTGTAGATTTCTAGGTCTGCCTGCCAGGGTAGCCGCTGGGGGCAGCTTGTTTGAGGGTGATTTGCACTGCCACTAAAGGAAAATCACTGAGTGACCAAGTTTGTCCAAAAGCTCTAAATTATGGGCTATTTCCAGAGGTTTTACTAAGAATTTTTTTATCCAGTAGATACATTTTTGATGCCTTCAATGTAGTACATACAGTCTATCATAAGCACAAGGAAGCAAATGAAATAAATCCAGGCATACTGCTGTTCCCAGTGTGGCCTTCAGTTATCTCCTGTGTGTTTTCCAGCTAAGTTATCCTTTGACGCACTTGTTCTCTCTCAAGAACAACTGGTATTTTTTTCTCACTCTTGCGTAAAATGATAATTAGAACATAGTTTGGATATTTTGGTATTATTTTTATGGATGATTAAAATCAAATGTAAATGAAAAAAAGAGAGAGAGATGCTTATGTGATCATGACAATTTAGACTGGCATCCCTAAGCAGTCCCTGTAGTGAAAATCAAGATGTTACTTCCTGCTCTTGGTTTCAAATAAATTATAAGGAAGAGAAAAAAGAGAGTTAGATCAATCAATAACTGAAACTATTAAAAAGGCACAGGTACAGGAGTAAACTATTAAAAAGGGAGTCCAGGCAAATTTTTAGCAACCAGAGTTTCAAAGGCAGCCTATGGCTTTGGGATTTAGGAACTCTATACTAGTGCTGAATAGTAAGAAAGGCAGTAGTCCTACTTGGCTATCTCAAATCAATTCAATTACTACAGATATGACTTAGAAGCCAGAACCTCAGTTTTACTAGCTGTATTTGGGCTTCTTATTGGCCATGTGTGGCTGCCATCTCTTGTGTTTAAGAACACAAATGCAGGCATTTCCTTCATGACAGGGGTCTAGTGAGAAGTATTGCTTTCTTTAGAATTTGAATATCCAGAGAGAAACAGAACAGTCAAAACAAGATTTGTTGGAGGAATGGAAGGAGTGCTGGTTGCTAGATGATGAGCTGTAGAGACAAACATGAATACAGCGGTATGTAGGATGCCGAAGTGGAGAAAGAGGAAGTCACATGGAAACCATAGTGGCCCCTAGATCCTTAGCATGCACAATGGTGGTCTGAAAGGTTGTGATAATGTCATTATTAAGAGGAAATCATTAGCAATTCATATATTTCAACATAACTAGTAGGGAGAACTCTGATTCTTTCCAGGAAAAAGAAATGATAAATGTCTGAGGTGATGGATCGTCCAATTACCCTGTGCTGATCACCACACACTGTTTACATCACACCGAAATGTCACAGTGTGCACCATAAAAATGCCTAGTTACTGCATGTCAATTAAAAACAACAAAATATATTTTAAAAACCTGAGCACATGCATCACCATCAAAAAGCATAAAAAAAGAGAAAGACATCAGACACCAGGTATTATGATAGGACAAGCCAGTGGAGAAAGAGAATGAGATTCTTCATTAAATTCTTTCTTGGGAGAACAGAAAAGAGGAGAAAGAAAAGACAGGAGAGGGAAGAATTAAAATTTTAGCCAAATGTTTGCATGAAATAGGGTTGTGAATCATAGGAAAGAAGCGGTTTTGGAGTAAGGAGTCAAGTTCAGTGTGGAAGATGTGGAGATGCTCAGTCTGATAGAATGAGAGAGTGGAGTTACAGAAGACTATTATGAACAGGGAATGGAGATATGGGGCTAGTATGAGCATTTCAGAAGGAAGTTATAATTACTGAGATGAGAAAAATGGAAGGGCCAGGGTAGTCTTAAGAAAGACAGATCTTGTCTACAGGAAGCTTGGCTGAAGCATCCCAAGGAGAGGGAACCTTCAAGGAGAGTATACTCTGTGGCCACAACCAGGCAGGCTGGGTACAAATGCTGTGAGAAGTCCTGAAATGCAGAAGAATGCTTTCTAAATGTATGGGGGATGAACTATCACTATAGACTGGACTGAACTGAAATCCCAACATTGGACTTAGGAGCTAGTGGCCCAGGAAACTTCACTGGCCTTTCTAATCCTGTTTTGCCATTCAAAAATTAGAGAAAGTATTATATTATGATCTATTGAGGTTAATTGGAAAATAGAACTGGTTCAAAGGAGTAATATACTACTCAGTGGACATGGGTCAAGGATATTGTTATTAGAAAAGGCTCTTATAATACTTGCATTATAATAAGCTTTATTCACCTTTATTTCTTTTCATGTTTTCCACCAATAAAAGAGAACTTTTAGAGAAGTAATAGCCAATAGTTTTGGGTAGGCTTTTTTTTTTTTTTTTTTTTTTAAGTTAAAATAGGATCAAACACAATGGGTAGTTACTATTGTTACTGTTCTTGAACTTTACACAGGTTAACCAGATCCTCAAAGCCATGTTAAAGAATTCAAGTAAGAGACTCCAAGTATGGAGTCTTGCTCTCTTTTTGAGTATGTTAGTACTCTGCATTAAATTTCTCCAGATGCCAAACTATGAGTAATACTCATGGAAGTCTAAGATTGAAGTATTGTTATGTTAAGGTAATCGGATTTGATAAACTAAAAGAGGTTAAAAGACTTGATGATATTACTAATTCACCCTTTAAGTAAGTACAGTTGTGGTTCTGCTCACAGTACCAGGATGTGTTAAGAAAAGACCTTTGTGTTTATTGGAGCTGTTGGCTGACTGGCTTCTGAGGACATAAGCTGCGACCACCATGCAAATTGAGGAGAACACAACAAACATTTCAATTTCCCCTCCATCTCCACACCAGCAATGATGCTATTAGTGGACTTTATATGAGTCACAGTTTATTTAATTCTACTGTAAACAAGGCAGAAGACAGACCCAGGCCCTGCCACTTCTTTTCCTGGCTTCTGCTTCTGTACATATCTCCAAAGCAGATGCCAAGACTGGCAACACCTTCCTGGCTTGTGTCAGAACTGTGCTTCAATCCAAAATAAGCCCACATGCTTCCCAAGCCTGGACTGCAATGGAAGACATGGGGATGTCCTTTTGGCAGATACATCAACCACCTTTGGCGCTGGCAAGGAATTCATCCTGTGTCAAATTCTGTTTGAGTCTCATTTACCTTGGAATAGATCAACTCTTCATATTCCTATCTTGAATCAAGGACAACTGCTGCAAAAGGATCAAGTGGTTACCACTTCACCTCTACACAAAAGCTGACCTCCATATGCACTAGAGGGGGCCACAGAGTTTCAGAGGTCACAGGGGAAATAGACACAAACCTTGTCAACACTGTGTGAGAGAGAGCTGTGAATGTGGATGTGCAAATCAAAGGTATTATGGTCTTAGTTCTGAACCAGTGGAACAAAGCTTCATACTTCTCTTCACAATAATGTGAGAAAGGTTCTGGTTAAGAAAGAAACCATCCTTGCAATCCATGTGTTTTGGGACTGTGTCATTATAGAGTATACATCATATTATGAAAGGCATCTGAACTTGGGAGATTAGGAAAAAGGTGAACATCCATTCAACTCTGTCTCTAGAGGTATCAAATTCAGATAGCCATCATCTCATACCAGAGAAAGAAGGATGCCCAGAGTACAAGTGTGAACCTCATTCTGAAATCCCAGGTCAGAAGAGACTGCTGAGGTCAAGCATGGAAGAAGCAAATGTACATCGGGTAAGTATCTATCTGTTTGTCTCTCTGTTCTTTTTTCCTATTAATTATGCACTTTACAGGTGATTTTAATTCTTACTGTTGACCTGACTGGATTGTAGAACCATTTAAGGTACTTTCCTTAGGTGTGTCGGTGAGTATGTTTTCAGATATATTTAACTGAGGAGGAAAGACTAGGCCTCACAGTGGGCTGCATGCCAAGACCTGGATAAACGTGGGAAAAAGCAGGGAAGCCTGGTGTGCTCAGCGTGCATCTCTTTCCTTCCTTGACTACAGAGGCAATGTGACTAGTCAACCCATCTCTGTGTCTGCATGCTTTCTCTGCCATGATGCACTGAACTTCACTAAACCAGAAACCAAAAGAAACCCCTCTTAAGTTGATTCTGCTGAGTATTTTGTCATAGCCAAGAAAAAAATATTACTATTCCTGTGAAGGAAGATTCCTAAGATCCTGACAACAATGGCACCATCACTGATTCCTTCAGTGGCTTCAGTTGTCATTGAAGTCACTCCAATCCTTTAATAAAGAATACACAGGGCCGATGAGATGACTTAGTGGTTTAAGTCTCATGCAAGGAAAACTGATGACTGAGTTTCATCCACAGGAACCACATTATAGAAGCAGAGGATTGAATCTTGCAGGTAGTCTTCTGATACCACATGTGTACCATGGCACATGTATGCCTACACACACATACACACACACTCATATACATACACAGTAAATGTAAGAAAAATAATAAAGGTAATATACAGATGATAGACAATATATAGTAGATGATAGATGATGACAGATAAATAGATGATAGATAGATGATAGGTAGATAGATGATACAAAGACACATACATGCATATATACATACATACACACACATAAATACCAAAGTTTTATGTGATTTTTTTTTTCAGAGAGGAACCAGGAAAGAGAAATTTTTAAAAACCTTTCCATTGAGGATAATACTCAGAGTCCCCACTAACGATGTTATTCAGATGTAATTTCTGAGTCCAAATAACCAATAAACTAGTAAAACCCATAAATTAGTAAAGGTTTGTGAGCAAACTTTCTGATTGCCCCATCAGTGGGTAAAATTAGAAGAGACAGACATCCCAGTTAGGAAAAAAAAAACCCTTCCTTTGAGAAATTATACTGAAAAATTATAAGATAGAATTATCAGAAAGGAGCAGTTGAGCCCACCCAACCCCCACTTCATGTCAAAACCAAGGAAATGAAGCCCAGAGAAGGTGTTACATCATCTTGTGAGATCCTTTACTTTGTGTGATTCATGGACACAGATACATAGATGCTGCTTATAGTTCCTGGCTCAGAACCTTGTGTCCAAATGGAATATATGGACACACAGAGAAAGGAAGGGGGAGGAAAGGGGAAAGCATGAAAGTAAGCGAGAGAGAGATGCATGTACATGTGTGCACAGAGGATTTTATTAACTACTTTGTTAGTGTTTGTGTGTCTGTGTATACTTGTGTATGGGGTAGGCCATGATGCATTAGTGTAGCCCACGAAGGACAATTTGTGAGGAATCAGTTCTCTCCCTGCAGTATGTAGGGTCATCACGCCTGGCAGCAGGTGCCTTTACCCACTGAGTCATCTCACCAGCCCCTACAGAGAGGATTAAAGTGCGCATACTGCACAGAGAAAATCAGTTTTACTGCATGCTGTTTATCCCAGGATAAGAAACCTGGAAGGCAATGTCCTAAAGACTCAGGAGCTAAGCTTAGGCTGGGGAGTGAGTACGTTTTTCTCATGCCAGGCTTGTACTTTTCCACTTTTCCACCTTGCTTCTGTGAAGAACACATGTGATTATAATTTAAAATAGAGGCTGAATAAATTAAATGTATTTCAGGTTGACTGCTTGCTTTTCTTTAAGCTCATAATTATACACGTTAATTCAAATGACTTTGTAATATTTGGGAGGAGAGGGGAAATCAGAGAGAAAAGGTTTGGTACAAAGAAGAGTTGGAAGTGGTTTAGTCTGTGAAAAATCTTGTGCACTATGGGGCTCTGTCTGTATCACCCTGTTGTAAACCCTCCTCCCAGGTGCCTGTAGCTCTCAACCCAGAAATTTCTCTTCAACATCTGCCTTTCTTCTTAGCACCTTTAGAACTTGTTTTCCTCATAAAGGGCAGCATTTTCCTGCCCATTCACTTAACTCTGCATTAGTAGTGTGGCAGAGGGACATGATTCTGGGGGATACATAGCAAAAAATACCTTCATTAAGAGGTGCTTGGCCACTTCCCAGCCAGACTAATTCATTCCAATCACTCCTGCCTCCCTGAATCTCAATTTTTTGCTTTATAGAGTGGTGACTTTCTGCTCTGTCTTCCAGAGATTTTGTAAAGAATAATCAAAAGAGATAATGCATGCAAAGTGCCTTGTTGACTATTTGTATTTTGATAGCTTTCTCTCCAGTGCCAAAAGCTTAACCCAAATGAATAAATGCAGTGAAGGGAATTTAAAACACTTACTAGCTCTATCATCTAGCACAGTTTCAATCTAAGCCTTGGTTTCTTTATTTGTAAGATATGAAGATGATGCATAGTTTGTCAAGTAGATGCAAAGATCAATTGAGACATCCTTACTGCATAATGTAGCCAACGCTGGAGCTAACGGGGCCCAATAGGAGTGGAGTGGGCAGAAAACTAAGTTTTTTTTTTTCAGATAACAGCTAGTCTCCCAAGAACAGGATCCATGTTAAAACACCCAAAGACATTTGTATATATAGAAATTACAGAAGCCTTTTGTGAAATCCTCTATGTATGAATTTAAAAGTGTTTGTATTCCTTTGTCTCTATCTCTGTTTCATGTATGTGTGTCTGTGTGTATGTGAGGGGGGTGGAGGGTTGTGTGCATGTGCATGCACATGTATTTACGTATGCATGTGCATGCACATGTATTTACGTATGCATGTGCATGCACATGTATTTACGTATGCATGTGCATGCACATGTATTTACGTATGCATGTGCATGGAGTCCTCAATATCTTCCTCAATTTTCTCCATTTTAACTTTTAAGACATCTGTAGTATGCTGACTCAGTGAGGACTAGCCAGTAAGTTCCAGGGATCCCCTTCTCCTCTCCAATGCTAGGATTACATGCATGCATTTTGATGTGGCTGCTGGGAATCGAACTCATATTCTCATGCTTGCATAGCATGTTGAATAGCATGTGGAGCCTATTTCATCCTAGGACTAATCATTTCTAAGCCTCAGAATAAATCTAGGGTTTGCAAAAAATATTCAGTCCATGAAGAGAAATACCTTACAGCCACAGATTTCTAAGCCAGCCCAGAGAATAGGCTGAGAATATTAAAACTCCTCAAGCAAAAATAGACACAAGTTCCCTTCTGTATCTATTTCTAACAAATAGCAACACCCCAGACCACCAGTATTCATAGATCTGGTGAGGTTTCAGAACATTGAGAGTTAATGAAGATTAGGATAACAATTAGATCTTGGATCCCCAAAGGAGAAGGGGTTTTCAGTACTTACATAGGATAAAATGGTAACATTTAAAATGTGTACCCCTGAAGGGATGAGCTACTAGAAAATTAATTATCTTCTTTCTGCCTCTCTCCCAGCTTCTTTGTACCATTTATGGCAGCTTTGGAGTCCCTCACTCTCTGCTCATTTTCTTTTGGGGGGCTTTGTCCTTAATTCCTGATGGTACAATTCAATGTTGGCAGCAAGAAGGAAACAAAACAAAATAATATACAAGAAAAAAATCAGAGACATTTTTTATGACCCTAGAGCAGAGAAGTAAGCAAGCATGATTGGCAGGAGAGAGGCCCTGGAATAAGCTGAGATCTTGATCTTGCAGTCATACTATTACTGTAAGAGCAAAGGCCCAAGGAGGGACAACCTCTGATCTAGAGAATAGAATCTCTGGGTAGACTCTCAGCATTCCAGTTGGGCTGTGTCAATTACTAGCCCAAGGGTCAATCCCAAGGGCAGACTCACCTGTCAGCCTTATTAAAAGGATAGGAAGAATAATTAGCCCTTTAATGAGATATTGTATTTTTCTTCCGAGAATCCACTTCTATTACAGTAAGTTACAGCCCACAGCCATGTGGCTTCCTAAGTCAACCTACTTTTCCTTTTCTTTTTTCCTCTTTTCTAGATATGCTTTCCTTAACAATGTGAGCCAACATTTAGGCTCTTTTGTTCTTTCCCTAAAGTCTTGACACCCTCCATTTTGTTGCCAGTCCACCATGTGTCTACCTCTAAGTCAATTTCAATGTCATGGCTTTTCCTTTCTCTCCTCATG
This sequence comes from Mastomys natalensis, assembly GCA_021653895.1. NCBI lineage: Eukaryota > Metazoa > Chordata > Mammalia > Rodentia > Muridae > Mastomys > Mastomys natalensis. The sequence continues at coordinate 1,355,892 of JAJTUV010000007.1, forward strand.
ATAGTTGCTGAGGTATGAAGTTCTCCTGCTCTGGGGTTTATCTCCTTTAAATTTTAATAATAATTGTCATTAGCTTCCATTTGTGTCCATACCTGATTTCTTTTTAAATAAGACTTATAATCCCCAAGAGATGACCCCAAATTTCCCTGTATCAATGTGGTTGTAGTTCAAGTCCAGTCTCTACTTCTTGGCTCTTGGGGATCATGGCAGTTTCCTACCTTTCTGAGCTACAGTTCCTTAATTTGCAAACTGACATAACAGTCAATGTACTGCAGCTTTCCAGAGTTTGTTGCAAGGGCCAAATGCAGTAGAGATTGTGAGCATCTTTGAACAGTACTAAATAAACGTGTGGAATCTGAGGCATCCCTGGTATGGTACATCTCTTAGCATGCTCTAGTCTCCTCTCCTGAGAACTTTCTCTATGACTATACACTCAAACTCACTGAACAATGGCTGGCTCACCTCTGCACCCATGTCGGCTGAGATAGGTTTCAGGATGTCTCCTTCAGATGCTGGTACATTTGCTGGATCCCCTCACAGATAAACATCCCTGAGGGTCTGCAATGTCTCAGCAGGCTAATGTGTGGCTCCAGGTAAATAAGTCATGATTCTTGCTCTCTAGAAATAGTTAGCTCTAGAAGCTCGGCTTCTATCAAGCTAGTAAGCCCTGACATGACATACTCTCAAACACTGGTATGAAGTTACAGCTGCACCTTCATGTTGTCACATCTATATGATGCTGTTCTTTCAGACAGTCAAGGAATCTTATTTCTGTGGTTACTATCAAGGCCACAATCATTTATCCAAATTCATAACTATATTCTAGTCTATATTCTATAACTATTCTCATTTATCTCTTCCTCATTCAAAGCATTAAGGGTCAGTTCTCACCATTGCCCTTAGACAATATCTCTTAGGTGTCTCTCCATTTCTCAAGGAAAAGCCACAGTCCATGCTCATGACACTGCTTTGGATGCTGGCAGCAACTTGTAGCTTCTCTTGTCCCTCTATGTCCTGCTTCCCACTCCCACATCTAAACCCCTAACCCTGACCCCACTGTAGTATGTCATTGAAGGGGTTGCCAAGTAAGTTTTCCTCCTGTGACTAACCTGACCCACAACCACAATTTGCCACTGCTCTAGGTTTCTTTCCCACTTACTTATACAGTCTAGATGACATTATTACATAGGCTTATGTGGTGACATAAAATGAACTCCTCAGTGGCCAAGAAGTACCGGAGGGAACAATGGTGAATTTTAATGAAGGTGGCTGATAAACAGGTAGACTAAGGAAACAGTGCCATCTGACACATGGTGAAAGGTGCCCTTTACAATAGTCTCCAAGGCATCAAGAACCATGGTAGATTATCTCTCATGACTGGACATAACAGAAGAACAAAACAAAGCTAGAAGCTGTCTGGGATGGTCTCCCTTCTGCTAATGGCAACCGATTTGTAGCAGTAATGAGATATTAATATTGTCAAATATCAAATAAATAAATCCTTTTAAAAAAAAAAAGACAAGTTACAGCTCGGAAATTTTTCAGTTTTTCTTATTGCGAAATCAATACCCATCAGCAGTTTGAAATTAAGGGCAAGATTAGGCCTCAGTTTTATACATGCCTTATTGTATTCCAAAAGCTTTCTACTCAGTCAGATAAATCTTCTTTAAGAGGATTAGGAAACTTTCATTATCTTTATCTAACCTGAACTAACACCAAGTCTGAAAAATTAATCTATAGACTGGACAAAAGCCGATAGCTGCTGGGAAGAGAGCAGACTTTGGCTTCTTTCTCACTGAGTAGGAAGAGCAATGGGGCAGCTGCATCTGTCCCCTGAGGATTCTGCACTGTTCACCAGAACCAGCAGGAATGCCCTTGCCCAGCTCATGCTCCTGGCCTCTTGATTAATGAAAAGTCTCTTGTGTGGAATATTCTGGTAGCAGGACACCCTTCTTCCTTCAGACACCTGCTGGCTTGCCTTTGTATTCCAAAAGCTCCCAGGAGGCCAGACTTACAGAGGCTGGACCTTGGATGTGAAGAATGTGAGGAACTGATTTCTAGAATAGTAGAAGTTGCTACCCATGTGCCTCACCTCTCAGACTCTCCCGGAGTGATCACAACAACCCAGGTGACATTCTATGTTTCCATATCACATAACAGGAATTTCCCAAAGTACAGAGGCATCATCTTGAAGCTACTCCTACGAACCCCATGTGGCCTGTCTCTGCACTCACATGCTTATATGTTTGTCTCATTCTGTTGATGCCAATAGCTTTGTTCTGTTTGATTCTGCTACTGTACAGCACTTGACATTTTTTTTCCATTTAAGCACCACATCCTCTGGATGTGAAGACATCTATACTCTGAAACCCATGGAGGTATCACCTTCAAGGCTGAGGATCATAGTTCTTGTAGACAATCAAACCCAAGTGACAAGCAGATGTTAGAACATTCCAACCCATCTTTGATCACTAATTTCATCCAGTGCTTCCACTATCCTTTGAGAAGGGACATGTCTGTGCCTTTAGTTCCATATAGCAAGCAATCTTGAGTCTCAAAGCAGTTATCTTGATCCAATCCCTTACCCTCTCTCTGGTTGGGTCACTTTTGTTGAAAGCAGCAACATCTGTAGATGCTGATTCCAAGACAAACATCTTTGAATCTCTAAAATCATGTGAGGTAGAGATAAGAGCCAATAGATTGGATAGAAGCCAAGTTTTAGTACTGTGTGTCTCTTAGCCCTTGAGGAAGACAAGTTATAACTGACATATCTCTGGCCCAATATATCCATTGAAACTTATATCCACAGATATGTATAATGAGCTGGTAATGGCTGTGCTGTCCAAAGGAAAGAGTGGGCATGTGAAACAGAAGCTATTGAGTGTGAAAAAAATGTTAACTCCCATCTACTGTGGTCTATGAAACCAAACGAAATAAGTTATGAGTTACATCTTATTTTTCAAAATCATCCTGGCTCTAGAAGAATGGTGAATATATTTCATGATCTAAATGTATAAAAAAAAAATCTGTTGAGTCTATAGAAGATTTAATTGGATAAACTGAAGTTGATAATGACTAAACCATACAGAGATCCCCTTTCTGACAGCCCAGTAGATGTCTCTCAGACATTGCTGAATACTTTGAGAGAAGTCCACCTAAGCTTCCATATGCTGCAGAAATTATGTCATTGGGTGATGGAATTCTCTTTGAAAGTTGACTCTTACCATAATAGCATAATAATATTTTAAGCAGTGGTAGTGATTGGGATAATTCAAAACAAGTTTATTTTGATTGCTTGCCTTGCCTTATCATGGTCTTCAGATAACAGATCTGCAGACCTTTTGAACTCAATATATTGTATCTAGCATTGAGCTAAACTGAGTCAGATTTTTAGAACAATAGACAATGATACTGAAGAACTCTTTCTGCTCCTTTTAACCGTATGAGCTTATTTCTGACCTGGCAATATCATTATGATAAGCTCCCTCTTGGCTCCATTCTGGGACTGGAAGGAAGTATAAACAGCAGGAATGTCAGAGAGAATCAAACTGGCTAGAGCTCAGTGTCATTTCTAGGACTCCTATGGCCAGTTTCACATTAATATTAGCCTTTTTAAAAATGAAACAAGCCTTAGAGAAATAAAGGCTTCTGTGATTAATACTGCATTTATCAATGTTTGAATCTTCCACCAGCTTCAAATGCTAAGTTTCTTAAGAAAGTTCGGCTGTATAGGAACAAAAGCTTCCTGGTGAGAACAAAGTGCCAGAGGAAAAAAGTTGAAAAATTTCTAGAAGAAGATTTAAAATTCTCAACCTGTGGATTTAATAGAGAGAAGTGAGCTTTTGTGTCTATATATAAACACGAGGAATAATATTGCATTTGCAGTCCTTTTCCAAATAAGCATCCGCCACAGGTCTAGCTGTAACTTACCTTGCACTATGAGATGGACGCGGGAGGTTTTGGGGTGATTGTCTGTCTGGACAGAGCAGGTGTATGGACCTTCATCATACACATCCACATTCTGGATCATGATACTGTATTGGGTAGGCGTGTTGACCAAGATGATTACTCGAGGGTCTATGGACCACTTGTCATTCCCAGCATAGAGGATTGTGCTGCGGTTTAGCCAGGCTACCCTGGTGACCCGATCATCTATGGTACACCTGTGAGGAATGTGGTGAGAGGATGGAGAGGTGAGGAGGAATAGAAGAGAGGAAAACAGAGGGGAGATGGGAGAGAGAAGAGAGGGAAAGAAGAAGAGAAGGAGAGAGAGGAAAGAGAGACAGGAGGAAAGGAGGGAGGGAGAAGGGGAGAGAGATATATTATACATGTGTTTTTACATGGCAAGGAGAAAATGAAACAGCAACAATACTTTAAAAACAGGTAATCAATTATTAATGAAATTTCCTGAATACAGTCAGAAGTTTGAATCATCCAGAAGAAGCCATGATACAAAATCATTTCTCCTTGATTTAGGAGCATATTGTGTGAATATCTTGCCTGCACATGGCTTTTCCTCTTACTTTACCCTCAGGCTTATCTGAAAATTAGTTTATATTTTTTGAGCACATTTACTACATTGCGGTAGCAAAGGCCCAGAGGCACAGAGAACAGAAAGTAGATCAGTATTTCAAATAGGTCACAGATAATCCATGAGCAAATACTTAACTTGTAGTTAATCAAGACTTGAACTTATTTACCTCAGACCTCCCATGTGCTGATAATCTCCTTGTGCCCCTAAGCTGCATGAAGCCTGCAAAGATGGGGATCATATTCACCTCAAAGATCCAGGATTTCCTCAAGAGCTCCCAGCTACTTCTGAGGATTTTAGGGAAGGCACAGTTCTCAATAGTGTCCCTCTTCCTCCTCCCCACACCCCATGACTGCACCCTGTAATCACAGAGAGCCCCTCAACATGAGAGGCTGGGAATGCAATGACTATTGCTTGTCATTGTCTATGTCCTGCAGTTTACCAAGCACCAAGGGAGAGAGATAGTTGTGCCTGCAGCTGGGGAAGAACACAGGCAGCTATGCCCAAGGAGCTACAAATAGATACAGAAGGACCCAGAATGCAATGTGGGAATGAACATGCTCTGAGGGGCCAACGGTTTGCATACCCACAACCCATTGCAGGACACTCACAGTAGACATTGTGGCAGAGCTGTTGTCCTGGCACTGACAAGAGGCAGGCTAGTCTGTAAACTTTCAGGTAAGAAAACCCCGGCTTTCCCCATAGTCTGACTAGCACTGGGTTGGGTACAGAGGTGATCCAAGAGGTTGAAGAGATAGATGAGCTCCGAAGAGCACAGATGGGAAAAGAGACCAGCCTCTGTCAAGTTCAGGAGCCACAATAAATGAAGGTGACAAGGAACAGAAAGGTTCTAACTTTTATTTGGTGCAGTTTTGTAACCTTCAGTGTATCAACAAACTGATTTAGTTAAACCATAGCTTCAAACAGTCTACATTCCTCTCTAGAAAGCAATTCATCCACTTGAAAATAAAACATCCCTAGAATTTATTTGATGGGGAAACAGAGAGATAGAGAGGAAAGGAGGGAGGGAACGAGGGAGAGAGGGAGACAGAGAGAGCAAGACAGAGAGAGAGAGAGTCCCTATGTGTTAGTGGAATTTAAACATTTAAACATTTCAGTTTTAGTTTTTTCATAATCTATCCTCAAAATTCATGAATAAGCTCTTCTCTAAAAGTTGCAAGTGTATATTGTTCCTTTTTAAACTTGAGACTAGCCTCCTTTATATGTCCTCAGCAGTATGCATTTTATGCTTGAAAACATTTTATTGATCACCTATCATATTTATGTGTAACAAAAATATATAGAGATTGAATTTCAAATTTTGTTTATGTCCTTTGGCTATAAAACTGTAAGTAATAATATTTGCTTTTAAAATGAGTTACCACCACAAGTATAAAATTGACAAAACAATATAGATGTGCTTCACATTTTAAGTAATAATTAACCACAAAAAGTTAACTTGAATTGTAAATACAGAGCTTAATCTCATGGGTAAGCCTGGTTTTTCATTCTACAAATTAAGAAATCATTTACTTCTATAATGAGATAACATTTAGGATCAATTCTTTTCTACTTTTGCTTTTAAAGCAACCTTGTTAACAGAATCACAAAAATGGCAATAAAAATCTCCTATTACAATGCCACTACATTCATTGAATGCCTTCCAAGATATATGGCAAAAACTACACAGTAATATAGCCTCAAAAATTATTTTGATAATCGCATAACTGACAGTTCAATTAGTTGTTCTTTCGGTTTCTTTTAAAGCAATGAATTGGAAAATACCTGACTTGCAGTGGGGTTTCTAACCCAATGTTATTTTCAGACAGCTTCACACTATCTGGACAAAGTGTACTGACAACATCGTACCAGGACCCCTCCAATGATTATAAATGGCATATTGTCCTTTCACTAGAAACATCTGGTTTAACTCACTGTACTCAAAAATACTGTTTTCATATGTTAAATCATACTGCCTTCTATGAAAAGCATCTCTTTGAGCTCTGGCTCACAGGCAGAGGACTCATGGTGTTTTCATGAATTTGTTCGTGCTGAAAGAATGAGACTTTTCTGCTTGATTATTGTGGACACTTTATCGAGGATAATGTGCTATTGGAAAGTGCCATGTGATAAAGATAGTAGAGAAAATACTGTCTCCTGGATGATTGAGACAGGGGCATAGTCATAAGAGAAAGAGTCCAGTCATAGATACTCTCTCAAAGAGAATAGATATAGGGAATTAGACAGCTTAAAATCCAGAATTCCTCAAAAACTCTTATTGTCTTTATATGGTACCAGCAAATTACCAGCACTGTAGCAGAGAAATGTGATTTAATATTTATCAATCAAAACCCGTGTTTTCAGGTAAGCACACAACCCAAGTATCCTTAGAAGAGTCAGGTGGCCCTTGGATACATAGATCTCAGTGAGAGCAGCCATGCTTGCTTTACTTGCTCCTCAGCTGGGTCTCATCAGTGGACACAAAGTACAAATAGAAAAGAGTATCTGTGGAAAGCCAGAGAAAGCAGTTCTTAGAACCTACAGCAACAGAGAAACTCAGTGGACTGGTAGGCTTGGCAGAGGAGAATAGTCTTCTGCATGATGGCTCTTGGCTCCTGGCTTCTGGCTTCCCCCTAGTGCCATATGACTCTCCTCTGCTTGGTCCCCTGAACAGTGGAGTAAAGAACTCAGGAAGGATTGGAGCAGTAGGCTTAAGTGATCTTCTAAACCTCTGCTCCTTCCCTGCTCTTTGATGTTATGAGCTAGATCCTCTTTAACAGGAAGCACGGAGGGGGCCATGTTTGATGTTAAATAAGAAAAAACTACCAGTCAAGGTGAGGAAGGTTAATAACTTTCTGGTGTCTTGATAACTCGTAGACATGTAAAATATGTACAGTCCAAGCCAACGCTACTTAGTAGTCCTTGGTGGAACAGAACTTATTAGAACTCATTTGTAAATGGCCCTTAAAAGTAGAGCTGGCTGGCTGTTCCTCCAGGAGTACTTGTGAGAATTTATCATGTACTAAGATAACCATTCCACATAAGGATCTTCAAAAAACCATCTGCAACCCACAGTTCAAAGATAAAGGCAGTTGAGGCACAGAGATATTCAGTGACTAGTCTTAAAGTATGGAGAGGCCAATCAAAGCAACTGAGACCTAGGCCAGCCATAATGTACTTCCTGATTTGAAGCTTTGAGAACCTCAGGACTGAGGTTAGAAGCATGTGGCTGGCTGTATCTAACCACAGTTTTGCAAATCTATAGCACTTACATTTTTCATAAGCGATAAAATAATAAGAGGAAAAGAAAGCCATTTAGTGCAATATTTTATGTGTCCTTAGGCCATCTATTGTATGAGGTGAGTGGGTAAAAATAAGAATCAGGGTGAGCCAAGAAAGTGTCTGGAAGGGATCTTGGGGAAGCAAAGGCTACTCTTCTAATCCACTGTGTGAAGTAAGGGATCTCTAGAATTGGTTTTTGTTAGTATTCTTTGCTTTTGTTTTGCATTTTCAGAGGTGAGGCTCCAAACATACAGCTGAAAATAGGGGTTTCCAGAGTTGGTAAAAAGAGGAAAACAGGCCAGTCAGGCCTGCTTCCTTTAACTTTCAACAAGATAGCTGGCAAGACCTGAGACTTTGCCTGTGGAAAACTCCCCCACTCCTGCCCTGGGGACTCTCCCTTGAGAACTAGACCAGGCACTATTCTGAGCATACAGAGTGCTTTTGCTAAAAGTACCAACTCCTCACTTGAAGCACAAGATGACTAAATGTTAAGTGGAAAGCTGAGCACCTCTGTCTTTGCTTTGATCTCCTCTATTTTTAATCACCTGCTTACTTCTGCAGAGAAGCATGCCCATTGATCAAGTCATGTTTGTGGAGAAGCCATTGGTACCTACTCAGTATCCGTCCCCTTCAAGCTTGAAGAAATAGGCAACAAGAGTTGGGTATTGTCAGCTTTTTAGAACTTTCTGTGCCAGATTCTCAAATACTCTTGAACTTCTCAGGTCATTGTCCTAAAAACTATAGTTACCTAAGGTTCCAGGAACAACAAAGGCTCCCAGGCCAGCCTACCTTCTGGATGAGAGCAATTACTTCCATTTTCCAGACTGAACATTAGAGAAGCAGCAATCACCTCCTATGAACGAGGTTGACCCTTCAATCAGTAAGCATTTCTTCAGACCTCCATGCAGAAGCAGACTGAGACAAGGAACATTCACAGAGACAGTACCTCCTCAACTAGGCATGCTTCTTGTTCCTCAGTCAACTCTCCTATTTAAGCTTAAGTTCATGGCAGGCACCTGAAGACACAGTCAGAGCACTGGACCCTCTTATCTGATCCTTTTCCTTTGTACTGATGAAACCTCTTCTTGTGCTTTTTATCATCACTCATGGAGTTAGATGCTTACAGGGGTAAGCAAGCCTATTCTGTTAGGGCTACAGGCACTAGACCTTTTATCTTGAAAACATTGTTTGTAACACAGGCTAGAACTGTTGTCAAAAGACTCCATTTCCTGAAATGCAAAATCTGCAAATTTTAACATTTTTATCTTCTTTATCCTCATCTTTTATTTTATATTTCACCTCTGAGAATGCAAACATAAAAACGCCATCATTCAACTGGTACTTAACAAGCACCTACTGTATATAAGGCAACTATCTTCAGCTGAGTGAAGAGGCAAATTCCCTGCCTCATGAAGCTGCATCTAGTGCAAGACAAAGAAAACAGAGAGATACAAACAGATCAGTGCCAGAGACTGGAGCATGGGGTAAAGGGAACCATGGGGAGGAAAGGAGAGGGCTGTGGGGGTTGGGCAGATCTTGGGCAGAGTGGTGAAGAAATGTCCAGCTCGAGCCTGGATCAGGTGGCGAACCTTAACCACCCTAGTCTGAGAGCAGCAAGATGCTTATCTGAAAAGCATACCCAAACTAAAACAAGATTCCCTCATATACACAGAAGTCTGCAGGATATCTGAGATACCCGTGGACAGGGAGAACAAGTCTTTTAAGCCAGACTCATGGTGCATTTCTCCTATATTAATAGCTTTCTAAATGTTAATGTTGGCAGCATTGATGACTAGAATTTGAGGGAAAGGTGGCTTCACTAGAAAACGCCTTCATATTTCTACTATGTTGGAATCATACTTGATATGCTGATGTGAGTAGAAGGCCAGAAGATACCGCTCATGCTCTGATTCAGACCTGTCGTTCTAAATCTAAATTCTCTTGTAATGCAATGCTAATGCTGAAGATCTTCAAAGTATTTGTCAAATGTACACAGTTAAACTTCAGCGTTTAAAACAGTGGTTCACAACGGTCCTAATGCTGCAACTCTTTAATGTAGTTCCTCAGGCTGTGGTGATCCCCAACCAGAAAATTACTTTGATACTTCAAAGCTAATTTGGCTACTGTTATGAATCGCAATGTAAATATCTGAGAAGCAGGAGATCTGATATGTGACCCTGTGTGAGGGTCCTGACCCACAGGTTGAGAACCACAGATTTAAAGCTTCCTCTGCTGGGCTGTAAATAGCACGTGGATAAGGACAGCACTGGCGCTTCTTGTTCCGTGTGACATCACTTCCCACAGGCCACCTGGTATCCAAAAGGTGACCAATACCTATTTGTGATTTTAAAATGCCTGCAGTGTCACTCAATGTGGCATCAAAAGACCATTCATAGGGTAAACGGAATGTCTGTGGAGATGCTTGTCCCTCGGTGAGGTTTGTGCACTCTAGACCCAAATGCAGACACATATGTAAGGTCTCAGGGCATATATTTTGTGCATTTTTCAATCTAATTTTTCATTTATATTATAATTGGGAAAATGTAACGCATCCATAGTCTGGAAGTAGCATGGTAACAATTAGATTTAAATATTCAAGTTGGTACTTGTTTCTATTATCACTGTGCTACAGGGAAGTCCTTCCATTCTCTCAGGCTAATGAGGAAAATACAGAGGTGACTTATGGGGTCAGTAATACATTCCTGCCAAGTAAAACTCAATGAGATCGAGTCTGCTGTGTGATGAAGGTCCCTTAGGGTTGGGATGGGGAAGACTCAGCCATCCCATTGCATTGGTTAAATTGAAGAATGGTGGCCTATGGCTGTCAGTGTTGTGGTCCACAATGCAACTTGGAATCCAATTTTAATAAAATTTCATCTGTTTCATCAAATAAATATTGCAAATTCCAATTTTGGTATTTATGTGTGCATAGAACTTATATTTTAAGAATTTAGAGTCATGTAATGGAATATGCTGAAGGCATTTATATATAGTTTTACGATTCTATATAAACTTATTTTAAAATAATGTTACCACTGGGAAAACATGAAAATCACTTTTCAATTCTTGGACTCTACCTTTAATGTAATCTTCTACAGAGTCCTCAATTTAAGAAAAGTGGATAGAGGTAATGTGTTATATGTGAAGGTTCTGAATACACCTCTCGGGATTTCTTCCATTAATGTGCATTCCAATATTAGCTTCGTGCTTGTTTGCTTGTCTTGATTTTACTTTTTTTGCTAATTGAGTGTTAAGCAAATGTCCATTAAATAGACTCTTAATCTCTCAAACCTTACTACATCTCCTGATGTAATGCATCAAAATATGTTAATTCTACCAGCTGAAGAGATAGGAAGATCTTGCTTTAGAGAAGTCATAGAGTAACAATAAATGACTTTTCAGAGCAAAAGAACAGGAGAGCCCAAATAAAATATTAAATCAACTCCCAATGCATTCTAAATTGCAAAAGCTGTTCTCTTGGGAGGCTTTAATGTCTCAGTTATTTCTTGAGTTACAAATAGAGCTAACTCTAAAGCATCAACAAGACCCTAAATTATGAAAGGGAAAACCCTTTATGGTGCAGACAGTCAGAAATTCAACATTGGTAATGACTCCACTAGAGCTAATATTTGTGCTGAGATATTGGTTGAGAATATTCTGAGAGCCGCAGCAGAAGAATAGGGAGGAAATAAAAGCTTCTGAGAGAGGACTCAACCCCAAGACATCTAAACAGTGCAAGAGACTAAACTCAGAGACTGGCATGCACATGCATCATAAATGTCTTTTATAGTGGAAACTGGTGTCTCTCTAATACTACCTGGAGAGAAGGCATTACATTAGTACAGAAGATGTATGCTTTATGTTATACATGTGAGTATACATGTGTCTATGTATATGTGTGTGTTTTAGTCTTTATGTGTAGAAGGGAAGGAATGTATCCAGAGGAATGAATATATATATATATATATTCATTTATATATATGAAGTCATTTATTATTACTCTATGACTTCTCTAAAGCAAGATTTTCTTCATATACATGTGGGGTACTCCTGTGTCCTAACCTGAACAATGACAGTGGATATCTACCTAAAAACACAGAATACCTTTACATTCCATAGGAATGCCAATGTGCTGAGGAGCAGTTACACTATGAGTAATCTGACTGTCCACATTGGAGATATAGTTGTATGACCAAGAATCCCTCATCCTTTTGTTCTACTCAATTGGCATATGTGCTGATGAAAATGGTCTCATGGAATGGGAGTAAGCCATAATATAGAAGAAAAGAGATCTGCCGTTAAAATAAAATGTTATAGTATGGGTGAAAAGTATTGGATCTAAAACACTTAAGAAAAGATGATCAATCTGCTGTCCCCTAAGTGAAGAAAAATAGTAGAAACATGAGTGACCTTGTATTACAATAGGAAACCATGGAGACAATTGATGGCTTCTATTTTCTCCATAGTAGATGACAAAGTTGCCGGCTGAAAGCAAATGGGAGGCTAGAAATAAGGGGAAAAGGTCAAGAACAATTGAAATAACTATTATAGAAAATGAAAGCATAATTGCTAGAGAACTGTCCTAGGATTCACATGTTGTGTTGAGGTCCTTCATACAATTTGTCAAGAATTACAACTCAATACCCTGCCAGCTTTGTGCACGGTCTCCTGCAATGCTCAGCTTCAAGCACAGTACAAAAGACGGTATTCACCAACTGTTGGATCTGCCAGGTGATTAAATCAGAAGTCTAGTATTGAGAAAAATTAATATTTGCTGAGCAATAGCAGTGAAGATATCTGTGGCTTTTAGAGAGAATAGGGTAGGCGAAATGCATATGAAGTCTCGAGAAGTCCTAAAGCCAATGAGCCAGAATCAAAGAAACTACACATTACTAAAGTTGAAAGCTGCTAGCTAGCTGATATTCACTCTTTTCAGTGAACAGAAAGCCAGGAAGGCCATCTAGGTTGATCGTGACAATGCTGAGGGGGATGGCAGATATTGAGATTTCTTGATGAGCTTTGATGACACTTTTACAAGTAGAATATTTTGGAGCTAATGAAGGGGCTTGACACCAAACAAACAAGGTCTAGGCTACTTGTCTAGGCCCTCATAAAGGTATTTTGTTTAAGTTCTGTGTCTGTACTCTGTTGCTATGATCAACATTTATCCAAAATCATTAGGAGAGGAATGGGTTTATTTCATCTTACAGATTTGTATCACAGTCTACCATTGAAGGACGTAAATGCAAACTCAAGCAAGAACTGAAGCCATGGAAGAATGCTCACATTCAGGCAGCTTTCTTATACAACCCAGGTTCACCTGGCCAGAGACAGTGCTGCCAACATACGGTGCTGGGCCCTTGCCCCTCCAATATCAATCATAAATCGAGACAATCTCTCATAGCCATGTCCACAAACCAATCTGCTCAAGGCAATTCTTCAGTTGAGGTTCTTCTTCCCAGGTGACTCTGGGTTGTGTCAAGTTGACAATAAAAACTAACCAGGAAAGCTCTGAGAATGTCTATTTTCCCATTTGAGAAGTTGGGTAGGATTTTTGAGTTTATAGCATCATGCAGTGTTAATATGTGGACTGGAAAAAGTAATGCATGTGGGTGAACTGATTGTACCTGGCAATAACTAGAACCTGTCAAAGAAAACTCTCCCTCTTCAACCACCGTGGTCTAGGAACCTAAGCCTGTTTAGCCAAGTGTGATAAATCCTCTTGTTCATTTCCCAGAACTTCCAAGGTCATGCTCTTTTATTTTTCATTCTAGAAGGAGTGAATTTTAGCTGCACAGGTAATCTATGCCTGGAATCCCACCCCTCTAAGAGCTCGAAGCAGGAGGATAACAAGTTCAAGACCAAACTATATCGTGATACTCGAACTCAAAACAAGAACAATAGCTATTCTTAATAGTTATTCTTAAATAGTGATGATTTGCCCATGTGGTGTCTAATTGCCAGACAGATCTAGTCTCCTCATGAAATTAAGAATGAGCTTCATAGTTTTAGCATTAACTAGCAAACTGATGCATGCTTTCTCGGCTTGCCTACAGATTCTTTTCTACTTCCAAAAGATCCTGTTTTTTTTTGTTTTTTTTGTTTTTTTTTTTCCAATGTGTTCTTGGTTCATCCCATGTGGAGCTCTGGGATAAGGCTTCATTTCCCTGTCTAGTTTATTTTTTCAGTTGGAGGCAGTGAGACAACTCTAACTTTGTATTTTCATCAGGCCTCTTTCACACTGTGTTGACAAGAGCGGTGATGGGCTAGTTTCTAGATTGATGACCTGTGGTTGGTAAAATGCTGTACTCCTAAAAAAATCCATAATTGGGAAATCAATCAATACAATTGTGCACACCTGCAAGAGAATTCATTGGGCCAACGGGCCCTGATCAATTCTGCAGAAATGTCCTTGACTTAAACAGGTTTGCCTAGAAACAGGACCATCGTTAGCCTTGAAGAACTACTGTTCTCAGACCAGGTAGACTGAGGGAGAAATGTATCAGAGTCACACTGTCAGTGCAGACAGTTGTGTCGTGGAGGGATGGAACAAGGAGAGACTCACAGAGGGAGTAAACCTGGTCAGCAGCTTGAGAAAAAACAACGTCCGTTTACCTAAGAGCCTGAACAAAGACTGCTGGGCCCAGCACAACTGTGAAAATCATTTCAAGGGCCCCTCCTACTCCCAGAAGACACCACAAGCAAGTGGAACATATTTTGCCCCCAGAAAGAGATAGGGTTACATCTTAGGACAGATGGAGTATGAGAATAGATTTCCTGAAACATGTCATAGAAAGTACACTGGGTAAGTGCTTGGCATAGCATCATCTCTTCGAGAGCAGTCTGACTTTGGGAAATCTTCTTTGGCCCACCTTGCTCCTGACTGGATTAGAGGAGCTAAAGCACCAGCAAAGCCATTGCAAAACCAATAAAGCCTGGGAAAATACCATGCCTTTCAAGTTAACAGTGGGCTCTCTCTCCTTTACTACCCCAGCCCACCACTCTCTTCTGTGGGGCCCTGCTCCTGGCGGAAAGTGTGTGATTTCACAATGCATGGGGAGGATATTAGCCCCATGGCTGCCCACTTGTCTTTCAGAGATCTCCCAGGTGCTACCCCCTGGCCGGGCTGCAATGCTCCAAGAAGCCACCCAAAGCAATTCACAATATTTATTTGCCACCTGGCGCTCTTTCTTCCTTCCCACTTACAGCTTTAAAACCAGCCTCTCGATTTGTTCATTAAACTAGGCAAAGAAGTGAGCAACATGAAATTAAAATGTTTCCAAGCATATACCATTTTAATCCCATTCAATATATTATCCTGACATATTTACTCATGGCCATGTCTGTCTCAGTATCATCCATGGAAAAGTATAAATTAAAATTTTAAATTAAAAGCAGAGAGTCTGGGGAGCTTGATATCTTTTTGAAGAATGGCACGAGTCAGCCACAGGCTCCCCACATGAGCATCATGGGAGCAACGACTCCGGAACTTCAGAAATTACAGCTCATGGATTTCCCCGCAAACACCTTCCCACATATAATGTACGGGATCACAGAATCCCAAAGACGGCCTAAACCTCCCAGGTCATTCTTCTTTTTCCATTACCGCACATAAACAAACCCTTTCTCACTTACTGCTCAGGAGAAACCCAGAACTGCTAAGGGAATGATTTATTTATGAAGCCAAACGATACAGTGAAAATGGATTAGCTTGTTTTCTATCTGTAGGATTTCTAGGTAACTTGTGGGTTAACGAGAATAAATACTTTAATAAGAAGTTCCAGTTACAAGTCTGTAATTCACTAAAGACCAGAGCCTTTCCGGGCATCAAGTTTCTCACTTAGAAGTTAAATAATACATTTTTTAAAACTCATCATGTGAAGTGAATACTTAAGGAGATGAACCTTCTTAATACTCCTATTAATGGCTGAGGTCCACAGTGAACAGTCTTTGAGCATTAGCTCAACACTTTAAAAAGATGCTCAGATACAACATTGTTGATACTTATAACATTCATCTCTCATTCTACATATATGTCAGTTAAGATATTTGGAAAATTAAGTTGGACACACATCTTTTCTTTGATGCCATTTATAAACCATGCTGTCTCAAGTTTAGAAAGCAAAAATTGTTGCATATAAGTAATTGTGGCGGGTTGAATGGCCAACTAGAAGGCTGGCAGGTTTGTGTGGTTCATTCTGTGCTATCCAGAAGAGTCTATGTGTCTGAATAAAATTGTATTTAAGGTTTTCTTTATTTAAATAGATCCCTCATTAAACAGACAGATGGGCAGGGACAGATGGGGGAGGAGGGGTGGGCGATGAATTCGTCACCATTCATATAAGCACTTCTCCTGTATGTAGGATGTCAGCTCTGCCTGTTTAAAAATATATGTTATGTATTTTTAATAAGCCAATCATCTTCTCCAGAACAGTGGCTTATTTTATATAGATTATGCAAACTGTCTCTCTTAAAAAATAAAATAGAAGGCAAGCAAACTCTTTTCCTTGTGTCAGGAAGGGCCTAGAGAGATTCCCCAAGGGCAAGAAAGTCTCATGGTAAACTTTTGCAAATGCTGCCAGTTCAGGCCCAGGAGTTGCTAGTTTGATTTCATGTCATCCAGAGCCTGCACTTCTGGCTGCTAGCATCAGTGGAAAGGACAATGTTTAGCCCCTGAGTTCCAAAATTTCTCTGAGGAAAGCAGAAGAAAGAGCAGGAGGCTTTCCCCATGTGCCCATGTACTGAGGGAAGAGCAGCAGCATGTCCAAGGTAGTCCTAAAGTGTATGAATAGGTAACGGTAGAGCCAAGCAGAGTGTAGATGTTTAGTGCAGGCTGAGACTCTGTAGATACTTGTGACTCTAAGCAAAGGAGAGAGAGAGATGGGTTTCTGTATCATGGCTCTCAAAGAAGAAAGATACAGAGAGAGGAAAGGGAAGGGGGAGGATAGAGGGAAGCAGAAAGAACAAGTCCTTCAATTGGTTCCAAGTACATAACTGATGGTCCACAGAGGACGCAGCACCCTGTGTTCAATTTATGTGAAGGCTCGGTGTAATTATGCTCTTCCTGAGCTCATGTTAGTTACCAATTCCTATGAGTTTTTGACAATCCTGACTCCCCTGTGACACTTCCTTACTTTGCTATCCCACAGATCTGTCAGTGCTGTGGAAAACCTTTCTTCAGGCTGCCTTTGCCCTAGGTTAGTCCAGGCCTCCCATTTAATTTTTCCACACATACTTTGCCTAGCTCAAGTCCAGATGTGGGTGTTCTACCCACATTATCTATAGGAAAGCTGAGAAGAGCCTTGTTAAGTTAAGCCATAGGGTATTCAGGCCAAGTGGGGAATTACTCCTGTCTTGGCTCATTATAGTGAATAATAAAGGGATACTTATATGTGCATTTTGGTAAATTATTCATCGCATGCATAGGAGAACCAGACCAGAATATACATGAGAGGGACAACTGTCAAATCTGAGTTCCTAAAAAAATCTGAGCTCCTAAGTGTTTACAACAACCCTGTTTCTTCCCTCCTTAAAGATGGAGATCAGACTCACCTACTTCATCCCAGGCTCTGTGTGTAGCTCTCTGAAAAGCTGGTGCATTTTGTAAACTATTTGTCATCTTAGTGTAGCTCTAGAGTCACTTGAAACAATCTGAGGCTCTCAGTGGGACCTCTGCTTTGTGTTCTTTGGCTCTCATCAGGATATAATTGGGAGATTAAGAATCATTTCCAGGCCACGTCTTCTCTACCATCCCTACCCCCACTCCAGCCCTGATTACCCTAAACTAATGGTTGGTGAGTCCATTCCCATGGAAGGTATAATTCTTTACCCTTTCTGCCGTCCTCTGACACTCCTGCTTTCTCCTATTTAGGATAGAGATCTAGAAAACCTTTGTGAAGACATGTAATACTCTTTCCAATTCTAGGGAATGAACATAGGGAATAGAAAGAGTTGGAGGACCCAGATGTTCCTTTTCTAAGAAGCAAGAGATAGTATAGTTCTGCCTATATCTTCACTTGTAATACTTTAGAACATCATCATCATCAATGTCATCATCATTGTCATCATTGTCATCATTGTCATTGTCCTGTTAATACTCTATAATCATTCATACCTATTACCAATGAGAGTAGTGTCATTTAAAAAAGTGGGGTGATTTGTCCAAGATACTTGTGACAAATGACACTTGGCTCATTCCTTGCCAACTGCTGCCATCCTTTGTGATACTGTTGAGTGTTAGTTGAAAACTCTTCCTGCTCTGGAGGGACACTGCCAAGGCCTACAAGTGATGTTTCACAATCAACAGAGGGAATGCACCATGAGGATGAGGGTGAGGGTATCACAGAGGGTCAACGGGGAGAAATAAATGAAAGAAGTCCATAGGGCAGTGGGGTTTCAGATATCAGAGAATAGCCCTTTGGCTGTGTGCTGGGTAGTTATTTGCTAACATAAACCTAGCCATGTCTTAGAAGAGAACCCACAATTAACAAAATGCCTTCATAACATTGGCCCATAGGCAAGACTATGGGACATTTTCTTAACTAGTGATTGATGTGAGAGGACCCAGCCCATTGTACATCTTTGTATGTACCAGAAAGCAGACAAAGTAAGCCATAAGGAGCAAACCAGACGCAGAGTTCCTCCGTGGCTTCTGCTTCAAGTTTCTGCCTACAGGTTCCTGCCTTGAATTCCTGCCCTCAATTTCCTTCATGACTGACTGTAAACTGGATATGTAAGCTGAATAAATCTTTTCCCACCCAGATTGCTTTTGCCACAGCAATAGAAACTCTGAGACATACTGTCTTGAAATGCACTGTAGAAAAGACACAAGAGTTTCTTTTTAGTTCTTGTTAGTCATAGGAACCAAAATTCTGAGCACCAGCTGCAGAAGCCAGTGAAGAACAGGAGGCAGTGCTTAATGCACATACTGGATGTGTGTTGCTTCCTGGTCTAGTTTATATTGTGTGTGTGATGTTCTTGGTAGAAACAAAGAAGATGGGGATCCCTGCTTTAAGGGAGGACAAATTCTTGATACTTTTGGGGGTACAGAGTTTTCTGCTCTGGTCTTTGGGTATGGGGAACTAACTATGCTTCCAATTGGAACAAAGAACTTATCAGTAACTACTTAGTTCTCAACAGGGACAATTTTCCTACCCATATTTTCTTACCCAATAATGACTTGCCAAAATGGAAATGTTATTTTTTTCAGAAGCAAAATTTATCAAAAAGTAAATAGAAATTCGCCAAAAAGTGAGCCCAGAGAGTAGTGGTTCTAAAATTCTGTTCCATTCTATAGCAGCCCACCTTTCCACTCTCTTTCCCTTCCTCACCCTCTCAAAGGTAATCTATCATAAGACCTCTTTTATAAAAGCTTCCCATATTCTATCCTTTTCCAATTGACCAGTATTGTGAAAATCTCTATTGTAATCTTATAGGTAATATATGGGTGAAGAGACTCCTTCAAAGTGTTTAGATAAAGCATACAAGCTCCGACAAAGCCAGATAATAACCCAGGCCAGAAGGTTTCCCCTGAAGGAATCTAATTAAGAACAAAGCAAATGTACATTAACATTCTCCTCCAGCTAGCCAGTTCACCTCTGAAAGTATTTTATTGTTATAAATCTGAGAGAAGCCTTAGTGTTAGGGCGAAAAGGGGAAGCAGAAACAGAGAGAGCTAGGGAGGCTTCAGGGTTTGCTGTATTGGAACAGCCATGGATGGAGCCAAAATTAAAACCTATCTGAAACAGTCCTATATGAAGTCTCATGAAGCTGAGCATGGCTCAGCAGATGTCAGGGGAGGGAAGCTGGCCTTGCCACTAAGGCTGAAATTTTTTGGCAAAGTGAATGGCCAGCAATTAATCAAACAGGTATTTTTTTTTTATTTTATTGTGTTTGTGTTTTGTAAATGGAAACTAGGTTAGTTTGACTTGCTGGTCTTTTGACAGGAGAAATGTTATCAAAAATTCATGTATAACTCAAGACCCAAGACAGGAGATCCCTCTTATAAATAAAATCAAGCACACACGTTATAGCTTTGAAGAATGATAATGGCTGATTTCTTCATTAAAGTTTATTATATTGTTAAAATCATAGGAGTCCACATAGATCATTCAGGAAATGTGTGACAGATGTTTATCAAACCACTAAGCAACTCCTTCTGTCATGGAGCAGGTAGAGTTTCTGCAAGGCTTTCTTACATGAGGTTATAAGAGGTTAGAATCCCCATCTCAAATGCCCAACTGCCTCTCCTAACTCTCCCATGAGGAACATAATAAATTCCACACTCCTTTCCCATCCCAGTTCTCCACACTCAAGGATGAAGGAGATGATGCTATTCTTCAATGTCACCTCATTTTGATCTCAAGATCTTCCCTTTACTACTGTCATAGGCCCATTTCATATCATCTAGTTCCCATTGTATGATTAGAAATAAAGCTTGCAAGAAGACAAGTCAGCTTCAAAAGGGAGTCACCCTCATAGAAAGTATGATTTAGTGGTTTAGGCTTTGCAATGTTTAGAAATTTGAATATAGATATTTCAATTTTTTGAATGTGTAAAAGGTTCTACCCTGACAATTTACAAAAGGGATGGAAGTATGCACACACACAAACACGCACATGCACACACACATGCACAAGCACATGATGTGTTGTTTCAATATTACCCTAATATCCACTAATAAAATGCTTACTTCTGTACCTAAATGCATTCTAGAAAAAAAGAGCACATTTCTATTCATTATTATATTTAAGTTTATAGTCAGAGAAATTACTTCAGAAACCAACCTGGAAAATGAAGATGAAAACTATCTGGCTTCATATGATATAACTAGTGCATAGAAAATCCTAACGTACACATTGAGGGAGGCAGACCAGAATGAATATGGAAAGTTCATGAAAATTAGAAACACAAAGTTAATATGATAAAAATGTGTCTCTATTAATTGACAATGAAAAATTTAAAACTAATTCTATTTATAATAGCATCAAGTGAGTAAAACTAACTGAACCAAAATTTAAAATTAGAAGTATAAAATTTATACTCTAAAAATTAAAATTTACTAATGAAATAAATTAAGAAATGCCAAAATTTAAAAAAGAATGACATCAAATATTCAAGAAGAATGGAATTGTATATTATCAAAATGACAATATTCTCCAAGTCAATTTCTATATTTAAAGTGGTTCCCAAAGAAACTCCAGATAGATTCTGTTTTAAAGTTGGCAATAGGAGCCTAAGAAATTGAACAACAAGAATAATCAGAGATTTGAAAATGAGAAATTCTTATTGTAAAATTTATGGTAGTGAAGAAATATAGGATTGGGTTAAGATAACTTATAGATTAAAAGAAAAAACTGGAGTTCAGAAACTGTCATATTTATTCATTTATTGTGTGTATATGTATGTGTGTCTGTGGAAAAGCATGCAGGTGCTTGTACAGGCCAAAAGATGGTATTGAATCCCTTAGAACTGAAGTTAAAGCCACTTTGAGCTTTTTCTATGTGTTGTGTGAATTTAGTTCTTCCATTCAGCTATAAACCCGCCACTCTGCACAATCCTCCCACTTCTGTCACATTTATTATCAGTTGATTTATTTGACAATGGTGCCAACTCAATTTGGAATATGGAAGTAACCATAAATATATAGTGCTGGATGTATGATAGCCCACATGCATTTGAACTAATGTTGAATAGTAGCATACATTTAAAAACAACTCAGTACAGACTTGTAGATGTGTAAATGTGATGTTAAAATTTTACATGTTTAGATACTAATGAGTACATACTCATTGGGATTGTTGAATTAAACAATGGTTTCTTAACTAGTGCAAAGTACAAGCACTAGTCACTAGGGCCAAATTATCAGCGCTAATGGACTTTATCAATTTGAGTGAGAAAGAACCATCCTAAAAGTTAAAGCTAGAATGCGTGTGGTCCTATCACTGTTTAGATCATCCAGGAATGCCCGCGCTAGGGAGGTAGACTGGGTGTTAACTTATTGGCTAAAGCAATGTACCCTACTAGAGTATTGGGCCTTCTCATAAGTTTCATAGATAGATGATAAGAATATGTAAGAAATGGAAATATGCTTATCAATATTTACAATTTATGTCTTGATAATTATATTGTATTTCTAGTCCCTGTAAGAATTTACAAGCTCAAAAAATAAAAAATACAATGATTTGAATATTTTAAAACTTGTTATATGCATTGTCCTAAGATGTTAAAATTGCCAGTTAAATAAGAAGATAAGTTTAGCTTCCACTGTTCATCAGTTGAATTGCAAATTGAGCTATAATTCATATGCACACGAAACCATACAGTAATATACACATGGAAGATAAAAAGACAGTGGGGAAGAGAATCAAGAGGTAGGTAAGAAGACAAAAGTGGATACAAGGAAAAGAGCAAAGGAAGACAGAGGAAGAGTAAAGAAAGGCAGGGAGAGAGAGAGAAAGAGAGAGAGAGAGAAAGCAAGAGAATGAAAGAAAGTGACAGCTATTGTTGTGTTGTGTAGTGTGTTGATGTGCACACACGAGAGAGAGAGAGAGAGAGAGAGAAAAGAGAGAGAGAGAGCATAAGAATAAGAGTAGCGAAAGTTATTACCCACCACTCCTTTTTACATCTATATTAGATATGCTAACCATTTATTCAATAAGATAAGTACAGGAGATACATTTGGGAGAAAGAAATCAAAACCATTTCTCTTGTTCATATAAATATTCATTATATGATTGTTTTTGTAGAAAATGTGAAACAACTGATTTATAAAAAATTCTGAACTATGAGCAGTTGCATTAAGGATATAAAGTAGATTTAAAAAAAAAAAAAAAAGAAGAAACACTTTTCCTAAAAGCTTCCTGACTAAGTATTAACTGAAATTTAATGTATGATATTATTTATATTAGTGCCAGATGAAATATTTTGCACCAAATATACAAAATATGCAGAAAATAAGTAAGGAACTAGTAACCTGATGTAAGAAATCATGGACTCACTAAATAAATGAGATATTTCACACTGGCACAGAAAGACTCAATATTGTTATGGTTCCATTTCTTTCCAACTTGATCTATAGATTCAATGCAATCAATCCCAAGCAAAAGCCCTGTGAGTTGCTCTGTAATTAATGACAAACTGATTTAAAATCTTTACGGAAAGGAAAAAAGACACAAAATAGGAAACCCACCATTGAAGGAGACAAATGAACTTGGAGGACTGGCACTAACTGACTTCAAGATCCACTACTACTTCAGTAACCAAAACAGAGTGGTGGAGGCAAGAGATTAGACATAAGGTCAGTGATGCTACACACAATGTGAAAACATCTCCTTCTGCTATCATGTCCAGGCTTATACAATAAGCTCTGGTTGCTCAGTTAGTAGCTGTGCAAAGTATCAGATGACTGCTATAGTATAATGATTTCATGCAATTCCTACACACTAGGCTAATACTATATCATGATGCCTATAGCATACAGCACTCCATCTCATCACATAAGCTGTATCATCTCTCATCATTAAAAGAAGGGTAAATAAGTAAACCAGTATTTTGAGAAAAAACATATTCACATTTTATTATAGTCCACTATTAGAATTATTTTATTTTCTCATAAGTTATTGTTGGTAATATTGAACCTTTCCTATAAAACTTCATTATGAATTGTATTTCATTATATATGGTAGGTATTGGGAGAAGCAAAGTATACCTAGGGTTCAGTGTGATCTACAGTTTCTGGCATATGCTGGAGGGTATTTCAGAGTCTGTTCCCTGAAGGTGAGGAGGGACTACTATATAGCCAATTTTTAAGATGGTTTTGCAATTCTTGACAATACAAAACTAGCTTATACCATATAATGCTCCAATTGGCCTCATTACTTTTGTCCCCAAAGAGTTATATCATGTCATTCAAATGCTGAACACGAATATTAGTGACAGCTTTAGTTATAACTGCCAAAACATATAAGGAATCAAGAAGTCCTTAAGTAGGCTAATGAATAAAGAAGTCATGGTGTATCCACATAACAGAATATCATTGAACATTAAGAAGAAATGAGTTTTCAAGCCTATTAAAGATGTGGTGGTCACTTAAATGGATACCAGCAACTAAACATGACAATCAAAGGGCTATATATTATATGAATCTAATTAGATGACATCTTGGAAAAGGCAAATCTATGAAGATAGTAAAAATATCAGTAATTGTTTGAGGTGGGAGGGATGAGAAAGCAGAGCTCAGAGGGTTGTCAAGCTGTGAAGCCAGGTGTGTGATTCAATCATCATGGATGCATGTCAACTTACATTTGACTAAATCCATGAAATGTGAACACCATGGATATAGTCTAATGTATACTCAGTGTCACAGTGGTGCCATGATCTTCCTCAGTTAAAACAAATTAGGAGTGATACTCACCCTCTGTGCTGTGTACTGCCTTGAAACTCTCTGGCCCCCAACAAGAACAATCTTAGCAGAGAAAGCTATTTTGATGACAGAATTCCAGAAACATAAGCTGAATCAACTTTTGCTTTGTGTAAAGTACTCACTCAGTAGTATTCAATTGTAGCAATGAAAAATATCTATTGTGCCATATGAGCCAGCAATTACATTTCTGGGTATACACCCATAGAAATGAATACATAGCTTCACACAAATCTAAACATCATATCAGGCATTTTTTTTCAATGAATGGGTGATAAGAAGAATAAAAGCATGGTAAATCCACACAGCTAACTATTGTTTCAGGCATAAAAGGCATACACAAAGTCAACAGTACAGTCTTCAACATTGATGAATCTAGAAAGCATCATGTTGTATGGAAGAGACAATAACTAAGGACCACATAGGACATGGTTGCATTATGTGCAGTACAGAATGAGTAACTGTAATTTATTGAGATTGAAAAATAAAGGTAGGAGAGGTATGGGGAACTACTACCCGCTGGTATGGGGTGATTAATGGGGCTGGTGTGAAAATGTGAAATAAGTGGTTGTAGAATTCTATGTCTATATTAAAGTACACACTTGCTACATGCTATGTAAACCATTCCTGAAGACAAACAATAACAGCTACCAGTCTCCCACCCCCCCCAAAAAATTACCAAACCTGTTAACAGAGAAGAAAACATACATATACAGTTAAGAATGATGTTACTGAAAGACAACCCCATTGATCCTTTGATATTCAGGTGATCACAATGATGTGATGATTGGAAATGAGTTCTTGTATCTGGTGGTTATCCTCATGGTCTCTTGGGGCCAATGTAGGATGGGCAGTGGATATCCTGAGAAGGGCTTTTCAGTAAACTCATAAGAAGACTCTTTTTCATCCTAGGTCATTATCTTCCAAGTATCCTTTCCTTTAGGGATTCAAATGTCTTTTAAAACCCACATGAATTTCAAATGTGCTCAGCCCTGCCAGTTGGAATTTCACAAGTTGTGGCAAATTCAAGTGCTGTGAGCCACAGTGTTGGCCAAGGCATTGTGAAGTATGTGTGCTTCTCACCCAGCCCTAGGGGCTGGACTCTACATGCTACTGCTTAAATATCTGTTAGTATTTTAATAGGTCCCTCTCACATTAAGACAATTTGTATACTCAATAACAATCTTTTCTGGGTAATTATCAGCAATTCTTTCATCTAAGGAAATAGAACTAATGGGCAGGCTTGTTTCTCACATAGGAGAACTAAGCTTTGATGAGGTGTTAAAAGATATCCCCTAGGTTATCAGCTGCTTCTTAGTCCTGGTCCACATCATTTAGGCCAAGAATAAAAATCACAGGCCCAGAGCCTGTAAGAGCAAAGGAACTGCCCCATGTTCAGTCATAAGAAGACTCATGATCATGGCAGGTAGCAAGGTTACTCAGGTCAAACCAACTCTGTTCCAACCGTGGCCATTTCTAATTTGTAAATGCTAATTTTGAAGGTTTCAAGGGATTATTTTCTTTAGGGTCAACAATACAGATAACTATGTTGATCAGCTCTTTGTATTCCAGGAAAGAAATGGGTCAGTGTTCACTCTCAGGCCAGATTAGGCAAGGCTTTGATTGAGTTATAATGGCAGACATAGAAGCAGCCTCACCAGTAATGGTTGGTGGCAAGCTGCACTGGAAGTGAGGGACTCTGTGGCAGGAACTCCTGCTTGGCCTTGCATACTTTCTAGTTTTCCCTTCTACAGTCAGTGGCATCTTCTCTGATGCAAGCATTTCCAGTGGGGACTGCAGTGATGGTAGTGTGGGTGCTGGGGATTGATCCCCCAAACCACTGGCATCTCTTCAGTCAGGAATTGCTGTCAACCCACAGCTTCTGTTCCAGGCCCAAGAGACAATGCAGGGAGTGAAGCTGAATAACTATTCATGTACTATTTATTACGTCTCAGGACCAGCCACCCAAATCTAATTTTCTGATGGCACTTTCCATCTAGCTAGTAGAATTGTTAATGAAATGGACAGCAAATGCCACAGATTCCTGCTTCACGGGAGAAGGGGTCAGAAAGGAAACTACACACCTCATTTATGTTTTATAACAGCATCTTTAAGAGAAAAGACTTGGCCCTCTTTTTGTTTTAATGTTAAAAGGGCAAAAAGGAGTCAAGATTCTTCAAAGCACTTGCCTGGGACAAAGTGGACTCTGGGATTTGAAGAGAGGGATCTAACTAAGAGGACCGTAAATGAGCACCTCCACAGGATAAACTGTTTAGATACAGAGTCATCTGTAACACCCCCTAGAAGTGCTTCTGAGAGGTAAGGAGGCCATCTTTTGGAGTGCCTCAGGAAGAGAAATGGACCTTCAAGGCAGGAAAGATCACAAGTCAGCTGCAACGAATTGGACCACCACCCAACAAGTTCTTTCTCCATATAGGTAATAACAACTGAAGAATCAAGGTATGGCCCTCTTCAAACTTTGACTCTTCATAGAGGCAGAGTGCCCATCTACACAGGAAGTCACAGACAGCTGTTTTTCACAGCACTTGTCCCCAATCTCTAGGAGTTCAGCAGTTCAGCAAAGCACAGACTGGGCTATATAAGAAGATATTGTGCTGGTGCCCCTCAACTCATCTGATCTGACCCTGGAAATAATGTTATCTGCTTAATCCACTGCTCAGATCTGAGAAACTGGAGTTTGGGTTTAAAGTGTGCTATATTCTTCCAGTTCTTGTTCACTTGCAAGAACATGAAAGGGAAGACATGATAGAGACAGCAGAGTTAGAAAATATAATCGGATATATACATCTACAGACAAGGGCCTTTTAGTCCCATTGTATAGTCTAATAAATCAAGTTTCAAACAGTTCATGTTTTGTTGCTGCAGGCCATATAGTTAGTAAGTGAAAGAGTAAGATTATTAAAAACTAGTATTCTTATCCTACCTCATATTACATTTTTTTGGACCTGATATAAAGAGAATGAATTAATTGACATACAGGAGTATCCAGCCATTTCCATAAGGGACACCGTCACCAAATATAAATCAAGTGTCTTTGTTGGCTTACGAAGTCTTTAATTCATATCTTTCTACCTTAGTAGGAGCAAAAGTTCCCAAATAGGTCTTTCCAAATGAAGATTATAACCATGAGGAGTTGATTCAACAAGTGCATTTTTAGTGTCTACTATTTACACAAAGAATTAGGAGTAGTAACAGGGCAAAAAGTTTTGTTTTTGTTGGGATTCTGACATGTATTCGTTCAGAAACCAACCAACAGACAGACAGACTAATAGCCTTGTGGACACACTTTCTTGACAATGACTGTCTCCCCTGGGCTGGTTTTCTTTGTTTGAACATCCCATTTGTATTATAAGCTATAGAGTAAGAACAGCTTGGGTTTAAAATGACTGTAACTGTGAGATGCTTAACAGTCATTCTCACTTTCCATCTATCAATAGCCTTCTTATCCATTTATTTTCACATAACTGATCAATTATCTTTGAGGAGCTGTGTTTCTGTAGAGAGTATTTGTAGTTTGATGTCAGGGCTAATGTCTAAACCTGGTTGCACTGCCTGTTGCCAACGGAGCTTTTAACTAAGTGTCTCTGGATTAGATTTACATTTAAAACATACTAATTTCCTCTCACAACCCCAGGGCTCTACTATAATACATAAGTCCTTAGCTTTTCCATGCAGCTTTTGCAGTCATTGAGATGGCTTTTAAGTACCCTGAATGAGGCTTAGCTGGGTCTAGAAATGCATATGCCTCTCCCCAACTCCTGTTCGCTTCTTTGGCAGACTTTTAAAATTAGTCAACTTTGAGAGATCTGCTGTGTTTTCCTGCTTCTCTGGAGATGAATCAAAAAGGGTCTTCATCAGACCAGAATTTTAATGTTCAGCCTGCAAACTCTTGAACATATATCTTCCCAATGTTAGCATTTTTAGGACTGCCCAGTTATGGCATCCTTTTTAGAATCATTGTTCCCCATGGTGCAGGTTTCTTTGAGACAAGCTACAGGAAGCTAAGAAGAAGAAGATGGTTGCTTTAAAATGAAATGTAGCAAGCATCCTCTTTGGAAAAAAACATTAATTACATTTTTGAAGGAGTTATAATTGGATTTTACTTCTCCCATTTTGGATAGTTATTCAAGCGCTAGCACTAACATACTCCTAACATCTTTTATTCAGTCAGCTTGAGAAAAGGGAGAAAGATTTATTTGTAATTATCAAGAATAAACACAGTCCCTGTGAAGTAAGCACAGAGGAACAGAACCTGGCTTGGATCCCACCTCGTTAAAAATGCAAATTAGGAACAGGCCATCAAAATGGGAGGTTTCACTAATCCTTTCCCAGCAATGTACATCATTAAATTAGCCTCCTATGATGGCATCTACAGTGTTGTATAACTTTGGATTAGTCCACGGTCCTCAGAGCAAAAGCATCTTCCTTTGGGCCTTCATGATTGCTCCAGCTGGTATTTACTTTGAGTTACCGACATGGGGCATGTTCTCTCAATGTCCATTCCTACTTGTCAATATACTGTCTGGCTATCCTATAGAGTTGTTCATTCCTTGATCCTGATCCATCAGTGGTCTCTGTCCAAACCTTCTGGTCCTTTTCATGTTGATCACAATTAGACTTTCCTTCAGGTGCTGGCCCCAGGATCCCTGAAGCAGATGTGTGTGTATCATCAGTCCTAACTCAGATTATGTGGTTTGTCTTTGGGGAACCTGACAATCCCAAATACAACACTGAAAATGAAGATAGCAACTACAGTGCTGTGCCTTAAAACAAATGAAAGTTTTCTTAGTCAAAACCAGCGGTATCGAGGACTGTCTCATTTAGCCCCACCAAAACCCCTGCTTCAAGAAACAGAATCCTTCACTCCACAGAAACTTGATTGACCTCAGCGGGACCTTTCCACTTCTCAGATTTTTACTCCAGATGAAAAGTTGTTAGAAGGCGTCAACCTTCTAATGTAAACACTTTTTACTTCTGAATCTTCTTCACTACTCCCCTTCCAATCCCTTCAGGACTCCAAACACTTCAGAGGAGGTTCTTTCTAGTCACAGTCTCCAGAGTGCCAAGAAGATTTTTGAACTATCCATTTCCCTAGTTTCCAGGACTGTTAAAAAACTGGATCTCTATACCGTGTGCTGCCCACTAATGTTTAAGATGACTTTGTCTGGACATATTTATTGTCACAGGGCTTGTAGCAATACTTCTCTTGCCATCCAAATTTTATTTTTACAAGGAAACACTCTTCCTTGAAGGAC
Source organism: Mastomys natalensis (assembly GCA_021653895.1). Lineage (NCBI taxonomy): Eukaryota > Metazoa > Chordata > Mammalia > Rodentia > Muridae > Mastomys > Mastomys natalensis. The sequence continues at coordinate 1,385,401 of JAJTUV010000007.1, forward strand.
ATCAACGTCAAATGGCTGTGGCAAAGAATCAGAAAGGTTTACGAGTTTGCTGGCTTATGATATATTAGAAAATAATAGCTATTCTGGACACCAGGGGTATTTTTTATTCTACTGCAGTCCTTCCAAAATATTTGTAACTAGATGATGCATGTACTGCATATATGTATATATAAAGTAAACATTCATTATACAGGATAATTGGCTTTATTATGACATTATCATACATGTATATAGAACATATGAGTACTTAACTCCTAATAATCTGTCATATATATAACCCTTGCCTGTTCCTCCTTCCCACTTCCACTAGTCCCCTTCCTCCTGGTACCAGTCACACAAATATTACAGGGTTTTTGGGCTGAGTAGCAACAAATTTTATTTTACACAAGAGTGGCTAGAAATATTGATGTCACTGGATAAATGCAAAATATAATAGAAAAGCTTATAATTACCATTGGAAATTACTTTCTGGTTGTACATGTATTAGTGTTAAGAATTTTTACACCTTGCCATGATACCAAATTTTCTTTGATTCAGCTTGATCATGCAAAGGCCAGTTTTATGATGCTAAACATTTTGTTGATTTGAATGCTTTACTCAAGGCTTAGACTTCTGTAGCTCAATCTATATAATTCTATAAATTACTCTACTTTAAGCTACGTATATAAAGATATTTTATTCAATTAGATAACAGGAAGTGTTATCACAAAGACTGGTGACTTCAGAGGTTCTTCTGCAAACTTACTATGTAGCCTTTTTTCAACAGATAAAACTAAGATTTATTTCTTTATTTTCTAGTCTTTTTTAATCCTTCAAATACTCAGAGAATTAAAAGCAGATCTCATATTTAAGTCAGAGTCTTCTATCTTCATCTGAGTATTTTATGACATATCGTAGCACTGCCTTCTGAATGCAGCCTTCCTGTCTGTTACAAAATCAGCTTCCAAATTGAAGTACTAAGTAACAAACGTTTAGAAAGCGATTTGGTTCTCATAATACCCTAGTCTCATTTGCATCAGTCACTTTAGCTTCTTTTACACGCAACCAAAAAGCAGAGTGCTGGACTTTTTTAGAGTTAAATGTTTGATATAAAACAGATATCCTGCTAATTTGCTTTGCAAATGGAACGCTCTGTGATTCGCTGTATAATGCACTCCAAGTGACTTCTAAAATCTAGGGATAACTTTTGGTGCCTTTTACACAAAGTCACTTACCAGTCTGGTTTTCCCTTTCTTATCTGGGAAATGACAGTGAGACTATTTATGTCATCAGCAGAAGGAATCTTTATAAAGATTCTTAAGAAGCATTGGGAAATGCTTCCTTTTATGCATAAATCATATGTAATAATTAATAGTTTTACTTTTTAGAATTGTATTATTTTCATGATTACTGCCAACAAGTAAATTTAAAGCATCTTTCTGTATATTTAAAATATGAATAACTCTCCCCCTTTTTCTTAAAGCAGAAACTTCTTGGAATGAGCACACATGTCATCATTTATCTACCCAGACCAGACAGCAAATGGCAGAATGAGCAGAAAACCTAAGAGAGCTGAACTGGCATTATTATGTGTGAACCTTACCTTGAGGCCATTTGAGAACCTTGACATAACCTTGGGAAAACAACTACTTTAAGAAAGTCTCAGTCATCCACTCCAAAGTTCAAGGTATTAAATACAACAGTCACCAATATCTTCCCAACCAGAGTATATAATTCAGAATTTACCATACTCAACTTGCTTTAAGGAGAGATAAAAGAATTGAATCCTTGATTTTGACAAAATAGGTACTTTGCAATACATTAAAGTGGCCTCCACTTTCAGAAAAAGACCATATTATTCAATAGATTCTAAATGATTCGTAAGCTCCCTTTTGGTGAGCTTGAGAGAAGTGTTTGCAAGATGAGGTGAATGTGTTTCTTGAGCTCCAGAGCTGTCCCATGGATTAAACTGTAACAGGTCATAAGTACTGAGACTGCCATTGAAGTCTATAAAACAGGCCCACAATTGTGTGGAATGCATTTCTAGGCTTATTTTCAGAATATACAAAGAAAACATTCAATAATGTCATTTAAGTTGTGAAGGGCAATTTGACCATTATGTCAGGATTTTCACAGTTCTCTCATTGATTGGGAATGACAAGTTTATGAGGAGCAAAGATCATTTGGATGACTGACAGTCCAAATTTTGCTCTTAACTGTGATGGTTTTGTTCTGAGGAACAGGGCAAAGACTCTCTGAGTATTGTTGAAATTGTGATTCTCGCAGTCAAAGCAATCCCCTTCCTTAGCTAGGGATACTAGAAGAGAAAAATGCCTGACTGCTTCAGTTGTTGCCTTAAAACTATACCTAGTGTCAGAGGCAGTTCTGAGTGTCTAAGGAAATTTTGCTTAGCTCTATTTTTGACTGAATTGGTTCAATTTCATGAAATGATATTTAACATCTCTGGAGGGCAGACAGGGGTTGTTAGTAGGCATGAAGAACTAAGCTTCACAGAGCTCAAGAGAACAGTTTGGAGTCAGAACACTGGCCTTCCAACCCAGCCTGTCATTTACCTTCATGTGCAAAACCAAGCAAAGTATCAGGCCTTAAAGAAACTTCACCTCACACATGTAAACAGATTGACTTTCTACACTAAATAGATCTTATAAGTTTTTGATGAACACATTAATACAAGATTAACATTTACCTATTATCTTAAATAAGCATCCTAAGAGGGGGAAAAACAAGAAACACTAGAATGGCCATATTTGACATTGAGAAAAAAAGATGACTTCTTGCAGCAGAAGCAGCATTCAAAATTAGTTTCATGCATGTACTGTGGAGTCATACTGCACAGTACTGGCCTAAGTCTTAGAATATTGATCAAGATATAATTTGAGATTTTATTTGGACCAGATTCTCTACATGTCATCTGAGCCAGAAGGTTGAAATGCAATTAAATGAGGTTCTCAAAGTTTAAAGTGTAATAGCATCCTCTAGGGACCATCACAACAAGGTTTCTGGCCTCCACTCACAGAGTTCTTGAATTGGCAGGAGTGGAGTGGAATCAGTAGATTCCTGTCACAAATAGTCTCCAGAGAAATGCTAATACAGGTGAAACAGTAGGAACATGGTGAGGACCACAAGCTTGGATGTTGCATTGGAATGCTCCAGCATCTAATAAGTCAATATTTACTGATTAGTGGGATGTTAAAAGTAACTCAGGGAGCATTCGATATATGGAATATTAGCTTATTCTTCCTCTTTGAGTAAATGTTATAGAGATTAGGAAGCTGAATGGCTTCTGTATCAAATGTTTCTTTTGTTTCCTTTCATAGATTATACAAACATCTATTCCAATGTTATGTGTATATGATGTGATTTTCTCTGTTTACATGTTTGTGCATGTGCATAGTGCACAGTGCTAAATTCTGGGTTAGAACATTCCGGGAGAGAGTTTAAGGCTGTGACATTATGGTGACTGTGTCTTAGCTTCATCTCAAGCTTTACTCAACAGGAATTTTAGAATACACTGCAAATCTTAACTTTGAAACATCACAAGAGAATATGAACCCTCCATGCAGAAAAGTGCATTTATACCAGGTGACATGCAAATGTCATCACTCAGTCTTTCCAGCTCCACTGATTATCTTATCATAGCACCAAAAAGACCTAACTTCAACATAGAGCTATGGGGTTGAAGACGTTCTTCTGCACATATTATCTCTTCAGCCTCAATGTCCTAAGAACTTAACTTAGAGACATCCATTTATATATGAAGAAACTAGGGCTTCGGAAATGCCACAGTTGGTAGGTGGCTTGCTGAATAAACAAGAGAATTTGGATCCTACAACCAGTACCATTTTAAAAAGAAGTCAGGTGTCTGGGCAAGCATGCTAGTGACTCCAGTGCAGAGGAGATGGAATCAGAGGCTCCCCACACTTGCTGGTCTGCCAGTCTGGCTGAATCAACAAACTCTAAGTTCAGTGAACGGCTTTGTATCAAAAAATGAGGTGAAAAGTAAGTAAGAAAGACATAGAACTTTGGCCTCCAAATGCACATATACACATGTGTGTGCACACCTGAATACACACATGTACACACAAAAATACTTACACAAGCATAGAAATCATATGAGTGAACTGAATCAATGATTATGTGCTCTCCATTCTTAAGATAATTAAATAAGAGAATGTGTATATAATATATGCATATATACAACATATATAGTATGTATGAGAGAAAATATTTGTATATGTTAATTATGAATGAATGACTGAACTAGCCAGTACTCAATTAGGAAGAAAGTCCATGCATGCCTCATGCCTTCACACCTGCCCCCACTGTGACTATTCCCTAGGCAAACTTGCTAGTGAGCTGACTAGAAGCTCACCAGATCATTTGAAATCTAGGTTACAGGCTTAGAAGAAGATAAATCATCTACGTCAGCAAAATAGCATAATGGGTAAAGGTGCTTGCTGCCAAACATGACTACCTGAATTTGATCCCCAGAAGCTACATGGTGGGAGCAGAAAACCAACTCCTGCAAGTGGTTCTATGAATGTCATGCTCATGCTGTGTCATATGTGTAAATGCAAACACAAACACACACATGCACACACATGTTAATAGTTGAGAGAGAGAGAGAGAGAGAGAGAGAGAGAGAGAGAGAGAGAGAGAGGAGAGAGAGAGAGAAACAAAAACTAAAGCCTGCTGGTCTTTGGTCTTTATTGGATTGTCCAAATCCTTCTATCTAGGCATGCGTCTGTCCTCCTAGCAGTGAATTCCACTTCCTTCCCTGTAAGGTAGCCTCTAGTGGATGACAGAGTCAGCATAGCTTCTTTAAAATGCAAGATAGCACCATTGAGTGTTGGCTATACATCAAGTGATAGCACCTGGTATGCTCCCACAGGGAGTTCCAAGAATTTTCTACAATCAACTTATCCTTTTTCATCCTGTTAGCAAATTCTATGCCATTAAGTGAAGAAGAGAAGGTCTGTGACCATCCAGTGTCATTACCAAGTCTGATGAACATCTCATTATTTCCATAATGTAAATGTTCATCTATTCAGTGTGAGAAGGAAACAGCATTTGAAACCAAGGCTCCTTTCTTTTTTTTTTTTTTTCCTAGAAATCTATTTTTGTCCTTGTGGCCAGTGTAGGGGGCTATTTTACTGAGTGGACTGAGGAATCCAAGCTGCAAGCTGACAGTATTGACAGATGCGAGGGTGTTGATTAAGGGACATGATATGGCAAAATACCCTCCTGGCTGCAACCTAGTGTTTGCAGAATCATAAACTTTCGGGACACGTGCTTCAATCAGCTGGCTGTGTAAGAATTCAATCAGCGTTAATCTAACACAATGCAGCACCTGCTCCCCAACTGATTTCTAGTGTTCTTCAATCAAAAGCAGCAGAAGAAAAGCATCATTTATTGCAAGCAATGTTAGCAGACCTGAAAATTCAAGAACCTGAACTTCAATAGGAGGATCAGGTTTGACACACTCCCCCTTTTCCTCTCAGAAATCCTACAGAAAGAATGTGCTCTAGTTCTTGAAGAAAATGAGAGAAGGTGGGAAATGGCCAGCTCTTGGTTTACTCCATAGAAAATGAGTTCCATAATTAGCTGCTGGTAATTAACATACATTGCCAGGCAGCTCATGCATCTATAGGATCAGGCTTCCTTTGGGGCTTGTCAGTTTGTTCTTTAGTTACAGAGAGCTGCATTAAACCTAACCTAAATGTCCTACTCTCTACTCAGTTGTAGACTCCAAGCCAGCCAATCACTTTGGTGGAAAGTTAACAATACAATCATCTGGTAAAATAATTATCAGATCACTCAGGAAAGGCACTTGTACCACAATGGGAAAGAGACCACAGAAGCCACTCCTTTGCTCAGTGTCCTGCTTCTAGAGGCAGACACCAAGAAGCCTATCTCCCAACTTCATCCCAGGGGTTGAGGAGGATTGGTGCCTACATCCAAAGAAGAGTTCCATTTGTGTCTGGCAAGTGGATAATTAAACAAAGCAGCCACCACCAGCAACTACATGCAGAATACCTCAGAATACCTCTCAGGGCTCAAGTATATGCCAAAGAAATAAAACCAAATAACCAGTATGTTGAAATTGACCACAGAATAACCTTTTCCATCAATGTAAAAAATCCCCCCAATGCAATAATTCATAAAAATTTCCTAAGGCAGACACTTATTAAAGATGTAAATCATGCTTTGTAATTCAAGAGCTTAACTTTATTGTACAATGCACAGTATTTGACTTAAGGTGGGAAATCTGTAGCTTACAAGTAATGGAGAGTTTGGTATTACTGGAGAATATGTCCCTGTTTGGCTCTGTGCCCAGAAGGATTATTTTATACCAGGTTGGATTCTACACCAATTATCTTCAAAACAGCTGGACTGCTGGATAAACTCTATCTTAACACACAGTCCAAGAGCAAATAAGAATAATTAAACTTTGATTTCAGACAAGACTGTCAAGTGAAAGTGGGGAAACTGTTAAAGTAGGGTTGAGAAAGACAGCACCAAAGTTAAAATCGACACTTCATACCAAAACATGATTTATCCTTACTAGAATAATTTGATAAATTTATGCCTGAGCTTGATTATTTAGTCTGCTTTGGAAGTTAAATAATTATTAGCATTGGGACCCTAAATAATTTTTTAAAAAATATTTTAAAAACCCAACTGTTATATTTCATCAGAAATACATTGTTAATGGAAATAGCATGCAAACATCCCATGGACAAAACCAATAAAACCTCCCAGATGTAAAATATATGTAAGAAGAACACTTCAGCTAAGGGATGCTTAAGCCCTGCTTCATGGGAAATGTTATGAAGGATTCTTGCCAAATGAGAAATCTGTAAATTACCTAGGTAAGCAATCAGCTCCCGATTATAATTGCCAATTTGAGAAAATTTCACCAACAATTAAGCAAAATCAAATAACCTATTTGAGGAAATGGAGTGGTGACAAGCTAGCACCTTTCCCCTCTTGTGAAGGTTTACTATAATTTGTTTTTATTTTCCTTTAGAAATTGAAATTTCATTCTCTTCTTTCTGGGCTATAAATAATAAGGAGCCACCAAGGAGAGAGTAGGCACATCTGAACGGTGTCTCTCAGTGATTTGGTTTCAGATTGAAAATAAGAATGGCTGGAAATGGCCATGACCCAGTAATAAGAATCTTCAACTCAAACTACAGAAAGCACACAATTCATTATTTTAGCTTATCATGCTGGATTAGGTCCAGAAATTAGAATACAAAGTAAATGTCCTGGAGCATGGCCGATAGAAACCAGTTTGATTTTCTGTCTGGTATTTCTGACAATCTGGCCCTATGTTAGCTAAGAAACTTGGTGATGTCATTTCTTTCTTTCTTTCTTTTTTTCTTTCTTTCTTTCTTTCTTTCTTTCTTTTCTTTCTTTCTTTCTTTCTTTTCTCTTCTTCTTCCTTCCTTCCTTCCTTCCTTCCTTCCTTCCTTCCCCCCCTCTCTTTCTCTCTTTCTTTCCTTCTTTCCATAATATTTTACTGATTATTTGGAATTTTATTGATTATTTAGGAATCTCACATAATGCACTCCAATCACTTTACTTCTCAGTCCTCTCAGATCTTGTGGCCTCCCCCAAACCCTCAGGAATAAAAAAGGAAAAAAAAACTGTCCAATCTATGCTGTTTGTATGGACACTGGAGCATGTTCAAACTCGCAGTGGCTACTTAAAAAAAAGTGATTCCTTCTATGCCCTGACCCCTGGCAGTAGCCATCAACTGTGGACAGTTACTTTTTCAAAGCTGAGATTTCTAATCAGACAGAACATGTTTCCTCCCATGCCTAAAAACCTCTGTCTTCTTCTATAAACAACAGTTTATAGAAGTTTATAGTTTATAGAAGTTATAGAAGTTTTTAGGTGCTGAGTGAGTGCCAGGTATTGTACAAAATAAAAACACACTTTCTCAGATTTTCTTGCAATTAGAGTTGAATGGAGGACTAAGCTCTGTGTAATGAGAAGTAGGTAGACATCTGTCAAAGAATTGTGGGTGTTTTACATCACAGAAACTGCTGCTGCTGCTTCCCTCTCTCGACTTGGTTTAAGTCTCTGGCGAAGATGTGTGGGTGTGTTGGGAGTAGTTATCTTGTGACCAAATAATGGCACAGCTTTCAGTAAAAGCCATGAACTACAGTGGCACAGAGAGAGGAAGGACAATGCCTGTGATTTCCGAAGCACAAGTAAAAGCCTCCTCCATTTGGCTTTACCACAATGTCTATTTTTTGTCTTTGGCATCCAAATAAACCTCAATTGCTGCCCTGTTCCTGTCCTCCCAGGACACTTCAGCATTATAGGCACACACAAAAGAACTACAATTAATTGCAGCAAAAATTATCAAAAATATGGGGGAGAGAATGGGAGAAAAAGGAGGGGAGGGAGAGATACCCCAAAATGATCTCCCTGGATCCCAGTATTTTAACATTTCAGACTACTGCCTGTTTGTCTTGGCTATGGAGATCAAGTTAGTATTCCTGAGTTATAATACAATATACTGTTTAATCGTTTAAAAAGAGTACTGCTGTTAGTGTGTGGGGGGAAAAAGTCTTCATTCATTTTCTGTTGCTAAACACTAGTAGCTGAGACCAGATAACTAATAAGGAAATACAGTTTAAATTGGCTCACAGTTTGAGAAGGTCAAGACCATGAGGTTACAACTAAAAGGGGCAGGAGTGTGTGCAGAAGAGAGTCATGCAGTGAGAGAAACCACTGGAAGGCTGCTGACTAACATTATTCCAACATACTCTCCTGAGTGACCATTCTCATGAGAATAACCTTAACTTCCCATGAATATGAAGCCCTTATAACCAAATTACCCCTGGGAGGTCCCCCCTCATGTTAAAACAGTTATGTTCACAATTAGATTTCAGCATAAATTTTGGTGAAAAAAAAATCATCTCAAAGTGTGGTAGAGAGTAAAGATACAGTGGTGCATGCCAGACTAAGAAAAAGAGAGAGAGAAAGAGAGAGACAGAGAGAGAGAGAGACAGAGAGATAAAGAGAAGAGAGAGGTTAAGAGAGAGAGGAGGAGGAGAAGGAGGAGGAGGAGGAGGAGGAGAGAGGAAGAAAGAAGAGAAGAAGAAGAAGAAGAAGAAGAAGAAGAAGAAGAAGAAGAAGAAGAAGAAGAAGAAAGCAAGGAAGAAGGAAAGAAAGAAGGGAGGGAGATAAGGAGAGAGAGAAAGAAAGAAAGAAAGAAAGAAAGAAAGAAAGAAAGAAAGAAAGAAAAGAAAGAAAGAAAGAAAGAAAGAAAGAAAGAAAGCAGGAATACAAAAACAGGAGCAGTATGAAAAGGAACATGTAATTTAAAGAGGGCAATGGACCAGCATATGAGGGAGCTTGAGACTCCAAGAGCCTATATAACTCATTCAGAAGTATGCCTTATTTGAAGGAGATAGATGCTGAGAGCTTTCTTGAAGGCACTGAATGGCTTCATTAGTCTAAGTTAGGCTTAGCTGACACGTGAAAGTGCAGTTGGTAGATCTGAATGCACATTTAATGACACATAGGATGAGGAGAATCTACTTCTCAAACAAACCAGGAGACCTTGAATCAGGAGCTATCAGCTAGTACATATATCAGTCTTTCTCCTTCCTGAAATGGTAATGAGGCGCAGGAAGGCCATGTGGGAATAAAAGGCACAGGCACAGTCACAGAACACCATCAGGCACAGGAGACAGAAATGTGGTAGACCAGGCATTCCATAAGATCTTGCAAACATGGAAAGGGAGCAGCCACACCCAAGATAATATTATAGAATGTATGTTAGCTTACAAAACAGAATTCCAGACCAGTTTTTATTGGTAGCCAGAGACATGGATGAAAATAGGAAGTGAAGATGATGTTAGAGCAAAAAAGTACAAGTGGACCCACAAATCAACTGTCCTCCAAGCCTTCTTTTACCTTTGGCTTGCAGAACACTACCAGCCAATAGAAATCAAGCAAACAAGAAAATTGCAAACTATCCTTTTTTAAAGTTAAATAAACTATCAGGAAGTTTGCTTGGCTCTTGCATTTGAAGATATGCAATCCTGAAATCAGTCTTTAGTGTCAGTGTGACAACCCTATCAGTAAGCCTGATCAGAAGCAACATAGAGACACCTCGATTTTGTGGCAAAAGTTCACTGGTCAGAGTCCACACCAATAGTAATAGAGGAAGCCCACAGTGAAAATTTTATCACAGTCCTTTGCTACATGGAAGTAACAATTACCCAAAGACAGCAATTACTTTTTATGTGTATGGTAGGGTATGGGGAGTGTGTACGTGTATATTTGTGTAGTACATGCATGTGAGGTTCAATGCCAGCCACACACAGATATGCAGAAGCCAGGACAGGATGTCTACCTTAAGACAGGGTCTTTTCCAGAATATAAAGTTTTCTGTTTAGGTCAGAATGGGTGAGCAGAAATTTCTCAGGATCTGCTTGTCCTAACTATGAATACTGGTGTTTCAGCCATCCTGGAAAGTCAGGAACATTGTCAAAGACAAAAATAAAAAGTAGAACTTGCTTCAGAAGAAATGATGGGAAGAGAGAATATTTCTTCTTAAGTGTCTCTGGCTTTCACTCTTAGAAATTTAAGACAATAAAATAAATAATATGAAATCATGACCATTGCTGAAACAATAGACTTATGTAACAAAAACTATTATGGGACTGTTATAAAAGTAATGCATGACAAAGTCAAGTAGAGTGACTCCTGGAACCACAACATAAAGATAATAATTGATATTGATATTTGGGAAAGCAGTTACTGAGGTAGGTTACTATAGAGCTAAACCACCCAGCTCTGAACACTGTGGTTGCCTTGTAGCTTACTCTTAATGCCATGTGCCTTAATTTTATTATATGTGAAAACAGAATAACACTAGTGCCTACTTCATGGGATTTGTCTAAAGATAAATGAGTTAATATATGAAGTAGAGTTAGACCACATATTTGCTCCATAATCAATGCTGTAAGAGTTGCATTTGTACATTCAGACCAAGCTAGTCTAGATGGCCAACCTTTCATCGTGGGTGTTAAAGGATGAGAATTGAGGAAGTAGAAAGCACTACAGGAAAAATGCTACAGGCAAATCTAAAATGATCTTTTCAACTGAGCAACAATGAAATTGAACTGAATAAAGATGTGAAAATTCAAATTATGAAAATTCAATTCTAAGGAAAAAAAAATCTACCTCTAGATAGCATAATAGGAAACCTCTGCTCACGCTCACATGTACTTGGCTTAAAAACAAACAATAAAAAACCTATAGATATGTTCATATAAAAACAAAAGAAATATTTTTTCAATCATTTTCACTGCAGTATGTAAGTTTTTGTGTTATATGCCCTTTGTTGGTTATTTTCAAGATTTAAACATGTTCACACTTTCCTGCTCACATTTGGATAGTATATCTGTATTTTCTATATCTTGTACCATGTTTCTTTACTCTTTCTTAATTAAGTCTGTGGTCTTGTTATCTATTTACAGTTTTAGTCTGTTAGGCATACCTTGACTCTTTGTATACTGCAAAGTTTCTCAATATCTGGGAATTTTCTAATTTTCCTTCTATCAATTATTTTAGTCAAAATAGTTCACATTATTTTGATTCTGTTAAATTAGTTGTATTATAAGGCTAACAGATTATTTATCCTGGAGAATCTCTGAAGTACTATCAAGCAATAAAAAAGGGAACTGTATATTCTGTTTGTTAAATAAAATGATCTCCCCTTGAATTTCTATTTCAAGAGGCACGCTGAAGCTTTTTTACAATTATTGTGGTGTTAATAATTGGTTAGTATATTTATATTGCTAAGGGCCAGGTGCACATATGTTTACAATTGCTGTACTGATGAAATGATATCGTTGTCAGTAGATTATGACCGTCATTGTCTTTTGAAGTAGTTTTTTCTTTTTTTTTAAGTCCATTTTAGTTGGTGAAAGTATGGGCATCTTTTCTTCCTTTTGGCTACCATTAGCATGAAATGCATATTTCCTTGTCTTCACTTAGAGCTCATGTATCCTACTACACAGTTTTCTTGTGGGTAGCATTCAGTTGGTTCACTTTCTTACTTTTGTTGTTATCAACCAGCTATTCCATGGCTTTTGATGGGTGTATTTAATAATCATTTTATACTAGATGGAACTGTCTGCATTTAATAATCATTTTATAATAGATGGAACTGTTTGCAGTCATTTCTTACTGATATTTTAATTGCTTTTTTGACTGATATATAGTTCCTTTATTCTCATTTAGGATTTTCTTTTAAATGTGATGGTTTATGATTTATGTCTGTGTGTGTATCCATGTGCATAGCAATGTAGTCTGATTTTTTAATCTTTTCTACTGTATCCACTATCCTTTGTTCTTTGTGGCTACTATGGGCTTACATAAAATTCTGATAGCTATAATATTCTACATTAAGTTGGCAACATCTTCCACTTCCCAAATCTAATGTTAATATGTTAACTTTTGCTCCCATAATTTATGATCTAAATAAATTTATATATGTATATAGTATTTATCAAACTATTTTCATCAACTTATTATATCTATAGTTACTTTTTCATTTAATTTTATTTTTTACTTATTCTATTTACATCCTGCTCACTTCCCCTTGTCAGTCATCCCCTACCACAATCCTTTGCCAACACCTCCTCTTCTACTCAGTGTCTGGACTCCCCCCCCCGGGGATCCCCTCAACCCTGGCACGATTATTATAGCATTTGGAATTTGTCTAAATTAGTATCTAGTAGAATTTTATACAATTTTTGTTATTTAGAATTTTTAGATTTTTAATCTTATATTTCTTTAGTATTTCTTTCTTAAAAATCTATTGATAATAATTCCATTTTAAAATTATTTTGTAAAGTTTTTATTTCTCCTGCATCCCTGAAGGACATTTTTTCTAGACATAATTTTCATATTTTACAATTTCATTCTTATATCACTTTTGAATGTATCGTTACACCATTTTTATGAAATAAAAATATCAATTTCTACCACTAACCTTATAGAGAAGGAGTCTCTTTATATGTGATCAGCTTCTTTTTTCTTGCTGTTTTCAAATTTTCCTTTTGGCTTATGATTGGTGAGGCTAATTAATTTGTGTGTTTAATTAATGTATGTTTAGAGTTATTAACATGTTTTTTTCTCCATCAAGATAGATATTCACTCCCCTCTCCAGAGTTATAGACTTTGCTCTCATGTTTTGTTTTTGAATGTACTTTCTTCTGCTTTCTCTCTTTGCTCCTTCTGGAATACATACAGAACAGATACAGACCTCTTTCAGCTTTCAGAGGTTTAGCTTAACATTTTATTTTAGGCGGGTGTAAAAGTATGTATTCAGCAGAATTTTTATGCTATATTTTTAAATATAATATACTTTATTTATTTTTGGATAATTCATACATATAAATGATGCATCTGAATCATATGGACCCCTAACTTCCCCCTTCCAATTCCCCTAGAATCCTTTAACTTAATTATGTCTTTTGGGCTATTTATAAGCAGTGTTGTATTCAGAACTAGTCTTCTAAAATGATAGGCAGAAGCAACCTTCCGTGGCTATCACAGTCATCAGCCACGCAGTCAGCTGTGTGACCAGCTAAAGCTCTACACTATACTGTGCTCCATTACGAAGCTATGATGCTCAATAGGTTAGATACATTAGGCTCATTTTTGACCTGTGATATTTTCAAACTAGGATGATGGGTTTTTAGGGACATGTTTTCTTTATAAATTGAAAAGAACCACTATGATTTGTTTCTTGGTCTAATAAATACCCCAGGCATCTTCATTTATTCTTTCTTTCTTTTAGTTCCTGTAACTGAGCAATTTCAAATGACCTGCTTTAAGATTACTGGTTACTTCCTCTGCTTGAGTCTACTTATGAAAATGCTCACAAAAATAATTTGTTTTTTTTATTGAAAAATTTTTTATTTTTTACATTTCAGATGTTCTCTCCTTACCCCATTTCCCCTCCTCCCTCCCAGGAACTCACTATCCCTTCCCCCTCTTCCCGCCTCCACGTTGGTGTACCCCCACCACCATCCCCTGTACCTCACCTCCCCACCCTCGAGTATCCCCCCCCCACGACGTCCAGCCTTCATGGGTCAAAGGATCTCTTCTCCCACTTATATATAGCTCCCTTGCCTATATAGCTGGAGCCTTGAGACCCTCCCTAAGCACTCCCAGGCTGGTGGCTTAGACCCTGGGGGCTCTGGTTGGTTGGGATTGTTGCTTTCCTCATGGTGTCGCGAATCCTCTCAACACCTTCAGCCTTCACTCTATCTTTTCCATTGGGAACTCCATGCTCAGTTTAATGGTTAGCTGTGAGCATCTGCCTCTGAGTATGTCAGACTCTTGCAGACCTCTAAGGAGACACCTATATCAGGCTCCTGTCACGTTGTACAATCCTGCCATCCACATCAACTATACCTTTGGTGACTGCCATTAGGATGGACTTCTGGTGGAATAGTCTGTAGACTGTCCCTACTTCAGTTTCTGTCCTGAACATGTGTCTCTATTTAGCACCCTTGAGTATTTTTTTACTCCTTCTAAGAAGGACTGAAGGTCCTATTTGGATCATTTTCTTTCATGAGCTTTATGTGGTCTAGTGAGTTGATCTTGGTATTTCTGCTTCTGCTAAATCAATATTCAGTGAGTAATACCATGTTATGTTCCTTTTGGTTGGTTACTTAACTCAATATATTTAATTTCAGCAATTGTATTCTAAATATCCAGAATGCATATCCAATTGTTTTATATAGCTCCTGCACTTTTATTGATTCTTCGTTTTGCTCATGTAATTTTTTTCTGAGTCTATTCAGATGTTTATCTTTGTTCTTTACAGCATACATAAACTTCTTAAAGAAGTTTATTTCTGTTTATTTATCTATTTTGTTTAGTTTCTTAAGCTGAGTTCTTTTCCAAGTGGCTCACAGGTTTCCATTTTTCAGATCAGATGCTAATGCAATGTTTTCCTTTGATGGTATCATGTTTACTTGTGGCTTTACATTGATGTATGTAGATTAGATGAATTAGTTTTTCTTCCAATATTTACAAACATTCCTTAAGAGAAAACCCCTTTAGTAGTCCACATGTACAGAGATCAATGTAGGTTAGCTTCATGCTCTGCAGATCTGCTTGATACTGGAGATCTTATATGACCTGCTTCAGTTCTCCTGGATATAAGCAAGTTTGTCTAATATCTGGGCTTATATAGTCAACTTGGAACTAGGGTCTTCTGAGATAGCTCTTGAGCACTTGTCCATTGCGATGAGCATAGAGCTTCAGCCTCACCTGAGTTCATAGAGGCCAACCTGATACTAGCGCATCCTTAGCCTGGGAGTATGATAGGGGCTGATGATGAGGGAAGCCTGGCACCAAGATCTGCAGAGATGGGTATAACCCTGATTCAGTGTAGTGCTATGATTCCATAGAATAAAGAGTATTATGGCAATGCAGTGAGATCCTGGGTACTGAATTTATATGAAGCACCCAGGATCATAGATCTGTAGAGTTTAGGAACATACGGACTGGTATTGCATCAGCAATTTTTTTTCCATCATGAACCTATGAGCAACTTAAACCAAACTTCTATGTCAATGAAAGAACAAAAAATTAAAGTGAAAACAAACAAACCTCTCAAAAGTTATATAGTAAAGGACTCAAATGTCCTTATTGTTTTAGATATTCTAAAAAAGCTGAGGATATACTGATTAAAAAATACAAGTTAAAAATCCAAAACATATAGTCTTATGAGCATTAAATAAGACTATAGACAAAGATGAAAACTGGGGATCAAAGTATGACATAATTAAAAGAGGAGAAACAGAAATGGCCCTAAAAAAGCATGGAATGCCTGGAAAGCAATGTGGCCAGAAGCTGATGACAATCCTCAAAATACCTTTATTAAGTTGACTTTAGCAATGAACAAAAAGATAAAAACAAATGTTGTAGGGCTCCATATGCCTCTTCCCCAAGCATTACAAGCCATTTCCAGTGCTTGTAATTGACCATCCCCCATAACTTAAAAATAAGACCTTGTTGCTGAAGACTACACATGCTTATGGCATAGAACATGGAGAAATATATCTGGTACTCACATGGAAGTTTTACTCCTACTGGCTAGTGTTCATAATGTTGGAATATATTATACACACTACTAGAGGAGAAAAGTAATTGCCAACCTCATTCAGCTACAAAGCCTGTGAGCTACAATAAATGCCAGCAAGATATGGCCACTGAAACAGTAAAGTTACCAATGTTGTCCGAGTAGTAAACCACCTTTTAATTGGATTTAAGGCTCACAAGATGTAACCCATACTTAACACTACCAATGAGGCCAAGAACCTAAGACTAGACATATCATGGACATGGGGTAAAAACATACTACTTATTCACTTAAATGAGTAAAGCAATAAAATTACTTCTAATGACATAGTTATATGTCATTATCTAACCCATAGTTCAGGACTTCTCACTTAAGACTCATCAGAGATGTTCTTATAGTGGATGGTAATTAAAAGTGAAGCACACAACTTTTCAATATGTAAAGAAAAAGAAACTTAAGCTGCGAAAGACTAAATGGGATGACTACATCACACCTCTCCTATCAAGGCTCAGGGATATATGTGGAGAGGAGAAAGATTGTAAGAACCAGAGGTGGTAGAAATTGTTTTCCATACACAACAAGGCAAATACACATAAGAATTCACTGAGAATGTGACAGCATGCACAAGATCTGCATAAGCTCAAGACAGGCAAAATCCCATGTGAGAGGAGTCATGAACACAAAATCTTATCCCTAGTCAAGAAGCTTTTTGAAAGTGACAGTTACTGGGAAAGAGAAAATAATGTCCATAGAGGATCGCAGAGTATATCTATAACAGTCTACCAAGGGCCTCTTGCTAAGAGTTAGCCAGTCCAAAACAAACAGGCTGAACAGTTTGTTTGTTTGTTTGTTTGTTTGTTTGTTTGTTTGAACATGTAATTAGATGAGTAGAAAGCTGCATGGAGAATATTATATGAGTTAGGGGAAGATAAAGAATATCATAAAAAAGGTATCATTTGAAATGCTCAAAGAATAAATAAAATCATTTCTGGCCAATATTAGCCTTAGATCCACCTCTGAAAGCCTAGCTAGGAGTTTACAGAAGCTGTGATTATTCAGAGTTGATAGCTTTCTCATCTTTATCAGTATGTTTCAGATTTATCTATTTTATGTGCATGAATGTTTTGTCTGCATGTATATGTGTGCATCTGGTGCCCTTGAAAATCAGAAGAGGGCTTTGGATCCCCTCAGTCTGGAATTACAGATAGTCATTATCTGGGGGCTGGGAATCAAATCTGGGTCCTCTGTAATAGCAACAGTTGCTATTAACCTCTGAGCCATCCCTTCAGCCTAACAACGGCTTTGCAAAAACACCTCCAGAAAACTTTCTTTATGCTATTGATTTTGGTGGCTGTAGGCACACTTGAGTTCTCAGAATGTAGTTTCCATAAACTACATCTCTAGGCCACCAAATTATCTTTCCCAAATCCCATGCAATTATAAAACAACCCTCTTATCCAATAATACTAAAATAAATAATCAAATGGTAGAAGGCATTATGAGTATGTTCAAGATACATGTATTTATTTTCTGAGTCAAAGCAAATAGAATTGTTTAGAAACTATGAATAAGCAGGTCAAATGAAGAAATTAAGGTCAAAGCAATGAAGCAAGCTGAAATGTAGAATAAATTTGAGCAATTAATGGAGTAGGAAAGAACAATCCATTTGACCTGGATGGTAAGAGCATTTCAATTCAAATGGCTGAGAGATAGTTGTATGCTAGCTATTGAGAAGTGAAGTTACTCCAGTGAAAGCACCACTTACAAAGTTCTGATGTAAATTCTCTTTACTGACTTTAAACCTTTAGAATTTATGGAAACATATAGCACTATCAGGAAATATGATTACAAACAGAAGGTTAACTCAGAGGAAGTTAATGTTCAGCCAGCAGAGGCAGGGAGGTGGAAAGAAGGAGGCAGGTACAGCAGAGGGTCCCCTGTGCAGAGCTCCATCATATAAGTGGTAGCACATAGAACTGGCTGAAAATTAACTCCAATATCTGTTTTCTTTATTATGTGATTGCAATGGCTGGATAAAAAGCAAAGTTAAAAAGTTGAGTGTATTGTAAGTAATCTACTAAAAGTGTGCTTCTCAACTGGTGGGTTGTGATCCCCTTAAGGGTCACATATCAGATATCCAGCATATCAGATACTTATGTTATGATTCATGACAGTAGCAATACTAGTAGTTAATAAGTAGCAATGGAATAATTTTATGGTTGGGGTCACCACAACATGAGGAAATGTGCTAAAGTGTTGCAGTTTAGGAAGATTGAGAATCACTGTACTAGAGTCAATGACTTTCACACCTTTTCAGACTGAGAGTCTTTCTCTACTCACAGCAGAAGTGGATGGAAAGATTGTACCAGAGTTCCTGTTTCTTCTCTGCTTTCTAGAGCTATTATGTTTATAATACTGTTACATTCCCTTTTTAGATGTTTAAAGGAACGCTGCTAGAAGAAAAGTAGAGTAGGGGATGATTAAGAGGAAAAAGATCAATGTTTACTTGAACACATTGACACAATGTTGTGAACTTCTGTTATGCAAGCCTGCTCCCTACCCATGATCAACCCATGGAAGCCATCTTTTATCTTTTCATTGTTACCCACTTCCTCTGTGAGTCCCGAATAGAGTGTAGGGATTTGGGATGTCTGGGTGTCTGACCCTACTAAACTGTAATGTATCCATGAAACTGAGCAAGTTCTTCTAATTAGGGGTTTATTTGTTTGAGTTGTACATGAATATACAGTATTATATGATCAGATCACATTCCTGTTTCTGATTTATTCTTTCTTTGTTC
The DNA here is from genome assembly GCA_021653895.1 of Mastomys natalensis. Classification (NCBI taxonomy): domain Eukaryota; kingdom Metazoa; phylum Chordata; class Mammalia; order Rodentia; family Muridae; genus Mastomys; species Mastomys natalensis. The sequence goes on from JAJTUV010000007.1 coordinate 1,404,339, forward strand.
TTCAAGGCTTCATACATCTAAGCAATTAACCTCGCAAAGAGTTGGAGAACACATAATTATCCTCATTTGTCTAAACGTCGCCAAGATGGCCGCCTTTCAATTAACCTTCTGGGGATGAAAGAAAGTTGGAGTGATATAGTGATCATTTTTAACCTTACTGTATGCTTTCTTAATGTAATTTAATTGAAATAGCCAGATGATAAAATAGTCAGATACTGTCTCCACAGGTAAAAGGAACGGGGGTGTTCTGAGGGAGAACCGACTGCAGAAAGTTGACAGAGCTAATGAAATAGATGACGCTTTGTGTAGGAAGGACACGGGTGCAGCAATATGTGCAACTGTAGCAATAAGCCTCAGAACCAAAGCCCAATGGAATGGTTTATCTAGATGGCAACAAGAACAATCTGAGGGAGATCAGGGAATATATGACATTACTTCTCTTCACAGAAACACTGTAGAAGGAGAGAGGGAAGTGAGGCGTTGACTACGTAGTTTCTGCCAACATTCTGCTTAGCCTTTCAGGTCTGAGAACCTACTTTACACACTCTAGCAACTTATACTGTGTTGAAGTTCTCCCAGATCCCTATCCTGTCAAGAACAAATCTACATTCTACTAATGAGAACTCCATGCACAGCCACAGTATTACATCATTCATGTAGGATGAGAAATGGCTTGAAGACATTGTATTTTGACCAATGGGAGGACTTGTTTCCTAAATTAATATCAATTAATAGAAGGTAGTCATCTATAGCACATGGTACAGTCTAGTCCTGTGTATAAAGCATTGTGTACTTCCTTCAGTTCTAACATGGACAAACATACTGCACACTAATTGAAGATGACTCAGAATGCACTCAGCTCTAAGCATCTCCTTTAAAGAAGAATATTAATAAATATGCATATTCTATTAACCTTGTAATAAAGGAATTCATGAAAGAACTATATTAAGCCTGAAAACATTTGACCTTGGATGGCTATGACAGTTCTGTTCATACCAATAAAGAAATGAAGGGCTGTCATGCAAAAGAAAAGTTTTATTCTGAGGAAATAAGTGAAATCACTAGGTAGAATTTCTCAGATGAGATAAAATTGCAAATTCATCTTTCACTAAAATCAACCACGGAATCGCAGTGAGATGGATGGGATCTGCTCAGACCCTGCAACACTTATTTATCCTGTATTCCTGCTATGTAAGCAGTAATGAGTGGCGGATGTGTCTCTGCCGAAAACACTGGAACCTGCCTCACTGGACCAAAGCAGTCCTGATCCTTGTGACTCTGAAGTTATAAATCAGTGGCCTATATGGTCCTGATAATCACCAAGTTAATGATTTCGCCTACAGGAATTAACATCCTTCTTCCCAGAAGGTACCATTTTTTTTTTTATTTCCTTTGCAATCACTCCTGCGTAAAGACACATAGTTTTAGATAGTAACATCCTAAATAATAGGAAGAAATTCTCTTCCATGCACATAGGTATTTCTCCTTAAGGTACAATTTGGGATGAAGCATGATCGTCATTATTACATTTTACTCAAGCCTGATCAAACTAATGAACACAAATAAGGTTAAGTAGGGATATAGGTAAAACTCACCTGGATCTTTCTTAACCTATGGGAGTGTTATAGGAGAAGTGGCTGACTCAGACTCTGGTAACAGAGAAATTAGAGAAGATGAGTATGTATTTTCATCCTCTAAGCACTGAGAATTCATGAATCAGAGGAAAGAATGAGAGGAAGAAATGTGTCAGTCAACTAGAATAGGGCAATTTCAGATTGTTCTAAAAATTTCACAAAATGAGTAACATTTTTTCTTTACATACACATTGTGCTAGCAAGATCAAAGATATAAAGGGAGACAGATAAAGACTGGTGCATTAAAATTGCTTTCTTTTTTATTAAGTTTAAAATTAGTATGCAAAGTAATGAATTCTCCTCCCACTTCCCTGACCCCCTCTTGCTTCCCAAGCTCCTTCCAAATTGTCCTCATTTTTGCTTTCATGTCATATGAATTCTATCATTTTCTCTTTTCGCCTTGCTCTTTTTTAAGATTTTTATGTTCCTCTCATAGTTCCCTTTCTACTGTCATGACCAATATGGGTCCATGGGTGTATGTATGTGCATACATACACGCACATTTAGATAAGGAATCTACAAATGAAAGAAACATAGTATTTGTCTGAGTCTGGTATATTTTATTTAACATATGTCTTGTTTCTCATTAGCATATTTAAATGGAATGGCAGGCTTCATTGACTTTTGATCAAGTGCTGTGGGTTGTATGATTTTACTTCCCTTGAGAGAAGGAAGGCAAATATTTAATAAACTTACAGTCTTCCTTACTTTGGAATTCCTTAACAAGGTATGCTCTAACTTACAGATATTTCAATTCATAACCTATTGTATACCACCCAGTGACTCCATATACATGTGTAGAATATCTCTGCTTTGTCTAATGAAAGCAAGCCAGCATCCAGTATGGTTTATGATACAAGCAGAATCCAGCCACACAGGATCTTACTCCATTATGTTACCTTATTTAGAAAAACCAACCAAACCAAACCAAACCAAACCAAAACCAAACCAAACCAAACCAACAACCAAACCAACCTTTTTGCTTTTAACTTCTTTTAGACTTAGTGAAGGTATGCAATAATGATATAGGATATTCTTGTATAGTTTTCATGTAACATTAAATAACTATAGTCTAATAATCAAAAGTAGTACAATAACATGGGAATTGTACCATTAAATAAACTGTAAACATCCTTCAGATTCTCCAGCTTTGGCCCTCTTCTCAATGACATTGTATTTGTCTGTCTTAGGTACTAAGGATTTTCCAGTCTGTTGAAGGTCTTTATCATTCCTGATTTTGAAATAATAGTCAGGTATTCTGTAGAGAGCCCCTGGTCTATTTGATATTTTCTCATGATCAGATTCAGAAAGCACAGAGCAAAGCTTGTCCTTGCTCCATCTCATCAAAGTAGACACGAGCCCACATAACTCTGTGATGTGAATGCAGGTGTCTTGGCTCCTATGACATCTGCCATGTTTCTGTACTTTATGAAGTTATATGTCTCTCCACTTTTCATGCTCCATTCAATTGGTCAGAGTGACTATATCTAGTCTGACTATAAAGAAGATGAATTAACTTCCTTCAAAAAGAAGGGCATCCAAGATTTTATGATCATTAAAAGCAACTCAATGGACTGGGGGGTATAGCTTGGCATTAAAGGATGAGCTTAGAGAAAAAGACCTAAGGTTCAATTCATAGAACCAAACAAAAAATTATTAACAAACACCAGGGGACGATACTTTGAAACTATGCAAATGCTCTGTTTCATTAAAGTTTTGCCCACTAATTTGAGCATTTATCAATGGTACTTGCCTCCAGCTGCATTACTTTTAACACAGGATCACTTTAATAAGATACATGGATATATTTAAATAAATTACCATATGATATTATCTCAATTAAGAAATGAATGTTTATGTTTACTAAATATCTGTAATATAGCCAGTAATCTCATAAACATTCCCTATTCATAATCTAAGGGCACATGAGTATAAGAGTGAATTTCTAATATTGATGTAAACTGGTATCCATTTTTGATAAACATGTATTACATGGAATGTGGGCGGGAACTGAAATATGAAAAAGTTCTATTGTGAAAAACTTTGTTTTCTCAGCTTTAGAAAGACGCCTGAAAAATGATAATATGATATAGGTATACACACCATCATGTGTCACTCAGTGATCAGGCAATGTGAGAAATACATCCTTCAGTAACTTCATCTCAGGGCAAACATTGCAGTATATAATTACACAAAAGTGGTCCATCTTATCAACACCAAGACAACATGCTATCCCAATTGTTATTGGTGTGGCTTTCCCTTCAGTGAAAGAAGTTAATGTGTTCACGTGTGGCAGGACTATACTTTAGAGCTCATGAGTTTTTTGGTGTAAACTTCCTGAAGGAAGGAATAGTTTCCTCAGCAAAATAATTAATAAGTAAATGACTATGTTATGGACAAGATACATGGTGTATGGGACAAAGAAGACAATGACATGGACTATATAAGTTAAAATTGCTATGTTAAAGGAAGCATCAGACAGTCATCAGAATGGCATGTGTCAGGAGATGTAACCCATCTCTTCCTTTGTCTCAACTCCTAGGCAACCCTCAAAGATTGTCTTCAGAAAAGAAAACTGATGTGAAGACTCAAAATTATCTTAGACAATTGTAAGAACATAAATGGAAAGAATCTAGCCAGAGGATATAGGTAAGAATTGGATGGCAAGAATATGAGAGAGGACTATCCAGTGCAGAGCAAGCCCCACCCCTCCCCGCCCCTGTCCCCTGCCCTGAAACTTTCAGCACTGGGAATTAAAGCCTGCATGTGAGGGTTCAAATCTCATCCTTGATGCAGACTTCTCAAGTAACTTACAGTATATTGCTGGTCTTTGCTTCTCACACTGGTCACTTGGACTATTATAATGGGTTCCCTTCCCTCAGAGGAAACCTGCTCACAGAGAATGACTGTCTAGATTAACAAAGCTGACAGTCGACAGCGTATTGGAGGTTATATGTGGTATAAATCATTAAACTACATGTCACTAGCACGTGGTTTTGACAGACACGCCAGTGACTCCAGTACAACTGGATCACTGCAATATCTCCCCTCCCAACACTGGTAGCAATTCATAGTAACTGCATTCCTGGTGCTCCCTGCAAATCTTGTAGGCCTATGCTACACTCAAGACTGGGCTCTACCACAGCAGTTTACCACCTATGGTAACCTCGTGGAAAAGTCCCCAGGCTTATGAGTATTTTGAGCCTTGTAACTTTCCCTTTCCAAATGTGAGAAATGTGTATGTACATGTTTACCTCTTTTAAGGAAGAAATGATAATAAAAGGACTAGGAAAAGAAGGAAGATGTTGTGTTTGAGATGGCGGCTTGGGTCCAGATAGATCACACCAGCCCAAAGCAGTTCCACATGGTAGAGGTTTTATTAGAAAGGAACAGGGACAAAGGAGAGAGAGAGAAAACAAAAAACAAAAAACAAAAAAACAAGAGGAAAGGGGTCGAAGGTGGGGAAAGGTTGCCTTTTATCTGTGCTGTGACATAGGTGGTTCCCAGGTGAGTCTGAGGAGTGGACTCCAAGAAGGTATGCAGGGTTGTCATGGCAACAGATGTCACCTATGTGTGATATTCCTGAGTTTGGAGCCAGTTTGCTAAGCTGGCTCTGGATATCAACAGAAGGGAAGATCTTTTTGCTTGTGAACATGTTTAGTATATGTGTGGCATATGTTTGTGTGTGTGTGTGTGTGTGTGCATATGCATATACATATACATATATATATTCTATATACATTACAGAGATACAATATATGTCTCTATAAACTAACATATATGCATGTATGCCAGTATAAATACATACATCTCACACACACACACTCATAATAGTTTATAAGTAACAGTAGTCACATATCAAGACTGCCTTACGTGTATACCCTCTCTTTCTCTCTCTCTCTCTCTCTCTCTCTCTCTCTCTCTCTGGCTCTATGATTGTTATACCTGTTTGAAGGAACTTGGAAGCACTACACTGCCTCAGTATGCCTTTCCTTCATAATCATTCACTTGTGAAGGCTGGCGTCCATTGGGAATGTTAGGAAGCCATTCCTAGAAAGGAAGAAAGGCTTGGGAGTGCAGCCCTATCACACAAAAATGTACTGAGGAAAATGAGCTTAGATGATGTTTGCAATTGATTTCATCCAGGCGAAGGAGAGGAAGGATATAATTAGCAGAACTACAGGATCCTCAGGGCTGCGGACTGGTTTTTTAGAACCCCTAAAATGCTCCACAGGTACCCCCACTTTACCCCACGTTCCTCCTCCCCAAAAAGTGACCACACAGAGCTCCCAGCTTCTCTCTAGAGAGAAGGAAGGTCATCGCTTAACGCAACTCCCATTCAGAACTGTCGCAGTGAAATTGTCTATTTATTTCAATAAAAGAAAGGTTTGGTTGTGAAAGTGTCTGACACTGGACACATTTTTTTTTCTCTCTTTAAACTCTAGCATCTAATAAATATGTATCATTTCTAACAGAACACCCTGGGTCCAACTCCCACCCCAAGAACACAGGATTAGCAGACTGGCAGCAGCCGCTGTAGCCAGCTCCTCCGCAGCATGTCAATAAAACTCTGAGGTTCATCACATTTCATTCGCTGACAAGCGTGGCCTTCCAATTCATCTCTGAGCTCCCGTTTCCTGCTCAGCATGAAATCGGACCCACAGAAAAGCAATTTCTGTTCCTGCTTCTTGCAGGGTTTCCAGTTTTGATGTGGAGCATAGGCACTGGGAACTGCAGGCTAGGGAACGAGAGGGGAATACACGTAGTTTACCAAGAAAAAAATGTAAAAGGTTATAAGATGAATTTAAAATCCTGCTGGCCCAAATAGGCTTAAAGTACCTTCTCTTGATTCTGATGTGGACGATGTCATTTCCCGATAGCATTGTGCAGCGTTAAACAAAGTGTACGTTTGTCTCCCAAGACACTACATTCCCAACATGTCCTCCTGTTAAAATAAAAAGGCATGTCTTTCCCCTCCATCTTTCCTCCTCTCTTTTCTTTGTTTCCTGCCTTCTATCTGGAAAGACTTAGGAGTTCCTTTAAGATGTTGAGGGGCTCATTACTATTTTATTCTGAAATGTAGTATCATACAGAGAGATGCTTTATCATAAAATTATTATGATATCGTGGTTCGTAATTCATCACGGGCTTTATTTGCCGATTCATTAATTAATCCATCTAAGATTCCGGGATAATGGCCTGTAGTTCTACAGGTGCAATAGTTTGCCGTAATTGCTCTAAATTACAATCACCTTTCTCAGTTTCCAGGAAGGGTTTGGTGGGAAACCATCCCATTTATCAGCAAGGTGAATATCTTCCCCAGAAAAGAGCACTTATTTTTGCAAAATGAATGTTCTTTATCAGTATAAATAGAGGCTGCTTTCCTGTGACCTAAAGTATATCATATTTTAATTAATTAAAATATAAAAATATCTCATAACACTGAAGAAAACCTAAGACATAAAGGTACAATGATCTCCCTAGGAGATCCCTAGATCTCCTATCCTACCACAAATTCTTCTTCTTTGATAAGTTCAGTTTTCACATTTTGTACCTAAGTTGGGCTCAGCCAGAAACAGAGATCAAGTTCCTCACCATCTTTTTTTAGCATTTGATGTCTATACGAATCCTTTCAATTACGAGCATGTACACATACTATGCAAAGAAAGTTATCTGGAGTCGTCTGCATGTATGCTGCATCTGTGGAAAGTTACTGGAAATAGCTAGCAACATTCTGGAAGACTCATAGCTAGGGACTCAGGGCTTCTATTTCAAGGAGTTTGTCCTATAAAAGGGATACTTTTCCTGAATTGGCCTGCAAGGTAAATTAGCATTAAAACACTAGTCACTGCAGCAGAAACAGCCTAAGTAAACAGTGACAGAGAACTGATTAATTCATTTATGGCATATTCCCCAGAGCAGCATGCTACATAGACATTGGGGAAGGTTCATGAAATTATGTTATGTGTAAATATTTAATTCATAGTATAAAAGGATAAATATGATATAATTTGGCCTTCATGAAAATACAACATGAGACAGAATTTCCAGCAGAATTTTATCTTCCTGTTGAGCTGGAGGGACCAATATTTGTTTAAAAACCAAACCTCTTTGTTTAAAAACATCTGTGTCATGGAAAAGCAAAGCACTGCACGGTTACCCTGGGGTACCAAAAGCACCTCTGAGCATCCATTCTAACTGCCCAATTATCACCTGCAAGGTTTTCATTCTCATTGACATAATGTGCTGGTCACACAGCAGAGTGGTCACCCTGAACCCATGGGGGCATTCTCCAAGCCCACATTGTCTTCTACACAAACTTCAAGCCGGAGAAGGAGCGGCCTGGAAGGCAGCTGGAATAGCAGTTGCTGAGCTCACAATGTGAGGACATAATGAAAATACAAAAGTTAGAGTCAGAATATCAATTGATAAATCTTGACTTTGGGCTCTGAAGCTTGACAGGAAACCTATCGCTGGTAGTGTTGGTGCTGGAGTGGAAACAGGCTGAGAGCACCAGTGTAGGGAAGCCTCTTTTTAATGTTTTATTTGAGTAATGGGCCTTGCAAATTAGCACCCCTGCGGCCTGAAATACATATCTTTTCAAGGACACACCGGTTTTCAATTCGACAGGTGATACAGCGGAAAAAAAAAAATCCCCAAGGGGAGCTTTGATTTCTGTACTTTTCAGACACAGTTATATTTTATTCCAGCTAGGATGATGGGGAAGACAACAGAGAGCTCTGAGGGTGAGCTGAGGGCTCTGAGAGGAAATGGAGCAGAAAACAGCTCATGGCGCAAAGGAAGAAGGACTCTGGGGACAAGGGAAGACCAGAAAGAGCTTTCTGTGATGCCTAGAATCCTAGTGACACCTGATGGGATCCTGGATACCTTCCCTGCTCCTGAAAGGGAGGTAGGCAGCAAGCAACCCACCCCCCAGGGACACCTACTCTCAACTACTTGTAGGTCTTACAGGATCTTCCCCCTCCCTTGCTCAAGGGACCTGTTTACCAAAACACATGCAGGTGACTCACAGGAGCTGTCTTAGGTTGACTCTCCCCCTTGGTAATCTGAACAGCATGTAATCACTGAGCAACTAGCAAGCACAGGCTTCATAATAAGGATGAGGCTTATTAAGCATGTGAATATACTATCTGTGAGCTGATCATAAATTGAAAAGGAGCCATAGTGTCAGGAGCATAGGATTTGAAAAGGAGCGACTGACTTTTTTATCACATCTGCCCATGTTAACCCTGAACAATTTGCACATCTTTGCTAATTTACCTTTATAGGCTGGGTGTTTGTGTCTTTCTAAAATTGATATATTGAGATGCTGACCCCTTAGGTGATGGTATAAAGTGGTGTATATTGGGGGAAGTTATTAGGTCTCTGGAGTGGAGAACCTCAATAAAAGGAGAGAGAAGCACTTGTATTTATGTTCTGCTTTCTGCCAGGTGGGGACTCAAACAGAATTGAATCATGTTCAGCCTAGAAGAGACCTTTTGTCAGGACCAAATAATGCTGCTCCCCTCATCTTAGACTCCCAGCCTCCATAGCTGAGGAAGAGAATACTTCCTTAAGCCACCAGTCCACAGTATTTCTCCAGAGTTGCCTGAACTAAGGGCAACACTTCTCCTTTCTCATCTATCAGATTGGGAAGTAAATCAGACCACAGGTTTGTGTGAGCAACCAAGAAAGACATGCAAATATATCCGAAGGGGATGACCATGTTTGATAATATATAGAAGGTATATTTTAAGTGGCAGACTGCTGAGTTTCCAAATTAATGTTTCTTAGAAGAAAACCTAGTGTCAATAAACATTTCAGATACCCATGTTGACAGTGATTCAAACCATGAGGTAGATTCTAACGTGAAATCTATTGGTAGACAGAGAGAATGGAGAGGGGATGTCCAGACAAGGAGGCACTCCCACATGCTGCTTAGCTATCACCACAGCCTAGACACCCACTACCCAACATCAAATAGTTAATGATGGTGGTCCTTAAAATCACTTCAGCCATGTCCTTGTCCCTCACTTCAAGTCACAGTTGAACTAATCCCAGAGGTTCAGCATTGTTCAGGGAATAAAGTTCAGGTGAGGGGACTTGTGTCCAGTAAGGACAGCCCCAGCTACATATTGGAAAAAATATTCATCTATTTTCTCACATCTATCCATGTATGTATTATCTATACATCTATTATCAACCATCTATTAATAGTCATCTACTTATTGCCAATCTTACCTATTTCTACTAGCTTTCAATTACCTATCACCATCTATCTCCTGATCATCTGTCTGCCTTTCTCTTTGTCATGCATTTATCATCTATCAACTAACCTAATCTTTTATGTATATATCAACAATAGTTATATTCTATCTATCTATCTATCTATCTATCTATCTATCTATCTATCTATCTATCCATCATCCATCTATCCAGTCTGTCATGGTTCTCCCAAGAATTGTAATTCTCTGGAAAAGACCTAGTAATAATTAGAGGTAGATAAAACTTTTCAGAAATGTAATTTAAAACACTTATTTCTGGGAGATACAATTTAACAGAAAAATTTTATGAAATATGCACTTTTCTTATTTGATATACATTTAATACATACTATTTTACAATACCAGAGGTAGATTTTACAAAAAAAAAAACATCTCTATAGTTTGATTCCCTAATTGTAAATGCATTTTCAGGTAGAGGTAAAATTGAATGTTCAATTATTAAGAACCTGTCACCAGCAAATATTGGGCATGACCACCTTTGTGCAAACAACATTTAAAATGCCCCTGAAGAAGTATAAAAGGAAAAGGTTTTCTTATAAATAGTCTTAATCTATTTCAATAGAAAAATGAATACAGAGCCTGAAAACAATTCACAGAAAGAATAATTTTTAGTTAGTAAATAACTGAAAAAAATCTATATGCTCTATTCATGAGCACATAGCTGAAAACTAAGACTTTTGAGATGATGTGGCTACATATCTTGTCATTATGACAAATAATGCTACATAAATGACAATATTTACAAAATACATACATAATACTAATAATTGTTTAGATGCCAAGGAGAGCATCATGGAACCATGAGTCTCTTCATGGTTGACAGACCCATGAGCCAACACATGTCAAATTGTTTTTTCCTTCCTAAAGTTGGCCAAGTCTACAAAGCTGACCTTGATGTACAGCCCATGGTGGACATGCCACAGATTATTAATCTATACATTTCCTAAAGTCACAGCTGTAAAAAACAGAAAGTTTGTCCCTCATTGGATACAAAGTTAACAATTTCATGATCCAGAATATGATTTGTAACTTGGTAGCACATCACGCACAGTTCTCAGTACTTTGCTCTTCACTGCAAGAAAAACTGAGTGTGAGGAAATGGAAGTGACTGGGTAAGTTTGATTGTGGATGTTTATTCTCAGAAAAGGCTAAGCAATCAAAGGATATGAACAAAGGACGAAGGCAACAAGGCTTTCAGAGTTTAAGTAGGTGACTATAGGAAGAGATAAAAAGAACTTGAAGGTGTCTCAAAGGACCTATAATGATGGAAGGTAGATGAGATTGAAGATACAGGCAGCTGAGGAAGGTAGAGAATGCTCAATGCAATGGGTTTTTGAGATCACCCTCTAGATGGTGGTTGAAATGCTCTCTCCATCCAGAGATGAAGTAGAAAGACCTGAAGTCAAGCAGGGAATAACCTGAGTCTTTATCAGAGGCTTTTTCCTGAAAAACATCTTTGTTTCATAGCATTAGTATGGCATGCTATATAGCAATGGTTCTCACCCTGTAGGCTGCAACCCCTTTGGAGGTCACATATCAGATATCCTGCATATCATATATTTTCACTTTGATTCATAACAGTAGTGAAATTATAGTTACAAAGTATCAAGAAAATAGTTTTATGATTGGGGATCACCACGACATGAGAAACTGTATTAAAATTGTAGCATTCGGAAGGTTGTGAACCACTGCCATAGAGAGTTTGTTCAAAGTTATTGGAAGAATGTGTTTGTGGACTTGGAGGCACCGCTGCCCTTTGCCACATATACCCCTTTACCCACTTCCTCTAGATGTGGCTTGGTCCTCTTTCTCTGCCATCTTAGAAGACCCCACATTCCCATGGGCAGTAGAGCAGCCACAACTTTGTTTATTATAATTCCTCGCACTATAGGTAGGGTTATGTTATGATAGCTACAACTTTTAAAATTGGGACTAATTCTTTTATGGTTATGAATAGCATTTTCAAACCTTTTATTGTAAAAGTAAAGAACTAAATTAGTTTTCAAGTTGACTATTTAGACATATAAAATAAATTACAGCATATTATAAATTCTGAAGCACTATATGGGATGCTTTTAATTATTGCATATTGATGCATCTTCCTGATGAGAAAATCCTTTAAATGAGGCATCTGAGAGAACATAATCCCCCACTAGTATATTTATGTCACCCCATCCCCTTAGCTCCTTTTCAAATAACCCTGGTGGCATACCTGAATGGAACCCTATCTTTCAGCAGTCAGCTGATCAACCTAAATGGGCTGAAGATTCCTGTGTTCCCTCATGCCTGGGATACTAATGACCTCATTGTGCATGAGAGCTAGTGGGAACCACATGAGAACAAGTTTAGTAAGCAAAACTCCTGGGTCCTTCTTCACTTTCCTTTAACTCAGGGCTCATTCTATACCAACTGTCAAAAAGGGTGATAGAATGTGAAGAGTGCAGAGTCTCAGTGAAAGGAAATCATCATCTATCAGACCAGAAATATCCTGTTTACACTGTTCTGGGCAGATGACCATCTGGACATATGGCTCAGACTCCTTGCAGGCTGTGGGAGGATGTGAGAAGCCAAGACTCCTGCTTCTGGTTCTGTAGTACTAAGCTTCTTCCTAAGACAGGCAATTTCTAATTTCTGTGGAGAAATTAGAGGTCCCTAGAGCAGAGCTCCAGATAGAACCCTGACTGACAGCTCCTGATAAGGCTCTGGTGTGCACCCGGTCTGAAGGAGGGGCTGGGAAGATCTCTATCATACATCTTTCTGTTCAGTCAGAGGTAGTGGCATTCTCCTTTTGGAAGAACAGAACTCTTTCAAATGAGACAACAAACTAGACCATTCTCCATGTGCTGTGAATCCATGAACTCTGGCAAAGAGTTTGCTTGTTATGTTCACTTTGGCTGGTATTGGAGGAGGCATAGTAACATCTTGACCTCTGGAATTTGGAATTGACTGAGAGAATGAGACAGTGACCAGAGGTCACATGCCACATTAACTCTGTTACAAATGTAAGGGATCATTTGTTCATAGCTACAGTGAGATTGCTCCCACTTTATTATTGTTAGTATAAAAATAGTAACATGGCAGAGCAACAAACAGAGGGATTGCTTTGTGTTCTGCCATACTTCTATTATAAGAGGACCCAGAAGGGCATCGGAGAGAACATAATCCCCTGTTCATTTCCACCTGGCAGTTTCCTTCTCATACCTTCAGCCATCAGATAAATATTCATTCTCAACTCCAAATTTACCCAGGGAGAGTCCGAAAGAGGCAGAGAGTGAGTTACCTGCTCAGAAATCAGTTCACATGCAATAAAATGCTGAAAATGTTGTCTTCTTCTAACAAAGATCTGTCAGGGCCCTCTTCCAACATCACCAGATGGTATTGAAGAAACAAGGTCCAGGTTCTCCTGGCTAATACACAGATGATCTCTCTTGGAGGAGGACAAGCTCTTGCCTAGAATGGTCATTTGTCCTGTCATAGGTACTTCTAGAAAGGTCTGGGATGAAGTCTATAGAATGTCTAATGTTGCAAGCACACTGAAACTGTCAGATCATCTAGCTACATGCCTCTCTCTTCTCCTTGCATGTACTAAAGTCTAGGCGCAGCACAGAGTGAGGCTGTATGTCACAGAACAGAAATCACTTCACAGAAAGAACAAATATAAATTCCTGAGTCTGTTAGGTTTTATATGCCAACTTCTAGGGGATCCAGTCCATGAGAGACATTGATCAGCTCAAGTTCAAGAGGGACTGGAGATCAAGTCCTGAGCCACATACATAGTAGAAATATGAAACAGTTGGCCTGTCTAGAACCACCAGCCAGCCTGCCTTGGCCACCTTGCCCTTGAAGGCAGCTCTGACTATTCTCATGGGTAGTGCTGGGTTCTCAAATTTTACCTGGTATCCAAAAGTGATAGTCGCCCTCTGTGGATTCCACACTCCTCTACCTAAGTATTTCCCCTAAAGTCTCTAGAATTTCCTTGCAATTAAAAAATTGGATTTTCACAAATGAGGTTGTCATGCCAAAGTTCCCCATGAACCCAGGCATTTAAAAGTCTCTGCTTGTTCATTGGTGTGTCTTTCAAAACCTCACCAGTGCATCTGTCTCTAATTGGCTCACTATTTACCTTACTGAGGACTTATTCCAGATAGAATTATGGAAAGACAGTTTCTAAATGTCCATTTTATTGTCAAATCTCCTTCTGTTAAAGACTGGCCCAGGATCCAATTATTGAGATAACTGGCAAGAAAATTAGTTGGAGATACAGCATAGTCAATGGTGACCTATTTATAATATTCTTCTTAAAATGTCACACTATAATGATGTTACCTTGTATATGTAGACTTTTTTTTTTAAATAACCACAGTTCAACACATGCCTGTCAGTCTTTTCTAATAGCCTCACCTAAAGAATTACAGAGTGAGACCAAATAACAATGCAATTCTAGATAAATAAATTAAAATAATCTTCACTGATAATTTAGCCAGAACCCATTCAAAAAAAAAAACCAAAAAAACAAAAAACAACAAAACAAAACAAAACAAAAAAAACCTAAAGTTCTAACCCCCTCATGCAAATTGTGTTTCTTTTCAGGAAATTGTTCCATACTGATTGATGCTTTGCAATCTAAACTACAGTTTCACCTTTCTATCACTCATTCATTCAGTCAGTTAGTCTCTCATTTATTCACATTAACGCCAGAGTCTTATCTGCCTTGTAGACACTATGGTAAGAATTCTCCAGGAAGCCATAGCATAGTAGAGAGCATGTGTTTGTGAGGCACTTAGTGTCATGTGCTGCACACGATGCTATTCATGAGGTATCTGTAAACGTGGTGGGAGACATGGAAGTCATTATAAAAGACCTGTATGTGTCTTGACTCAGACAGAGGAAAGGAAGACAAGAGAGCATGAACTACCAGTGCAGATGCTTGATGTTGTACAAAGAAACAGTCTGCTAAGGGACAGACAGGCAGAGATGGTCTGGTGGAGCATGCAGGACAGGTACCTGACAAAGTGGCATTTTAGAAAAAGGCATGCAAGGTAGCTGAAGGAAGGAAGGAAGGAAAGAAGAAGGAAGGAAGGAAGGAAGGAAGGAAGGAAGGAAGGAAGGAAGGAAGAAGGGAAGGGAAGGGTAGAGAAGAAGAGAGGGAAGAAAGGAAGGAAGGGAAGGAAGGAAGGAAGGGGAAGAGAAGGGTAGAGAAGAAGGGAGGGAAAAAAGGAAGGAAGGAAGGAAGGAAGGAAGGAGGGAAGGAAGGGAGAAAGAAGGAAAGAAAGAGGAAAGGAGGAAGGGGTTTGGCACTAGATAAATGAAAAAAGGAAATATAAAAGGAAGGGCATGATTGCTCCTAGGAATAGAGAAAGAGAAAGTTTATTTTTAGATAAAAGGGAGACATAGCCAGAGGCCTGGACATCTGGGAAAGTCCAGAGTGAGCATGATTCTGGGCTATGTGAAGAGAGGGAGGAGGAGGAGAAGGGAGAGGGGAGAAAGGAAAACCAAGTATAGCTTCTAGGAGGCCCAGAGGGTCCAAAAGAGGAAGAGGTAACCAAAATGGTTGGATAATATAGGGAAGAGAGGCTGGGGGAAGGGCAGCATGTGCCCTGGGCTGGAGAAATCTGGGGAAGAAGTGTAAAGTATGCCAGCCAGGAGGGCCCTGTAATAGTTAAGGACTGGGAGATGCAGGGAGAACTTTGCTGTCAGAGTCTCCTTTGATATATTCAATAGGCACCTCAGCCCACAGCAAGCATAAGTAGGTGCCCTGAAGGGTGGAAACCAATTGTCATTCAGGGGACTCAGTGGTAACTGTAGAAGGAGGGAGCACAAGTTGCCTGGGCTCTCCACACATGCAGAAGCCAAGCAAGGTGGGTTGAGTGTGGAGGGGCGGGCTATCCAAGAGGAAAGTGCTGGAAGCTATCTGGTATTTTGTTTTTATGTTTTAAAGTAAAATTATTTATGTGTTGACCACAAAAGACAGTGTATATTTGTTCAAACAAGTGCCTCAGCTATATACATGGCATATCTATTTTCTAAGGTTTATTTTTAGAAGGAAAGGATACATACTTTTTCAAATGCCAGTGTTGAAAAAAAAAACAGTATCTTAATCTAAAATGACAGAGAGGATGAGAGAGGAAGGAGGGACAAAGAGACAGGGACCGAATTATTCCAGTTAGCTGACTCTGTCCTGTTCAACCTTACTTTTTAACTTCTATCTGTGAAAGTTTAACATCATGTTCTGGATCGCCCACAGTTTCATGAGAAGGTATCAAGGGTCTATTGACAGATGGGTAAAATGGTTCAAGCTGTTTCAGAAATGGTATTCCAGAGCTACCTCCATGAAATCACAGAGAATGGACCATTCTAGAACAAGAGAGAACCTGATCATGTATGTTATCTGAAGAGAACCTTATTAGGTCCTGAAGAAACCCAGGACACATGGCTAACTGTGGTGCCTATTAGCATACCAAACTGTCTTCTTGGCCACCTGCAGGGAATGATTAGCTCATGCATGGTCTCAGGCATGGGTTCTTGAATCTTGTTGGGCTGTTGTGATTCCCATGGCTCCAAGGAGACTGGAGCTTGAGAATCTCAACTGAGTTCACTCCATGTGCAGCACCCAGAGGGCACTACGGGGCCCCACCCAGCAGGGGGAGTTCTCACTCAGTCTGAAGTTCCACGGGGTGGGGCAGCACTCTCGAGTTGGGGATCCCCAGGTCAGGAGGCCACTGGAGACTGACTGGTCTCAAGCTCTGGGGCTCCCAGAAGCCGCTGGGAGGGCGTGTAGGGCCATGAAAGGGGTCTTGGTTTTTAGTAGAAGCTCTGGCTGGAAGTAGCCTGGAGACCCTGTAGGGGACGGGCATTTATTCTGCTGCACTCCCAGAATCCAGGCTCCTAACACATGGTGTGGAATTCCATTAACATACACTGTTCAGTCATGTAGGCAATGCAGCCCCTCCCAAAGAGCACAGGTAGTGGGTGTGACTACAGGCCTCAGACCCTAGAGAGATTTACATACTAATGAATGCCAGAGGGCGGAGCCATTAAGCATTCTTCCCCAGACCTTCCCCCTTTCTCCCTCCCTATTTAACTCAGGTCTGCCCTGAGTTTCACAGGGGGTACATCCAGATCCATCTACCACCTGCTATGAAAATAAACCCTTTTGGAACCATGGACTCTCCTTTGTCTTTGGGGCTCACTGTGGGAAAACACAGAGAAGGCCTTTAATGCTGAGCCGATGCAGCTGCCATGCCTAACTTCCTTCCTGGAAGACCTCTCTGCATTCCAGCCATTGGGGACCTGCATCTTCAAGCAGGCTAGCTGGGCCACCACCGAGTCTGCCAAGCGAGTACAGTAACGAAGTCTCTCCCGCGGGCGCTGCCAGAGCCTCTTTCTTCTCTTCCTCCCTCATTTCTCTCCGCTATGGGCTGGCCGGTCCACATGCCCCCAGTCTTGGCCCGGAGTTCCCCAATCCAAGAGCCCTGCACCCCCACAGAACTTTAGACTGAGTGAGAACTCCCCCACTGGGTGGGGCCCTTAGTGCCCGGTGCCATGCTCGGAGTGAACTCAGTCAAGATTCCCATGTTCCAGTCTCTTTGGAGCTGTAGGAATCACAATAGCCCAACAAGATTCAAGAACCCACGCCTGCACCCACATGTGAGGTAATCATTCCCCGCAAGGGTGGACCTGACTTAAATCAGGGAAGGGGGAGAGAGGAGGTCTGGGAAAGAATACTTAATTAACTATGCCCTCTGGCCTTTAGGTAACTCATTAATATGGAAATCTCTCTAGGGCTGAGGCCTGTAGTCACACTCTCTACCTGTGAAGGGTGACACAAACATCTCTTAGGGAGAGGTTGTACTGCCCTATATGACTGAATGGTGCATATCAAATGGAGGTCTCAGACTGCATGTCAGGAGTCTGGAATCCAGGGGCGTGGCAAAATATGTCCCATTCCTCAAAGGCAATGGACACCTGTTGGGTCTCTGGCTGTCTCTAAGCCAGTGCTCTACCATAAACCAAAGCATCCTACCACGGTCCCACAACCTCCAAGCTCGCTCAGCCCAGGGCCTGTGCTTCTCTACCCCAGCTTCTTCTCCCAACATAACCCTGCAGTTTCAATCATTCTCTTGGACCAATTGGTCCTCCTCCCTCTCTCCTTCTCTGTCTCCTTTCATGGCTTGGTTGAGTCTGCTGGACAGGTTAGGTCTGCTATTTTCTCTCCCCACTATGGACCCTTCCAGATACCTCTGGCTGTTCTCTCTCACGTTTCCACAGTAAAACCTTCTCCTCAGCTGTACCGCAGAGCAATCATATCCTCATTTTTATTCAAACCTGACACATAGCTCTGCTGAGGAAACAGGACAAATATGCAGGTAACTGACTATGTCTGCTTGTTTTGAGAGTGAAGCAAGCCTTTACACAGATAATATCCACAGTTATTGACAATATGCACTTACTTACCAAGTTTATACATTAATAGCAAATTTAAACTTTTGAGAACATGTGCCTGCTTGTTTTTGTCTTGTGTTCCTGCACATATCATGTGAAGGGAGTCATGAGAACAGTGCAGGTAAGAGCATGGGCTTCTAGCCAAGCTGGTTAGAGTAGGATTCCGGCTCTGCTATTGACTACTGTATAATACAAGGAAGTTAATTATACTTCCTAAGCCCCTCAGTAATACATGTGCCTTTTAAGATGATTGTAAAAATAGAAGAGCCAATTATGAACACAACACTTAACACAAACTGTCAGGTAACAAACACTCAACTATTCCAGGGGCAGTTTTACCTTGAAAGGTGTGGAAGAGTAGTGGTAATATTTATCCTTAATTTCATTTCCTGTTAAATTCAGTTACTTTCATTTCCTTTCTCTCTCTCTTATCTGTCCTTACCCCTTTCTTGAGGCTGCAGATGCCTTCTGGGATGCCTGGCCTCCAGGCATTGTTAACAGCAGAAATGCAAAGGAAATCACTACCTTGATCCCTAGCCACATAAAGCAGCCTTTATATCTATCTATTCTAGAAGGAGAAGTGTCCCCTCATTTTCTTCCAGCTCCAGAGGCAAGAATACCTTTCCCAGGAGAAGTGGGGGTGACAGGGGCATACAGCAAATCAGAGTCTGTTTTCAGGCTGTAAGTTGCCCTTCAGAGATGGGCACATGGGATGTTTGGGAGACAGGATGCGTCCCTGGAGGGCTGTTGCAGTATTCTGACATTTAAGTGCCTGTACTAGGGAACTACAGGAATCCTTTAAGTGTCTCAAGGACATTGTGGGTCAAGTACTCAAGACCACAGCAGCAGAAGGACACAGCAAGAGATTACAGCCAGGCTAGCATGAGAAAAAAGCAAACTCTGTAACACCAAAAGTGAAAGCCAGAAGGGTGGAAACAAATCGCCAGTGTGACCCTGTATGTTCTGATGGAATAAGTTTTAGCTGGCAGGCAGGGTGAAAACTTAAGGCAAACATTAAGTTCCATTTAAAAAATAATAATATAGCAGTGCAGTTGTAATTCTGAAGTTTTAGTCTAAGCATGTGACCTATAAGTTTCCTTCCAGCTATGGAGGAAATGGTGAACAGATTCCTCCGTCTGTGCTGAATAAATGCTTCAGTGATTTGGGTGTACGTGTGGATGGCAAGTTGATGGCTAGGTAAAGCCCTGCTATAGCTAGAAGCAGGACCATGAAAGAACAAGAAGTGGCTGAGGATGCAGACATCTTTATGAAAGATAGATAGATAGATAGATAGATAGATAGATAGATAGATAGATAGATGCATAGATGCATGCATACATACATACATAGATACATGCATAGATACATACATACATACATGATAGATAGATAGATAGATAGATAGATAGATAGATAGATAGATTGACTACAGGGCCATTTTTTGCCATTTCTTATTCCTTTAAGTTAAAGCTCATTGGCAGAAGTAAAGGACAGGGCTTCATGCCCGGTGCACCTTTCATTACACCCTTCTCCCTCTCTAGCTCCTCCTCTTTCCTTATTTCTCAGCATAAAGGGATGCTATGTTCATTTTCTTGTACCCTAAGTGCAGACTCTGAGCCCTTGCAGAGTGAGCCCAGCAATCTGAGATGCTTTTGAAGTTCCTGGCATACAGCTCACATTCATTACCAGACCTGACCCTGCTAATCACTAATACTGATCAGAACTCACTGTAAACCAGACACTGTCACCAGTACAACACATACACATCCATCAACCTCTCCTCATACCTGCAACACCGATGTTAAGAAGAGTTCCTTTTCATGGGAAAGGAATGTATTCCAAAAGGTTCAAGGTCACTCTCTTAGAGTCACAAACTAGTTTGGCAAAGTGAACTACAAAACAAAGGGGTTCAGAGTGGAGCCCCACTGTTTGCCATCAACAATCCAGCTATCACCTAGGCCTATCTCTTCCATTACTTATCTGATCACTAATTCAGCAAACCCTACCCTCCTGTGCCAGACACTATTCCTCAGAAGAGGAGAGCAAGACCTGATGTCGAGTATCACCTGCAGCCCCTAGAGTATATCTTAGCCACATTAACCTCAGCTGTGTAATGGAATGGTCTAAGCTTCTTTGAAGACATTCTAATGCAGATAAGAAATTACAAGGAGTAACAGCAAAATAGGTCCTCAGCATTGGGATATTTGTTGTTGGTGGTGGTGGTTGATTGTGCTTGTTTTGGTTTGTTTGTTGTGTTTGGTTTTGAGAGTTTCTCTTTGTGGCCTTGGTTGTCTTGCAACTCACTCTGTAGAACAAGCTAGCCCCAAACTCAGAAATCTGCCTGCCTCTGTCTTCCAAGAGCTGGGATTAAAGGCATGTGCCACCAACATCCAGCTCAACATCTGCATTTTACTATCTCTCCAATATCCTCTCTGACAGCAGAGAGAACCTGAACTGGTCCTTTGTAGGAAGCAGTTCTCCCCACCATTAAAAGATGGTGCTTGGCATGTAGCCAGCAAGCATGAGTAGGCACTGCTAAAGAGAAAAACAACTCCATATTTGGAAGGCTTGCGCTTCGAGGTGTGGTTACCCAATCAGCCCATGTCGTATCATATGGAGCAGCCAATGAATAGTGACAGTGTGGCAGCTGCTGATAGGATTAAAGCAATGCATAAAGGGCTGCAGGGGTGGTAGGAAAGAGAGAGGAAAAAAGGAAGGAGCTTGTTGTGCAAGGGAGCCTGAATAAACTGCTTGAAGAAGAACACAGTTGCTGTTGCCTTATTCCGATGGTCGGACGAAGGTAGCGACAAGTGGTGGCCCGTATGGGGAAACCTCTTGATTCTGTCCCCAGGGTCCTGTTCAGAACTTCTTGTGGCTTCAGGGCAGTCGACTGGGTAAGTTTCCGGTAAGTGGAACAAGTAAGGTTCTTGAGAGAGACAATAAAGAGCTAAAGTGAAAGTAGCCGATAAAGTTCCGGGTTTTCGGACAAACACAGTTTAGATATGGGAACTTTACAGAGTCACCCAATTTTTGTTGCCCTAGAAGAGCTTTTAAGAACGAAAGGGCTGGGTTGAAATCATCCATTTTGGAAAAATTTTTAAAGGAGGTAGATACAGTGGCCCCCTGGTTCGCTGTATCGGGCCACCTTACAACAAGCAGCTGGGATAAATTTGGGAAAGATCTCGATTTTGCATGGGAGCAAGGAGAATTAAAAGGAGGTGTCCAACCATTATGGAAGCTGATATGCAGCTGCATTCAGGATAAGGAAGGGAAATGCCAGAGGGAACTAAAAAGGGGCAGGAAGCATTAGAACAACTGAGAGAGGAGAGATCAGTGAAATCAGACACGGCAACAGAAATGGACACCGAAGATGAGGATTTAGATTCTGAAGAACAAATAGAGAGATTAATTAAGAAACTAGAAAAGGTTGATATCAGAGGGGAACCTTCTGCCCCGGGGCTGCCATTACCGAGGCCACCATCCTATGCTCCAGAGACATCTTCTGGACGGAGCTTTCGCCCGGAAGCGTGGAGAGAGGCTAGAGCACAGCAATGCTTTCCAGTTTTTCAGGATGGGGAAGGCAATCGAGTGCACGAGCCCCTGGATTTTAAAGTAATCCAGCGACTGGCAGAAGGAGTTTGTGCTTATGGCATGAGCGCTGCCTTCGTTGTTGCACAGCTAGAATCCCTTCACAGGTATTACATGACTCCAAGTGATTGGATGAGTTTGGCAAAGGCATGTTTAACCCCGGGGCAACACTTGGATTGGAAATCATTCTTCATAGAATTTTCAGCAGAACAGGTGGCTGCTAATGCAGCCACAGGACAGCAAGCCTGGAATCAGGACATGCTGCTGGGACAGGGCAGATAAGCCAATCAGCAAACTATCTATCCTTTGCAAGTGTATGAACAGATTAACCAATTGGGCACCAGAGCATGGAAGGCCCTCCCAAACAGGGGAGAGGTCCAGGGGGTGTGCCCATAGAACTCTGAAAGAATGTTTATTAAAACAAAAAGGGGAGCAGGTATGGGGAAAACACCTAGAGAAAGACTTGCTATAGCCTCTTTACTCTTAATTATTTTCAATTGGATAAAGATGGAAAATCTGCAGCTGAGCGACATATGCAACAGTCTCCAGTAAATAAAGGACAGGTATTATGGACAATGGAATGGCCCAGACCCAGTGTTGGTATGGGTGAGAGGGTCTGTTTGTGTTTTTCCACAGGATCGGCAGCAGCCTTTATGGGTTCCAGAGAAACTCATGCATCCTGCACAAAATAGAAAACAAGAACATCTATCCAGCCATGAAGCCGCCAATGATGATGATGCTCCTATCCATTGCTGAGGGCCCGGTTTCATGGATCTGAGCTGCGATAGATCACATAAAAGAGTGGGCGGGAATAGGGGCTTTAGTGACTTGCCTTGTTCTTATCAGTTGCCTAGCACTGTGGTGTATCCTAAAGATGCGTTCCCAGCAGCGCAGGGCCCAAGCCATGGTAGTTCAAGCATTTGCCACTCTCGAAGGAGGTCAATCGCCACAGATCTGGTTGAGCTACTTGAAGACCTCTGAAGTGTAGATGCAGCAGGGTGACGGATGCGCACCGCAGAGGACATTGTCTGTCCTTGGGCACATGTTTGACTACACACAGGTCAGCCCTAGATCCTGTCCCCTGGAAAACAGCTAAGGGTTGGGTCGCCCATGGTAACCATACTGTATCAACAACAGATGGTGAGATGGGGTCGACAATCTCCCAAACTTACAGGGGGTCAGACCTCTGTGTCCTCCTGCTTTGCATAATACAAATAAAAAGGGAGAGCTGTAGGAAGCAGTTCTCCCCGCCATTAAAATTTGGCGCTTGGCATGTAGCCAGCAAACATGAATAGGCACTGCTAAAGAGAAAAACGACTCCATATTTGGAAGGCTTGCACTTCAATGTGTGGTTACTCGATCAGCCCATCTCGCATCATATGGAGCAGCCAATGAACAGTGACAGCATGGCAGCTGCTGATAGGATTAAGGCAATGCATATAAGGGGCTGCGGGGGTGGTAGGAAAGAGAGGAAAAAAGGAAGAAGCTTGTTGTGCAAGGGAACCTGAATAAACTGCTTGAAGAAGAACACGGTTGCTGTTGCCTTATTCCACTGGTCGGATGAGGGTAGCGACAGTCCTTGATGATAACAGGGACAAAAGGGAGAACTAATGGATTTTGCATATATCAGGACCCTTCAAGAATAGCATGCATATTTACCTTACAGGGAAAAGTTGTGACAAGCCCATGTATGACTCCTTCCTTAACTGTTAAGGTTCACTTGAAATCACTATGTGGATACAGCCAACCTACCAGAAATGTGCTATATGTCTGTCTCCCTCAGCCAGGTACCCTGAACCTCTGGCAGAAGAGATCTGTGAATTACTGGAGAATATGCTTAGAGTGTCCTACTTGTTGCCAGAAGTCTCATAAATCATTCCTTCCTTATATCTGATCTCTCTTTTAAGTGGGTAAAGCCAGCTCAAAGGACAACTGGATCCTCTGAGATCTATATGGTCTGGCTTCTAGAGCTACAAGCATCAAACTCCTGGTCTGGAGAAATAGAGACACCAGCAGAAGAAACCACAAAACAACCTCTGAAATAGTAATCACATCAATAGTTACTAGGGTTAATGACTCTTTTCTAGCATTCTTCATCATAAGCCAACATGGGTTTTGCCTGTATTTTGAAGTACCCACCTCTCATGAATGCAGATCCTTAATGAAAGGGGTATGACTTCTGTCTACTGTAAACCAAGTGCCTCAAATGAGTAGAACCAGGCATCAAGTCATTGCCACTAAATATTCAAGTCATTGAATTTAATTAATTAATTAATTATCAAATTAATTGAAATGTGCACTTAATTCACATTTAATTATTATAACTCTAATGAGCAGACATTACGGATACCACATAAATATAAAGTTTAGATAGGTTACCCTATTCTTCAAAACTATTTCCTAGCCAAGTAGCAATTTCTGGTTTTGTTCAGTTTGCCCTCTATGTCATTTCAGCCAACCTCATGATCTACTGGGATAAAGAAAAATGTTATTAATGTAGAGGAGTGTGTATAAAATGACTCATCAGGGGTAAAGGTATAAGAAGGGGCCTAGCTTATAGAAGAGTTTAGGCTCATGTGGATCTCTGGTAAAGGTTAAATTATTAGTGCACATGACTTACATTGAAATGACTACAAGTGTGGTCAACTACCATTGAGTGCAAGGTGAAGGAGGTACCCAGCCTTCATGCCCCCCACCCCCCAAGAAGATTAAAAGACACAGGTGCATCTCCTAGTGATGGCAAGAAGTTCTTTGAGGGCATCAAATGCGCTTTTCCAGGAGAGACTTTCTAAGTTACTTTGATGGCTATTCTTGGTTGTCAACATGACTATATCTGGAATTAACTAAATCCCAAGCAGCCAGGTACACCTGTGAAGGACTGTTTTTGTTGAACTCCTATAAAGTTGAAAAATCCACCCTAAATCCAAATCTTTGGATGTGGGAAAATCCACCTTAAACCTGGGCCACGATTTTTACTGGAGGATTATTTAAACGATATGGAGGAAGGAAGCACTTGCTCTTTGCCTACTTGCACGCACTCTGAGAAGTTCCTTCTTTCACTGGCATTAGTGCCTACTTCTTCAGGATTTGAAGTTTACTGAAGAACAACTGAGACATCAGTCCTATGGAGTTAACTACTAGTGTATTACTAGATTTTGCATCAGGAGGCAGCCACTATTGTAATAGTTAGACCATAACCAGTAAGCCATAACCACTCTAATAAGCCTCATATACAAATTTATCTATCTCTATGTCTCTATATATCCATATATGAATGCATATAGTCATTTTATCAGTTCTGTTTCTCTAGATAACCCTGATTAAAACAGCTGCCATAAAAGCAAACTGATAAAGGATGAAGGATCAGACTATGTTTGCCTTTGTAACTTCTGCTAGTTTGATAAAAGTAAATGTTAATAAGTAACAGAACCCTATCCATGTATTAGGCATGATGTAAGACTGTGTTACAGTGATAGCTACATCAGCTGTAGTAGGAGAACAAAGCTAGAACAATATTAATAAGAAGTCACATTTTGGCTAAAATACTTTAAAAACAAGTAGGAAAAAGACAAATCTATGGAAATAGCTCTGATCCCTGGATAAATATTGTGTCTCTGATGTTGTTTTCTGTTAAATTTAATTTTGGTAGCATACAAACTCAATTGGCATCCACAAGATCACCTCAGTGAATATGGTCACAGAAAGGGATCTCTGTGAAAGAGAGCTGATCTGGTACCCAGACAGTGGCACGTCAGAATGCTTACCCTGTTTCAAGTGTAGATGTCTTTTATTCATAAGTAGGCTCATTCAGAATGTGTGAGGGAAGAAATGAGCAACAAGTCCGGCCAGGAAAAAGGAGCTCCAAGAACTAGCCTTGAAGATCTGTGCTGGCATCCAAGAAGCTTCTGGCCTAAAGCTGGTTATTAACTGACCATTAACATCATATGAAGTGTGCATTTACAGACTTCAAAAGCAACTGGTGATGTACATCTGGCCAGATTAAGAAAACAGGGTAAGATCTGAGAGATCAGTTCAGGTCAATCTGAACCCTGGATGGAAGATTAACAAGTAATTTGTTTTTCTGTTACATTTCTGAGTATTTCTGGTACTGTTAACATAAGATTGTGCTGTCCAGAAAACTCCTGGTGGTAACAAAGCACCCACAACCGAGGCTTCATTTGGTGTGACCACAAGTCCTTACAGGATCCCAGAAATACATGTGAATATTTTAATCAATTTACATTTAAATTTAAATAGTCACTCTTGTCTAGTGGAAATTGAGTTTAAAGGACTCTTAATGGTCAGACAGTTCCTAGAAGGGTCAACTTCCCTAATAAATCTGATGATAAAACCAACCCAAGTTAATTTTAGTCTAAATATCTAAAATATTGGTTATCCTAGATAAAATTCAGATAAATGTACCAGCGCAGTGCCTCATAAATGATAAAATGAAGGCCAGTTTATGAATGAAAGAGGAGTTATTTATACACATGGACTACATCATTATAAGCAACACACTTATTTAATTCAATCTTGTGTCCTAGACACACTGTGAGGCACTGGCAAGGTTGTACCTCACCATGTGATATGTGAGACAGTCAAAGAATGCTATAGTAGAACATCGAAGCTCATCTAACCCTGACAAAGGATTAAGGGCAAGAGTTCTCCAAAACCATGACTTTTGAACTGGTTCCTGCAATGAGTGGGCATGGGCCAAATTTCAGGCAGGATCTTCTAGGAAGAGCAATTGGAGAAAGAACAAAAGTGTCAAATGAGTGTAGCTATTGAGAAGCAACTATGCCTAACAATATTATCAAGTAGGGATGTGAGTGGTAAGGGGTGGAGAAGGAGTGAAGCCTGAGGGTGGCATCCAAGGCACAGGTCACACTGCCACATGCACCAAAAAGACTAATTTTAATTTGCTAGTGACCTAAGAAGCTACTAACAGAGACTGTTTCAATAAGATCATTCTAAATACAAAGAAAATTGTTTTGCATTTGTGAGGAATCATGAATATCCATGCCAAGACATGGGGAGGGATAGGGAAAGAGTGTCTGTGGGCAGAGACCTAAATAGAAAATCATCTCCTTTGAAATTTGAGTGAGAGATAACAAAAGCCTGAATCAAGTTATAGTATGAAGTTTTAAAAAATAATGATTCAAAACTTTATTGAATAAATTAATATGATACAAAAATAGAAGGAAGATTATTAGAGGATAGAGAAAATAGTAACAGTCTGAATATGATCAAAGCATATCATACATGTGTATAAGATTTCTGGATGAAACCTATCACCCTTCACAATAAACATATGCTAATAACCATGTTAATATTGTTTAATAGCAGAAGTGACTGGCTTTGATGATTGCTTAAATGTGGGTGACACATGAAGAAAAGATTGAGAGACAAATCCCAGGTTCTAACCAGACTGCAGTAAATAGACAAGGAAGTTACAGAGGAAATGACAGATGGGGAGGCTTTGGCATTTTGAGCTGGAAATCTGGGTTTCCTCTAGACTGCACAAGCCCATCTCAAGAGAAAAATCTAGTCTAGGAGATTTGTGTGGTGGTCATCAGCATAAGGCAGCACTTGAATCAATGATGTTGAAAATGGATCCTGTGGAAAACAGGACAGGAACAAGAAAAGTTAAAAGTAGAAGCCTGAGAATCGTCCATGGGGCATGGAGACATGTTCAAAGCAGAAACTCCAGCGATGGTTCATTTGTAAGAAACTGTTACTCGAGGGAGTCTTGAGTGAACCTGGAAGCTCTAGTTGCTTTGAATTCATTCCCACTGGCCTTGTACAAGACACCTCTACCTGAAGCTACTTCACAGGTTAGACAGTTCCCCAGAGAACACTTTGTCCTCTGTCCACTGGGGGGAAAACTTACTTTCTTGGCCCTCCAGGAAATCCTTCACTGTCTTACCCCATTCTCCATGAGAAAGATGTCTTTCCCACCTTATCAAAAACAGCAAAATTAACTATGTCTTGGAGAAATTTATAATAAGACATAAAACATAAAACAACATAATCAGTAACTTTTCCTTAGCTTCATAAAACTCACGGTATCCATGGTGTTCACCAATAGGTGACAACATTGTCACTTATCAGCCCCCTGAATTCTGCTATCCAGCCAGCCTTCTATCTGATATGCCTCTCTAATATTCTCCACGTAGTCCTGGATCTACAACCCAGTGAGATGGTCTTTGTTTGTGAGAGACTCCATTCTCTTTGATATCTAAGTTTAACTTGCCCCAACAGCTCTTCCTCCAAGAAGTGGCCTTTTAGAGCAGCCAACAGGAGAGATGGCTGTCACCAAGCCAAACAGCCTGAATTAGATCCCATGTTAAAAGGAGAGAACTGAATCCTGGTAGGTATCCTCTGACTGACAGACATGCACTGTGGCATGAATACAAGCACACACAGAGGAAATAAATGCATTTTTTTTTTAAAGGAGAAGATGGAGTGCAGCCAATAAAGAAGAAAGTTCTCAAATAATAAGGTCTGAGATGCATCCACTGGATCTGACATTTAGAAGATAATGTTAACTTTCTTAGAAGCATTTTTTAGTGGAAACGACAAGTAGAACAGAAATATGAGGGCAAGGAACATGCAGCAGAAATAGAATTATTGAGGGTAGAAAACCCAGAAAGAGAATCACTCAATTTTAAACAATAGTCTTTCTGGGTTGGGTTACCTCACTCAGTATAATGCTTTCCAGTTCCACCCATTGACCTGCAAATTTTACAGTTCCATTTCTCTCTGCAGTTGAATAGAATTCGATTGTGTATGTATAAGTACATTTTCATTATCTGTTCATTAGCTGATGGACATCAAAGCTGTTCCTCTATCCTAGCTATTTCCAATAGAACATCGATGAATATGGATATCTCTACAGTATGATGTACCTTCCATTGGGTATATGCTCAGGAGTGAAATAGCTATGTCTATGGTTATGTATTTCTAGTTTTTCTTAGAATTAGCCACACTAGTTTCTATAGTGACTGTAATGGTTCACACCCTTATTTTCTTAATCTTAGTCATTCTGACTGAGGTAAGATAAAATCTGAAGTAGTTTGTGCATTTCCCTGATGGATTAGAAATGCAAACATTTTTGAAGGTATTTCCTATGATTTATATATCTTCCTTTGAAAAACTTTCTCTCTTGTTCCATATCTTCCTTAATAGTAGAGTTGCTTTGTGTTCTTGGTGTCTAGTTTTGTTGAATTCTTGGCATGTTCTAGGTATTAATTCTCTCTCAGAAGTCTAGCTGGCAAACATTTTTATCCCTATACTGTTGGCAAATGTCACATATTCCTATTCATATATGGATCCTAGCTTTGAATCCTTAGATTTGTGTGTTTAAGTAGGGACACATGGTGAATCCAGGAGACTAGAAAGGGGTCACTGGTGGGGACATGGAAGAAAGATCTTAAGGGAGAGAGTATGAAAGAACACAGGTGATATGGAGGGGAAAAGATGGAATAATGGGGAGAGAGCTTTAAGTGAAGAAAAGGATATAGGTAGGAGAGAAGAAGAGATAGGAAGGGAAATCTAACAGGAAGTTTGAAAAGCCGTATGGAAGCATACCATTATATAGGCTGTTTGTGTGTGTGTGCTTATATGTATACTCATTCATTTATGCATATATATATATATATATATATATATATATATATATATATATATATATGTCAAATTGGAGTTATCCTACGTAGATGATAATGCTCATCCCCAAAGCAATAGACTGCCGAATATGAAGCTAAATGCCAAGTACAGGTTGCCTTGATATACCAGAGACATCAAATATCACAGGCTGTTTTATTTCCCTACCAGAATTTGATGATAAGACCCTATTAATGAGGATACCACACACTTTTGTCACAGAACTTGGAGATAAGAAATTGATACTTAGTACAAACTTTTCTCCATAATGACTGGTTTTAAAAATACTGGAAGATGCTATGTAGGCTGTTGGCAGAAAGATCATCAATCATCTTACTCAACTGTGAACCTGTGAGCTACAGTAATGCCCATGGTAGTAAGACAGGCCTAACAATGTAGTAATGGCACATATGTTGTGGCACAATGGCTTTCTAGTTGGAGTAAAAGCCCACTCCATGTGAGAAAATGCATGCCTGATATTGTAAATCTGGTCAAGAACCATGGCTGGGTAGTTCATAGCCCTCAGGTTAAACCTACTACCATTACTTTACTAAGTGGGTGTAGTTTTGAACTACCTTCTCAATCTGCATCTCTATACTCATATATTAGTAGAGCTCTCAAATCTCATCAGAGATGTTTCTTTGTGCAATGAATGCCAATTAGTACAGAAACTCACAACTAGTCAAAATACAGAGAATAGGTGTCTATGGAATATTCAAACACAAATAGGATGCCTCTATCAAGAGGTCCTGCCAAATCTCCAGGGACGATGTTGGAAGAGTGTCAGCAGAAATGATCTAAGGGTCAAAGTTCAAGGAGGATTGGGGTGTAGCAGTTCTGGACACAGAAGCACTTCTCTTTTCACAAACTCATATCAGCACTGGTTGCCTGCTGCTGACAGTTGATAGCTTCTAGAAGAGGGAGAGCCTGTTTCCTTTAAGGATATAATCCCTCTTGGTCAACCACTATATTCCAGTGGATAACTCTAAACTCATGAATATATAGGCAGCATAAACTGAACTCAAGGAATTATTTTTCTAAACAATACAGGAAATTGAGGGGGTATGGTGGAATAGATCAGGAAGGAGTTTGTGGTAGAAGTTGGGGTGAATGTGAGCAAAATGTATTGTATTCATATTTAAAAATTTCAAAGAATCAATAAAAGTGTATTTTTAACCATAGTTTCTTGAATAATGAGATAGAATGTGGTAAGAAAGTAATGGCCAGACAGTTTTAATTTCCTATATAGCTTTCTTCTTTGTTTCCTTTATTTTTGGGAAAATAACTTATAAGAAAGGAAGAAAATCAGAGAGATGGAATCTTGTTAATAATTCAGTTGGCTTGGAGTGCATTGTTTGAGACCAGATAGGCTTCAAACTTAACAGAGGTCTATCTTGCTCTGTTTTCCATGTGCTGTGATTGAACATGTATACCACCATAGCTGGCTATGTTTTGTTTTGTAATAAAAACATACAAAAATTAAAAATCTTCATGAAGATAATATGTGTTAGTGAACAAAACTTTAGCAATGATGACTGAAAAAAAAATAGAGATTCCCCTGCCTAAAATCACTTTTAGAGAGAAATTAGAGTGCTTGTGTAGAAGAGATGTCTTTTTTTAAAGATAACTCCTCTCTCTCTCTTTCTTTCTTCTCTCTCTCTCTCTCTCTCTCTCTCCTGCAGCCCTGGCTGTCTTGGAATGCATTCTGTAGACCAGGCTGTTCTTGATCCTTCAGAGATCCACCTGCTTCTGCCTCCCAAGTGTTGCCATTAAAGGCATGGTCCACTGCTACACAGCTAGAAGAGAGGTCTAATGAGGGATGGATAAAGACAGAGGAGAGAGCTGATGGGCCAAGAACCTCCACCAGACGAATGAGAATAAGGTTAATAATAGAAAGAAAGACTGGACTTGGAACACAAGAACCACATTGTTTTTGTATGCTGGAAAAGAAAAGATGGACATCATTGAACTTCTGACTGCATTTATAACGTGGACAGGAATGAAACCTTTTTATTTGCTAAACTTGGAAAGCATGGAATTACACATTGAAAAGCCAGGCTCTAAAAAACTTACAGTGACAGATTCATCAGAAGGCTCTTTATAACAGTCAACACTTCAATACCAATTTGGTTGTATATGTGGGAGTGATCCTATAGTAATAGCTGGTCCTTTATTACTGCTGCCCCATACCATATACTATCACCTCCTGATTGTCTGAGCTAGAGATACAAAGTTAAGCTGTTTCTTGCTGCCTGATTGGAGACACCAAATGAGATGCCAATTTTACTTTAATTCCTAATTCCTACAGTGAAAAGTATAGCAATATTTACTCCAATTCCCAGATGATGGAACAATCATTCTGTGGCTGAGAAAAGAATGCTGCAACTGGATTTTGCTCCTTGGAGTTGGAATCTGTCAAAATCAAGCTATAGTTTTGTCCATGTGATTTCTGATGTCACCTGCATCACTGGAAGACCAGGACCAGCAAGACAGTTCAGAGGTTTCGTAAGTGTGAGATGGTGAGTTGTAAATGTATCAGTATTTATTAAAATTAACATGGAGCACCATAAAATGGGGTTCAAATAGGTGGACATCTCTTCTTTCATAAGAGCAAATAATACTTAGAGTGGAGTTATGCATCCTTGGTGTTCAGAATACTTAATCATGTTGGCTTTTTGTTGTTTCACAAATATACTAACAATTGTAAAGATGAGGAAGAAAAATTCACAGGATCTATCTTTTCAGTTCATCATGCTCTCTATTAAATCTCATAAGTTACTATTTGTGGATCAGTGAATGTGAATAATCACATAACTGGAGCATAAGTAAAATAATTTCCCTTTCTACTGATTGCTAGTCATTTATAGAACACTATATACTCTCCATATTTTTATTTAAAATAATTCCTCAAATAAATGTAGAATAATTTATTTAGCCATCCCTATACTGCTGAGTTCTACTTTTGAAATGATTAAAAATCATTCTGCACAGAGAATTTCCTCTTGGTTTTAAGTTATTTTCTTATGAAAAGCTTTCTTGCATGAAATTACTGGGTTAAGAGGGCCCTTTGTGGTGTGTGTCTATGTGTGTGTGTGTATTTATATTTGTATGAATATATGTATGTATATGTGTATGTATGTATGTATGTATGTATGTATGTATGTATGTATGTAAGCTGTGACATCCAAATCCATGTATGTGAACACATGTATGTAATGTACAAGGAGGTATATAATCATCTTTAGGGGCCACAGGCCACTTTGATGTTATTCCTCCATGGATGTCATCCATCTGTTTTTTTGATGCAGGGTCTCTCTCATTGTAAGTAGCCAAATTGGCTAGTCTGGATGTTAGGTGAGATTTGTCTTCCTCCCCCAGGGCTGGATTATCAGATCATACCACCAAAGCTAGCTTTGAACATGTATACTGGAAATGAAACTCAGGGCCTCATGCTTGCTCAGCAAGCATTTTACCAACTGAAGTATCTCCCCAGCTCCCTATGGGTCTTTTCCAACAACACAGCATAACCATTTATTCCAGATTAGACACAGATGCTGTATTAGCTGAAATAGAGAAAAGAAAAGGGAGGTGGGCATTGGAATGCTATTTATATTTTGAATTCAATCAATAGAGCCCAGCGTAGGGATGGTAACATTGGTAATGCCATAAAACCCATAAATGCCTCTACACTCTGAAAACCGTTTAAAAGCTTTTCTATATTTCACTTCTACACACTGTCCTAATTCCATCCATTCCCTACTATTTGATTGGTCAGTACTCATCAGGAAGCCTACATTCCCTAAGATGCCTAGACCACACTACGTTGGGCTAAATGAACAAGCAGCTGGCAGGGCAGAGGGTGAGCTGCTAAGCAAATTGTCCGTGTTTGAACAATAAAGAAACAGGGAAACCAGAATCCAACTTCAACTCTTGTGTCTATCCTTTGACCACATGCCAAGTCAGCAGGGCTTAATGCCTAATAATCAAAGCTAATCCACAAAGCTCATAGAGGCATTTCCAAACCTTAAAGAAATTGTTTCATGTTGAACTTCTAAAGTTGGAGTTTATTAAATGTTGGCTTAGTTTTTTGTCATTCCTGTGAGCATGATTTCAAGCAGAGAGAAGCATAGCAACTTCATACATAGGAACCTGAAAATTCTAAGCAACTCACAAGTGTGGGGTGATCTATGAAGGATTACACACCTTATCCAACCTCACTCATATATGCCAGTATATACAGCCTCCGCTAATGGCAACCTCCTGCTGTGTTTTTCCCATTTAAAGTCTCCAAAGAATATTTCAAGTAGACAACTCCATTGAGAACATGCCCTGACTTTTGAATGTCACAACTTGGATAGAGACCAGTCGAGGGAAATGTACATCTTGTCCTCCCCCAATCTTATGGATTCCTCAGCTGGAGATGTGCTTCTCACTGCAGTACCCCTGAAATAAAGCAAACTGCCTCCATTCCCCGTAGATGAAATGGTGTGTGTGTCATACTGCGCTTATTTCCTGCTTCCCATGTTTTGAAAATACCAGCTGTAGCCCTAAGGTAAGTTTTAAAATCATTTGTTTTAAAGTCTCTTCTCTTTAATTTTTTATTACATTTTAAAAATATTTGGTTATAAATATTTTAAAATATTTTAAGTTAGTTGAATCAACTATTTTGTATTAATTGAAAAGACCAGAAAGACTTGGAATGTGGCTCAGTAGAAGAACATCCTGCAGGTATTAAAGAGGCTTTAAATATCAACCTCACACCATCACTACCACCACCACCACTACCAGTGTCACCACCACCACCAGCAACAACGAAAATCTACTGACTTGTACATTTAACCTTGCATTGTAAACTTTCCAAAAGGGGAAAATATCCAAAAGTGGTAATAATAATAGGAATCAAAACAAGACATTCTAACTGGGGTTGTGGCAAATAAACCCTTCTATAGTGGTTCTTCACTCCCATTAGACACATGGGACTCATGTGACTCATGGAATGCACATATAATTCTTCATAATATTGCACTCTTTAATCTAAGTCCCTTTACCTCTGGCTTGTCACATTTGTATGGACTGTAGTTTTTTTGTTTTTTTTTTTGTTCAATGGCAGAATGCTTGTCTAGAATATATGGGGTCCCAGGTCCCATCTGTAGTCACACCAAAAGTTTTAAATTAAAAAGATGACACTAAATCTAAGTTGTAATGGTCTCTTGAGTCATTGTCACTTGAGTTTCTTCCAAATGGACACATTTGTAAATAAAATTTACATGGTTTTCTCTTGTTAATCACTTTTTTTTCAGTCATTTTCCCTTTTCTATTGGATATTTTATTTATTTACATTTCAGATGTCATTCCCTTTACCCATTTCCTCTCCCCCAGAAACTCCCTATCCCATCTCCCCTCCTCCCTTTTGCTTTTATACCATTTTAATTACATGCATGTATTAAGGTCAGTTCTAGGTTGAGGAACTAGCAATACAATAGATGCAAATAGTCAAGGAATAAGCAAGACAATAAACACAAATAGTCAAAGAACATGATGTAATAAAAATAACAAGCTTGATGAAAAGTTGTCTTAGGATTTCTCTTGCTGTGAAGAGACACTATGACCAAGGCAATTCTTAATGTCTAATAGGGGACAGGTTCACCTTTCAGCATTTTATTCCAGTGTCATCATAGCAGGAAGTATGGCAGCATGCAGACCAGCATGGTGCCAAAGGCAGCAGGAAGAGTGTGACACTAGGCCTGGCTTGAGCATCTGAAACCTCAAAGCCTGCCTCCAGTGACATACTACATTCACAAGATCATACCAGCAAGGTCCCACCTTTTAATAGTGTAACTCCCTATGAGCTTATGGGGGCCATTTTCATTCAACTCACCACAAAAAGTTTTAGTGTTTCTTCCCCTCATTGGAATTAATTTCATAACCAGATGGGAAGCTTGGAAAGAAAACATCACAGGCATCAGCCACCAGATACGTCCTTGGGCACGATTGGAGAGAGGGCACAAGCTGGACTAGAAAGGCTTATCGTACTCTAATAACCAGCGCATGGAAATCTCAACAGTCAATAGGCAGCCAACCAGGTAACATACATGCACACAAATGTGTGTGTGTGTGTGTGTGTGTGTGTGTATGTGTGTGTGTGTTTGTAGACATGATGTCTCAGACCTTGGACTTAAAAATCCTCTGCCTCCCCATCTGAGTAACTGGCCCTACAGACTTTCACTACTATGTCTGGCTCAGGTGCTGTTTGTATATTGGCATGTATATTACTGGCAGATATGAGGAAAGACAGTTGTATGCTATGTAGATTGGAAAGAAAAGATAAAAATTGAATCCATTATAGTATTTTGAATTTTTAAATAATGTTCTTTTAGGTATACTGAAACCTAAAGTTGCATATCATCATCATCATCATCATCAATCTCATGGGTACCTACTGACTTTCCCAGCACCAAACATAACAGAAGCAAAGCTCCTTTGTTCCCCATCATTGTTATTATTGAGTTTGATATAAGTTGATCACTTCATCTCTTTTGCTTTAACAAAGTATTTCCACAATACCCATTAAGTTTGTACGATAAGAACACATTTGTTAATAAGATAGCATTTTTAATTTGAGTTTTGCTTATATATACACTGCTTCCATTATTTTCATAATGCTTTGAAGCATCAGATGCTATAAAAATATGTCAATGTAAAGGGATCAGAAAATGATGTTAAAATCAGACTGGACTTATTTGGAATTTCTGCATTTTAACTCAAGGAGTGAGAAACAGTTTATTACTCGTGAGGACTCTATTTTTGAGTTTTAAAGTTAACATCTGTTCCTCTGCTCTGGCGCCATGGTGAGTTGAGTCCTAGGTTAATGTGGTTTACTTCATCTTTCCTAAAGTCCACCTTGTCTGGCACATCATAAATGTATATATTGTAATGTATACATTGTATAAATTCATATTACTTGAATAAGTGGATTTGGTGGTAAATATAACTACTTGAATATTGATAGGAAAAGTGGCCCCGGGTTTTAAGCTTTTCTGCCCTGAGACATTCTTCAGTGTTCCTTCAAACTACTTCTGTACCATGCACACTGGTGGGGAGGAAAGGCCCAGGAGACCTGTCAGTATAATTTATTACAGTTATGTAGCACCTATCACCTTGCTTCTTTATCTAGGGCACTGATTCCCAAGGTGTGTTTCATAATATACCAGAGTTTCTCCACAGAGCCATAACTACTTAAAATAGTCTCCAAATAAAATTAATTTCATCCTACATCCTTCATAATTCTTTAAAAATAAACACAGTTCCATGGAAGAACAGCATTACTAACAAATACAACCCTCAACTTGTAGGTCTCCAGAGGCATTGGTCACTAGGCTGGTTTTTTTCTCCCTCAAATTAGTTATTGACATTTAATTTTTTCTTTTATGTGAAATATGTATTTTAAGATAAAATGATACATGGAACCTGTTTCCTTCTTAAGAGTTGCTCACAGAAACTACAGTGGCATGGACACACCCTGACATAAAACTCCAAGATTCAGATCCAGCATTTACTTCTTGTCAACATGGTTGAGAGAGAATTCATTTTCATATGCAGTTTACCACTTGATTGCATCGAGATTAGCAGTGCCTGTGGAAATACCAGGTGCAAGCAATCCAATATATCCTGAAGTGTGTGCAACTTTCCCTGCCCAAAATTGAGATGGCCAACCCCAGTGAAGTACCTGAGAACAAACTTAACCACCCTCACAGAAAACTACCAGCCTTCCTCAAATACCCCCTTTCTTCCCAGCAAGTAGAGGTGCTACGTCCGATGCTTTAGAATATGAGAGAGAGCATGATTCTGGAATTCATAATGATGTGAACTGTCATCCAAGCTCAATCTCTGTGTACCTGCAGTAATGTGTCTGGGTCTCTTCTCTCATTGAATCATGGAAGGGCTAAGCTCGTAGAACAGTTATGTGAATTAAATGAGGTACTGTGTAAAGCTCAATGTACACTCTCTTCTATCATAAAATAATGTAAATCATTTTAATCTTTCCATTTCAATTCTCATCATTAAAAGTACCAAAACAATGGCATTGTTCTGAATATGTTTTAAGATAATCATTCATTTGGAAATTCATATTATTATAATCATTAGAAAATGAATTGTTTTAGTGAATGGTACAAGATGCTGATGTGATTATCAGGACTGTGAATATCGGGTAAGTGATATTAGGTGCCACCGCCATGAAGCAGATAATCAACAGCCTTTTCAGATATGTCAGCAGAGACTTGGTATTTGCTAGACACCAAGTGTTGGTGTCTATCAAAATTTATAAATTAAAGCACTATCCCCCAATAAAATGATATTAGATGGTAAGTTTTTTGGAAATATTTTGGTTGAGAAAAGGTCATGTAGATGATGTCCCCAAGATGGGGAAGGAAGCAAAACCTATAATACATTCTCTCAGTCATATAAATCCATGACCAGAAGGCAGAAGTCTATAAACCAGGAAGCAGATCTTCCAAACACTAGAACTGCTAGAGTCTTGGCCTTGGGCTTGTTGACCATAGAAGTAATGAAAAATAAAGCCACTCTGCATTTTTGTTATAGTAGCCTGAGCCAACTAAGACAGAACAGTGTAAAAGTTCTGATGATTTGCAATGTTATATAATAAATTATATATTTACAAAATATATACATGTGTGTCAAAATACTGACATATATAAAATATAATATATAATGATACCTACTTTTATCAATAATTAAGAACAGGTTAGGGCAGAATTGTAAGTAAACAACCATGGTACACAGTAAATGTTCCCTCTACATTTGTATTCTACCTTGGACTCCCTTCTCATCCTTACTACTGTAGAGACAAATGGAGTCATCAACAGAACTGGTCAGATGATGGATCAATGTCCCCAGTAGGCAAGTTATGGTATGTTAAAATGCCTTGCACTTGAGTAGGTTTTCTTCCACTTTACATTCAGAAATTGGTAAGCTGAGCCAAGACCTTGTTGTTGGATCACCCCCTCTTCTCTGCTTGACATTAGTGGTTATTACTTCCAGCCACAGAGCCATATGGCAAATGGCACATACTTAAGATTTAGGATCAAAAGGCAGTAGGAAGCACCATTAAGGACATGCACACCCCATTTCAACTCCACTAGATTTCTACATTGGGATGTGCTAGGAACTGGAACATTCAATCCCAAAGCAATACTCTCTCCTCATTAATCTTTTGACATCTCCCCAAAAGCCCTCCAAGAAGGAGAAATTATGAGACAGGGCACAGATCAGAAAAGATCACAGACATTTTGCTTGAAAATATTTTTAGCGAATGCACAAATATAATCAGTGAGATCATAAAATTTTCTATCCTGAAAATAATTCTGCAAAAAAAAAAAAAAAATTGCCCTTCATATCTCCTTGATTTGGCTTGAAGCATATAAGAACTTCTATTTGGGAATCTAAAAGAAACCCAGATTTCTGTATTAGAATCAAGAATAAGACATGAATTGGTCAAGCATATAGCTTTAAATTTCTCTCTACATTCTTCAGAACAGAGAACATACACTGAAGCCAAACACCATGACATTATGTTGAGCTCCCCCGCCCCTTCACATTAAAAGCATCTTTTTTTAAATTTCCCATAATAATTCTGCAGTAACTGCATAGCAACCAAAGTGTCTATATTCTTTTTATTTTGCAACAAATTCAGCTCACATTCAGAAGCAAGAGCATATGAGAAGGCCATTCTCCTAGATGGAAGCTCTTTTCAACACACTGTATTATGTGCAAGACATAACACTTTGAATCACATGTGCCTGTTCAGATCACCTCGTGCTGGGAACCTTGGAGTTAGCATCTGTTCTCAGTTCCAAAGCCTCAGTTGCCCATTCGGCCCAGAGTTAGCGCTCACTGCAATTTTAAAAGTAATGTGGCTTGTGTGGAGGAAGTAGAGCATATGTAAAAGATTTGGTAACAGAAAATATGTCCTTATGTGGCTGCTCCTCTACTGATGTGGGGCAAGTCACTTGCCTTGATGTGCCAGCTCAGCACTTCTGGCCCATTGCTCATGACCCATCTTTTATGCACTTTCCTACCCAGGAACTGTGGCTGAAGCTTTCAGCACTCATCAAGGTTCTCCTTCATTACCTTTGTTTTTGTATCCAATGGCCAACTCCAGTTTCTTAAACAGACCTATCCTAATATGTTCAGGATTCAGTCTTTTCCTGATAATGTGTTTTGGCTCATTCTAAATGTCAGTGGCACCCCTACCCATGAAAAAAGTCAGCTAGGCTCCTATAAGCATTGCAAAATGATCAGTGGGAATCCCAAAGCTAACTGTTACGTTGACTTTGTCTGACTGTTACTGAGACAGCAATAATCACCTAGGAAGTGTTTAAATGAGTACCAAGTATATTGATCAACAGTTAGCCTACATACAGCTGTTGATCACACACAAGATTCTACTTTGGAATACATAGGAGTTCAATAACTGGAGACAATAAACAAACACAGACATATGATTAAAGTACAAACTCAGTAAATAAATACAGAGACAAAAAATATAAAGTGGAAGGTTCCCCAATCAATAATTATAGGTACTCACTAAAGACTCCAGTACTGGAACTAACTTTGAATGAAAATTCATGATTGCTCACTGAAGTCAACGGACCTAGTGAATATTCACTATAAGGAACAGCAGGCAGTACCTTTTGGAGTCACATCACATGAGGGAAAATACTCAGAATTATGGTGTACATATGTGTCTTTTTACCAATTTCTTTCCTCATTTGACCCTCTCCCAAATTTTACCACACAGTATAGCCTGCCTTTGCTACTTTGTGAGTTCTTCTTTCTCCCACCTTTTTCCTACCTTTTAACTCCTTAACACTAAATAGAAGAGGAAACAGTACAAAAAAGACAAAAGGTAAAGTTATCTTTAGACTACTTCTTGCCCATTAAGGGCATTGTGTTCCTTGGGGCAAGTTTGGTCTTCACTTTCCAGATATCTATTCCTTCTTCTTCTTTCTTCTTCATTGCACAGGGCTACTTAAAAAAAAAAAAAAAAAAAACTTGACCAACTACAATCAATAACAAACAACCCATAACCAATAACCCACCCTACCTCTCAGGGCCCTAGCATTTATATACTCTCTGGAAAGTCCCAGAATTCCCAGCATCACACAGTCACTGAAACTATCTGCAACTAGCAAAATCATGGCCCTGACAGAGCATAAAGCAAACCGTACTCAACTGCTATGAACAATCTGAAGTAGCCCAATATCCCACATCTTGGAATAAAATGAAAAAAAAATTTCTTATAATATTTCTGTGTTTTTTTTGTTTTGTTTTTTGTTTTTAAGAAACCAAAATTCCAAAATTGTCACTACAGTACAGAGTGGCACCCATGGCATTTGAGTTTATTTTAGTGATTTCAGATTTACTTACAGGAAGAGGCAACTGGGGTTGAGACCTGAAGAATCAAGATCCTTTATGCCAAAGACTCAGGATCTGTGGTCCAGCATGCCAAGCACCTCATCCCAAAAACCCAATGAGAATTCACTTATGAGGCCATGCTTCATAAAATCCATCAGTACAAGTCTTTGATGAAGATGAATTATAGTTTATTCACGATTAAAATATTGTTAATGATTATATGAAGGTACTTGAGGCTCTGATAAGGCAAACTTTGAAAATGAGATGCTCCCAGAACCTCTGAAGTCTTAAGCACTTGTCAGTTCATGTTTTTAAAAAGCACATTAGTTCTAGCCAGTATCCATATAACCTTTCTCCTCTCTCTTGCTCTGTTTCCCTGGCAACCATTTAAAAGTGATGCAAAAGGCCCTGCTGTCTCCAAGAAAGCACAGAAAAGAAAAGGACAATGGTCTTATGCTCTCTCTCACTCTCTTTCTTGAGGATTTTTCTCCATCTTCCCAACCACTTCCTCAGCAATGAAGGTTTCAGAGTCTCTGAGCCATCGCACCTTGAATGTGTGACTTTGGGTAATTAAGGAGGAAGGTAGCATGCCAGGTAGAAGCAGCTTCTAGGAGATTATGGGTAGACATTCAGGGTCAGCTAGGGGGGCTAAAGACTGCAGTGGAACTGTACTTAGTAGAGAAATACAGCAACAGAAGCTTTCATGAGGATCTTCTTCCCTTCAAACTGGGGATCCAAGCAGACATACACAAAAGACAGGGATACTAGCTGCCATCAGATACTGAAGTAAATCTACACAGAGGTGACAATTAAGTTGGCCAAGTGTAGAGTCAAACCCTCCTCAGCAGCAGTGGCCATTACCTTTTTATTTGCTCTGCCTCCCCAAACTCCTCCAAAAAGATTTCTATATATATAAAAATTTTTCTTGTCTTTCTAGCCACAGCATTCCAGACTCCAGGAAGCACACAAGGAGAAAATGATGTTGTACAGGACTCCCCATCACGTTCAGGACAAAGCCTAAGCAAACAAAGGGCATACCTGGGGTCTCTCCTTCACCATTCTTGAAGACTCTGTTAAAGAACCTTTGTAAAGAAAGTAAGCACAGGTGTGAGGCATGACCCACATGCCAGGGACCATGCGAAAGGTCCCACACAGGTGATCTCTTTTAATCTCTTGCACACTGTTGTGACTAGAGGGGATTCTCATTATCTTTTGTGTGTCCCATTCTCCCACCTTCTTTCTATCTTTCAGAAGCTGATCTTTGTTCAGGGTCCAGCAGAGCCTTAGATCTATGGTTCAAATCCAAGTGTCTGTAAAGTTTAAAAGATCCTTTATCATTATTTTTTTAAATAGAAGGCAGTGTCACTGCACTGTGTGGCCTATCAAGGCCCAAATACACTGAGCAAGCCAGAGGTCAGGATCAGGGTTCCCAGGCAGAATATATCCAGTAAGCCTCTTGTTATCCACCCCAGTAATATGATTCCCCAAAGCCCCTGTTTTAAAGTTTAAACTTACCCTGACTGATGTTGTTTCAAGGATGGAACATCTCACAAGTAGAGCTGATCTGAGGGTTTGTGTTGAGGTCTTTTCAACAGGTTTGATACTCCAAAAAGGAATGATCCAAGCTTGAGATAATTTACTTTTACAAGGCAAAAACAAAGCCTTGGATGATGAGTTGCTCCACCATCCACCGATTGGCTGGCTTTGAACAGGTTCTGAGCCTTGCTTTCCTATTCATCGGATGGTTAACAAACAGCAAGATGTGCATCAAATGGCTAGGGCAATTAAACAAAATAATGTAAGCAATGTGCATGTTAGAACCTAATTGGGATCATTACTAGCTTGCAGTACAATTTCCATGTTGCTGAAATGGAAAAATGAAATAATTTGAGGCTCCAAAGTTCATGGTTGAGAACTGTGAGCAAAGGAGAAAGTGAAAATACACGGGCATTGGGAAAAACTGAGCAAGAAGGATGTTGGCAGTTAGGGGCAGGAAAGAAGCCAGTAGAGTTTAGGAACTGTTGGACTCATGGAAAAAGGTGTAAGCTGGGGAGGATGTGTGTTTATGTAAGCCAGTTTGGTCAAGGAAGTATGAGAGGTTCTTCTGGGACTATGACAGCACACAAAGAACTGTAGGAGGGAGATGGGCCCTGTTGTGAAAAAACTTTAAAGGTGGAATTTATTTTAGTAGAAAAGGCCATAGACTGTAGCAATTTGTCACTTTGTCAAATAGGATGCCAATGTACAGCATCTTTGGTTGCTCAAGCACTCTGAGGAAATATAGTCCCCTGCAGAAAACAGTGGGTTCCAAGGAGAGCCCAGTAAAAGTGCAATTCTGTATATCAAAGCAGAATATCTTCTTCAGCTCTAATGTCCTGCCTGTAAGGACATGCTTTACTTTGTGTTTGAGGTGAAAGGCAACACCAGCTCAGAAAATAGACATCTGAAGAGAAGATGAAATCATGAGAGATAAAAGATAACCAGGTCATTCACATCGATCTAGAGTTAAAGGGGTGTTAGCCTCATCATCAAGACAAGCTCATTCTCTGAAGTGGATTCCCAATAGGGGTGTATGTGTGTGTGTGTGTGTGTGTGTGTGTGTGTGTGTATCTGTGTATTCGAATGTTTGTGTGTGTGTATAGCACTGTGCTCTTTTAGTAAATTAAGGATATTTAATAGGTTTATCAAGCACATTCTTTTTTTTTATTGGATATTTTATTTACATTTCAGATGTTATCCATTGTCCCCCATTTCCTCCCCATGCAGAAACCCACTATCCCATCCCCCTCCTCCTCCTGCTTCTATGAGGATGTACCCCGACTCACCCACCCACTCCCTCCTCCCTATAAAGCACATTCTTATTAGAGTTAGCATTATACTACACCAAATGAAGAGACCCTGCCCAGATTGAGAGTGGTGAGAATGGCCTTGTCCTTCTCCCAATTCCCTCTGCTTTGCTAAAAACCATTAGATTACATTACTGAAGCTACCGCCCAAAGTTTATTCCCTATTTCATCAATCCCTTCTCCTGAAGCTATCAATGTCCAGCTATTAAATTACTG
The DNA here is from genome assembly GCA_021653895.1 of Mastomys natalensis. Classification (NCBI taxonomy): domain Eukaryota; kingdom Metazoa; phylum Chordata; class Mammalia; order Rodentia; family Muridae; genus Mastomys; species Mastomys natalensis. The sequence goes on from JAJTUV010000007.1 coordinate 1,448,451, forward strand.
AAGTCCAGCAAATAAAAGCCCCCTTTGGCTCACCTAATTAGCATGCCCAATTAAAATTAAACATCTTGACCTAACATGGAGTTTCCCTTATACTTTTAAAAACTACCATTTTCCTATGGGCCATATCTCCTCTCTATCCAGAGGCAGTCCTTTGTCCCTCAGGGACAAACACTCCTTATCCTTTTTATTTGCCCTTTTTCCCCTCTCCTTTGTTCTCTTACCCTTCTGCCTTGCCCTCTGTCTCTTGTCCTTGTCTTTTATCCCTGCCTTCTGTCTGTTTGGGGAAAATAAATCTCCTTCGTGCTGAGTACTTGGTCCTGTGGATCCTGAGCTGATACTTTTTCTTTTTCACTAACCCTTATCTTACTCCAAAGGATTCTTCTATGTTGGGAATCATATTATGTGTTCTTTTATCCTTTAACTTTATATTTTGAAGACATACACACATACACAGAAAGAGAGAGAGAGAGAGGAGAGAGAGAGAGAGAGAGAGAGAGAGAGAGAGAGAGAGAGGGAAATAGTTATCTTGAGACTAGCCAACACATAGTCTTCTGTGACTATAGCATATCATTGGTCCTAGAATGTGTGTGAAATATGAAGGAATCAACAAAACACTGAACAAAGCAGTGTTAGAATTCAGTTGATATTACACAGTCATGTGGACCTGAATCCAGATGGCTTCATGGAATCCTATCTAGTGCTCTGCATCTTCCTCTCATGCCATCCCTTCACAGATATTTATTGCCTGCTTTCTGTAAAGTGCAGTTCTAGGGCTATGTAGAGAGCAAGGGCTGCAACATGTCTAACTTCACAGAACTTATTTTCTGCCTTCTGAAGTAGAGTCAAAAATTAATTTAGAAGAATAGCATGTATACGTGTTTTCTTCATAACTGAAGAAATGACTGTACTTGAATGAAATAAACAATACCCAGCAAGGGGAAAGAACAATGAAGACAGAATCTGTTGATCACAGCAATGGAGGAAATGTGCATGATGCAAGGACCAGTTGGACTATACCCTTTGTTATAACAAAAAACAAACAAAAAAAATGGAAACCCATTGGGAGTCTTTGAACTGGGATGAATGTGAGCTGCTCTCTGACTTGACAAGGTTGCTTTTCTACTCTACTGTGAGCATGCACGATGGAGGGAACTATGAATGGAAGCAGGAAAATCAGAGAGAGATATCACATCCTTCAGAAGAAATACCAGAGTGACTGAGATGAGGGAGAGTAGGACTATGTGGATTTGAGATTGTACGTGGGATAGTTTATAGACTGTCTTGTTTGTCTTCCAGCAGACAAAGAAAAATCTGCTTGGTGAAACTCTCGAACCCAATGTGACATCATTAGGCCCTGAGGCTTTTGCAAGGCAATTAGATGAAGAGACTAGGGTCCTCCTGAATGAGGTTACTGCCCTTATGAAAGAGACCGCTCTTATGCTCTTATTCCTTTTTGTTCAACAAGAAGACAGAAGCCTGCACCCTGGAGGAAGGTACTCAACAGAGTTGGATTATGCTTTTACCCTTATCTCAGAGTTCTGTCCTCCAGAATGGCAAGACATGAATTTCAGTTGTTTTCACTCACCTTCTTCATGGTTCTCTGCTTAAATTGCCTGGATTGGTAGAGAGTGTACAACATTAAAGGACAGTCAAAAGTAGAACTCCTTTATGGCTGAACAAAAAGAAGGGAATTGTCTTGCAGAGAGCTGTGGGAGATTGAAGAAGGAGCAGGTTGTCAGGGTACTCAAGTAGGTGGTAGAGATAATTCCAATCTAGAGACCCAAGAGGTTAAGAGTTGGCAAGTCAAGTTTGGAAAACTTGAAACTCTTTTAGATATTCAAACAAAAACAAGCACAAAACTTTGGATTTCAGAGGATATTTGTGGGATTAACATAAAAATATAGATGTCTTCATCACACAGATAGTGTTATGAAATGCAATGAGGTAATCAGGGGCTCAGCAGAGAACAGAAGAGGAGGTCATCAGGGGTCAGCAGAGACAGAGAAGCAGAGAGAATCAGACCTGAGTGCTGAGAACTCCAATGTTTAAAAATAAGGAAATCAGGAACTCCAGATGAGAAAACAAAACAAAACAGGAGGTCATACTAGATGTTAGAGTGAAGTTTGAAAGAGAAGTAATAAAATGCTCTTTGATCATTGTAGTTTTCGTAAGGTGAAAGTCTTTGATGTTACAATCAAGGAAGATTGTGGTAAACTGATAGGCATCTACTAGGGATCAATAGCTTTTGTTCTAGAAAGATGTTTATATTGAAACCCTCTCTAAACACCTGTGAATGAGATTTGGAGCTGGGAACTCCACATGAGGAACTTATGATTTGATTTCAGTATTTATAAAAAAATACACCAGAAAATTTAGTCCCTTCCTCTTTATGTGAGGATGTGGAAAGTGCATAGCTAAGAACGGTATCAGTATGTTATTTTTAGGAACTATAGAGACACTATTTATTGAACTCTTTTTCCACCATCAAAGATACCCCACACATACCTAACTAGATATGAATATCTTTTCTATGCAATGCCATGGGAGGTTTTCTGGAAAGATGGTACTATCTACCCAGCAGCTTTAATAACTCACAAGTTATTTAGAGAATATGTCATGGGAGGGGGACATTCCTCAAGGATCTTTGCAGGAGAATGGGTGTGGCACTCAGTGTCATAAGAACAAACCTGACAATGGTTCTTTGTCCCTTTGATTGAAAAGTCAATATGACTTCTCAAAATGTACTCTTCCATCATTTCACACTGTCTGCCGATTTCATTCTCTTTGGCTCTGGGTCCTCTTACTGAATGGTTTGTTGAGTATGTCGAGTACAACAGTGTCCCTAAGAAACTCTTAATGTTCTCTGATCCTTAGAATGCAGACATAAACAGCTGAGGGAGTATCCAGAGTGCCACAGTCCCAAAGGAAAGCAGATCAAGACATAGAACACAGGCTCCTATCTGCACAAGGTGATTCAATATGCATAGAAGACAATTTTTTGTTTATAATTCCCAGAGATCATTAGATACCACAAAACCTACCACCTTTAGAATATTCCCTCAAATGCTGAATTTGTTGCCAATGTATTAGTGAACCTGAGGCCAAGGCACTGCACAGAGTAAAGAGTCCATTTACCAAGCACATTCTTTTTTTTTTATTCTTTTCTCTCTTGTAATGGAGAGAGCCACTTCAAATGCAAGATCTTGCTTAATCCTCTCTTCAAATTCAGAAAATGAGAATTATTGACCCTCCTTTCCAAATGGGGAAACTGACACTTGGGAACCTACATAACTTAGTGTAGCTCAGGCAACTATTAGATAGCAGAGCTGATACAAGCAAGCTCAGCCTGTATCCAAAGCCTGGTGCTCTTGATTGCAGCATGCTTCTGGATGTGTGAGCCCTCTGTCAAATTGTTGTTCTTCCAGCTACATGTGTGAACAAAAAGTGCCAGTCATTACTAGAGCTGCCAGAGGTGGGAAGTCTAGCAGGCCTGTGTCTCTGCATCCACATTGCTACTGTTAAAGATGTCAGAGCAAAACCAGGTTCACTATCTCTGTCTTCTAGGAAGACAGACTGGGGATTTAACTATGAACTAATCAATCCCACCCCTCTACTCTACACATACACATTCACATACTACATTGAAAAGGTGCACTATACTACAGAATAATACTTCTCTAGAGACAGGATACTTGCAATAAATCAAAGGCTATATAGCTGAACCAAAGGCCCCAGACTGTGGGCACAAAAGCAGGCTTGAAGTGAGCATGGGGATGGGGGTAGCAGGGTTTATGTGCAATTTGAGTGGTAGATTGGTTGTATTAGTTGTATACTTTGAAATTTGTTACCACTCACACCAAGTATTTTCTGAAAATGAGAGGGAGAGAGAGGGGGAGAGAGAGAGAGAGAGAGAGAGAGAGAGAGAGAGAGAGAGAGAGAGAGAGAGAGAAGAGAGACAAAAAGCCTAATCTAATATTCAACAAACATTCTGCACCCAAACAGCACATCTTTGTCTGAAACCTTAGTTCCAAGAACCACTTACAGGCTTTCATCAACACATTATAATATTAATCAAGACTCATAATGCAGAGTGATTTGCATGCCAACAAATATATTTACACTGTAAATTGTTTGTTGAGGAGCCTTGGAGAGAAATGCAATTCAGTGCCATAGAAGGATCCCCCCAGCCCCCAGTAAGGTCTGGAGGAAAGAAAGCATCTGTGGTTGTTGATCCTCCAGAGGTTGAGTAGGAGCTTTGTTAGCTTCCATCCAAGTCTGAACAAAGAATTTAGTCCTAATGCTTTAAATAAAATCAGCTTTGCTATGAGCTGGATACATTTTTTTTTTCAGTTACTGACAAAAAAAATTGTGCCATAGTACAATGGCAACCTTCACAGGGATGCAGATGGATCCATGAAGGATAGACACACCTCTTGCTGAGCAACTGTTAGGCCTCATGGCTACACCTTCTAAACTCTGTCAGATTTATCTCCCTCTCTCTCTTCTGACTGTCACCTCATCACTGCTTTAATCATGGCCACCAATCATCTCTTTGCAGGGCCATTGCAGTGGTGGCCTTCCTGCTCTTTGCATCCACTCTTGACTCTAGTTCCAGTGCAATAATTTATAACACTCAAATTCAGTTTGGATGAAGAGATGAGTTTATATGATAAACTGCATGGTCCCTCTCCTCACATGGCTCTTCTTTGCCAGCCATCCTCTAGTCCTGCCACCTGTCATCCCTCACCTCTCTCTCTGACCTTCTAATGGCTGTCCCAGAGGCCACACTTTTCCTGGCTTTCAGACTATCTCAGGGACCCTGCCAATACACTCTCCTTGCATGTCTATTTCAGAGCACTCATCACAGAGAGCAATTAAATAATCATTTTTAATTCGTTTAATTTAAAGTGTATCTCCCTCATTCTGATTCATTTTCATAATGTATTCCTGAATTATATGAGATGCAACGTCCAAGAACAATATACTAAGAGAGTGCTGTTAAAAATATAATTGTACTCATTCATTTCTTCTTTTAGCCAATAAAAATTTAGTGTCTATTATATATAAGTAGTATTTAGGTAGCTAGATGTCTGTATACATGTCTATCAATTTATACCTACTCCATAGGGGGAGAATGGGAAAGAAAGTTGGAGAGGGAAGGAGAGAGAGAATATATTTACCTAAATATGCAGACATAAGCTCCATGATTCAGTGGAGGTTATTTGGGGCAGAAGCTAGTATGTAATCAGTGAGATTTCCAACAAAGGAATTAGAACTATCCATAGGCTGGCAGACTAAAAATTTCTGTGGCTGGATGGGTCATAGCCCAAGAATCTGTCATTGAGTCAAAATATATCACAAAAAAATGGGAAAAAATAATACTTTAACTCTCAGGTGCCTTTTGCTTTGTTTGTACCTGATTTCCAAGGCACTCTCACTACTTTGCCCATCATTTTTGTTTTGTTTTTGTGTTTTAGAAAGCAATGAAAGGGACCCACTAAGTAGGAAGAGAAAAGAAGATTTAGCTGGAGTTAAGACTGGCCTTCAGCTACTCATTTCACAAACAAGTTTTCACTTAGTCCGGATCATGAGTGTACTGAGCAGGTCAGTTCCACTGAAGAACAGTTTCTAGGCACAGTTCACATGAAAAGCCGTTTTCAGTCCCAGGTCCTGATAATGAAGGATGCATTCTATGGATAAGGAGACTAATATGGGGTCATTCTTAGTCCTGGAGAATTTCACTGATTAGAGGAAGATAGTTTAAACAGGTGAACCATATACAAGGAGTACCAATATTCTAATGAGTTGGAGGGTGAGGGGAAACAGCAGGTGAGGGAGGGTAGTGTATAGGAAGACACAGACTCAAAAATGCTTCAAAACTTATGTAATCATGAATTGAATTGGGAATATGAGTGGATGTGGGTGCTGGATTGTTGTATGGAAGTGTGTTGATGAGCTTTGCAAAAACAAGAGACTGAAAAGCCCTAGGAAATGACTCTGCTAGCATGTGAAGAGCAAAGTAACTAAAGAAGGTTTACCAAAACTTTACCCATGATGCTCTAGGGATGGAAAAGTGAGAGGCAGGCAGGTGGGGGTGAGAAATGAAGTCTTGACCAGCTTCATATGCTACTAAAGTATCTGAAATATTCTGCAATGGTTGATTTTGCCAGTTTGACAGAATCTAAGATCACCTAGAAGACCAACCTCTGGCCATGTGTGAAAGGGATGTATAGATTGAGTTGACTAAGGTGAGCAGCACTGTTCCAGAGAGCAGGATTCTCATCTGACTGAAAAGGAGCCTGAGCTTAGCCATAGCACTCACCTCTCTGTATCTTGAATTTGTATGTCATGTGACCAGCTGCTGTACACACCTGCCACTATGCCTTTCCATTATCACAGGCTGTGCCCTCCAACAGTGGGCCAAAATAATATCCCTTTCCTCACTTAAGTTCCTTTTGTCAGGCATTATTTTTATACAAAAAGAAAAGTAACTCATATAGTTCACACAGATAAACAGATGCATGTGTGAATTTCACACAGAATCAATAGAGAGTAGAAAAAACAAAAGATGGCCATCATGCACCTCAGTACCACTTATGTACCCATCCCTTATATTTGCCCTCTGCCCTTGCAAGCCCTCCAAAAGATGATTTAAAACAAAACAACAACAATAACAACAACAACAACAACAACTATCATCATGGAAGCTGCACTGTGTCACACAGTATATCCTTTTGTCAAAGCATCTTTACTTGCAAATGATTCATTGGTCTGGTTTGAGGGCTCTTGCATCTACAACACTACCAATACAAAATCCTCACTGGGAATAGTCTTGGATACTCTGTTATTGCCTTGTGTCACAGAGATTCTGCAACTTTGGGTCTGTAGGACTGGCCCTTTAATGTACTCCAGCAATTCATAGATGGGGGTAGATTTTTGGGGTGGGCCAATTCAAAGCCCCGAATCTGGGCTTGGATGGTAGCTGAGTTGGTCAGTCTGCTAGTTCTCTCATACACTCACCCCAAAGCCAGCTCTTCAGCATTGTCCTGGCTACTTCAACCAATGCCATGGGCAGAGAAATGCAGGTACAGCTCTCCTGCTCTCTTGCACAAAGGAGAGCTCATCCATGCCCCTACATCCAGGGCCGGCTCTACACGGCCCCAGCTATTAAAGGGTGGGGCCAACTTCTTTTTCTCTTCCATCTTTTCACTATATGCTTGTACACTGTAATGGCTCCTCCTAAGGGAGGACCACATGACAGGCATGCTTCTTCTATAAGTCTCCATGTCCAGCTTTTTATATATTAAAATATTTTTATTGTTAAGAATTTCATAAAGGGATAAAACACATTTGACAAATCCCACCTTAATTGTTCCCATTTGGTTTCCACCATCAATATGTTATCCCAGTTTCCTGTGTTTTTTTTTTTTTTTTTTTTTGAGAACTTTATATATTGTATTTTGACTATATTTATCCTTGTCTCCCATTTCCTTTTTGAGCAACTTCCCATTGCATACTCAATTTTGTCTCTCTATTCTTTGAAGCCCTCAGAGATCCTTAATGTTACCTATATACTCTCAACTAGTAGCCATCCACTGCCTCTGGCTCTTATAATCTTTCTGTCCAATCTTCCTTGATACTCCCAGAGCCTTGGGAATAGTGATGTGATATAGAAGTCCCGTTCATTGCTTAACTATATTTTTTTTTTACTCTATACTATTGACTACTTATGCATCTCTATGGTAATGGCATCAGCAGGAGCAGGAAGAAGGTTCTTTGATAAGCATTGAAATATACTAATCTATGGGTATAACAATAAGTCTACAGGAGTTTGTTTACTACTATTACTATGTCAATTCATTGGAATAGTAGAGTCAGCTTCTATGTCAGCATATGACTGACCAACTTGTGTGTTCATGGTCAATTTATACTGTAACATGCCTTATTCCAACTTCAAATTCACCAGTCTTTAATAGTCTCAATATGGCTCCAGTATACAAAGTCTTTTCTGAGATCTAAGGCATGTCAGGCTTCCTTACTTTCCTAGCTTCAGTATTGCTTGCTTTGGTACTACACACAGACATTCTTACTGTTTTGAAAACTGCCTGACTTCATTGACTTTCTTCAGGAACCTTGGTGCAAAGTTCAATGACTCTGTAACTCTTCCATTCTTCATATCTACAAAACCACCACCATATGGGTTACTTTGGATTCTACTGCTAGATTATACAGTAGCAAAGCCTCCTTGAACCATGACTGAAACAAACTCTGGGCAAGTATAGAGCTAAGCCTGAGAACACATTTCCCTAAGCAGACCTGTTGGTTCAATGTATATCTGTAGCAGCTCTCTCTACTCAGGCACTCATTGGTGTCATTACACTCCTTTCAAAGGAAACTTTTTCGAATGAATTTGTATTGTTATATTCTAAAGCTTTCAAGGGCACAGTCTTACTTTCAATACACTTTGGATCTGTCTCAGTAAAAGTCTCAATATCATTTTAATTATATCAATCCCTATAACAGATGTAGGTATATTGACTGTACCCATCTTGTCTGTCTTTATACAATTTTACATACATTTATGCACCCTTCTCACATTTTTTGTTTCAGGTTTTTGATTTGAATTCTCATGGTAAACCTCATCAAAAGCATTCAGCAGCCACCATACTTTAGCTTGAATGTTATACTATCTTGAATTTTCTCCCACCAGGTTAATTAGACTATAACTTCTAAATTTAGTCTCATTCATATTTTCAGACATGAACAGAATACAACCAGCATCTTTTCCATAACATAATGTGAATGGTCTCTATCCAGAGTCCTAATATATTCTTTATCTGACTCTGAAAGCTCCTGAACCTGGACTTCACTATCCCCTGTTCTGTCTGATGAGCTCCTAATATGATAGCTCATTCAGCTACTCATACAGTACTTGAATATTTCTTTCATTTTAAACTCCAAGGAAACTTTAGTTTGAAACATATGTTTAAAAAAACCTATGGACTATAAGTCATGTTTACAATAGTAGAAACCTCTCTTCAGGTACCAGGTTTACTTTAGTTATTTTTTTTTTTTCATTGCTGTCAGATCACCTGACAAAAACACTATAAGGAAGGAAAGAGTTAATTTGACTTCTGCTTCAGGGCTCACAGACAACCACGGCTGGGAAGCATGGTGGCTGAAGTAGCTCCTTGGTGACAGGAGTGAGCAGTAACCTCTCAATAGTTCAAGAAACAGAAAGATCCAAACCCAGAAATGGGGCAGGCTCTATTCCTCCAAGCCCATCCCTCTAGCAACCCTCTTCTCAACCACTCCACATCTGCTAAGGTTTCTACAACTCCTCCAAAACTTCAGCAAGAATGGTATCAGTGTTCAGGACACATGAAAACCACAACATGACTGAGTATTCTTCAGTTTCCAAAACCATTATTTTATAGTGCCTTTGCTCAACTAAATCTCATTAAGGTAACTAAAACTGTACTTTGTACATTCTTTAAGTAAGTGAAGTTTTTTAAAAATGAGTTGGGAGCTATGGTGACCACAGGGATATGAACTCAGGAGTTAGGAACCACTCGTAACTCTTCAGCAGGATTGAATATCTGTTTCTAATATGACATGGCAGCTCAAAAACCATCTGTAACTACAGTTGCAAAGATTCAATGCCCTCTTTTGGCCTTCATGGCACCTTAGGAAATTTATATAATATTAGATTTTTAAATACATAATTATTATTCCTGTGAAATATCTATCACAGGCATATATGCATGAAATATTTATACTCATAAAACAAAAATAAATGAATTTTTAAAATAAATGTATTTTCAGTAAAGCTTTTAGTTGTAGTCTTGTTTTTAAAGTCAGAGTATTAATCAATGCAAATATATTATAACTCTATCTTCTTTAACTGTGGGTTATGATCCCATAAGGGGATATATAATTGAATTGGGGCATAGAAAAATTACATGGATAAAAGGTTCCTGAACCTAGTAGACCAATGTTATAAGTTACAAAGCCAGACTTGTAATGAAGCCAAAGTTTTCTCCTGTATTCACCCAGTGTCATATTTGCTGCAGCTGTAGTCATGAGAATCATGCATTCTTTACCCTGGGCATGACATCTGCACGCTGCCCAAGATTAGCTAATGCTGCTAAAATACTTGGCTCAGGTTCAAGACTATTGTTTGTTATGAACTACAGTGATTTTTATTGTACCTACATTTTTTCCTGCTCTTATAAAAACATAATGATTTTATTATATAAAATGAAGACATATTAATTTCCTACCATCCGCCCTCAGCATGTGTCAAATTAGTATATCTTTGTGTTGTATTATGTGAGAATGTTTGATTTTCAAAAATGATTGTTTTTCAGTTGCTGACAAAAATTTAATTTAAAAAACCATTTAGTGAATTTGGGCTTGGGATTAGAACAGAATTTCCAACAATTTCTGAAATGGCCCTAAACACATTTCTGCCAGTTTGTAGCTTTTGTGTGAAAGCAGCAGTCTTAATACTGATGGTTATAAAAATCAATGTATTAATCAACTCTGAACACAGTTAAAGATTCCCTATGTTCTACAATATTAAATATCCAGCTCATATTGAATTTGTTTGTTTGAATGCAGGCACATAACACACATATCATGGTACATGACAATCTCGTGAAGGAACATGTAAAGGTCAGAGGACAACCTTGGGTGTCAGTTCTTGCTTTCTATCTTGTTTGAGACAGTATTTCTTTTCCTGTTAACTTATTTTCAAGCTAGCCGGTCAATAGGCATTTAGAGATTCTCCTGTCTCAGCTTCTCATCTCCTAGTAAGGTACCTTGGTCTTACAGGCACTTTTCCAACTGCATTGAGCTTTTATGTGTGTTTTCATGATCTGAATTCAGAATGCTGGGCTTTGAGCCATCTTCACAACTCAAAGATTTATTTTTATGTAAAAATAAGCAAGCACAACCATCTCAGTTGTACACAATCATGCTTTCATCTTCAATAAACAGTAAATTTGCATGTACACCAAAGAAATTTCTTTTACATAAATTTCTTGGTGATTTATTATAGGTAAAGATTGTATTTTCATACTCATTATGTCTATCTCTATGCCCTGACTGCTTCAGTATCCTTACTTGTTCAATGCTATAACTTTGTTTTCTGCTTTTATTCTTTTCTCCTTTGAAAATTATTTTTTTCTTTTGGTACCATATTATGTTGAATGTATGTAAATTGTTTTGATATTCATATGTGAATTAGTCAGGGTTTTCTAGAGTAAGAGAGCTTAAAGAATATCTATCTATCCATCTATCTATCTATCTATCTATCTATCTATCTATCTATCTATCTATCTATCTGGACTTATTAGAATTACTTACAGGCAGTGGTTCAGCTAATTCAACAATGACTGGCTATAAGTAAAATGTTCAAGAATCCAGTAATTGCTTATTTACAAGATTGGATGTCTCAGTATGCTGGAATCACGAAGAAGTAGGCTCTAATGCCAGTGAAGAGCTGGGCATGCTAGCCAAGTGAAGTCAAGCTACCAAAGAGTAAAAGCTTCCTCCTTTCATGTCTTCATTAGACTTCCAATAGAAGGTGTGCCCTGGATTAAGGGTGTACCTTCCCACTTCAAGATCCAGAATAAAGGTATATCTTTTCTAAGCTTGAAATGTTTGGATTAAAGTAATGTCTTCCTAATTCAAAGATCAAGATTGGAAGTTGATCTTCCTATTTCAAATTAAACACACAAAGAAACAAACAAAATCCCTTATAGGTGTGTACTCCATTTTTGAGTTTTAGTTCCAGATGTTGTTTTTAACTTCTCCCTCCTTGGTCATACTGAGGACTTGTCTTATTATCTGTAAATTTTGAGTGAGTTTATTTAAGGAACATTTTTTTAAATTAGGCCACACAACGTCCCCTTCACATCAATGACTTGAAAGTGCTGTACTGTTTCTGCTCTCACATTTGGGAGGAGGAGGGAGAGGTCAGTTTAGAGGAAACAGGAACTGTAATAAAAGTAAATAGAAAATGATAAACTGGTTTGGACACAGTTCCATTAGAGATGATGGGGCCATTCCACTTACCTGTTTTGGTTATAAGATCTGTTTTCAGTTGCTTTGATTCATGTCAGGGTCAATTAAGTTCTTAGCATACCTTAAAAATGGCTTATATATGTGTGTGTGAAGAAGTATACATGTATATTAATATATATGCACATATATTTTAATATATGTATGTATTTATATTGGGTTAGCCCTCATTCCTATGGGCTTCCTATCTGTAGATTCCACCAATTGCATATTGAAAATATCTCAGCATAAAATTTGTCCATGCTAATATGACACACTTTTATTTTGTAATTGTTCATTAAACAGTATAATATAATGTTAAGATTTTTAATACTTTAAAATTTTTTTGTTTATTTCGTTAATGTGTAGGCATGAGTACCTTATAAAGCTGTGAGTTTTAAACTGATGGATTAGTGTGTTTAGTTGTCAAGGGGTGAATTACTATTGTTTGTTTTTTATGACAACTCAACCCAAATTAGAATCACCTGATTAGGTAGCCTTGTCTGAAAAACTGTCCTGATTGTCTCAATTGATGTCTTGATACATCCCAAATGTAGGCAGTATCTCCTCATAGCAGACCAGATACAAAGACTGTGGCAGAAGGCAGGGCATCTCACTTTCTGCTTCCTTGGGCTTCCTTCAAGCTGAGTTCATTTTCCCTGTTGGTGCTGCTACTAATTCCTTCATTGCTATGAGAACCCGTGTTTTCAGGCCTTCATTGTAGACTAGGAGGGATCAACAGCTCATCATGGATCTTCTGGGTTTCCAGTACCAGACTGGGACTGCTGACACTCAGCCTTATGGATTAAGCAACTACCATCATTGTGAGCAACACCTCCTTTTCCCCAGTGAAAGTCAAGACATTGTGTGCTACCCCAACTTTTGAGCATCCACATACAAGGATCAAGTAACTATGAGGTTCTTAGCTCTTAAGTGTGATTCTGCTGTTTTTTACTATTGTAAAGCTGACTTAGTGAATATCTGTATATATCAAATCTATACTTCTAGAGAACACCAACTAATATACTGGGTCTTTTAAAAGGCTAATAGGGAATCACAGTGGGTGAGTTTAAGTGGCCTCTAAAGGGCAGAATGATTTGGAGAGTTCATAGATTCACTTCTCAAATAAACCATAGATCATCTTGCCAATCTTCCTCCTTGTTCAGTTAGGTAAACTAGATTATTGTTTGGCTACTTAGTTGGTCCTAGAGCACACAGTGGGATAACACAACCAATAATAAGATTATAATTTAGTGAAAATTACTTGCCAGTTTTCTGCCTTCCCTACATCCCCAAAGTGTATTGCTGATGTTGATGAGGAATATCTCACCATAATAAAGTGATGTGGCCTTGGATACAGCCATGCCACACTGCAGGAGGCTAAGAGCATGCAAAAGAACATCTTACCAGCTGTGAGGCAAGTGCAGGTGAACACATGAACTTAATATCCTGTAAATGATTGAATCTAGCCTTGAGGAAGGCTAGATTCAATCATTAGATGCACTCCAAATGTGACTTTTGCCCTAACCATATGAGCAAGTTGGTGATGACTTTATGAGTCAGTTGTAGAAATTACAAATGCAGAATACTAGTAGTTCTGACTGTATATATAGTAGCCCTCCATTATCTATGGGAGATGTGTTCTAATATTCCCAAAGGATACCTTTAATTTTGGACAGCACTGAACCCTATATATACTATATTTGATCATATACATACATACTTGTGATAAATAGTAATTCATAAGTTAGGCACAGTAAAGATTAACAATGACTAATAATAAAGGAGAACAATAATAAAACTATAATTAATAATACACTGCAATAAAATTGCCAGCATCACTCCTCTTACACCTTGGGACCATTAATAATAAATAAATAGGGGCTACTTAGACAATGACATTGTGGCCCTGAAAGTTAATCTGCTAACTAAAATGGCTACTAAGTGAGTAATGGGCAGGATATACTAGGCAAAGAAATGACTCATATCCCAAGGGGGTCAAAGCAGGACAGCTCAACACTTCTACACATTGGGAACAACATGCAATTTAAAACTTTGTTTCTTTATTTCTAGAATGTCCTATTTAATGTTCATCAAATCACAGTTGATTTCAGATTTTAGACCGTACAGGCAGAAGATACTATCAATTATATGTATAAATATATGTAGTTTCATATACAGATTTTGAAGGATTCTGCTGTTCTCAATATTAAAGCAGTAAATAGGGTTATAATAAGAAGAACCTAGAAGAAAAGTAATTATAAAGAGGGAAAAGACTAAGCAAAATGCAATGAAATATTAAGATATTTTAATGCTGATTTATAGATTTTGTCCACCAAAATAAAAGTAATAAACAATAACCACATACATTCCAAAGATTATGTTTCTTCTTACAAAAATAATGTCAACATCGCCATTATATTCTGTCATTGTGTAACATGAGTGTCATTGTCATCATCTCCACCAGTATCCCTAATATTGTCATGACATATCACAATTATCATCATTGTCACCATCACCATGATTGCTATCACGACTGACATTATTGTCATGAGCATCACTATGATCATTATCATTTCAACATCAGCAGAACTGTGATGATCACAATCATTGCCATCATGGTTCCCACCACCATCAGCATCTATCTTCTTCATCACCATGATTACACACGTGGGGCTGGGTTCAACACCTCATGGTCAAGAAAACACCTACAAGACTAACTCAGTTACTTTAAACCTCTTTGTTCCCTATGTTTTATATATATGCTATTGTCCTTGCTATCCTCAAAACTAAATGATACACACATCTGTATATACAGCTAAAAGTACTATTGTACACAAATCTGTATATGCACTTAAAAGTTAAATGCAAACATATCTCTGAAAAGAGAATCCTCAGCAGTTGAAAATATAATTTCCATAGTGATTCAAGTAACTAAGTTCCAGAGAACCCCCAAATAAGGTACTCTGTATCCTTTCTCCAGGTTTTAACATTGGTTCTTGGACTGAACCTGCTCATCCACACCACAAGGCCATTGCTAGTCTTCTTCTGTAAGAGTGAAACTTACAAAAGAGAGCCAGAGTACCTATGAATTTCCTAAGCTTGTAAGCAAGTATGTGATAGAGTCTGACTTACACCCACATTTGCCCAACTTGAAAATGTGACTATTTCCACTATTTTCTGTAGCTTTTGATAATCAAAATTTTCTTTTAAGCGAGAATTCCATGAGAGGTCTCCTGTTTAGGAGAGTACTATTTGTGATGCACATTGTGACCACAAATGCTGCTTAGAGGAGTAAATGATGTTTACCTAGAAATAAAAACAAGGAACAGAAGAAGGCAGAGAACACACCACACTGCTTCAGTTTCTAGGTGGCAAAGCTTTGGCATCATGTCATTAATTGTGTTAACACAGCACTACCTTGCTAAGTAATAAGTTTCTTTGACATTCCCAAAAAACTTGGACACCTAGGCAGGCATCTTTTGGCTCTGACTCAGCCATATTTTTCCCTGCCCTTTGGATTTCTCATCATACTATAGAGATAATGTATTCATGTTTTGAAACACTAAATTTCAATGCTAATAAATAAGCCTGTGAATACGAAGCCCACCACTTTCCAGTTCCAAAGGACTTGGGCTTTAGCTGGTTATACTGTGCTGGGTTTGGTTTTCCTAACTCCACCATTCCCTCCATGTCAGTGTTAGGTATATTTTTATAAGAAAGTACTTTTCGGTTTTCAACACTGTCACTGTTTTCTTGTATGTCGGACATTTGTTTATACATGAAACAACATTTTATTTTATGCAATATATTTCAAATAGTTTCAACTGTTTGAATTCCACCTGGCTTAGATTTTATCACCTATCAAGCTGACCCTATGTGTTTTGAATGTGCTCTTGTCACTCTTGTCTGTGTGCATGTCCACTTGTGTGTACATGTGTGTGTATGTATATGCATTTGTGTGTGTGGAATTTGAATGTGGGAGTGTGGAAGTGTGACAGTCATGGCACACATGTGGACATCAGAGGACAACTTTGGCTGACAGTCTTGACCTCACACCTTGTTTGAGATAAGGACTCTTTAGGTTATCCTCTGCATATTTCAGGCTACCTAGCCCATAAATGTTAATGGAGTCTTTCTCTCCATAGGAGCACTGGGATTAGAGATGCTTGCACTATACATCTGACTTTATGGTCTATATTGCCACAAACATCCCTCCCTTGGGAAACATTTTGGATAACACACTCTTATCATTCACTAATAATTATGCCATAGGCTGAGTTTTCTTTTACTTATCACTTATATCCTGCCTCTTCCTCCAGTCATTAGGAAGAGCAGATACATAATGGGAATGAAGATCAAAAGAGAGTAACAGCTGTGGCGATTATTCTTAAAGATGAACCTTGGGTTTCCTCCTACCTTCATCCTATTCAGGTTCTGTGACCTTTCCTGGGGAGAGATGGGATTGGCCACTGTAGGCAGCCATGTTTAAGATAGCACCTGGGACAGTTGCAAAGTCGTATGACTAGCACCTGACAATGTAAGCAGCTGTCTTCCAGTGTGGCCAGCTCAGCTAAACTGGTAAACAAGTCCTTTGTGCATGCGTCAGCCTTGTGCCCCTCCGGAGCAGGCTTATGCTAATGAGGTATT
This sequence comes from Mastomys natalensis, assembly GCA_021653895.1. NCBI lineage: Eukaryota > Metazoa > Chordata > Mammalia > Rodentia > Muridae > Mastomys > Mastomys natalensis. Next base: position 1,465,167 of record JAJTUV010000007.1, read on the forward strand.
GGCAGTCTAACCTATCCTGAGAGAACATGTCACCCAGCCTGCCTTGGGAAGACATATAAGCAGCACATTTCTGCTGCTGAGGGTCCCCGTCCCGTCCCCATCCCCGTCCATAAGTCAAGATTTGTTCCTGGAATAAAGCTGACTGAGAAGGATCCAACCGTGTCGTGCCTTAATTGCTGGTCAAGGCGGACGCGACAGGCAACACCGATGACAAGTACTCTGTGAATGCACTCTGAAGGACCCACAAGTACAACCAGAAGAACAAGATTGAACATTTTCTTGGCTCAGACAAGGATATAGATCTAGGCCTACAGCCCACCCCAACTGTGTAGCCTTGCAGTAGCCTTGATAGAGCAGGATATGTTGCATCACCGCCATATGGACTTAGAAGTATGGTTATGGGAGAGGGAGCATCAGGTCTCCTTTAAACTTAATTGCCTTTCAATGTGGCCTGGAAATGACACACTCAGAGATCAGTAAGTCTTGCTTCCCCTATCAAGGAAGAGTGAGAGGTTAAAGAGAGAAAATATGTATGCTAATCAACTGTTAATTCTGCTAAGCAAAGCAGATTTCCATGGAACTCTGGAGTGGAGTGTGAATTCACTCACTTCCTAAACACTTCCTACCTGAGAAGGGCTTTTAATGTATCATGTGGTTTCTGGCTTCCAATAATCTTATAGAGTCTATATTCACAGCCCCCAATTTTTAGACAGGGAGAATTTATCCAGGAGATTAATCTGTACCACATCATCCATCTAAAGAATGCACTGTCTGTATAGAAATCTGCTGTGTAGAGTCATGCAGTTAGTCAATGGTGTCAGTACAATGTCTCTGGAGATAGTACTTCCCAGGCAGATAGAGTAAAGAAACCTGGGGAAGAAACTCCAGCAGGTTGAACATACAATTTCTGGCTCAGTAGGGAATAGTGGTGATAAACATAAGGGCTTTCATTGAGGCTGTACAAGTTGGACTAGTGGAGAAAGTAATGGCTGGTAGAAGGAACTTCAAAGGGAGGTACTCAACATAGATCATCATGCACTCCCTCATTTTCTAGGTCAACCACAATTAAATTTCCTTATTCCAAGCTTATGACCAAAGAAACCCTGGTAAGAGAAATGTCTTCTAGTTTTCAATTGTTCCCCAACCCCCTTCCCTAGATCATCTCTCCAGATCAATTCTGTCCACTCACCTTTGTGATGGTGGCTATTTTTACACTTCAGAGTTTAGTAACAGTGAACATACAAATCATCAATGGATGCTAAAGCTGGTGGGTAAGAACTTGACAGAAGAAAATTATTTACATAGTCTCACAATATATTTTAGGAAATTATTTACTTATTCCAGTAGAAAAAATACTATCAACACAGTGGAGAATCGTGGTTGAACATCTTAATCAAGAGATTTTTGATAGCATCACCAATAAGGAGACAAACAGATCTGTGCCTTGTGATACAATGCACCCGAAAGAACTCATTACAGATTTGTGCCACAAAATGACTAGCTTAAATCCAAACACAAGGACACAACAGTACAATGTTGTCTAGTGCCATAAAATGCCATGACATCCCTCTCTACCCATCACCCAGGTTCTGACCTTATTACCTAATAATATTTCAAAGGCCATACCTCCTAATACCCTAATATTGAGGATTAGAGTTTCAGTATGTAAATATTTGGAAAATTCATACAGTAAGGCCATATTTTAAATGTATTTTAAAATGTCAATGTTTTAGAAGAAAAAGAAAGAAAGAAAGGCCAGGAGACTAAAGAGCTATGGTAGCTATAAAGGGACAGTGTGATCCTGTAACAGATTCAAGATGGCACGGAATGTTATAAAGAACAATAGTGTTGAAGATTTTCTAACGACTACTGTGTATTAAGCAATAATCTTATGTCAAGATTAAATAGTGCGATTTTTATAATTGTAAGAGAATATTTTGCTATTAGGAAATCAACATTGAATACTGAGCTAAAGGATACAATGTCTTCAGCTAAATCTAAAATTGTGGCCAGAAGATCTTTGATTACTACACATGCTACATGTTTAATCTCTATCTATCTATCTATCTATCTATCTATCTATCTATCTATCTATCTACCTACCTATCTATCTACTTATCCATTCACTCATCTTTCTATCCACAGAAATGGTAATACTCGGCCAGTCTTGTAAGTGGATCTGTGATACGCCCACAATTTTTTTATGTATATGAAACTATTTCAAAGTGAAAAGTTGACAAAAAGTATATATTTTCAGACTGTCTATCAGGTCAGCAGGACAAGCATACATATTAGTTCATTTATTCTTCTTAAAGGGTCCTAAGCGATATGCAGTGTGTGATTGATTGTGCTGGTTAGTTAGGCAGGTCCTCGTTTTCCACATGAATAGATGAAAGATCCAGTAAGTTCTGAGATTTGTCAGAGGTCAACAGCTAATATTAGCACTTGAATTCAGAAAGCCTGATTCCAAGTTCAGCATGCTTTAACAGCTCTTTGATTGATTTTCCTTGCCTTCCCCTTGATTGACATGCCCAGTTACCTGGGACTCTGTGCTCACCCTGTCAGTCCTGCAGTCATGGTCTGCCATGCACTGAATTTCTGTTCTATCTCACCATTTCTCTGGTCTACCCAGTCTCCAAGGCATTTATGAATGGAGCCAGGTGCTTACCCAGAGTCCATTTCAACTTTCCCCATGCCTGTTGTTAGGAGGCATACACTCTCCTTTAGTTATGTATTTACTCAAACCCCTCATCAAAGGACATAGTATGAATACAAATGGATAGTTTCCTTTTCTTGGGAAACTAAGCAGAATATCTTGGAACAATTCCATAAGATAAGATTGGAAGGGGGGGCTTGAAGTTGAACTAGGTGTGGGAAAAATGAAGTAGAGAAAGAAATCATAAAACTCTAGAAATATTTTATATTTATGTTGCTTCATAATTAAGAACCTTCACCCCTGTGACTGACTTTAATGAAATCCAAACTAGACTTCATCAGTGACAAATCCTGAGTTTTAGCTGTTTAAAAAGATCCCAATTCCCAGCCAGGTGATCCATTCACAAAGAAAAGGCTCTCAAGTCAAATGAGGGGATATTATAGGTTTGGATTTCTTTACAATACTGATCACTGTTCATGAATCATCACAAATATAGAATTTTTTCTTATAACAAATTAGCAGCACATTCTATTGAAGTCTACCTATGGATTTTATTATATATTATTATTATCATCACTATTGTTATTATCATTCTGCTACTATATTCTCCACTCTTTAGGTTATGTAAGAGTCCTAAAGACCATGTATGATTTAGAACTTGAGAAGGATCCACCCCAAAATCTCTCTCTATATAATATCAAACAAATGTGACCTATCTATTCTTCAAACAAGTCAGCTATCTATTCTTCAAATTGGGCTCAGTGGAAGCTCAGTGGAAGCTAGGAGGCACTGGGGGTTTTTATGTTGGAGGCTTACAAATTAAAAACAGAGAACTACGTACATGTGCACTGGGTCTGTCTGATCATCCTTTCAGAAGAGAGACAACTTCTGGGTTGCTATGATTGGTTAACCATTTTGGACCTTAGAATGCTTATGCTAGATTTATTCTGTATTCTGCTTCTACCTGGCAACCAAGAAAATGCCATTGCGAGCCAGCGCCTTTCAAAATAGGAAGCCACGATTATTTACTTTCTCACTCAACAACTGCCTCATAAATAAAAGAAGAAAACCACAGCACACACCTGCTCTGGACATCTGCCTGGCACTTACTCAGGAGTCCTGCCTTTCTGAGTGATGGCCATAGGTTCTGCACTGCTGAGCCACGCCAAGCCCACAGGTGGGGGCAGGGAGAAGCAGCCAATGGAGAAAGTGGGGCAGCAATGAAAGCAGAATTTTATTTGATAAAATGGTAAAGAGCGGCTTGTGCTGTGGAGAAAGAATCTCCAAGTAATAAAAGTCGGGTTTATGAACAATTGAGCCTCTTTATTCCTGACTGAAGTTGCTCTTTAAGGTCAACACTAAAAGTGCTCCCTTGAGGGGCCAGGCTGTTTTGCTGAGTGGGTTTGTGGCAGCTGTTATAGCACTGGAGATGGGTGTGGGGAAAGCTTTGACTAGTATTATTGGGGTCTACAGAAAAAGATGTGATAAATGTATTAAATGGGGAACTATCTAGGCATTTACACAGTTTTTGATTAGAGTTACAATGTATGACCATTTAATGCTAGAACCTCAGCAACTCAAGGGAAATACATTTCCTTTACCACAGGCTTCCTCTCTCATAGTGGAATGCACCTTCCAAATGTTAAATGTGAACCAAAACAGACAAACAAACACAAACAAATACCCTGCCTGCTGCACCTCAAGGAGATCTTTTCTGTGGGTGTTAAGATGTGTGAATGGGAAATATAAATCATCAAGGTGTAATCGGGAATGAGAACTAAATGAAAGTACAGGTATGTGAGGTATGTTCGTATCCAGCAACGAACAAACACATGAAGTTGACTTAGCAGTCAAAGTACTTCTGGGGTTCCATTTGCCTGTTTGCAACACCCTCAGAAATGGCAAGCCACACCTGTATTCCTGCAAAGGAAGCTGAGCTAGAGCCCACAAGGCTGCAGGTTCTGAGGTTAAGCTAATGCAGAGAGCTCACTCTCTTTATTTTTTAAAGCCAGGGTCTCTTGCACCAGTTGCCAATGTGGCCATTTTGAAAGCAGTTCTAAGAAGCTTGTTATACACCATGGCAGCTGGAGTAGGGTCAGCCACTACATAAATAAGTCTGTAGAAATAATGACAATAACAAGGAAAGATACACAAAGAAGAAAGAGAAAGGAGGACCCAGGAGTCAAACTATTGATGCAACAGGAAATGGAGAAGACATACCTTCCTGAGAGGAGATTTGTTTATCCTGGGGTTACCATAGCAGGATTGTGATAGACAATATGGTCCAGACTTAACCCTTTAATCTCTACATGTCTTCATTGTGGTTAGTTTCCATTTCTTGATACTAGGAGTCCTGATCACAGGGAGACTCAGTATCATAATCCCAAGAACCAGATAGTTGCCATCTGGAAGAATAACCAACTTTAACCTGGAGGGCCACTGAAAATAACCTTTCTCCACTGAGCCCTGTGTTAACATGGAAAAATAGGTTATTTAGAGCATATTTCAAAAACTATCAGGGTCTTGAGAGCCATTCATCTCAAACGAGAGTGGCATTTAACCCACAAATCTTTGATATCTACAGAATGCATCTCCCTATCTGCTGAGTGCCAAGTTTCCAGTTCCTTGTGAGTTGGGGAATTGTAATCAGGGCCAAGAAGTTAACAAAACTCCCTGCAGGATGCTCAGGAACGGAAAGTAGAAAGGCCATGTCTGTAATAAATCAATTAGTTGATAATTCAACAAGAAAAATGCAGTTCAATGTACCAGTGGTTCTTATTACTGGCTCTGGAGCCAGAAAAAGGCATCAGCGAGAAAGGGAGGATGAGCAATTAATCCTATTGTCTTCCTCTGAACACACTAATCCCTGTAAAAGTTTGTGTGAGACCTTTCACATACACTGCATTTCCTGCCTATGTCCTATTTCCCAGTAAATCAGTGAAACTCCATCAATTAACAATAACAAAATGGAAATCTAATTCTCCAAAAGGCCACATAAAAAGTCAATGAAAATGCACAGCATATAAACTCCAAGCTCTATTTTATGCTTCTCTAGCTTTCAAGTTGTGATTCTTCACCAGAATCCATGTCTCGTCAAGGTGACTCTTCAGGCAAGAGTTTCGTGCTGTTATAATAATAAATAGGGGTGACATCGCACATCTATTTAACAGCACATGAGATAGACACTAGCACGCTGCTTCTTATAATGGAGCATGGCGGCTTAGCTCAGTGGAATGTGGAAGCAGCCAGAAAAAGAGACAGGAATAAGACGTCTGCCTCTGTATATTCCATCTCCCAAGACCAGACCTCTCCTAGGGATGCCAGCATTCCATTCAAGGTAGATGGCATTTTCAAGGATACTGATTCTTAGGTCCAAAAGGCCTTTGCTGTTTTGCTAGGCAAGAACATACTGAGGGAAATAAGACACTACTGTGAAGTCACTTCTATGTTGCTGGACCCAGCAGAAATAGGAAGAAATTACTAGCAAACACTATTTTTGCCTAAGCCCTTCTCCAGAATACTAAGAACCTTATTATCAAGCTCTAAGATCTAAAAGCATAACCTAATTGCAACCAGCCTGGAAAGAACATGAAAAAAAAGTCACAAGTGGTGTTCAGCATGCCATGGTGATTAATAGTCAGATATGTGCTGGGAGTGAGCCACTCTGACAATTTAGAAAATTCAGCCATAGACTTCTGGTGGAAAAACTTCTGGGGCTAGATGGCATCTGCTATCCCACCTACACACCCACCCACCCACCCACCCAGGATGGTGTGCACATGGGGGAGGGGTCCCCCTGCTAACCCCACCCCCAGGATGATAAATGCAGGGTGGTCCAGCGAGTGAGGAGTGCTGACTGTAAACTTCTTTAGTCTTCCCATCCCTAAATAGTAGCAGTCCATCCACTAGTTCATTACACTGAGGTTTTTATTTTTCAGAAAATGACTCTAACCGCTTAAATCAAATGCTGCATGGCACTGTGAAATGGTGGATTTTTTTAACATTTCAAAAGTAGCCCCTAAAGATAGTCCCCATGACATTGATAACTTGCTACAGATGTCTACAAAGGGTAGGAAGATGCTTTGGCCCCACAGTGACATGTGATCAAAGCCCCAGTTCCCTTTCCTTCCAGTCACTTAATTTCCCTCTAGAACATCTGAGCTGACATACCAGGAGAGAAGAAAGCGCTTTTGTGGGTGGGTATCAGAGCTGTTACCATTGCTCTGTTGAGAGACAAAGTGAAAGGGCACCACACCTCATCACAGAAGAGTGTAAAAAGGAGAGCTGATGGCAGGGAGGGGCAAAGCGACAGACTGACAGCCACAGGGACACTGGAGAGGTGACATATGATGACACTTCCTCTTTCTGCAGCCTGTAGCTCCCTTCTAGGAAGGAAGCCAACATAAATTCTTGCACTCAGCAGTGCCCAGATAGACCGGAAAGAAAACAAAAAGGAGAGATTAATCTCAGCATCCCAGGTGCCCCTAAGCCACTCTGCTAATACCGCCTTCCAGGGAGGGCTTGATTGGAGGAGGGTTTTGCCAGGAGCTGAGCTACCAACTGCAGACTTCCCTTCTCAGCCACACACTGCATTTTATTTCTGTCAAGCAGTGCTTCTGATTGCCTCACTCTGGAGGGCTGGCAGTGGTACATTAACCTGCTGGACCACAGGGAGAGTCGAAGGCTGCCAACGTGGCTATCAAAGGGCCTCTTCTGTACTCACACTCTCCTGGAGATGCCGACAAAAAGCAGCCACAGAAAACCTCACCTCATGGGGGTATCTCCTTGCCTCATAATTAACCTTCATATTGGTGAGCCTGCTCTATGTAGAAACTGCTCTGTACCCAGATTCTAGAGCTTTCTTCATTTTTCAAAAATGACTTGGTGCCCTATTTACAGGGGACCCACTTTGGTCCTCTCTCCTTGGGTGTTACATGTTCAGTCCTTGTCTGTGAACTCTCTCTTCTGGAAATTCTGTTTCTCCTATCTCTTTTAATTTTTGTATCCCCTTTTCCTTTCTCATGGCTGTGACTGTGTCACAATAAGTTTACGGGAGTCCACTGGGCTTAAACTTATTTAAAAATAATTCTGTCCATTCCATAGGAGTTCTGAAGAGACAGATTCTTGCCATGGATATGTTATTTGACTCTTGTGACTACAGAGAAAGCAAAGACTCTCCTTAATGGCTCTCAAGATTTGACTTTCAGTGATTGCATTGTACAACACAGCCTGCCTGGGTAGATCTTGTATTTGCTGTCACATTTTACCTATAGTGTAGCTCATTTTTAAAAGGCTGTACTCACATGTTAAGTTTCTCCAGGGCCCAAGCTAGCAAAGATCTTTCTAAAACAGTGGTTCTCTACTTCTGGGTCACAACCCCTTTGGCAAATCTCTGTCTCCAAAAATATTAACATTACAATTCATAACAATAGCAAAATTACAGTTATGACATGGAAACAAAAGTAATTTTATGGATGGGGTCCCGACAACATCAGGAACTGTATGAAGGAATCATGGCATTAGGAAGGTTATGAACCATTGTCCTAAAAGTTATCTCACACAAATGCATCTCTGAGAAGTTCAAAATATGCAGCCCACTCAGTTCGTCCTGCTGATCTCATCCAAGCATTGTAAGAAGCCCTACTTCTTAACTCTACTACTTTTTACTAATGCAGTAAGCAATGTTTTAATAGCCTGTGAGCACTGAACTAACTCTTAGGATACATTACATTGACTACAAGTTGTTCTGCCTATTACACAGCTCTGGCCAATAAGAATAGGCACCACAACAAACAGATGATGAGGTAGGACACCAAATTTGAGGTCTAGAACTTGACACTTAAAAAAAAAAAATCTGACCCCTTTAGGCTGGACAACCACAGCCAAAGCTTTGGTGATCTTTGTGTTCTACTTTTAGAATGGGATTAAATTCCCCATCTATAACCCCGACGTTTGAAAGGGGGATTCTCTATGAAAATATGTGAGACAATAATTTGAGCTAACAGGAGGTCTATTTCCAAGAAGCAGATCTCATTTTCTTTTTGAGTCATGCTCTCTAAAATGCATTCAAAACTGTCATTCCCCTGTCTCTACTTTATAGGTGCTGTGATTACAGGTGTGTATCACCATGTCCAGCTAGCAGGTAAAATTAATTGGTTCTCTTCCTATGCCATGTACCCACTGATACTAGCATCTTTGTGTCTGTGATACTTAGGGTTAATTGTCAACTGGGCAGAGTCTAGAACCACCTGGGAAGAGGGCCTCTGGGCACACCTGTAGAAAATTATCCTGATTATGTTAATTGACAGGGTAAACCTGCATTAATTATAGGCATGGCTGTCTCTGGGCAGGAGATTCTGGTCTTTATAAAATGGAAAAGGTAGATGAGACTTCCTTTATTTTCTTTTTGTTTGCTGAGAGTGACTGTGAGGGGACAACTACTTCAAGCTCCCTCTGCCTGTATTTCCCAACCCCAGTGGACTGTACCTTGAACCAAAAGTTCATACAAACCCGTTTTCCCTTAAATTGTTTTTGCCAGGGTATTTTCCCACTGAATCAAGAAAGGAAAACAGGACACTATCCTTACGACTTTCATCACTGCCCTGTTTCTCCAAGGTCTCTGGTGCTTCATACGAGACTTGTTTATGGCATAGCAGCCATAAGCAAGGAACTACAGCCGCATGTAGCAAGTAACTAGGAAGTTCTTTACAAAACATATTCCTTTTACTTTTTGAGATTATAATATAGTTATACCATTTACCCTTTCCTTTCCTTCATTCAAACCCTCCCATGTACCCCACATTTCTGCCTTTGAAATTCATGGCCTCTTTTGTCATTAACTATTTATGTATATGTTTCTAAATACTTAAGTACATCTTGACCAGCCTAGTTTGGAGAAGAGGATTTCTCCATTCTTAGCAGTCTTTAGTTATCTGTAGTTCTTTGTATAGGGCTGAATCATCCTAGGCTTTCATGTCAGATCCATGTCAGTGAGTCTACTGTTGTCCTGTTCAACTCATGTTTAGGCAGTCATGTTGGTGAGACGTTACGGGTTTAGCTTCTGGCATTCCTAGGAGACCCAATCTCATAGAAAACCCCCTGTTCCTCTGTTTCTTACAATCTTTCTGCCAGCTTTTCTGTGATGATCCTTGAGTCTCAGGCATGGGAGTGTGGGAATGGTGCTGTGTGTAGCTGTATACACTGGGACTTGTTCAAAAACAGATATATTTTAGCATGGCGAATCACTATTCTCATAATGTACCCCACCTTCCTCTTTTACAAATCCATGGCCTCTGTTTTCATTAATTACTATCCCAATTCACTTTGGCAGGCAGGGACTGTACCATGGAGCATTCAACTCTTTCTAGATCTACCTTCACAGATATGGCTGATGCCAGTGAGCCTGCAGGAAACACTATTGTCGGGAAGAATATGAGAAAACTTGCCTTTGTTCATACACTTGACACCTTTTCTTTTAATCTGTGGATGATTTACAAATATGTCTCAATGGGTAATTTAATCAGTTGATTTCCTATGTATTGAAACAACACTATTCCGGTGTTAAATTTTCAGCGAGGCTTGGAAGTGTGTCACTGACAACCACAGCAGAAGAGTGTGATTAAAGGACTGATTTAAGACTGTCATAGCTACTCATAGCTCGACTTCTGCTTGGTGACATTGAAGGTTCGATTGCCTATTGGGTGTCATTATTTGCATTGCATGATTATAAGGTATATCACACCCAGAACTAATTTGATGTGTGATTGCAACCACTTTTTGTTAATGTGACCTGATAACCAATCGGTTCAAGTGAACATCTCTACAGAATTGCCTAGTCATTTCTGAATAACCAGAAAATGCACATACACGAATTGACAGAGAAGAACAATGATAAACTATATACTTATCACCCAAGCCTCCCTGACTCTGTGATGATCACCAGATGGAAGTATCACTGCAGTCTCCTGTAAAGAAGACAGCAACATTTTACCATTAAGATTTCTACTCCCACTAATGTAGGTGGTTTTGCTGTTCCTTCTGCTGTTGTTATCCTTACTACAGTTTCTGTGTGTATGTGAATTGGTGTGTATGTGTGTGTGTGTGTGTGTGTGTGCCAGTGCCATAGTGTGTGTGTAGGTCAGAGGACAACTTACAGGAATGAGTCTCCTTCTACTGTGTTGGTCTTGGGGATTAAACTGCCAGGTTTTGTGCAAGTGCATTTAGATGGTGAGTCATCTTGGCAGCAGCAATATGGCTGCGTATCAGTCAGCATATATCATAGATGCTATGGAATGCCAGAGCCTAGTAACTGTGCAGAGGCTTATAGAATACAGTCATGTCCATTAGCCATACCTGACAAAAGCAACTCATTTATTTGCACTCATAGGGGTGGAGTAGAGAAGTTTGTATTGTTATGGCCCAGAATCTATGTGGACTAATGGCAAGAAGAGACCAGTACAAGGCACAGTTACCTAGGACCTGCTTCTTCCACCCATGCCCTAGCTTCCTCCATTTCATCCCCTCCCAGTAATCTATTTGAATTTTGAGTCTAAAACTAGATTAATCCACTCACCACTACACTGCCAATAGTACCTAGTCCTTTACGAATATTCTCATAGTCATACCCATACATAGTCTCCTGGCAACCCTCGATATAACCCAATTGAGAATCAAGATTAACCTTTATGGCTTCTTTTAAAGCACACTACATGTGATTCATTGGGGGTCTACAATATGGGACACTAGCTGTACCACAGGGCAGATACATAGTCATCCACCTTAACTATAGGATGATGCACTGTTGGGTCCAGCAATTAAACACAAGCTGGAAAACAGAGAAATAACAACAACAACAAAAAAAATAGAATGCAAGAAGACACAGTCAAGTACTTCTGTTTGTATTCATTCTGTCTCTGTTCAGGACACCTCTGAATATGTTATTTACCATTTGTTTTGTGAGTTCATAACATAATGCCGAAGCATTTTGTGTCTGCATATGAGTCTATATGAGAAGTACTACTGTAAGTACACCCTTCCATTTTATGAACAGTGGCTTTGTGCCTTAGAAGCTTGTTTACTTTGACTATGACCAAGCAAACACCCAACAGAAACACTGCCACTCCTTCACTAAAGGGAAGTCTGAATGCTACAGAGATCTCTTCATTAACCCCATCACCAGCAAAGGAACTCAAGGTCCTGAGAAATAACCTAATTGAGGAGGACAATAGAGAGCTACACCGTTGGCAGACTTCTCACGTTACCATGATCATGCTCCAACACTGAATGGCCGCTTGGTTTCCTCAACTAAAGGATAGTTCTTGAAGGCCTGCAACCCATTTTGCCATTTCTGTGTTTAGGTCCTTACTGAACAGTGATGATTGCATTTGAAAGTGGAACCTCTTGGTGAGGAAATCATTTCGGGAGTGTACACTCTAGAATGTTTCTCATTTCTATGCTGTCACACTGAATTGCAAGTGTTTGCTCAATGAGTCAACTCCCAGTGAGATCCTGAGTGGGTATCTATACAAAGGCTTTGGAAAAAGCAAGATGTGCATCCTAAATGGAGGAGATAAGGCAATGGGTAGGTACCCTATGAAGGGACTAGGGCATAGGCCTCCTGAAAGCTCACTGCCATGGGGACACATACTGGACCTCCATGGGTTTAACTATTAATACATGAACTTTGTTATTGTCCAGCTCACCCTTGCTGCCTGCTGGCTTTTATACTATGTTGCATAATTAATCTGTCAACATTCTGTGACAGGATATAAATATTAATAATGTGATCACACAGTCAGCTGTTCCCTTTAAAATTCAGTGCTGAGGAGATAAATTGGCTACTTAATCTTCAAAGATTCCAAAAAGGGGTGGCAAAGAGTGGGAGAGGAGGTGGAGGTGGAAAGAGGAGGAGAGGGGAAGGGAGCCAATTGATGTAGATTAGGGCTTTTTAATTTGAAACTGGACCCACTTTTGGACTTTCTGGACTATTTAAAGGTAGACCACAGACTACCTTGGAACTAGTTTGGTTCCTTTATGGTCCTATAATGACATAAACCTCCCCACTCCCTTTCAGCTACACTAGGGTCGGGGAGGGACATAGAAAAGCCCAGTCCTTCCATCTGGCATGCCTCATCTCTGAATCAGCATGAGGGGTAGTAAATTCCAGGAGAGGCTCAAGCCAACTGTCTCTCTTTGTTTCCTGGGAGAAGAGGTTTATGTTCTCTCCAAAGACTGACCAGCAGTAATTTAAGAGATCTGCAGGATAGCAGCCCTAGCAACCCTGAAATTCAGGCATGGTTAGATAAGCTGGGAGAGGAAGCATGTTATGTCTGACAGCTTCCCATAAAGGGTCTATTTTTCCACTTGCTTGCCAAGTGTTCTGTGTTCGCATTAATCAAATAGCTCCTGGAAACAACCATTTCCAAGAACCCTGCTAAATTGGGCTTTAGGCAGACCATGCGGGCCCCAAGCACGCAGTGGCTGAGTATTCATTCTGCCCTCCCTTCACCTGCTAGTATACCTACTGGCATATTCAAGCAAGAGCTTTTCTTGATCTCCTATTTGGAAGTTAGATCCTTACAAATAGGCATATATAGGACATTAAAAATGAAAAGGATGGAAAGTGAAATTAGAAATCATGAGTTGGAGGAACATAAAAATTTGATGCAAAGGTAAAGCATGAAAACTCACAACTATTATCTAGATAGAAAAAATTATTTGCACAGCAAGAAAAAGTCAGTCATTTTCTTTTCCATTCTTGTTTTTCTCTGGAATTTTACAGTATTGTTTTGGCAATGACTTTCTTATACTTTTAATTTATCTGTTGCTCTAAACCTTTCTTTAGAATGCCATTAGGAGAGGAACCATTAGGGTGATGGGATCTATTTCACAGATGGGGAAAAAAGCAAAAGGCAAGAAAGAAAGTTGGCTGCTCATCCACACATCCTATCGGAGCTAGGTTGCAAGACAGAGTGCCCCTTCTTCAACTACCAAGCTTACTATTTTTAACAACAGTGTGCTTTTAGATACAAATGGCAATAGATATTTAATTAAATCTTCCTTTCATCTGATTCAGATATACAATAAAATTCTAATAATGTCCTAATACTATGACTTGCCTATTTCTTATGTTCTAACACACATGATACAAACCCCTTGCAAGAATATCGGACACTTTCTCTATAAGATGTGTACACACTTAAAAGGGACATTAGCTTTTAGTTTTAAAGTGTACTTACTGGCTTCTGGATATCCTTGTATTTCCATAAATTATATATGAATAATAATGAACAATAATATATAAATAATAATATATTATACAGTAATCATATGTTGAAAATAACACATGAATATGTGAATGGATAGTCTTTGGTACTTTATGGAGTGGCGGGGGATTCAGGGCTAGGAGTACTTCTAAGAGAGTTAGTACTTTTTTCTAAATTAAGGGATGAGAGATGATAGATTGATTAGATTAGATAATGGAAAGATTTTCTTGGTGCTTTTTACCAAGCTAAGAGAGGGAGAGAGGCTTTGGGGTTGCCCAGATTCCTCCATTAGAGTGGGAATCAGTCTGCCTGTGTTGCCCTTGCCTGCTGGAATGCTAATGAGGCCAGAACTCCCGTCTGAGTAACATACATAAGAAGCAATGGCAGGTACTGCCATCAGCTCTCCATCACTTGGTTTTACACGTACAGAAATGAAAGGGATACTTTAGATTAAAAGATGTGTTTAATGGTCTGATTAATTCATTCCTGACAGACCAAAACTGTTCTCTGATTCTCCTTCTGTTCTTAACCTTTGCAGCTCTTGTTCATGCACGCCAGCTCAGCTTTCTTCTTTGTGTTTCTTTCTTGCCAATTTTATTTTTTACTGGTTAAGTTTAACATTCAGAAACTGCTCCTCTGACTTTGATGTTGAGCATGTACTTGTGTGTGTGTGTGTGTGTGTGTGTGTGTGTGTGTGTGCTTACATTGCTATTGTTGTTGTTGTCATCTAGGAAATGGAGTATAAATGCTTCTAAAATCCAAATTTGTCATCACAATGCCCATCAAAACACATTATCAGGTCTTAGCTAATCATGGTGGAGCTCAGTAAACAAACAAGGGCACGAGCCTCTACTGACCTTCTGTACCGTGGACATGAGTCCATTTGTTTGCTGCAGTTTGCAACATTAATTAACAATGTAGATCCTTGCCCCACACTGTACATAAGACACTGAGAGGGCTTTGCTAGCTGTAATGAATGTGAGGGGTTATGAGTGGGATCAGCAGGTGCCAACAGTAGAAGGACCACAGACAGAAGCTTTTTGATGGGGTTTTCAAGAGATTTTCAGCCTCGTATATTAACAATGGATGATTTATCTTCCCTTCAGACTTTTTTTTTTGGAAAATACCCTTTTTATATCTCTCCTCCAAGCTGGATATCTGGGTAAACGGCTATGGCCAATGCTTGATGCTGTGAGGAGTTTAGAAGCAGATAACAAGAGAATCTCAGATTAAAACTCCAGAACCTGCTCTTGCACATTACTTAGTTCATAGATCTGAATACAGTGTAGCAGAGGTGTGAGGTAGCTACAAATGGAAGCATGTAGGGCTTCAATGAAAACTTATAAACAATCAAGGTCCATAGGAAAGAAGGAGGTGAGAAGACTTAATTAATGTTGGTTTTGCAGCATTTTCTTTTCTGCCACACTGGGACAAATGGTGGGACTGGCTGAGTTAGTTCATTTTTAAAGAAGCTAATAATAACCAATTAATTACAAAAACATTGCCTTACTCAGGAAACAAGAAAAAAAGTATATGTATTTTAAGTTACTGACCACAAAACTTGGAAAGAAGAGCTAACTGGAAATGGTAGAACAAATTGTAAAACCATATTGTGAAGCATAAGAACTTTACCTGCTTATATTTGACGTTTTCCCTATTTGTGTAAGCTCTGTTTCTTTACAGAAAGAATTTGTGGAGACTTATTAGGCCCAGGTATTAGTAAAGCCTGTTTTAGACCTCATCACCAAAACAGTCCAATGAGAATGGGTAAAGGCGCTGTGATGGTATGTTTCATGTGTCAGACGGACTTGGGCACAAAGCACTGACACACTTGGCTGAATGTTATATTCGGAGTGCCTCGTGTCAATCAGAAGACTTGAGCAAAGTAGATTTATACTCTCTGACCAAGGTGAATCTCATCTAGTCACTCAAGGTCTGAGGATATCAAAAATGTCAAGTAAGAACTTCTACCTGGTTCTGTGACTCAGACATTGGTCTTTCTATGCCCTGGACCTCAACTAGGAGATTAGCTCTGCCTCAGACTGCTATTCTTTAATATCAACTAAAACTCCACACAACACTGAGTCTCTAGGTTTCCACCTGTAGACCCCGAGATTTCTCAGCTTCTAGAATTTTGTGATCTGATTCTCTATGCATGCATGTTATTGGTTCTTTTTCTTTACAGAACACCTCATTATATGGTAACCATGACCTACAGCCAGAGAGCTATGTGCCAGAGCCATGATTATCTCCTCAGAATATAATATGGGAATCTGACATGAAAGAGAAATCATTTGGGGTATTTTTTTTAAATCAAGAGGAAAATAATCTTTAGGTTAAAAGAACTTTTCTGTCATATGCATTTTTAAGTTTTATTGTTGCTGTGACTACATTGCCTGGGAAAATACCTTAAGTAAGAAAGGAATTAATTTTAGCTCACAATTTGCCAGAGTTTAGCCTAGGATCACTTGGCATCAAGAAGTTGGGCAGTTAGATATGGTGGCAGGGACATGTGACAGAGGACATTGCTTACTTAATTGTAAACAGGAAGCAGAGAAATAGACAAGAAGAAGGCAGGGACAATATACCTCAAAGACCTACCTCCGATGATCTACTTCCTTCAGGTAGTTCCCACCTCCTAATTTCTCAGAACATTCTAAAGAAGCCACACTAGCTGAGGTTCAAACTGGTAACACATTAGCCTACAGAGGGTATTATGTATTCAGACCATAAAAGGATTGATCAGTAAACATTTAACATTGCCAGGAATCACAGGAATATCATGAAAGTATCACATGCTGTCTTCTATTAGTGACGTTAAGTGACACAAATAGTCAAAGTATCTTAGCGAGAGGAGACAGAGACAGAGATATGCAGGAAGAGAGTGATAGGGAGAGAATAGGAGGGAATGAGAGAGAAATGAAGGGATGGAGAGGGAGATGGAGGGAGAGAGGGAGAGAAAGAGGAGAGAGGGAAGGGAGAAGAAGGAGGCAGATAGAAAGAGAAGGAGAGGAATGGAAGGGAGATATACAAATACAGGGAGAGAGAGAGAGAGAGAGAGAGGAGAGAGAGAGAGAGAGAGAGAGAGAGAGGAGAGAAAGAGAGAGGAGAGGAGAGAAGAGAAGAGAAGAGAAAGAGAAGAGAAAGAGAAAGAGAAAGAGAAAGAGAAAGAGAAAGAGAAAGAGAGAAAGAGAAAAGAGCTAGACTGCAGAAGCAGTCAGAATAATTAAGTCATTCAATCCAGAGAGGGATGCCCTGTGTTTAGTTTCATCTAAGGCATCTTTGGTACCTACTCTGAGACTCTGAAATTTTTAAAATGGAAGTTTTATTTTTTTCCCCTTCAGATCAGAAACTGGGGTTTTCTGCTGAGGGAGTCAGTGGTGACAGATTGACTCATTTAATAAAAAGCTGTGAATGAAGTGAGTAGAGGCATCAAATGTGCTTAGACTTAAGAGCTGCAGGTGTGTCTCCTCAATGAACCATCACCCACAGATGCTGACTGGGTTTCCATGGAGACAGCTAGGCAACCTGGTACTCAGGCCAGTCTATCTGCCCTTCTCACTGGCATCCAGCATAGGCATGCTCACCAGTGGAGATGGACCATGTAAATGAGAGCCACATTTTCTGCAGTTCTCATAGGTTTTGTTTTCTTATTTGCTACAATGACAAGACAAAAGATTTGAGAGCAGCCTTAGCTACAGAAATGTTAATTCTGGGAAGACATCTAATTATAGTCAGATATGAGCTCACTTTTACATGAGATCATGGTCTGATTTCTGTACCCTTTTTTTTCTTTTCTGTTGTTGTTTTGTTTCTTTCTTTTTGGTCATCATTGAGATCATCAGATACTATCCAAAATACACATATATTTGGATGGCCAAGGTCTACCATATTTCAGAAGACCAAAAGCTTTATAGTAAAGCTTTATAATACACACACACACACACACACACACACACACACATATATATGTGTTATATATATATACATTTTAGAAGTGTGTATCCATAAGGAAATATAACTGAAATGCTTCTCACTTTCAGAGTGACACAGCAACTTCTCAGTGCAGAACACAAAACTAATCTCTGCTTAGAAATTTGCTAATAGCTCAATGAATGAACATGAAAAGAATAAATGGCCTCCATCGGTCCATAGTTCTTCACTTGGAACTGGAAAGTTGTGGAAGAATTTCTTCCCCTAATTTCTTTCCTTTATAAAAGTACTGAGTTCCATGACTTTTTACATGAAGCAAGTTTACAAAAAAGAGCCATGGGAGGATTCTGAGCTTGGAGGTTACAGTATTAAAACTGAGTACTAAGCCTAGCATTATTTATCTTTATGACACTCAGAGATATAAATTTCCCAAGTAATTCCAAGTAACAGGACCTCTTTACTCCTTTGGTATATCAAATCTTCTGCCTTAGCATCTTTTAGTCATCTGCATAACAGACTAATACCCCCAAGGCAAGATATTCAGCAGAAGAGGACAGATTTAAATGCCACATCTGAACAATTCCACAATGAATCATTACATTGAAACAATTAACTCTTAGTTTTCCTTGGTGGCTTGTTCCTTGTCAAATTTCACTCCTTTACAAGGTAATCTCCATAAATTAATATGTTTTGGAATCTTCTCTATCAGAGCCTCTTGTGTAATAGTTTTCTCAGAGTGAAACCTCACCTCTCCAATGGAAACTCCTTAAAACATCTCAGAACAGCTTCAGGAAGTCCCTGAAACTGACCAGTTTCACTAGGCCCCTCCCTCCCAGAGGAAGCATGAAGATAGCCGATAGCTACTCTCAGACAAGATGAAGCTGCAAAGGAGACTCCCAGAGCAGATGAGGACTTTGAAAACCCAGAAAATCAATCACCCATCTCTGGAATAGGTGTAGATCAAGTGAGTCACTTAAAAAGGACACTCTCTAAACTTTTAATCTCTCTGTAGACTGTGTTGTATGCTCCAGGTTCCCAGAATTTTGTAAGCTAACACGCATGCTAGGGAGGACTTTGGTAAAACAGCTGTCTATGAGTCATTTCTACTTCTGAAAGTAGCCCCTTACCCCTAGTCCTGTAAACAATCCCAGTAAAACTAATTGGTTTACCAAATTGGACTCTGATATTACCTGTTATTAGCTCCCTACCTGGATGAGCAGATGTGTGTGTGTGGCTCACCACAGGAAAAACTTGCCATACAACAGAGCATTAGAGGAATATAGTTCAATCGTAAAAATCATAGTTGGAAAAGGTGTAATCTTTCCCCAAAATCCACAAGGGAATGGTTTCAGAAATTTCCTTCCCTCCCTTCTGGATGTCAAAATCCAGACATATAAAGGATAATCAAATCCTTTAAAGGATAATCAAATAAATCCATATAAAGGATAATCAAATCCTTTATAGAAAATGGTATAGTGGCTGCATGTAATCTATGAACATTTTTCTGTATGTTTTAAATTACTGCAAGATTATTTCTGATATCTGATATGATAGAAATATTCCTATAATGCTGAGTGGTATTGTCACACCTCTTGTTTAATGAATAAGGACAAGGCATAATTCTCCACATGCTCAAGACAGATACAAGTTTTAAGTGAGTATTTCCTCTATATTTGGCTTGAATCTAGTTGCAGAAGCCAACTACCCATCTTAAATAAACTATACAAAAAGTAAACTAAATGTATTCTTTAACCCCAAAGGCATTAATAAATCACTGCTAATAATCTGTCCTTTGAAATGATCAAATTTGTTGTCTTCCACATTCAGAGCATAGAATTACTAGTTAAATGTATTAAAACTGTATGTGAAACCCCAGGAAGCTCTTACTATATGCCTAGTAGGAAGAAAGAAAAATAATACCCATTCAAATGAGGTCTGAAATCAATTCCATATGAAATACCCACTTAGAAACTACTATCAGAATGTTTATGTGAAATCAATACAATGCTATTACATCTAGGAATATATTTTAATTTGCATGTATTTATTTATTCTGTAAAGGTTAGATGATGCTATGCAGCCCAGACTGCCTTTCCCTTACAGACCTCCTCCTGACTCAGCCTCCTGAGAATCTGATGTTTATAGGCATGAACCATCTCCACCTTTGCTGCAAGTAGCAGAAATCTAAATACAAGTATCAGTCATTTTGATTTAGTGATGAGATGGGCCCTATTAGCCAGAATTATGTTCTAGTTTTTAAAAAAGGCAAAATCAGAGCCTCAAACAGGGGATATGTAGAGCTGACTATGACTTAAGACTTACCGCAACAGCCTAGGAAATCTTCCATTTATACCAACCAGACAGAAAGTTAGAATGCCATCAGTCAGATTCCAATAAGGTCAGTTGTTCATTCAACCAACAATCCATGAATCAGGCAATCTTGGAGACAACTGACTCAGTATAGTAAGTATTCAGTTATTACTGACAGCCTTCCTACTTTGTATTTAAACTCTTAGAGACAATCAGAAAAGGCCAAGTGTGCCCCCTATCCAACCACATAGAAGGCCCCTTTCTAGCGAGCTTCAATACTCCAGCTCTTCCACTGTAACAAATTCTACCTAGGCCTCAGCTGGAGATTTCCCTTTCTGTTTTATCAGGTTCCTCCCCCCCCTACATGCCTTGGACCTCTTATGGAAACACAAGAAAACGTACTGACCTCCTTGTTCAGCAATATCTAAATAAACAGGCCCTACTTGTTTTCAATTGGTCTGTGTTTATTTCCACAATGATGCTCCTTTCAAAGTGCATTTTCTTTGAGGGAGGTTACAAACTCTCCTGACATCATGTATGCATAATGTATTTGCTTAGAGAATGTCTACCAAAAGAACCTGAAATTGAGTTCGCATAGCATTTTCATGAGTAATAAGGATAGCAATGATGTTTTAATGCTGAGGAACGCAACCATAAACAACCCATTCTGACACAGTATGTATCAGAGCACTCATTCAGTACGCTCCACAAGATGGAGGCTGCTCTGTTTAACACAGGTGAGGCTGGAGTGGTCAAGTTTCAAGTCTCACTGCTCATAAGGGGCAGTGGTAGCCTTTCAGAAAGCACACTCCCTCAGCATCTGTACTGTGGACCCTGATACACAGTGAGAAAGACATGTGGTGAAAGTTCATCTTCACTGAAATACACCTTTCTCTTATTAGGAAAAAAACAGTCATTTTCCATATCCCAGTGTAGTGATACACAATTGTTATCTCAGGACTTTTTTGAGGGTTGAGGCAGGAAGGTTGGAAGTTCACAGGTAGCCTTGGCTACAAACTGAGACCATTTTACTACCCCCTCAAAGGCAAACAATAACAGTAAAACAGATATGATGCAATATTTTCTATTGAAAATGTAACAACTCAAAGTAGCTACAAAATGGAAAGCATTTATGAATGATCAAATTGAATGTTAGTGTGCATTTCCTCCTTTCTCCATTTCTATTAGCAGAATTACATAGAAGATTTGTGAATGAAACACATGAAATAAAAGGGGAAATGACGTGGCTAGCTCTATAGAACAGAGATTTTTCTTGTAGACATAAGGGAGAAAGAAGGCAGAAGGAAGAGTCCAGACTGAACATAAATAAACAGAATAAACCTGAGAGGAGAGAGGGAGAGGGA
Organism: Mastomys natalensis; assembly: GCA_021653895.1. Classification (NCBI taxonomy): domain Eukaryota; kingdom Metazoa; phylum Chordata; class Mammalia; order Rodentia; family Muridae; genus Mastomys; species Mastomys natalensis. Next base: position 1,486,694 of record JAJTUV010000007.1, read on the forward strand.
GACCAAGAGAGGAGATGCTGACCAAGAGGTGGCCTGGGCCAAGAGGCCAAGAGACCAGAATAATCACAATTGCTGGAATATACAGGGATCAGAATGGAGATATGGAAGTTGAAGCCTGGGCCTGGGAAGGAGAGATTTAGGGTAGGAGGTAGGGTGAGAAGTGCTGGGAGGAGCCACAGGTTTTAAGGGATGCATTGGGCAGAGAGCATGAGAAGAGCTACAAGCACTGAATGACACTGGGAGAGCAGGCTAGCATGTTACTAGGCATCACAGGTAAACATTTGTCCTGGATTTCGGGAAGCTAACAATTTGTAGGTAGGCACATGCTCCAGACCTGTGGGATCTTGGAATTTCCTATAGAATGGAAAGCAGGCAAAAGTATCTTAGAGAAAAAGCTTCATCGAGTATGCTGGGGATTTGAACTTAGGTCTTCGTGCTTATGCAAAAAGCACACTTATCCATTAAGCCATCACCACAGCCCTTGATTAGTTGACATTTAAAGCACTATATTTCTCCAAAGAGTCTGCAGTTATTTCAAACACAGAGACCCAGGTTTTAATTCCTGTCCCTGATAGAGCTAAGTAAAGATATCAGTTCTTTCTCCATCTGCCGCTAAAGACTACATGTTGAGCACCATCCATGAGGATCTCTGACTTATATGTCACTCTTATCACTGCTCCAACTCCACTCTTCTCCTTCTACAACCAGCAGGGCATATAGCATTTTCTCTTTACTGAGTTTTTGCCCCCTTTTGAAAGCTTTCATTATGGTTATCGTGGAAGGGAAGAAGAATGAAACTTGTCATTAATGAAAATAAATACTGTTCATTACTTCAGCTGTAACTCATCTAAAAGCCAAAATGACTTCATAATTAAAGTACTAACCAAAATTAGGTATTTGAGTATAATGATTAATTTAAAATTATACACAACAGTACAAATCTAAGGTGATAACTAAAGTAAAAGGAAGTGGGGGTGGTATTCAATCGCAGATCCTGGGATGACTCAGATAGAGTTAGCAATTTCACTGTCACCAAGAAAGATGAAGGAACAGGTGCAATTCTGATATCTGGAATTTCTTGTACAACTCCCATCTTCTTCTCCTACCCACCTGGCAGACAGCAATACTCTTTACCTTCCATGTCTTTTAGGAATAGGAGTATTTTAGAAAGACTTTGAGATCACCATGAGAAAGACACATTAGTGAGAAGACAATTACGACAATTACATTTAGTTGCCTTCAATTTCTCAAATTCGATTGTGTTAAGTAGGTCTTTTTTTTTTTTAACGGAGTTGTAGATAGTAGGTACTTAAGCTGTGCCTGTTAAAAGTGAATATATTAGAGACATGCTTATTTATCATTAATCAAAATTGAAACTTAAGAGTTAAAAAGTAAACTTAAAAATTTTGAGATACTTGTTCTTCCCTGATAGGTAAGAGTTAGGATTAAGGGGCAGGAATCATGCAGTATAAAGAGTGAAGTTCTAATCTAGGACACTACAGATACCAGGATGATTAGGAGGAAGGCACTACAAGGACATACAAGGTTTCAGAATCAGTAAACCAAGGATAAATCCACTGTATTTGCTTTTTCTGGAGAGTTCTCAAGTATGCTGATGGTAGGTATTAGTCTATGGACCAACTTTGAGAGCCGATGATGATCTAGACTGAAGTAACACTCAAGTGTTCCCTCTTAACTGACAATTATGAGTTTGTCCTTTGCAAGGTTAATTACCCTCCCTTTGCTCAGCATTCTAAATTCTAATAGGAAGCCACACCTAAATGATTAACATATTAACCATTAAACAGTTTTTCTTTCTATTTATAGACCCCGAAAAATCTGGGGCCTTACCAATGGCATCAGATTGTGCAGCTTCTCATCTTATTTCCCAACTTTGTGTTAACACAAAGTTAACTTTGTTTAACTTGCAGAAAAACAATATATCTATCTGCCTTAGGAGGTCAAAGTCCATTGGGATGCAGCATTCTAATCAGAGAGGCAGGGAGGTGGGGTAGTGGATAGGAGGAAGATTCCCTTTAGTATATAGCCTTCTTGCCCATTGCTCTTATGCTCTCTTTCCCTCATACAGAAGTCCATAGCTTCCCTGAATTTCCTAAGAATTCAGAGGTTAGAGGGCAAAGGCCTTTATCTTTATCTAGGAATAGCCATTAAATAAAATTGATTTCCCCTCCACTGATTTCTCCCTTGTATTGGCTTTTGAGTGGTCAGCAGCTGGACCTGAGTCAGGAAAATAAATCCTTATTGCATACTCTAGAGCCCACTGTGTAATAAACAACTCATATCCTAAATTCAATGTGCATATTAGTGATAAAAATTCCATCCTCTGACTTGATGCCTGTGAACAAACTCTTAGCCCATATTTCTTTATCATAAACAAAAAAATCTACCTAAATAATGAGGAGATATGACAGAATCTATTTTATAATAAGCCAAAAATTGCATTATGAATATTTTTCTATAAGTAATTTACTGTTTGCTAAATGAAAGCAAATCATATAGCCTGCTTCCTTTGGCAGTACACCTTGACTAGCCTTTCAAATGGTGTCATTGTGAAGATGAGATAAGCCCCCATTAACATCGCTCTTGGATAGCACAAGGACTTTGTATGCTGTATATACACCAAGTTATTATTTTTTATTATGTGCTTATTCATAGCTAACCAAAAAAATGTATCTATCTTTTTATACTGTGTTCAACTCCTAAATATTCAGACTTCTTAGCCCTTAATTGTAGGCCCTCTTGTCTTCTGATTATAACTGAAGAGCTACTATGGAATTCAATCTCACTGCTAAAATGTATCAAATGGATTTCTCTGTCTCAGAACTCTCCTTTGCATTTTTACCTGCATATTCATCAAGTTCAAAAAAAAAAAAAAAAAAAAAACCACATTCTAACTTTTTTCTCTGAAAACTCACCTTCTACTTTCTTGCTGTAACTCTACACATCTAGTCAATCGTGCCAGGAGGAAGTCACCCTTGACAGATCTCTCACCCTCAACCTCAAAGTCAATCAGTCACTCAGCCTATTGATTCTGTCTCCCAAATATATTTCTAACCTATTAACTTCTCTCTACCTCTTTTATTGTCATGTGGGTCAACTACAATAACATCTGTCTCTTGGACTAGTGAGAAATTAGTTCCCCTTCATGAGCTACCTTCTTTCCTTGATGTACCTGGTCTTACAACAGCACCTCCAGGTAGCAGAGTCTCTTTGATAGGCCATCCCTATCCACTAGTGTCCCTAGCATCACCATGGCCATCTGACGATTACACAGTACTTTCTACAAAGCAGGAACTTAACAAGAACTCATAAAACAGCACAAGTATCCCACCTCCTTTGAGAATTCGAACCAATGCACTATGAGTCTGAGTGAGTCTTGTTCAAAGTTATATGGCTTGTAAATGGCTGAGGTGCAATGCAGCCACATGGAGTACAACAGGCTTCATCTATGTTGTTGTCTAATGCCTCTCCTACCGCTTGGGCATGGCTGTGCCAGGGGAACACCCCTAATGGCTTTCCATTGCTCTCAGAACCAACACTTCTGTCTTTACCAAACTCTCCGGGTGTTGTACAGCCTGAGCTCTGCATTCTTCTCCACCTTCCCACTTCACAAGTCAGCCAGCTCTGCCTGCTTTAGTTGTTTGCATGCACTGTTGAGTGTTCCTCTTTGTAAGGGCCTTTGAACATGTTGTTCCAAAGCTAGGATCTCGGTGCCTGAAGGAAGTCTTCAGTGACCCTACAAATCTAAATTAGGCTTTCTTCTGGTCATGTTTATTATGGGCTGTCTTTGATAGCACTCAACAAAAAATTTACATATGTATCTCTGCAACTGTTTATTTCATCTCTGGCTCCAGGAAAGCAGAGACCAAGTCTGCCTTGTTTGCTACTGTCTAGGCAACCTTTGACAAAGCAGGTGCAGTATGAATATGAATCTTAGCAGAGAACCATAAATATGAATACAGAGAAACAGGCTGTGAATAGATTGGGTAAAACAGCAATGGGAGAGGTGATGAAAGCTTATTTTAAATGGTTGAACCTGAGGAGAGGTAGAACTTACAAATCAGTTATGTTAGATAGACAAAAGATAAAGGAGCTGGAGTTTGATGTCCTCAGATAAAGAATCAGGAAAAAAAATGTATATGATCTCTAGAGTGGTCCAACAAAGCAATTTGGACCAAAGATCGAAGGCATACTCCAATAGCTAAGCAGAAAACACAACATCCCCAATAGGGTGAGAACAGGAAAGAGCTCTTTCACCTAGAAAAAAATAAATGTCAGGAAAGTAAGAGGGAGACAAACAGAGGGATGGAGGGGAAAAATACCTTTCACAGCAAATAAGCAGGGCAATAATTTTTACAGGCACAGATGATTCTGGAGGCCAGATGCTGAATCCAGGTTTTTGTGTCTCTTTTGCAATGATTGGTTCAAAAACACATTGATAGTTACTGGAATGCAGAGACTTTATTAAGGACATGGGGGGATCAGGAGGCATCTGGGGGTGTGTCACACCTCCCCTGTGACCTGAGTCCCAAAGTGCAAGAAGGCAGAGAAGGACTGAGGTGAGGCTCCTACTGACCCCATGAACATAGACCCCACCTCTCCCAAATGTGTTAAGTAAACTTTTCTGAGCATAAGTGCCTGGCTAAATGATGTTTGAAGCTCAAGTTCCGCCAGTGTCCACCTGATGACCTTTTCATCTCTGGAATTTTCCCCTTTACTGTTGGAAACTAGCAATTTAATTTCAAGCTGTCCCCTGAAGATATCCTGAAGACCTGATAGTCTTCCATCTGGGACAAAGAGGTAGTGGTGGTAACTTCTCATCCATCCTTCTGTTTACCTGGCCTACTGGTTTCAGAACCCTCATTCCCATGAATTTCCTGCTATGGGAGGTGAAGCTCCTGTCCATGGCAGAGATAGTGATACCCAGAATCAACTGCACTATCTGTTTAGCTTTTACTATCAGTGCTGTCTCAGGAAGAGTGGGCCTCAGGATATCCTGCTCCTGGAGAAGGTGGGGCCAGGCCTTTGGTTGAACACTTCACTTGAACCTGACAACCAGTTTCCCACCTGCTTCCCCCTGCCCCTTAGCCTGGACTTACAACTGAGTCACCGTCTCTCAAGGAGTGCTCAGAGCTCAGTGCTCTTGTTGGTCTTCAGTGCCAGAAAACAAAGCAGAAACAGAATGATGTGGAGAGAGTATGGGAAACAGAGAATTAAGATGAACTTTGGCCCACTTATTGTAAACACTTCCTTATACTGAGAACTTTAACCACTTCTTTAAGCCAACTTCATTTGAAGAGAAAGTGATGACTCTAAAATCAAAGTAATTAAGGCTTTTAGGAATGTCCTCCCATCTCCCAGTTGATTACCCCTCACCCCAAAGGCCTCCATTTCCACAATCAAGGAACTGGGTGTTGGTATAGGACTTTCTTCCTTTTTCTAGGCTATTTTCTTGGACTTCTTTGAGGTAATACTGATGTGGGTCCAAGGTGAAAACAGGCTACAGGTCTAGATGGAAGTATAGCGACCATGTGGAGGACGTAAGAGAAGGGGATCAGCAGACCAGCACCCTCGTCTCCTCCTCACCACCCAGCTCCGCTCCCCAGAACCCCCTGAACATCCAGAACAGGACAGGCCCTGGTGAGTGAAGTGGAAAACCGTCCCTGAGCTGTGTGTGTCACAGTCAGCAGAGTGAAAGGCTGGCGCTTCAGACCAGCCTGTCAATTGTGTTTGTCTCCAGCCCATGGAATTTTCATTATTCATTATTCGCTGGGCCTGGGCAGCACAGGAGCAGCAGCTCAGTCTAATCCCCACCTGATAATGTATTTCTGATAAGCATGACGGAGCCAGTGCTCCTGACAGGATTCACATTTCCAGCTGGATAAAGTGCCATTTACATGAAGCAGGCACTGTGAATTCAGATGGCAGCGATAAGGGCTGCCTCGGACGCAGCCATATTGTGTTAGCGAGGATCCACTGGAGTCCAGGGATCCTCCAGCTTCATTACACTGCCACCCACCCACACAAGGATTCGCACAGACCAATGTAAAGCCTGCCAAGAGTTTTGGATTGTTAGAAATCAACAACTCTTAACCCTCCTGCGCTGGAGGACCTTTACCCAAGACCACTAGCACAGGACAACTGTGCAGTTTAGTTTAAAGATTCTAGGCTTTTCTAGAATCTAACAGGGATTCGTTCCATAAAATAGAATAAGCATTCTGATGGGATGAGCAAAAATGGTCATTTTCATAGACAGAGAACAGCAAAGGTCCAAAGAAACCACACAAAAAGCCTGCTGGGAATTTCAATGTGGTTTTCCTTTTAAGAAGGAAGCAGGATGAAAAAAAAAAAAAAAAAAAAAAAAAACTAGTTGGTGAACAGCAAAAAACTTTGTTACATATTACCAGGATTAAGGAACTGAATAGTGAAGACGGGCCTTCCCTGGACATGTCCATTTTCCTGTTTTGAGAACTGAAGTGTTAAGGCAGGAGAAAATGCTCCCTCTCCATCCCTGGCACCCAGTCTCTACCCCAGTTCTATGTTCTCATATGGGAGGGACAGCTGCTATCTTTCCCCTGGTTCCTTGGAAGGCTGATAACATTTTTAATTTTATTAAGAGCTTTGTTTAATTAGCATGGAGCATTAGAATGTGTGACCCCATGATGAATTTTGAGGGGGCCCATTGGAGCCTAGTAAAAATGATCTATTTGAATCTACAGCCTCCTATATTGTACTTTAAATCCCCACAGGTAGGAACAACCATATAAACAACAGGCCCTCACCCAGGCAAAGAGAAATGGGGACATATTGGTATTCCTTTCTCTAAGTTAAAATCCAGTTGCAGAAATGAAATATTCTTTACAACCAGTTCATTGTCTTGCATATGCATATATTCCATTGCCTAAGAAAATATTTACCTAGTTTCTTACTAAACATTAACAGACAGATAGCCAAGGACAGGAACTTCTTAAGGACTCAGATTTTTCCCCTCACCCTCAAAGTCAAAAGAATATGTTGATACATCTGAATTATTCAATGCTTCCTATAAAGGGGGGCAGAATGAGCATAACCAAGGTGATAGAAATGATTCAGATTATTTGAGGGTTTTGAATGTCTTTGGAATTGAGATCAATTCTACTTCTCTTAGACATAGTCTAAAAGTGATTACTTCTGTATCAATCACCAGCACACAGTCACAAGGCCCGTGACCTGAATGTTCTTCTGTCCTCCATTTTGCCGGTTGTATTCCTGCCCTTGGTCAGGTCTTCCTCATCTTCTGTCCAGTTTATACTAAGATACATACTTCTCAGCAATAGGATGAAGTGCATCAGTTTGGCAGTTGTGACATTGGGCCAAGATCACAGGCTCCTCTCTCACAAGCCTAGATGGCAGAAGCCAATTGGTGCATGTGGAGAACATGCAATGTTAGAGGCTCCAGCCAGGAGCATATGACATACTGTTCTACATGGATCAGAGAGCACTGTAAGATGAGGGGTAAACCACAGTGTAGTGAGCACATAAACAAGCTCCATAGATGCTTCCTATTAATGAATGGGTACTGTTCAGTTGTGCATGCTATACCCTTGTACTACTATTGGCGAAGTATGTGTCTTTACATAAGTAACACCCCAAACACATAAGTGATGTATTCTAAGTCACTGTTTGGGAAGCTATAATACCAAAAATGATAGGAATTTTCACTTTTGCTCCATTCTGATCTTGAAAGGCTAGTCATGTGTGCAGTTATAATTATAACTTTATATATGTATATATGTATGTATGTATGTATTTATGTACATATATACATATATATATATATATATAAATATATATATAACTATCTAAATTTCCTAGCCTCAGACCTCATCTACCAAGCTTTGCCTTTCACAACTGCTATAGTTTCACTGTGGCAGGTACTCTGTCCACATCTATAGCTCCCTAAAGTTCTGTATTGCTTTAAGATTGTAGATATTGGACCAGACAGCCAAGGCCCTGAGGAGGAAGCAATTCCCACCCATGCTTTATCTTCAATCTTTGGCTAATGATTTTAAGATAATTTCACTAAATAAACATAAACCATAGTTCCATTTGCAATCCTGAATGTCTTTTGGGTCATTAATTGTGTCCTTCACATGTGCTGTGCCCAGTATTCAGTCCCTAATGTTTCCAGACAAACTCCTTAACTTGGAAGCTGCCGCTGGATTTGTCCTTCATTGCCATATCCCACAATGCAGTAGCTTTCATCACATTTTATTATGTTAGCCTCCTTAGGAATCTGATTCTGATACAAGGTCTGAATACTGCCAATTCCTAGCATCTGCAGTGCCCATGGCAAGAGTTCAAATGGAGACACAGCTGTCAAGTCCAAAGATTTAAAGTTAAAAACCAAGACAGCAAACTGCTAATTAAAATGTATTTTCTATTCCTACCTTGATAAATATTCCTTCAAGCTAGCTTACAAAGCTAAGTTCAGATTTAGAACCCATAGATTCCCCATGCCTCATCACCAGAGTAGACTGTACCAGAAGTCACCTAACTCTCAACTAATATACCCTTCCTTTGCCAGTGTAGTATTCAGTGGAGGACCAGTATGAGTGCTCAGACCTCCACCACTGAAAATAGAGCTTAAAGGAGGGGCTTGTGGGAGAAGCAAGAACAGTCACAGAAGGGAACTTGTAATGGTTTGGGAGGAGAATCTGGGATTGCAGACCCAAAGGATATTACAAAGAAGAGCTCACATGCTCCAGGGTGGTGGTATCTCCTAGCTCTGTATATCTGGTCCTCCTAAGGAATAGGCCCAGCACAATGATAGCAGAGGGCAGATCCTGAAAGGCCAACAAAGTGCTGTGTGGGGCTCAGTTCACTAACATCTGCTAACATCCAAAAGGAGTTCTATGAGATAAATCACCAAATGAATAAATGGAGAAGCAATTCTTCAAAAGCACATAGAAAATTGTAGCACAAGGGCAACAATGGGAAGAGTGAAAACTTGAACTCCAAGTTTAGAGAAAATGAACATGGCAATGTCCTTTTAACCTTTATCTATTAGTTTAGTTCTCAAGCTAAATGCTTGATTCAATTATCATTCTCTAAGATAACACAGAAGAAGACAAGTTTTAAGAAACCCATGTACTTAAATCTTATGAGCCTTAGTTTCCCTGCATGTCCAGGGGGAGCCTTGATAATGGCTATAATTTGAAAAGGAGAATAGAACATCTTGCACTGAACCTGGAAGGTAAAGCCACATCCCAACCCCATCCCTATAAATCCCAGAGACCAGTCTGCCCTGTAGACTGAAGCATTAGTACTATATCTCAGCCACTGATCGCTAACCTTCAGTAAATTAAATGATTAGAAAAATAATGAAGAGAGGCCTAAGTTTTAGTAACATAATAAACTTACTTAAGGCAACTTTGTGTAAAGACATAGTTATACTAGAAAATAAATAAAGTATGGAAAAAAAAAAAAAAAAACTTGACTACCTGATTACAAGGAGAAAAAAATGTAAGCCTCCTTAGTCCAGAAACCCGGGTAATAAATGGGATAGCTGAACCATTTTTGGAAATCTGGAGCTGATAGATGAAGTTTCAGTGTGCAACAGATATACAAAGTAGAGCCAAGAACCCTCATTCTGACAACTCTGTCAGCATAATGGGGGAATGAGGGAGAGAGACTGAAGAGCTCTGTTCATCAACCTGGAGAAGGAAAGAACACAATGTCTCCCTGAGAGACACTGGCTTGTCACTTTTATCTTTCCCTTCTTATTTTCTTCTCGAATCTCTTACATTGTGGCTACAATTCTCCCTCCCTCTAGCATCCCCCTTCCCAACCTCTTCTTTCCCCCCCGGAACTACCCCTATCTTCAACTCCCCTCAGAAAAGAGCAGGCCACCCAGGGACATTAATAAAACACAATAAAGATACAATAAGACTAGCACATATTCTCACATCAAGGCTGGACTAGGCAACTCAGTAGGAAAAAAACAAGGAGCCCAAAGGCAGGAAAAAGTAGAGACGATACTCCCTTCTATTTGCATTGTTAGGAGTCTTATAAGAACAGCAAGCTCCACACCCATAAAATATATACAGAAGACCTACCTCAGACCCAGATGGGCTCCCTGAACTTTGAGGTTGTCACTTTCTTTAATGTGGTGGTTTTGTTTGGTTTTGATATTAAATAAATGATAATATCATAGGATGAGATGAAAAATATTCCTCAATTTACCTTGCTCTCTTTCTCTGGTGAAGAATTGGTCTTATTTCTTCTTTCAGTGTTTAGTATAATTCATCCATGAAGACACCTAGGCCTGGATTTTTCTCCACAAATATGTTTTTCATCTTATAAATTAATATATTTACCCTTTACAGGTCTACCCATATTTTCAATTTCTTTATGAGTCAGATTTAGTGTTATCTATCTTCCATGGAAATTTTCCTTTTAAATAAAATTCATCTGTTTCACAGACTGACAGTTGTGTGATGGCAAATCTTGGTTGTCAATATGGCACATCTGGGAAGAAAGAACCCTGGTTGAAAATGTTGCCTCCATCAGATATTTCTGTGAACATCCCTGGGCAGGCATTGTCTTGATTGCCAATTGATATGAGGGTCTAGCCCACTGTGTGCAGCACGACTCTTACAAAAGTGCACCTGGGTTGTATAAGAAAGGTAGCTGGACCTGAGCCTGAGAACAAGATCAATAGTAACATAACCTCTTATTGGTTTGACTATGAGACATGAGACTTTTTCTCTTTTTCCTGCCTCTCCAGTGCTGAGATTAAAAGTGTATGCCACCGTGCCTGGAAACAATTTACTAACATTTCTGACAGACTTACTGCCTTAGTTAGGGTTCTACTGCTGTGAGCAGACACCATAACCAAGGCACCTCTTATAAGAACGACATTAAATTGGGGCTCCTTACAGATTCAGAGATTTAGTCCATTATCATCAAGGCGAGAACATGGCAGAATCCAGGCAGGCATGGTGCAGGAGGAGCTGAGAGTTCTACATCTTCATCTGAAGGCCACTAGTGGGAGACTGACTTCCAGGCAGCAAGGACTAAGGTATTAAAGCCTAGACCCACAGTGACACACCTACTTGAACAAGATCACACCCTCTCCAACAGGGTCACACCTTCTAATAGTGCCATTTCCTAGGCCCAGGATATACAAACCATTACACATACATTTTAACACTTTAAAATTCAAGCTGAAAGAGATCACAGAGACTCAGAATTGGACAGAATACTAGATATTTCCCTATGAGTAAAATAGCTTCCGCTCCTGCTCACAACAGGGAAAGATGGGATAGTACCAATTCTCAGTTTGACCCATTGTAAGAGAAACACACAGTGAGCTCCTTTGTCTCTTCCCATAATTCTAATAAACTTAGCAATCCAAAGACATAAACAGAGTTAATATTCACAGTCAAATATAGAATTTGAAACTTTTTACTGAGGGAAGCAGGCATATAGGTACTGCTTTTATCTCAATGTTTAATGTTCCCCTGCTTAAGGAAGAGTCACTCTGCTGATGTTTTTCAACTTTTATCTTGAGCTAATTCTCTGAGCTTTAAACTTATGATATCTGGAAATATTTAGTGAGTACCAGAATGCTATTCTTTGTGTTTTTATGCAAGACACAGCATAAATTCTTGTCCGTAAAGCAATTACATCTTTAAACAACCCGAATTTCCAACCTTGGCTATTTTCCTACAGTGTTTCAAAAGCATTTTAAAGCCAACAGCTCCCAGGGGCTATTTCTGGATTTCTTTTCTGGCAAATATATCATTTACTCCTACCAACCCCATCACTCTGAACACAACCTTTTCTACTTTTGTATAAACAACATCAAGTTCAAGATAAACTAACTCTTGACTAGACACATTTCGTGATCATCAGAAAATCTTGTGGCTTCTTCCTGAGACTTCTCTAGAGTGATTATCTCCTCCAGTCCACTCCCCAACCTTCTATCACCATCTCCCCAACCTTGGTTCCTTCTCCTCCTTCCCCTCTTACCCAAAAAACTATTCTCTACTCAGAATCCATAGTGCCGTTTGCTTAAAGTGAATTAACTCATTTGTTGCTTGTCATTAACAAAAGCCTTTCTATAGCTTTTTATTTTACATGAAATTCATTTTAAAGTCCTTGCCTACACAAGGCTCTCTTGTCCTTGATTGGCTCTCTAGGTTCCTCATCATCTGTTTACTTGCTGGACACAATCTCTACCCACTAGCCTTCTAATATTGAACAAATATTTGTTCAGGGAATGAGTTAACTGATCCCTAAGATCTTCTTTGTGATCGAGTCACAGAATCTTCTATATTCCCCTGTTACAGAGATGTCTTGAATTATGTATCTTGAAAATTATAAACACCAAAACTGTGAGGCAAAGGGAACTATAGCATATAGCACAGAACTTTTCAGTGGATCTTTTTGAACATCAGAAGCTGTGCTTCCAGTGTCAGCTCTATGTTCCTATCCCGAACACAAGAACAGTGCATCATGTCAAAAGCACTTCAGAGATTTCATTTTCCCTGTTTTTCCACAAACAGCACACCAAAAACTCCCTTAATCGCCTCTAGAAATAAGGTATAATTTCCATGGGTGGACAGGGAAAGGAACAAAGGGGTTTTTGAAGCCTTTTATTCTGGCATTCCCCACCTGCTATTGGAAGTTAAATGCTTTTTCCCCTAGCACTTAGATTTGACAGAGAATTAAAGGTAGAGAAATAAGAACCATAACCACTGTCTTCAAATGATCATAACTGGCTGATAGAAGGTCTTTAAAAAGCTCCTCATCTAACAAGTGGCTGTTGTTTTTATGTTGTGCAATGGCCTAATCCTGTACGTGATAACATCCTCAAACAGCAAGTGCATTAAGCTGTGACAGCTTTCTACTGACCCAAGCAATTGCATTAGGAAAACACCATTAGCAGCTCCTTCTCTTCCTCCCTGTTCCCTTCCTCCTCCCCACCAGTAAAAGCTATGCTCAATACTACTATTAAATTACCCTTAGAAATACACTCCTCAAGAAAATCAATGCACATGTGTCTTAGTGCTTGTCACCAATAGATCAAACAGCCAATCTAGTATACATTATTCCACCCAAAGGTTTGCGTTTTAAACAAGCTGCTTTCCTTGGTACATTTTATGAGCTCTCATCCAAAAGAAGAAAAAAAAAGTCACTGGGTGAGGCTAAGGGAAAAAAGTACAAATGACCCTCCCAATTCTTCCTGTGGCCCTGTAATGCTTAGTGACAAATGCAGGACAATGTGGAGGATGGGGTAAAAATGGTGCCATGTGCTACCAAGGAGCCTAAGCTCAGACTCATTATGATTCCATTTTTAATACTCATTCATTACTGGTGAGTATGAGCACACTCCCTGTTCTGGTCATTTCCCTTGACTTCTTACTTTATCTCAGAGGATATCACCCCATATTGTTAGAAAATCAAACTATAACTAGTGAGTGAGCCAGTAATATTTGAAATGGACCAACTTAGGTAAATAAGTCATTGCTCTGTGTTGATTTCTCAATGAGCAGTAAGTATCCTACCTCAAGAGCTATTTTGAGAATTAAATGAAGTTAGTAAATATGACATTCAAAACAATGTTTTGTATACAGAAAGCCTCACCAGACATAGACTCCTGTTATCTAATGTGCTTACTAAGAAGAAATTATCACTCCCCTATGAATATCTATACATATAATACCAACAACAGCCTCTTCTAGCCATATGGAATAAGTGTTAGAGTAGGTGTGTGTGTGTGTGTGTGTGTGTGTGTGTGTGTGTGTGTGTACAAACAGGCACAGAGCAGCATATACAATTGCTTTCTAGCCATGTAGAACAGCCAGCACCAGACTGAAATGGCCAAACAAGTGAGCTACAACTGTCTAGGACTCTACAAAAGATGATGACTCCTGCACTCGTCTCTAGCTAGAGCACTGCATCATTCTTGCAGCCTTGGCAGGCATCCTAGTGCAACGCAGCTGGAGACAGTGAAACCCTGAGGTGACAAACCCAAAGAGGAGGAAGCAGTGCACCAAGGAAGCAAGCCATGGCTGTTTGAGTCCCCATGAGGAGAGCCACCAGCAGTTCATCCAGTGGCAGCTGCTATGGAATAAGAGCTGAGCAGCACATCCACTATAGACCTGGCTGAAGAACAAGAGGCCCTGGAGAGTCGGGAGTCTGGCTGGTTTTAGAATGATTGGTTCTGTTCCTCAACACAGGGGGCTCTCTAGCTGAGACAGCAAGCAGGAGACCCTTAACACTGAGGAAAACATGGAGTAAAAGACTCATGTTCTCTCTAGCCAAATCTAAACTGAAGTCCTGAGAGGATCCCACAGAAGAACAGCTTACAGGCTGAGTTCCAGCAAGTGAGGTCAAAGCCATCAGCTTACAGCTGAGCTATCTACTAAAAACAAACACCAGGACCTCACAGCTGACAACAGAATCTAGAGACAATCTGTGCACGCTCTGAGGAAGCATGTTGGGAAAACTGCATTCTACTCTTAGGAGCAAAAGTGGCCAGCTAGTAGTGACTGAGTCCAAGATAGCAGATGTTGAACTTAGCATATACTATTTCAGTCAACTTTTGTAAAAGTATTCAACCAATTACATCAAGCATACACTCATAAAAACCCTAGGGCAACATAAATGAAGTTTCAATGTAAGAAAGAAAGCTCTAGAGCTGAGATGTCCCACTTGAAATAAAAAGCCCACAGTATGGATTTATTAGCATACACGCCATGCTATTTTAACAGTTAGTAAATTTGAAGTCTGATAAATAGACATTATCCAACTTCAATGACAGGAAAAAAGTTGAATAAATTAAATACAACTTCAAACACATATGGAACACTGCCAAGTGGGCTAATTTGGTGTAGTTGGTACCCAAGAAAAGAATTGTATTAGGCATCCACTTGAAGGTACATGATAAAGGATTTCTCAGTTTTTATTATTTTTTTAAAATAGCACCAATCTATTGATTAATGAAGTTCAGCAACTATCAAAGAGGACAAATATAAAGAGATCCACCAGGCACATAATGGTCAAAATACTGCCAACCGAATTAAAAGAACATACTGAGGAGAAGTAACAACTGCAACAATAGGTGGACTTCCTATCAGAACAATAGGAAGTAGAAACAAGGAGAGAGCATCTCAAATTGAAAAAACAATCAATAAAGGAAGAGGAAAAATTCAACCAAGCAGTTGCAGCACAGATTTCCCAGGCAGTGAAATCGAGGCCTTTTCTATAAAGGAAAACCTAGGAAATGTGTTGTCAGCAGGCTTGCATAAGGAGAAATGTTAAAAGATGTTTTCAATTCAAAGGAAAATGAGGCCAGATGGAAACTCACATCTACAGGTAGAAACAGTAAATACATGGGTAAATATAAACGGCTATGTTTGCTTACTTCTTATAATTTACTTTTGAAAAGGGGATGGTTTAGAGCCTGAAACACAACAGGAAGAGTCCAAAAGGGACTAATCTCACAGACACGCCGTCCGATCAATGGAATGGTAACTAAGTAAGTGAATATCAGAGCACAGGAGGTGTAAAGCAAAAGAGGTAAGAAAGCATGGCCATTGTTATAAATAGATGACCAAAAATTGTAATGATCCAATTATAGCTAAGATGTTAATGGAAGAAATAAGCTGACAGCCTGGAAATACTAGGTTAACATGAAAGAGGGCTGTGGAATGCAAAGCCAAAGCAAGAAGAACAAATGAGAAAGAGCTACAAGGGAGACCAAGGTCAAACCCAAATAATAATTGCACGAAATGGAAATAGATTTAAAGCTCCCAGCTTTAGCTTTAGTACAAAGGTTAGCAGACTGGAGAGGACAATGAAGCCTATACACTGACTCCATACACAAGGCCTATTTTACATAGGAAGCTATATGGAGCAAAAGTAACATGGTAGAAAAACTACACCTTAGAAACAGCAAACCTGGAGCGGGCAGGACTAGCTCAGCTTTAGTGCCAAACAAATCTGAGAAGCAACAGTTGACAAATTCAATAATTATTAGGAAAAAAAAGTAAGCTAGAAGAAGGAAGGGAATATAAGGTTGAAACAACACTATATCACCCAGCTTGATCTAGTTGACAGTAAGAGATTGCTACATCCCACAGTGTCACACTGAATATTCTTTTCCAGTAGATATGGAGAGTTACCAAAGTACATCTGTTCATAGACACAGAGTAAGTCTGAATTAATCTCTGAATAGGAAGCAGAAAGTACATCCTCAGATTTCTATGAAACCCCTAAATCAAAGAAATTATAGATAGATGACAAACTATTTACCTGTGAATAATAAAATATAACAGAAGCTTCCGATTCAACTAGAGCAATGCTCACAGGAAAGCTTACAGCTCTGGGACACCTGCACTCTACTGAAGGACAGATAGCAAGAGCATCTGTATTTCTGCTTTGAGCAGAACAAGAACAATCTTAACCCCAAGACAAGACACAAAGCAATCTTAGTAGAAGAGTAAAGGTGAGAGGGAGGAGAAGGAGATGGTTTCTATTGTTGTGATAAAACATCATGACCAAAAGCAACAAGGGGAGGTGGGGCTTTATTTCAGCTTATACTCAGGCCAGCAAGCTAGCACTTAGGAAAGTTAGGCCAGGAACTCATGGCAGGAACTTCAAGGCAGAAACTGAAACAGAGGTCAGGGAGTAATGCTGCTTATGGCTTGTTCTTTGTGGCTTTCTCAGATTGCTTTTGTATACACCTCAGGACAACTTGCCTGGGAGTGGCAGTGTCTACAATGGGTAAGGCTTCCTGACATCAATTATGAAAATGCCCTACAGGCAAGTGTGGTGGGCATATTTTCTCAATTGAGTCCCTTTTCCCAAATGACTCTAGTTTGGATCAAATGGACAAAACTAAACATAATACAGATTAACTAAAATTCTGATTCTCTAAAAGATAATTTGGATTGGCCACATTTTTTATAAAGAATAACTGTGACAAGTGACAAAAGAGCTCAGTCCCAGCGTTAGCAATGGAATTGGGGCATCATACAAGGGGAGGACAGCAGAATACTTGCTTAGGATATCTGAGGCCCTGCTTTGATCCATAGCATCACAAAAACATTATAACTTAATGCATTCAAAATTTGGCTAATTCATTTGATGCAGTTTGATCCTAGCACCTGGGGACCACATCTAATTCTCTAGAGTAAAAGATGACAGTTCATAGAAGGAAGGCATAGACCTCTGAATATGATCACAAGAAAGCTTTCTAATGGTTTCACTACAGGAGGTTGAAGCTTCACAACAGCCTCCTAAGAACATGACAGAAAGTTCTGACTTGCCTGGTCCTGATTTCAGCAAGCAAGCCAAGAGGAAGGAAGTTCCTATCAACAGGAAGAAAATGTGCAAATGCACAGGGCTGAGAGAAAACAGCTGTTCTAGGAGACCTGCACAAGTTCTAGCATGTTCTCTACACGTTGACATCAAATAGTGATTGCCTGCCTGGGGCTGCTTCTTGAAGGAAATCATGTTTTCTTTTTTTCTAAATACAAATTGTAGTGATCATATTGAGTTTGTAAATTCCAGATATGGGTAGAACCCAAACAATTCAATTTCCACTTCATGAATCAGTAAAAACTACTCTGGGATGTGAGTAGGTGGGAAACTTCCTTGTCTTGAATGAACATCAGTCACAAGTCAGGTGTCACAGGCCTTTAATCCTTGCCTTTAGGAGGCAGAAATAGGCAGATCTCTGTGAGTTCCAAGGCAATTTGGTCTATCTTTATTATTTTAAATGGCCAAAGAGATAAGCTTTGTTTCTGTGTGATGTAGGAAGGAGGTGCTTTTCTTATTATTTTGTCTCAACTGGCAGCCTCTGGAAGGCTACACTCCAAAAAGAAGCTCTCTCCAGAGGGCTTGACAAATGGAAGCAGAAGTAAAACTTTTAGGCATTGACAAGTCTTTAGTCAATATTGCTAACTATACTTCTCTGTAAAGTATTTTCCAGTTCTGCACAACAGCCACACAGGTAACTATTTAAACATGCATTTCCCTTGTCTCCTGCAGTTGTGGCCATGAGAATCAGGAAAATGGTCAGATGAGCCAGGAAAACAGAGGGAGGCCATCTCAAGGGTCACACATTTAGAAAACTCAAGCTCTGGTCTCCTACTCCAATACTGCTTCTGTGGCTAAAGGGCTGACAGAAGAACCTGGAGGTCACCCAGCAGTGACAGGTGACAATGGCTGATGTCCCTTTGCAGAGCAGTGGACTCTCCTCTTTCTGAGGACTCTGCCAAGTGGCCCACCAGACCATTTCATTTACATTTATATGGGCAGATAGAGTTTATTTTTTAATGTTTCTTACCTTAGATTGTAAATCTTAGCAACAGTTTAATACTATATCTCTAAATGTCCCCCGGGGTTAATAAGAAGCTGGAGTATCCGATAAGCATAATATACTGAGGGGCCATTTATTTAAAATGCCATCTTAAAAAATAAAAAGTTTTAATTAAAAAAATGCTATCTCTGAGTATTTATTTATGATTTATTGCCAAGGTCTATGAGTTGTAGCTTCTATAGAGCACACACTTCTCCCCATTTACCACATAAAAATTTGAATGGGCTTAGAAGCCCAATTATACATCATTGAGTTCCTTTAAACTGTGGCAGTTACCCAGGCTTTTCTCTCTCTCTTTGCCTTTTCAATGGTTTCTTGCTGGCCAATATTCTTTCCTGGTGCCAGACTTGAGTGGGATATGCCCCACCAAAACTGACAGGACAGGCTAGGCTTCCAGTGAAAATTCTCTCCTGGGACTACTTTCTGTTACATGCTCAGAAATTGGCCCTATCAGGCAAATCTTGCCAAGTGGATAAGCAGATCGGAAAATGGAAGGGCTCCAGTGGCGGGGACTTCTGAGCATCTCCATAGCTTGGCTTGGACAAGAGGAAAATACCAAGGTGCAATGTTGAAAACAGACTCTGATGCTCAGGAACTTTCAGAATGTCTGTCTTTGGGCCTCAAGTACAGGGCATGACAGGGTGGAGGGAGGAAAGGTGCCACCTGCTGTTCATCCTAAGGTTGGTCTTTGCAAGCCAACCTTTGCCAATGTCCTGCTTCAGTTTGCTCAATTTTGTTCCGGTTGTAGTTGTCTCTGGGGTAAGGCGAGGGTAGAAATAGTGACTGCCTTCCTGGGCATCATTGTGGTGTTTGAGTCTTCAGAGTGCTTCAGAAACCTAAACCGATGGATTCTGTCACCATTAGAGAGCTTTGTGAGCAGCATCGGGCGAGTTTCAGGTTTCCAGATGGATGTGTTGCTCACCAGCTCCTCCCACAAGGTTTACTGCCCTTTGAGGAATCCCAAATATGAACCAATCCAAATGCTCTCAACCATACTATGAACTCATTTCTTATTTGGGTAAGAAAGAGAGAATGTGGTCATTATTCTCTTCATTAAAATCCTGCCAGGGCATAGAGCTTGTTATTAATCCTCCTTTCTTCTCCTTTTGACACCATGGGAGTTTAATTCTTTTTTGCTGTTCCTTATGGTTGCTATTCATAGAATTGCAGGTTCAGAAGGGACTTCACAGTCCGTCCTAGTCAATAATTATTTGTTGGATTGTTCTAGACACCCTCAGGTTTTCTTTCACACTGGGTCAGTCATTCCAGATAGTTTTCTGGAGAAGCTTGATTAGGTCCCAGGAGAGCAGGAAAGGCGGACGTGAAGGATGCTTATTTTGGTTTAAAGATCTGCCTCAGACACGTCAACATCTCTTTCTTTCACTGACGGCTTTGTGTGTGTTTGTCTTAAACGTCTATATTTATAGTTTGGTTCTATATCAGAGTAAGACAGAGACAGATTCTTCAGGCTAATTAGAGCCCCTCATGTTAATGAACCCCTACTACTCTGCCCCCAGGAAATTAATAAGAGCTTTAATCACTCAGAGATTGGAAAGGTCAGTGCCTGCTAAGGGTTCAAATGCAGAGACAGCAGCACCACCGTCATACCTATTTTAAAATCTGACAACAGCCACCCATTTTTGCTAAGAGAGGACCACTGTGCCCACAGGCAGACAGATGAAGCATCAGCTGGATTTAGCACTGAAGGGACAGAATCACACCACTAGCTGGTATACTCACATTGTGCTCACCACAATGTTTCCATCTCTGCTAGTTCTTAACGTTTTTCCAACCCATAGATAATGGCTTGCAGCATCAAATACCTGTACTAGACTCTCCTGTTTTGCCTAGCGTTTGTTTACTAGCTGTGGACCTGCCTCAACAGCAACTATTTAACCCAGGCTCACAGAGTCAGCTACCTAAGGAGTAAATGGGATGGTGAAGAACCACACAAGTTCACACTACAGCATTCCCTGTAGTGCTTAAGGCTGAAGGCTGCAGACTTATTCCATCTTTCCAGCAAAGGAGGTTGATCCTCCCACTGCCCATAGCAAACTACAGGTCAGTGTCCTCAGTTGCTCAAGCTGTATATGAAACTGAACCCAAGCAATGGGAGGCAAGAAAGGTCAAGGTAAGGGCAGATGCACAACTGCTGCACTAAATCTCCCAGGTTTATGCCATAGAAGGAGGAAAATCCAACCAAAGAAATAACACCGACACTCAGAAAACTCCTGCAGAAACCAGAAAGAGAGGGAGTTTTTAAGTCAAAATCTGCAAAGCGAGTAACGATGGAAGGCAGAGGAAAGCCTATTAGAGACAGCAATTAGAGGTTATTGGAAATGTTTCAGATTATAGTTTCAATGGCATGATGGAGTAGAAAACCAGATGGTCCTCTCTCTTTTTTTTATTTGCCTATTAAAAGTAGATCTAAGATTTGGAAGGCAGCTCATACCCCACTTCCAGCTAAATTTAATTGCCTCTTCCTTGGAACTACAATGATCTTGATTATCTTATCACTAATTTGTCTCCAGCTCTCTGTTATTAGAAAGATTGTGTTATTAGTTATCTTTTTGTGTATATCTCCCTCACTAATTGGAATTCTCCCTGAGGGCAGGAGTGCATTCACTACTACTTGCCCATATTACTCGAGCATTTAATAGTGCTTTCCACATTGTATGTGGGATTCAATCTACAGGCAAGTCCTATAATGAGCGGTCTGACCATCTATGATTTAGTAAGCAGCTCTGCCTTAAAGATACTGAGACATTCCAAATAAGTTGTAAATATCCAAGTGAAGGCAAAAGTATCATAGAAAACAATAAAATACCATTTCAACTCAAACTGTGTTACTTCTTTTATATGATTTCTTTGCTTTTTAATTTAATTTTTGTCAATTTCACAATGTTTTGTTTAGACAAAATTAGACTTGGTTGGTATCTTAAGGAAATCTTGGCCATATGTAGTTTTTTAATACATCTGAAAAGAATTCATATACAAGGAATTGGGGCATTGAGCAAGCATTGGCTCAACATGAATTCATGCACAGGAATTAGGTTTGTAGGGGAGTAGAAAATATCACATAGCCATTTTAAAAGCTAGAACCTGCAAAAATCTGGCAATATCTTTATTAATATTTCCTATGAGTCTTAAGACTCTTGCCATAATACTTATTGGATGAGAGTGCTTTTGTCATTGCTCAATGTTTCTTGTATGCATGGCAGAAGAAAGAGGATAACTTGACTGGTCCAAGTTGAGAAGTATTCTCCATAGCCCACAAGCTTCTAACTTCTTGATGATGCAGACTCCCAACCTCATGACTTGACGGGATGACAGGCATCTGTAGGCATTTGTCTTCTAACATCATTCTTTAATGGATTGATCCCTATTTTGTTTACAAACCAAAAAGGACATGTATGTCTGGTTTTTTTTTGTTTTCCCCTAACTTTTTTCCAGCATTTTTGTTGTTGTTGTTTAAGATAAACTCCAGAATTCTGAACTGGCAATCCTATTACCTCAGCCTACCAAGTTCTGGGATTTCAGGAGTACAACAACGTCCATCTTCAAATATCTTCAACAAAAATACATGTATGGAATCAACATTTAATTTATAACAGGGTACATTCAGAATGTTTATTTTCAGGTACTATTTAGTACTCACAACAACAAAAGTATGAAAAGGGTTGATTCATTTACTAGTCTATCCACCAAAGCTTCTCTACTCACTCAGAAGTTCCACTGGAGTGACAGGCCCTAGCCATCTCTAGTCATCTCTTCAACTAAAGGGTGGAAGTAGCAATTCAGTGTCAGGATCCATGTCTTCGAATAGCAAGCCACTGTCTACCTACATTGGGCCTCTTTTTTTTCTTCTGTATCCTGATCTTGGGTTTCACTCTTCTCGGAACTCTATTTTAACTTCACAGAACCTAAGGATTCTGCATTGTTCATCATCATGCTAAAGCTAAATATAAACCCTTCAGTATAGAAACTCTTCAGGACTTGTTCCTGTCCAGCATAGTCTACCTTTCACTGTTGCCTTTTCACTCTTTGACTGATCAATGTTGAGCCACCTCAGTTGACCAATACTTCCATCTTTTTCCACTACTGGACCACTTTGTCTATTATCCTGCTTTTCCTCTCTTTACTTCCCTTAAAAAAACATTATACTCCAACCCCCAACATGATAAGTCATAGTCACTTTCTATAATACAGCATGTCTTTACCATATTTATCTACTATAGATGCTATGATTTGGTCAAGTGTCCTCAGTGGGTCATGAGTTAAGTGCTTTGTCCTATATCTTCAGGGCTATTGGGAGTTGGCTAAGATATTAAGAGATAGATTCTCATGGAAGATTCTCTGATATTCCCTCCTCCAAGGATGGAGGGAATAGTAGTATACCAAATCCTCCTAATTCTCCTTTTTTTTTCTTATTATTATGTGAGGATTTGATCCTACAATGATGTACTGATTTAGCCATAGGCTGAAAAACATCAGTCCAGCTGTCCACAGACAGAATGGCCACAAACTAATCTAAAGTAACTAACCTGCCCACTTTCAGGCTAACTATTACAGATATTTAATTATGGCATCTGAAAACCAACTAGCAAATAGGTATTAGGTCTACCAATAACAATATTTCAAAGAATATGTCCACTGTACACACATTATCTCTCTGATGTTTTATATACATAGTAGATTCTAACAATATAAATACAGAAAAACTATCTGCTACACACAACTATGTATGTAATAGTTCTGTCTACAATGGAATTACTTAATAGATAATTAACAAACTCTGGATATAAGCCAGCAGTTGCTTCACTGTTCACAAGTTTATTGTTTATTCAATCGTTCAAAATACAACCGAATCCTACTGAATAGGAGAGTAGGAACAAACAAGCAAACAAATAAACAAACAAAAAGCTGCATTGACATTAACACGGGAAAGAAGCTAGTTTACAAGAAAAGACTGAAGCCCTTCCTTTCTCTTGGCTTCATCTAAGGAACAGAGCATGCACCTAAGAAAGCCAGGTGAAATGTAAGTGGAACAAGTGAGCTGTATGAAAGACCTTTCACACTTTGGAGTCTTTCCTGAGCTCAGTGGTTCATTCCATTCTTGGGAGATCTTCTTCTTTTTCTTTCTCTCTCTTTTTTATTTTATTTAATTAATTTATTTTTATTTGAAACAGGGTTTTACTTTGTAGCCCTGGCTGACCTAGAACTCACTATATAGATCAGGCTGTCCTAGAATTCACAGAGATATTTTTCCCTCCAGAGCATTGAGCCGAAAGCATGCCCCACCAGGTTCAACACTTTTTCTGTCTTTTAGTCCTTGCTTAACTTTAATGGCCTTTTCTTTATAACTCCTTGTTGGCTGCCAAGATTTCACATAACATATACTGCTTTTCTTCCTTAAACTGGAATAAATTTGTCCTTGAGCTTCCATCTGAGAACATTTCTAAATCAATTTATTAATGAAACCAAGAATCCCCAAAGGATACTTCAGTTATGCTAGCAACACTACTATGCAGTGAGTGATGAGCACTGAACTGGAGACAGATGGGTTGGAGTCATTGCCAGCTCACTAGTTGGGGATCTCCAGAGAAACAACAAATGGGAGATTAGATATAGATTCAGGTATACTTACACACCCACATGCAGATGGATAGGGATGTAAACATAAACAGAGATAGATGTATTGTGAGACAATTCATGATCGCTATTAGTAAGCCAGATGCCCAAGAAATCAATGGCATAGCTTGTTTTATGCCCTAAAGACTGGGAACTGGGGGAGTCAGTCATAAAACCTGTCTTTGGAAAGAAAGGAAATGAGATGTTTCAGGCTAAGTAGTAAGGCAGGGGAAAAAAAAAGAACAGATTACTGTACCATTCAGTGTTGTTGTTGTATTTCTCTAGAATGAGTAGCCCCTTTTACATATATGTACTACTTTATGGAACTCATTTTAGCAACCTTGTGCTAAAACACCACAGTCACATCAACAAATAATGTATCTGGATTTCCTATGACCCAGCCAAGAGAACATGCAGCCAAATGTAATTTATTAAAAATGGGTATTTGCTATGGATAATGACAAAACATGGGATTTTGGAATCAGATTTAAATGGACTAGAAGATCCTTGTGGTCACAGCTCCACAAAAAGTAAGATTCTCATTGCATGAATTAGATCCTCAATAGATGGTTTAATTAGTCATAAGCGTTCTGAATTAAATGGGAAATGGCACCCTTAGAGCTGAAAAGGTTATATTTAATTTATTGTGAACTTAAAAGCATCTCTCTCCTAAGAGCTCACTTTCATTTCATAGCTGATTTTCATGACCTCCATGAAACCCTTTATTGTAAGAGTGAAGCCTATGCCCTATTGGGACTATTCTACCAACTTTTAACTCACATCCTTGCATTCAGCTTCTCCAAATTAAATCCATTCCTCCTTCCCACATTAGTTATCTTTGCAAAACAGCTATCAGATTCCATCTTTCCCTCTTTGACGATGCAATAAAATTTTCATATCTTTCTGCGAGCATACAAGCCTCAGCATAGCGGTTCAGCAGTTTGCTGCATTCTTCAGACCCTTCTATTGGGATTCAGGTGGCCAGCATGAATGGGTGGATGATGGAGTGATATAAAGATGGCATCCATTAATAGGGGAAGGTAGGATGAGGGTTGAGATGTTTCATTCTCTGCCTTTTGCTCTTACACCAAGTTCAAAGTACCTAGCAAAGGTCCTCTTGAGGAAGACTCTAATCAATTAAATCTCCTAAATTCAAATATATATATGAATTGCTAAGATTTACATGAGGTAAGACATGAAGGGAAGAGTTTTTAACAGGCAGGTATGAGGAGAAGGATACAACTGTAGTAGAAAAAGACAGGATGAGATAACTTTTTAAAAAATTATTCATTAATTGTTTTTAAAAATCATGTTTGGAAAACAACAAATTCTCAGTAAAGATGTGGGGTAAAATGAATTTTTAATGGTAAGAGCATAAGTTAATTTAGAAAACAAAGAAATCACTATAGAAGTTTATCAGACACCTGAAAATGAAACTGTACTGTCTCTAGCACTCCTGAATATATACCCAAAGGACTCTATGTCAACAAATAGTAGAAAGACCCGTGCATATAAGTTTATTGCAACAGTATTCACAATGAATGGACGTAAATGTATGTTATATGTGCACAATGTTGTTTTGGGCAACCATAGAGAAATAACTCATATCCTTTGCAAGAAAATAAATAGAACTGGAAATCATCATGTACAAGGAAATAAACCAGACTCAGAAAAACAAACATCGAACATCTTCTCTCATATGCAGATTCTATATACATTTTTAAAAAGAGAAAGATACATGAGTGCAAAGGGAGGCTAAATGAGAGGAACCAGTGAGAATGTAAATGTAGGCAAAGCATGGAAATGGGAGAAACATGATCACAGTACATTACATATACACATATATGTAACATATACATATATATACAAATAAATGCATATATATACAAATATATACAATATATGCATTTATACACAATAAAACATATATATTCAATATGCTACATATATAATACACTATTCATGTCTGTAAATATGTAAGATAGTGTGCTACAAAATTCATTGTTTGTGTAATTAATATTTTCTAATTAAAGTAACATTTACATGTTATATGGGGGTATGGTGGTGAAGATTAGTGATCTATAAGAAACAATGATTGGGGGACGAATAAAATACTCAAGAGAAATAAATGACACAGAGAAGGATATGAGATGAAGCCTGAGTAGAGATATTTTGAAAGAAAGGAAGGCAGTATTAGATGGAGGAAAGAGAGGAGACAGCTCCTTAAAGGAGTCTATGCATGGTGCCCTAGATTTCCCTCCATGTGAAACAAAACATGAAGTCAGCTGTTGAAAAGGTGGGAGGTGCCAAAGGAATGGCTGAAGCATGAGTTTTTAGAAACTACACTAGAAAATAATAGACAATAAGAGAGGGGTTAAGGAGGATTGCCCTAAGGTCTCAGATGAGTAATGCGCCTGAAACATCATGCAGAATAGCACCAGCTTGCACAGTGGTATGATTTAACAAGATTGCCAGTAAGAAGCTAGTGTTGGGTCAGTTTCTGCTCTTGAATATGGTTTTGAAAACAATGTACAGAAAGTGACTCCTCTAAGCTTTACTGCTCACCTAATCTCTGTTGTAAATACTCATTTTGCTATTTCAAAGCAGCCACAGACAAGATATAGTGGATCGGGGTATTTGTATACCAATAAAACTTTACTTGAGACCAACAAAAGTTAGATTTCATATGATTTTTATGTGCTATGAGATACTCTTCCTTTGGTTTGTTTTTTAATCATTTAAAATGTAAGGCATATTACTTTAAGGTTCATGAAAGAAAAAGAAAGAAAGAAAGAAGGAAGGAAGGAAGGAAGGAAGGAAGGAAGGAAGGAAGGAAGGAAGGAAGGAAAGAAGGAGAGAGAGAGAAGAAAGAAAGAAAGAAAGAAGAAGAAGAGAAAGAAAGAAAGAAAGAAAGAAGAGAAAGAAAGAAAGAAGAAGAAAGAAAGAGGGAGGGAGGGAGGAGAGGGAAAAAAGGAAGGTATGAGGAAGGAAGGAAGGAAGGAAAGGAAAGGAAGGAAGGAAGGAAGGGAAGGAAGGAAGGAAGGAAGAAGAAAGGAAGGGGGTTGACTTGGCCCATGAACCCATTTGCTATTCCTATTCTAAAAATCAGAATCTTTCTTTTTTTCATAAACTTTTAACTTCACACTGTTTAGGGACTGTGCATTCTTTTCTTTCTCATTGATAATATATCTGGGCCTTAAGACAAAAAGATATATTCAACTGCAGATGAGACTTCCTGCTTAGAGCAGGAAGGGGCATGTGACATCTGCATGATGTAGAGGCCAGCAGTGACTATCAGGAGAATTGAACCAAGAGTCCAAGTGAGTGAGCTATCAGTCTGTTGTGGGATTGTGTTGTAAGGGTTCTATGACCCAAGTATAACACAGATGTGCAGCCAGAGTTTATTTTTACTTCATCTTACATGACAGATAACAACTTCCACTCTCGATGACTATATCATCCTTTTTCAAATCAGTGGAGCACAGGGAGAGAGGTGGATTGACAAATAAACCATGAAGAGGTTCTGTTCTTTGTTGATGTCACAAAATCAGAGGTGAGTGGGGGCTGGCTTCCAGACACACCGGGCAAGAAAAGCATTTGTTTTTCCTTGTGAAAGCATTTCTGTGCTCCTGTCTTTCCCAACAGAAAAGAATGAAACCTTTAGTTGACTTGCAAACTCACTGAAGAAAGGAATCAGCAAGCAACAAGGGCAGCTGGCTCAGGTGGCATTAGCTGTGGGTAGCACTTATAAAGATGACAGATGTTGCCAAATGGTAATTTTCTCTGTGCGGTGTCTGTGATTGATCTGCGGCTTGGTGCAATGGTCGAGGCTTTCATAGTCAATCTGAAAAAACATCATGTCATCATAGAATGGAGCTTCAGAGGACTGGGGGGGGGGCGGGCATGGCTGGGATATTGAAGATGGAACACTATGAAAATCAAGTATTTCTCTAAAACTCAAATCTACCAAACCAGTGAAGATCGGTACACATAATTACAAAGAGGCAGAATTCTAAAGAAATGTGCTTAGGAATTCTGCTGACCCATGTGTCAGAGAACTAAGGAACTTGGGCTTACAAGTGGTATTTTCACTGTTGCTTCCTCCTAGCTTTCTATGTATCTATGTCTGTCTGTCTATGTATCTATCTCTATCTATCTATCATTATCTATCTATCTATCTATCTATCTATCTATCTTACTCTATCTATCTATCATTATTTATAGTTATCTCCATTGTTGTAGAAAAACACACATATGTTGGAATAAAACAAGATTTGAAGCAGATGTCTGAATGTAAATATGATGCTACAAAAACATCAGGACTGCAGATTAATTAGAAGAGAAGCCTCGATGATCTGAGATCATCTCTCAGTAGGAAGAGAACCTCCCAAAACCTGCTGAAATAGAGCAAGGAAGTTAACAAGGAATGATTCAATTTTACCAAGGCACATTGGCTTTTAGAGTTCAGAGGCAAAAAAGAAGGGAGGTTGGATAAAGCCACATTTTAGGAGATAATAAAAATATAGCAATCTAATTTTTTTAAAAAGAAAGGTATATGAAAAGAGGTGCCTGACAATTATCAGGAGAAAAGACTAGCTATGAAAATATACAAAGAAATATGAGGAGTATTTGTAGTAGACAAAGTGAATTTAGCACTTTATGGCATAGTCAATAAAACAATATATGTATCAACCAGACCCCATACATTGGAAAATGGTGAGTAGATTGTTCTAGCATATCTGGGACTCATTCTAAGTAACCCCTGATAGAAGTGGGAGAAAGAATGCTATGGTTTGTATAGGAAGCATAGACCTAGGTAGAGCCACACAGATCTGAGTGGGCCATCACAGGTCCAGACCATGGAGGGAACTGGAAAGGAAGCTCTGGGACCTAGCCATTACTGAAGGAATGCAGAAATATTGGCCTTGTGGAGAGAGATGTGTTTGGCTCATTTTATAGACTTTAACTAATACTGAAATACTCTAACCTTTATCCCTTTGTCAATCTTATTCTTGGTTTCTTAAGCACATTTTGATGGCTGATTTTAGAAGACAACATGGCAACATCTAGAGATTTAAAAAAAAAAAAAGCACTATTATGGATGTTTTCAATGGTGTTTGGGTACACACTCTATATTTACATGTAGTCTTTGCATAGCCAAGACTGACCCCCACAGCAAGAAGAAAGACTTCTCTCAGCAGATGGCATTTAGGCTTGAACCCCAAGTCTGAATGATCCACACAGGCTTTTCAACGACATGGCCTTCATGGACATGATACCTGCAAACCCAGAAACCACAGGCTCAGACTCAGCCACCCAACCCAAAGCCCAGGCACCATAGCCTTGGGATTAGTCACCTCAGGCATGGGCCCGATACACCAAATCTATTGTACCAAAGCAACCTAGAGGTGTAGTAGGCAGAGTCCCATTTTCAGAAGAAGACAGCTCACAGATAGATTGCTAGATCTACCTGGAAGGTTAAGAAAGTCTGTCAGAATTTTTCAAGACCTCATGGTAAACACAAGGATGAACTTCTAACATGTTAAAATTAAAAGAGACAGAGGCTGAGAGAGAAATCTACATACAACACACGCAATTACCAAAGGACCTATGGCTATAAAATCACATGTAAGTACAATATGGACTCCTGACCAGATGTAAAAGATACAACCATCTGCACAAGTTTACTGCTTAGACATTAGCCCATATGTGGCAGATGCCATAAATTTCTTGGTCAAACTTTGCTGTTACTCTGGAGGCTATAGCACTCAGCTTGGTAATGTTTGAAACTCATTGAAAGAATCATCTAAATAACATAACAGGTCCAAGAGGTATCTGAGAATCTCTGTGGCAGGACTGGTAACACACCCTGACAGCCATGTTTGAGCATCATGGGTCTTCAATAAGTCCCCTCATTTTTGTCTCTAAGTGGAAGTTAAATGGAATTCAATACATGGCTAGTCATATGGAGACAGAGGTACTCAGGTGATGGCTTAGTCAAAGTGCTTACTGTGCAAGCATAATGACTTGAGTTTAGTTCCCCAGCATCCATGGAAAATGTTGGTGTGCCAATGCATTCTTGTAATACCAGTGTTGGGGAGAAGGATAGAAGAGAATTGCCAGAACTAGCTGGTAGCCTGCTTATCCAAACTTGTAAGCATTAGATTCAGTGAGAGACCCTGTCTATGAAACAATGGGGACAGCAACTGAGGAAGGCTCACAACATTGACTCGGGCCTGAATACATATGTGTATGAAGGCAAACATGTATGCACACTCACATATGTAATTACAGTTACACACATACATATAAAATACTGATAAAAAGTAATCTATTTATAAAACTAATTTATTTTTATATTTAAAAGTTTTAGGTCAAACAATTTTGGATATGGCACTATTTTCTTTACATTTATTTTTTTATAATTTCTAACTTTATTTTCAATAAAATTTTCATACGATAATGTAGATTACAGCTTCACTAGCTGCCTCTCTCTGTCTCCTAGAAATCAAATCATATCTCTTCTGTAGGCCAACCTTTATCTACAATGAAAATAACATAAATTTTCCAAAAAATAATATAATTCCTTTACTCTGTCAATCAGGAAAAAACAATTCTGGTGCTTGTTCTAAAAGTGGCTTTGTGCTATGAAGAGGATACCTCCTCTGAAGAAACAGAAAAGAAAGCTATTTTTTACTTTTTCTCTCTCATATCCTGTCTGTCTGTCTGTCTGTCTATCTACCTTCCTATCTATATGTATCACTTTCTTTTTTCTTTTTGCTATTCTCTTCTTTGAATATTTTATATTATTTTAATGCATATGTTGAGCGTTTTGCCTACATATATGTTACATACAACATTGTGGGACGCATAAGGGTATCCTGGTTCTTGGCTGGGCATGGGCCTAGAACCCGAGACTCCAAGGGAGAAACGCAGGAGTTCGGTACGCCCCAGAATCAGGTCCTGAAAAGCAGTCTAATCTCCATAGACCTACATTGTTCAGTCCGAAGGTCATTACAGCCCTCCCAAAGTGCACAGGGTGTAGCTACAGGCCTCAGGCCCTAGAATTTACATACTAATGAAGGTCAAGGTGGAGCCAATTAACCATTCCTCCCAGAACTCCCAGTTTCTCCCTCCCTACTTAACCCAGGCCTGCCCTGATTTGGGGGGGGGGGGGGGTACTTCAGACCACTACCATCGCCATGCAATAAACCTTTTGGAACCAAGGACTTCCTTGTGTCATTGGGCCTGCCGCTGCCACCAAAGCCTCCAGCCCTTGGAACCTGGGACCTTTCTCCGGTATGTGAGACAGGCTGCCTGGAGGCCTCCAGGCAGCCTCCAACCCGCAGGCCCCAGGCCTCTGACGCATGGGTCCAGGACTCCACACGAGGGCCCTGGCCTCTGACGTGTGGGTCCAGAGTCTGCCGCTGCGCTGCCGCGTGGGCCCGGGACTCCACCGCTGCGACCCGTTTCCACCCCGCAGGCCCCGGGACTCCACCGCTGCCCGCCATTTTTTCCCACACAACATGTGTGCCTGAAGGCCAGAAGATGGTGTAGGATCCCTGAGAATAGGAGTTACTGGTGGATTTGAGCCACCATGTCAGTGCTGGGAATTAAACTAGTGCCTAGGACTTCTGTGAGAGTGGCGATGCTATAAAGCTCTGTGCCATCTTTCCAGCCTTAAGCTAGCTCTCTAAATGAAGTCTCTATCTTTAAAAGAAATCTTCTCTTTTCCTTTAAAGCCATGTTGTGTTGACTCTGAAATGATGCTCTGTCTCTCTTAATTGCTCTTCTACCTCAAGTCCCATGATGCTGACTTGGGTGTGATTTAATATCTCTCATATTGCACTCTCCCTCAAGGCCAGGTCATGGACCCCAACGTCATACTTGTAAGGGCCTCTCTCCTGATAAAGCTCATTTCTAAAATATAATTTTATGTTAGGCTTATCATGAGCTTGTCATTCTGATTTCTAGTAACTTGTTATTATATATCATATATAGACATTCTACTGTAAAATTTTAACCAACATGCAAATTAATAATTATGTTAAAGTATGTTTGCTAAGCTAAATAAGGAAATCATATGTAAATCTATATCTTTTATTCCATTCATTATTAATAAAATTTTCTTGCTTCACTCTATATCTAGTAATTTTTTGTCCCAGACTTTTGTTTTTACACATTACAACATTACATCCTGCTCACTGCCCACTCCTGGTCATCTCCTCCCACAATCCTTCCTCTATCTCAGTCACCTTCTCCTCTGAGCAGGTTCCCCACCACCCCCTTCGTATTCCTCCACCCTGGCACATCAAGTCTTTGTAGGGCTAGGTGCATCCTCTCCCACTGAGGCCAGACAAGGCAGCTCAAATAGAAGAACATATTCCACAGATAGGCAATAGCTTTTGGAATAACCTCCCTTCTCCTCTGCTCCCCATTCCCCACTCCAGTTGTTTGGGACTCACATGAAGACCAAGCTGTCCATCTGCTTCATGTGTATCGGAGACCTAGGTCTAGTCCATGTATGTTCTTTGGTGTGGTTCAGTCTCTGAGAACTCAAGTACTCAGTTTGACTCTGTTGGTCTTGCTGTGGAGTTCCCTTCCCCTTTGGATGGCAATCCTTCCTCCTATTCTTTCTTAAAAGTATCTAAGCTCCATCCACTGTTTGGCTGTGGGTATCTGTATCTGACTGAGTCAGTGGTAGACAGAGGTTCTGTCCAGTATTTTATGTTTAAAAGGAACAGAAAACTTTCCAGGAAAATACTATTTGTAAACTTATGGTTGAAGCATGCACCACACTATATAAAAGGAAATATGATTAGTAGTGAAGAAAATGTGTGCATGTTCATATGAGCATATACACAGACCATACAGGAGACATCTCTATTAAACATAGTAGACAAACATTTTGTATATCAGCAATTACTTTGGTTTTCAACATGGCAGAAAGATGGATGAAATAAATGCGAAATGGAGAATTATAAGACTACTCAAAACCATTAGACATGTAATAAACTCCATAATTATAAGATCCAATAACTAACAATGAACTCAGTAGACACATCTTAGTGTTAGACATAGAATTAGCAACCTGAAAGATACACCAAAATAATATAATCAAATTGAAAAACTGAAGCAAGATTTTTATAGCATTATTCTATAAGTACCCTTATACACAGTACTGTCTCATTTATGTTAAGACATAATGTACATATATATGCATATATTATATCAAGTTTATTTCTGGATTATAAAATAAATGCATTTTACATATATTTATAAATTTTTTCCTTTGATGAGGAAATACAAAGTATATTATCCACAAGATACTACTTTAAGTGTACTTTGATTTCACAAAAACAAACTAAGCAGCCAAGTGTTTATAACTGGATATTCTACTTAGTTTTTGTCAACTTGACACAAACATGGATATACCTGGAAAGAAAAAAATCGTTATTAAGAAAATGTCTTCATGAGATTGGATTGTAGGCAAGTCTTTAGACATTTATTGATCAGTGATTAATACAGGAGGGCCTAAAAGACTATGAGCAGTCTTCTGCCACTCCTGGGCAGGTGATCCTGGTTTGTAGAGAAAAGCAAGCGGAGCAAACCATGAGTTTGCAAGGCTACCATTAGCACTCCTCTAGGGCATCCTGTCTTCAGGTTCCTGTCCTGCTTGAATTTTGGATTTCTTTCCTGCCTCGATCACTGTTACCTGTAACTAAGTGTAAGACAAAATAAGCCTTTTCCTTCCCCACTTGCTTTTGGTCACAGTGTTTTATCACAGCACTAGAACTAACTAAGACACTAGGGAATGTTGTCCTGTCCACAGTGGCCAGGAGAAAAACTAGGAGAACTTCCTTTAGGGATGGGTGTCCACCCACAGTGCTCAGATATTAAAAGTTGTTACAAATTCCAGCATCTCTCTGCTTATTCCAGTGTTTCCAGCATGCATACCTCTCAGCCAAGGCAAGAGAATCTCAAAGTAGCTGGAAAACTAAAAGTAAAATGAACGGATGAATGAATGAATGTATGAGGAGTTGAACAAAACAAAACAGGAAATAAAGACAATGAAGTGTGGGAAAAAAGTTCCTGGTGGCAATCTTGAACTTACAGGACAAACAATAGGAGGTCTTTAATCTGTACTTAATGAGGGCCCAGCTTCTAGCTACAGTTTAGATATCTTATTATCATCAAGTCTTGGTGCTTACATTGCCATAGTTCTATCAACCACAGAAAAGGGAAAGTGAGAAAAAGCATTTTTGTTTCACATTGAATATTTGATGTTAAATCTAACTAGGCTCCAGTGAGCGTTCAGAGCATGGGCAAGTGCCAGAAAAACACCTAGAAGGAAATCAGTAAATGTCTGGCTTCAAGGTGGCCTAAGACTTAGTATTACATATGTGTGTCATCTATTTTTAAAAAAAAAAAAAAAAGTCAAATGCACCTTTGCCTTCCAGATTTCATTAATTAGATGTGTGTTGTTGGAAGACAGGAGAGTTAGTGGGGAACAGACCGTAGGAGAGGGAGGAATTGCTGATCTGGCTGCATACCTCTCAACACTCAGTTGCGCTTCCTGCAGTTCAGTGGCAGTAACAATGGAACAATCAAAGCTTTGGACACTGGACAGAATTCCAAATTAAGAAGCCATTTGGAAGCTGTTGTTGCCAATCCAGGACGTACATCTGCATAATGTGATTTCTTTCCTTTAACATGAACCTTTAACTAGGTCCTTGTGAGGGGATACTGTAAAAATGTCGAATTTGGATTGCTCAACACAGCTGCTTTAGACATTTGGACCATAAGGCCTTAAAAACTAGTACACTCACAGTGTGTATGTGTGATGTGTATGTGTGATGTGTGTGTGTGTGTGTGTGTGTGTGTGTGTACACATATAGACTAAAATGAGTCCTTGGGCACCAGAACCATGATGATGGGTTTCCCTGGATCAAAAGGGATGGGTCAGAACTACAGGTAAGGCTGGATTGGGCACCTCTAGCACATAAATGTATCAGGATCACAGATGAGCACTTAGAACATATTCCTAGTGGGATCTGTTAGTGTGGAGACAGCAAGAAGTGGTGCTTCTCTGGCTGGGTGAGATAGCATCAGGCCAGGCTGAGATAGCATGAGGACAAGTTCCTCAAGTCCCTCCTCTTCTCCCACTGAGGAGATCCAAGTACACCTTAGGTAGGGCAAGCCAAAGACTCTTTGTGACAAGCCACAGTTCTCCCTGGCTGCCAGTTCTAAGTGTGTACATACTCTAGCTTTATTTCAAGGAGGGCAAGAGAGTACAGAGTAGAACCACCCAATTTGTAAAATGATTGGCTTTTGTGTGCCAGACAAAGCAAGAACTCTGGACAGCTACAGGGAAGAGAACGGCCCATTTAATGTGCTCTGATTCCCTCCTGGAAAGACTGAGAAATTATCTGCTTGCCTCAAATATCTTCATTAAAAATGCATTTAAGCTGTGAAGCTCTACGAAGGAGAGACCTGTAATACATGAAAGATTAGCCCCAGATTGCTGATTGGACTATTTTACATCATTATGGTAATTAAGCTAGCAGGCTGTTGTGCTGACTTCAACACTTTCCTCCATTTGCCTTTGTCTTCAATTCAAGGTATCTTCCTTCTCTTTCTGTCTATTTGCCCTCTTCCTTTCCTCTTGCTCCTGTGCCTCTCCACCAAACATCTCTGCTCAGAGCCTTGCCTACTCTTGCTTCATACATATGCATAGTACTATAGTCAGATTCTCTCCCATGGCTTCTCTGCCAACCTTGTCCTCCCTATGCAGAGCAAAGGGAAGAAATTAATGATAATTACAAGGTGAGTGTGGTGTTACAGCTTTCAATCTGATTGCCAGTGAAACCAAATAAAAATGGAACATAATCAGCCAATTATTAAAACAGAGTAAACACGTGGGGCTTCGTAACTTATTTGTCTTCCCTTGCTTTACTTTCTGTCCTCAGACCTGCACCCTGTCTCAGAGTAGGGGTTAGAGACCCCGTGATAGGGATATCATTTTGCATAAGTTTCTGGGACTCCAGGAGAGCCAACTCTACACAGGTATTGTTCAGAGCTGCCTCTAGTATGGGAGAGGACAAGGACCTGCCTCAAGGTCCTTTCTATCATCTAATGGAGCAACTCACTCTCATCCCAGTCCTTTTCTTCACTGAGCCAGCCACACATCCAGCCTTCTCCACAAAAATAGTTGTTTCCCTATCACTTATAAATACATAGGAAAGTTCTAACAACGGATGAAAATCCCCGAGATGATTTGTGATGATCCTTTGAACAATCTGGAGTCTCTGAGGCTGAGAATACATTTCAAAGAGAAATAAGACAAAGATTTTCATCTAGTAGATTACTGCAGAATGTGTATGTATGTGTGTGCTGTCACATGCAGACACAGTTCTGCCCCCAGAGATGATCTAGTCAGTCTCTGGCTATTTTCTGGTAATCGCAAGACCATGAATGGTACAGAGAAACAGATAAAACCCTCATACATTTCCTTTTCATACTCATGATGTACAGTTTTTAAAGGCCACAAGTACACGTTCATATCCACAGTTCTGCTGAACTCTACGGAGGGAGTTGGGTGTGAAGACTGAGGTCAGCTTTATCATTAAACAGGCTGTCTTTCTGCATCTGGACTAATTTACTGGCTTTAGGATCATCTCTTGATCATTTCCCTTCTCCAACGCAAAACTACCTCATTTGTAAATGAAGACTATAATAGGATCTACCTCATGAAATTGTAAGGATTAAATAAAACATAATGCATGCAAAGTGTACTTAATGAATATGCATGACTATTATAGCACAATATATGTAAGTAGCAAGTCAATTTTTAATCTCTGAATTGTATTTCTTTATAGATTATGTCTTATGCCTACTGTTCCAAGAGAATGCCTTGCCTTGATCTTAAGATTCTGTTGGCACCTAAGTCTTTGAAGTAATCCTAGTAGATTTGACTGACACATTTGATAACTCACCCTGCCTCGATATTTCTTCCTATAAATCCTCATACACCAATTAAACATTATATAAACTCTCAAGAAAATGGCAAAAGTTCTTCTTCCAAGTTCTACACATAGGAAGCTGTCAATAACAGCTGTACACACCATTCCTGCATCTGCTAAAAGGGATGCTGTGTCTCAACCAATCTTAGTGTCGTCCTCCATCAGGACCAGTAGAGTCCAATTCTTTTGGCCAGCTGTGGAGGGCCACACTACTCCAGCTGTTGCCTCTCACTGTTTTGTGCTTCTCCTGTTGGTGGGACCCTCCTTATCTATTGGCAAACACTGTCTAGGGACCCTCACATTATAAAGATCAGCAACACAAACCAAAAGAAACCACCTCTTTAGCTGAACGTTTCCTCTGAGTACCACCTTAGTTCTTTGTTATATCTCTGCAGACTATCATACAATATTTACCCAGTCTCTGCCTCCATTCAAACTCAATATAGTTTCCTAGGACATGGCCCAGCAAGCCTGTGCTCTATCTCTCTCTACTGAAATGACTCTGTGCACCAGTTATCTCCCTAGAGTAGGATCTGTGAATCTCTTTGTTCTAGGAGAGGGATCAACATCCTGCACAGATGGCCTTGTTGTTCCTCCTGGAACACTTGTGTTTCTTGCTAGGCAAATTTTTTTTCTTTGCAGCTCAAACTGTGTCCTTCACTGACCCCCTTCCTTTCTGCTGGATGCTATCTAATTGGTGGGTTCCTGAAGCTAAATTCTGAAGCTTGTCTTCTCTCTTTCACAATAATCTTATTTGGTGTTCTTAACAAGCATTTTCTGTCTTGGAGTCTCCTCGCTTAAATGTCATCCCTGAAAGATTACTGGAGCTGCCTACTTAGCTAGTTTTATTTTAAAGCTTGCTTTCTGTATCATCGCTTACTTTTCAAACATCCTGACATCCATCCACCACTTGAAACAACCATTCCTTTGGCTTACTCAAATTTCTCATCACTCTTCATTTCTCTCTTTTCTGCCCAGATCACTTCATTCACTGCATCAAACCATTTCAGCACCAATGTATATAGAGAATCTTTAAGCCTTCCAAGGCCATGTGCCTCTGACATATCACCTTTGGAACTAGAGTAAGACACCATGGAACCTTCCCAGTCCCACAACTATGACCTTTCTAACATGACCATCAGAGAGTCTTTCCTTTCTACAAATGTCTTCCAGTGGGTTGTACCACCAGTTTAGAAAAACAATAATTAAATATCTGTCCTAAGTGATCAAACTGCATCTGTACAACTTTTTGCCATATCCTTTTTCTTGAGATTGTTTACACTGGCCTTCAGGTTACACTATGTACCCAATGCCTTTCATTTCCCCTTCCCTGTGCTGGAGCATTCTTCCTATATACTTCCTTACAGGAAATACCCCTGCCTGTGAAGTCTTCGTTCAGAGATAGCTGCTGCTGTGTATTAAATTAGCCTCTATCACTTTATCCGCCCCCCATTCGTCATGTCAACTATTATCTGATATTAACTTCTACTTTCAAATCTTTATACTGATCTATCTTAACATATTTCCCTTTGTCTGTCTGTGTTAACTGTGTTCCACATTCAGTGGAAAGTTCCAGAAACAATATAAATAGTTCATAACTTTTGAATTGTGTGCCATCTTTAGGAGCATGATGGACTCGTGCATCATCCCACATCATCCAACCCAGAATGTGAGTCATTTTTGTCCTATATATAGATGATGCCTATGTTGCTCACCCATCAGTCAAGAGCAGGCAGCCATTCTTATGCTCAGGGAAGTCCGACTATAATTAATGAGTGATGTGAACCAGCGCTGGTACTGCTGATTTGGATATACCAATGAGAAGTCATAGAGTGTTTCTTTCAACGAAGAGGCAAAGGTACACTAAGTGATTTTCAGAGACATTATATTCACATAACCTTTATTATAGCATTTTTCATTAGTCATTTTTGTTAATATATTACTGTAAGTAATTTGTAAATTTTTATAATTAGTATACATTCATAGAAAAAAGAGAATATATAGGATATGGTCCTATCACAAGATGTTTACCATTCATATTTATTAAATGAGTAGGTAAAATGATTACTGTCTAATTCATTGAGAATTTGTAGGTCTTTATATACCAGCAATCAAAGGGGTTCAGAAGTTCACACTGAAAAATCTCAACTATGTCTGCTGAGTCCTTCATTCCTCCCTCTAAACAAAGTCTGGAGGAAAGTTCCAGATTTGAACTGACCCCTTCTGCTTTGCAGGGTGGTAGCCAAGTTCTAAAGCCATTTCAAGCCTAAACTTCTCTAGGGTACAATAGGATGGCATCTACCCTGCAAACTTATTGTGAAGGTTAATGGGATAAAGTTTATAGTGCCACTGGGGCTGGCACATAACTGGCTCTCAAGAAATGGCAGTCTCTCCTCAATGACCATGGTCTGCTTTGGCAAAGAAGGAAGGAATGGGGGATGGAGAGTGCCTGATTAAAGACATTTGTATCAAAAGTGAGTTCCTCTTAGCCTTTTAGCCTTCCCAGAGGAAGCTTATTAACCTAAATGCATTAGTAATTGCAGGATTGCTGCTATCTTACCACAATGAAAAGTATAGGCAGAGAAGGGAATATACCTTTGGGCTAGAAATCAGGAGGAGTCTCACTAAAAGGCATGGCCAGTGGGCCTATAGGTTAATTGTCCAGTCAACTGCTCTCATTTTACATATGTGTGTATGTATGCATGCATGTGCATGCATGTTCATTTTAGTTTTTCTCTTGTGTCTTTTTCTTTACTCCCTAAGAATTAAAGGTTTGGGAGGTTGTTGCTTCTATATTTCTTTTATTTATTTACTTCCTATTTATTGGGGGTTTTTTGTGTGTGTGTGTGTGTGTGAGTGTATGGTTTTGTGTGTGTGTGTAATAGGTATTGAGTCCAGGGATTCACACTTGTTAAGCAAGCCTTTTATTATAGCCATATCTCCAGTGTCAGAGCTAAAGATTTTATCTTTTGTTGTGTTTTGTTTTTACACTCCCTCATGAGAACATTTCCCACAAATATTCAAGGCGCAAAGATGTGGCCACAATTTGTTAATATGCAGCAGCAGCTGCATGGGCTGCATGCAGGTCCTGTCTATTCCTGTGACTAGTGTGCAGGTATAGTCTCTATCCAGGTTATTATATATGAAGGAGGGCTTTCAAGTGTGGGTGTATACATTAAGCATTCCTGCTTGTCTGTCACACAGTTAGCCAAGCGTCTGAAATTTCAACACAAGACAAGCTCTTGTTGCCTGGAAACTATGAAAAATGCATTTGAGGGGAGGAAATTTTTGATGACATTTGTCATTAACGACTTTATTTTCAAACATATTTCACGGTTCATTGCATGGCAGGAAGGGTTTCTCATCTTCTGAACTTTCTACCTGCCAGGCCGAGTAGAATCGTGACAGCTTCCTTTGAACGCACATAGAGAAGGCACCTCAGTCAACAGCAAGTCGGAAACACAATGCACAGCGAGGTAGAAGGATGCAAGCAGCATATCTGTGTGCCTTTACAGGCACATCTAGCAGCATGTGATCCTGTGTTCTCCCTTACTATTTATCTCAGTATTGTTCATAGAACAGAGATGCCTATTTAAATAGCATAACTGACCAGAACAATTTCAAGGTGACCTTGGCAGTCTCAAGGGGACACTGTTCACTTGTGTGGTTACAGCTAAGTAATCTCTCTCTCTCTCTCTCCTCTCTCTCTCCTCTCTAATTGGATATTTTATTTATTTACATTTTAGATGCTATCCCCTTTCCCCATTCCCCCTCACAAATCTCCTATCCTCTCCCCCTCCTGCTTCTATGAGGGTGTGCCCTCACCCACCCACCCATTCTCACCTCCCCTGGAATTCCCCCATACTGGGGCATCCAGCCTTCATGGAACCAAGGACCTCCTCTCCCACCTATGTCCAACAAGGCCATCTTTTCCCACATATACAGCTGGAGCCATGGGTCCCTTCCTATGTGCTCCCAAGCTGGTGGTTTAGACCCTGGGAGCTCTGGTTGGTTGGTATTGTTGCTCTCCCCATGGACTGCAAACCCCTCAGCTCCTTCAGTCTTCTCTCTAACTCCTCCATTTGAAACCCTGTGATCAGTTCAGTAGTTAGCTGTGAGCATCCCCCTCTGTGTATGACAGGCTCTGGCAGAGCCTCTAAGGAGACAGCTATATCAGGCTCCTGTCAGCATGTGCTTCCTGGCATCCACAGCCCAGATATCATTCAGCAGAGGAATGGATACAGAAAATGTGGTACATTTACACAATGGAGTATTACTCAGATATTAAAAACAATAGGCAAATTGATGGAACTAGAAAATATCATCCTGAGTTACGTAACCCAATCACAAAAGAACACACATGGTATGCATTCACTGATAAGTGAATGTTAGCCCAAAAGCTCACAATACTCAAGATACACCCAAGCTCTCTTAACTTGACTCTCAGAGCACT
Organism: Mastomys natalensis; assembly: GCA_021653895.1. Classification (NCBI taxonomy): domain Eukaryota; kingdom Metazoa; phylum Chordata; class Mammalia; order Rodentia; family Muridae; genus Mastomys; species Mastomys natalensis. The sequence continues at coordinate 1,528,197 of JAJTUV010000007.1, forward strand.
ATTTCCTATTCAGCCAAGATTTTTGGCAACTCTTATTGATACATAAGAGTCTCCAAGTTATTGAGAAAATGGCATTTCCTTGCCCACAAACATCTAATCTTGGTATGTTTGTTCACATAATTCCTTCTGGAGGTCTTACTCATCATCAGACACTCTGTGTTAGTGCCTCCTTCCAAAAGTAAGCCCCCTATTGATTGGCTCTCCAGTGAAAATGGTCAGTCCTGAAAGTATAGAAACACAAACAACAAAACTAAACTTCACAGGTAGTGTTTCTCTCTCTCTCTCTCTCTCTCTCTCTCTCTCTCTCTCTCTCTCTCTCTGGTGTGTGTGTGTGTGTGTGTGTGTGTGTATGTGCACATGCACACATTCATGCACCAAGCAAAAGAGACTATCAATTTGAGGGCAAGTATGTGGGGAAATGGAGGGAGAAAATGGGAGGGAAGTCTATGTGATTCTATTTCAATTACAAGCATGAGAGAGAGAGAGAGAGAGAGAGAGAGAGAGAGAGAGAGAGAGGAAGAGAAGAGAAGAGAAGAGAAGAGAAGAGAAGAGAGAGAAGAGAAGAGAAGAGAAGAGAAGAGAAGAGAAGAGAAGAGAAGAGAACTAGAAGAGTGGGAACTTCCAAAGCACCCAGCCTGTGTAGGTATTTGTTGAGAAAGGATGGTGGTATGTCGGTCTTCCCTGTCGACTCATCCCAAGGGGGAAAGGCAAAAGCAGTGAAGCCCACAGGGAAAAGATTATGCTTCCAAGCCTTTGACCAGTGTTGGATTGCACAACGAGTGTCACAACTCACCACTGAGCAATACCTTCATCTGCCTCCTTCACTGAGCACACCATTCTAGGGGATATTCTTTGGCTTTTTTTCCCATGTTACTAACAAGCTTCTAGGTCAAACTGCCTTGTTCTGGCATTAAGAAATACAAATCATATTTTATTTTTCTCTCTTCCTCATAAATGGCCAACATCTTTACATTGTGCATACCATCTCACCATAGTCATTATTATTAATCACATATTGATTGTGACCTTTAATAAGAACTCTCTACCTTTTATATCAAATCTGTATTGATAATACAGAGTTCAGATCAGGCAATGTAGAGCAATGTAGAGAAATCAAAGATTTCACATTAATGTTTACAATAACACAGTGAATCTTGACATGTCAAGGTTTAGGGAATCTCAATTTGCCAGCAACAGAATAGAATCAACAGACCACACTTTTATCAAAATTTGTGCTATTCCCATAGGCATGTGTTACATATGTATGATTAACAAATTTTCCCTCCTCTTATTACTCAATTTAGCCTGTGTCACGTTTTTAATATTAATGCATTAAAATATGTAATATATTTTAAATGAGTAGATAAGGTTACTGCTAATGTAGTATTTTCTATAATTACTACAGGGATCAAACTTATTCTACTTCTGGGATTTTCAGATACTCCTATATAGTAAGTGCCTGGCTGTTTATCCCATTTCAACATACATGAGTTCTGTGTTCTTGTTTAGTAGAATTAGGCTGCCTTGAAGTAGAAGATTAGGAAATACTAAATAGATGTCTTTGCTTCATTAATCAAATTGAACTTATTCTTTCTCTCAAACATCTTATTTGGGATATTTGCTCACAGGAGTACTTCTGCATCTCTGTCATCCATGGCCCCTTTGTCTTTATTCCTTATACTAAGAATATCAGAATCCAAGATCATAATGTCCATTAATAGACAATATCAAGAATTGTTGACTTGTGAATAAAACCACAAAAGTCTTGTAAAGAGACCCATTTGCAGAATACAACCTTTAAGGAGCTGTGTTGTGTGTGTGTGTGTGTGTGTGTTGTGTTGCTTTTATTTAATGAGTTTTGGCTCTCTACCTTGTCTTTTAATGTGTACATGCCTCTTGCCTTTCTAAGGACAAGAAACTCACTTAACTTTGACTTTGCTTTCTTCAAAGTAAAAATTGGAAATATGTTTTAATTTTAAACCTACAAGGGAATGCATTTCTTCACACTGAACAATCTTGATGTTCAGCAAATATCAGTGAAAGAAAATGCAGAGGAAGCATAAGTAAACTCAATAGTTTTGATGTAATGAGATATTTTTAGGATAAGTCTGTGTAAGGCAAGGTCTCTTTAAGTTCAGGATAAAATTTCTCCCACCTGCATTTCTTCTTCTTAGAACTGAGCTGCAGTCATAGACTTGGATAATGAAGGCTTAATTTTGCTCAGTGACTCGTATATCCCAGTATCATAAACCTGTTCATTGCATGTACATGAAAGCAATTGGGCAAATCACAGCAATTACACTTGGCATTAAAAAAAAAATCCACACAAAATACAAGAGGAAATTTTATAAGCGTAAGGTTAATCTACCTCACTATTGCCCGATGAACAGAGGACCAAACTCCAAACAACAAATTGGCATTTAAATGCTCATTTAGCAGACAATAGAAGGCAATGATTCAGCAACCTTTGGAGGAAACCAGGTAGAAATTATTCTCAGCCAAAGGGGAATAGCCTACATGCACAGCTCACAGGTGATGGGCACTCCATGCAGGACACATACTGCTATTTTCAGAACATTAATGCAGCTGTGTCATTTTGTAGGTGAATCAGTCTTGCTTCATCAGACACATCAACAACGAATCTGCGCTGCCATTTTCCCTCCACTTAGACATATTTTCTTAATTGCCAGCTTAAAATAGCTACTTCTTTTCCTACCCCTTTGAACCCATCCATCATGACTGGTATTAGAGCCAGAAATGACCACTAGACTTACTTCCTCCGAGCCCTCTCCAGACTCCCCTCACTCATTTATATCTCACAGCTAACTGTCCCTTCTCTCCGTTTCTCCCTGTAAGTTTCAGCATTTCCAAGTTCTTGAACACTCATCGACTCAGCTAATGAAGACAGTTTGTCAAATTTGTAGGAGTACAGATAATCTAACAAAACCCTAGTGGCTATGACGACCACTGCTGTATTTATCTGATGGTTTCTCTGCTTCTTCTGCACTGTCCTACAACGTGGCCAGTAAACTGAAACTGCTGTGCTATTCCCAGCTCAGTGCCAGATGCCCTCTTCATGTTCTCTTCTCACTTCTGACTCCTCTTGGCTTCCAACAACCTCTGCTCCCTGCCTTTGAGGAGAAGCAAGGCTGCTTCAAATCTGGTCCACAGTGCTTACCTCTCTGGGGACCCTTGCAGCTCAGAAAGTGTCTGTGGGTTTAGTGGTCCTGTAGTACCCCAGCCTTCCACTGCAAGATGTTCTGTACCGAAAGAACCTACAATCACATGCTATCACTCTGCTGCCCTCAACCTCATCAAGCTCCAATTAACATCAAACTGCATGTTCATTTTCTCTCTCTCTCTCTCTCTCTCCTCTCTCTCTCTCTCTCTCTCTCTTTCTCTGTCTCTCTTTCATCCAATTCTAGTAAGGAAGAATTGATCAACTAAATTTAAGCTTCAAAAAGGAACAGCAAAATATAAAGGAAAGGGAAATCAAACCAAAATCCTTTCAAGCTGGAAGCCCAAACTTCAACCACAATTGCAAGGGACAGCCTATGGGTTTCTCTCCAACTTCTTGTTCCCAATTACGGAAAATACGCCCTCTTTTTATGAACACAGGACATTTACCCTTTGGATAGGATATTGTTCCCATGGATGTACCATATGGTCCATAGACAGGATTCTGAAATTATATTCCTATTACACATATAATCACACACCACAATATCTTTAATCACCTTCCTCTAGAGCTATTTTAAAAATTCAAACAAGCAGAGGCTGGGAAGGCATCATTTGCTAAAGTGCATGCATACAAACATGAAGACCTGACTTTGAGCACCGGTATTTATTTCAAAAGCTAGACATGTGCTTGGGTTTTTATCACCCTAGTATTCCGGGATGGCAACAGGAAGACTGGCTCTGTCTCAATGAGCTTCAAGTCCTAGTGAGAGACCCTGTCACAAAAGGAAACAAGGTGGTGGTAGCTGATGAATTACATGCAAGGCTACCCTCTAGCCTCTACATATGTGCATGGGTACACATGCTATGAACACACATGCGCACATAACAAACACACAAAAATACTCAGAAAAAAGAAAGCCTGAGAATTATCCATATATATTCCAGAAATATACATTTTAAAAATTAATTTGCAATAGACAATAATAAAGGAAACTGCGCAAAGTATTTAAGATGAAATTACAGCTTAGAGAGAGGGGTCTAACCAGAAAAAAATGAAATATATAAAAGCCAAAATTTTACTATTAATGCTGACACAGGGAACAGTTTAGAACAAAAATGATACAGTCACTCTTGACCTATTGATGCCCTGCTTCTCGACACTTTTAGAAGATAGTTCATAAGATTTAACAAATCCTTGTCTCACATTTCGGGTCAGGAAGTCCTGCCTCATAACTCTCTTTTCTGAAAATTATGGATGTTTGATGAGAATCTAGTTAAGAGGCAAGTAGTTTCCTCCTTAAACAGGCAAAGAAGAAAAGAGCATCAAGAATTTCAGATGAACCAAATCATCCCGACTGCAGGGATGTTTGGAATAAAATTTTTGACCCTGAAAATACTGGGCTGGGAGGAATGATCACAGAACCCCAAGTAGAATTTGAAAGTGAACCAAAGTCTTCTGTATCATTTCTTTGTGGCTGTTATGTAAGGCTCTCACAAACCGAGTTGCTCAATACAGAAGAAATTTGTCATTATACAGTGCTGGAGGCAGACAACTTAATAAGGATGTGGGTATGATATTCCTTCTGCCTTTCTAGTCCCTAGAAGGATGCTTCCTTGAGTGGCTGGTAAGTCCAGGTAATCTTCAGTGTATATCACAAAACTCATTTGCCTTTGTTTTCCTATGCTACTCTTCCTTTGTGTGTCTTCAGACAGTATTTTCTCTCCCCCTACCTGTCCCAATTTTCCTCTTCTTATATAATCACTAATCATTTCAAATTAGTAGGCACCCTATTGCCTTCATGTTAATTTGCACACAACACCATTTTCAAAGCAGGTCACATCCGAAAGTACAAGAGGTTAAAAGTACATTTCAATGCATCTTTTCGGGGAGACCCTTAACACCTTGTTAGCTTGAGATTTTCCCACTGAGATGACATTAACAACCGAAAGACAAATTTGGGGTTAGCTCTGAGTGGTAGTGCAGCTTTCACTTAAGAGGGAGGGGTCAATTAGCTAGTTCCAGCAGATTCCCCAGGGTATATGTACTTTATAGGAGGCCAAGAAAGGGGCCAGGGCCTCCATTCCATTAGGATTATAAAATCAAATTTATCAGCTCAACATCAGTGGTCAGGCAGTAGAGGACTGACTCATGCCCTCATAGCTGATAGAAGACAAATTTGTAATCCAACCTGAAGCATGAAGGAGTGCTCGTTACCAGCCTGGGATTTTCCTAACAGAAGAGATGGTGTCTTGTGTGCACAGGAAAGGCCATGCTCTTGTGAGAATTCACTCAAAAGAACAAACTGAAGGTCATCAGTTAAGTGTGTGGGATTAATATAAATATAGTTAAAAGTGTATTTAATGAATACACCTGATAGCTGGGTATGGTGAAGGATGCCAGTAATCACAGCACACTGGGGGCTGAGGCAGGCGTATTATGAGTTCTAGGTTAGTCTGAGATACTTAGTAAGACCCTCTGTCAAATGCCAAACAGCAAAAGAAGACAACTGAACTGCCACCTCTGTTTTAAGAAAATGATAACTAAATAAGAGATTGGGTATTGTGTACACACTAGGCACTTAATGTCTACTCTTCAGACTATTGCAGTGCAAGCATTGCTGAAAGGAGGCACGGTACTTACTCTCTAACATTGCATCCTGACATGCCTATTAATATGTCTTTATGACATTGCTTGAACAGGGTGGGGTGGGCAGTAATGGGGACATAGCAAGAGGAAAGTGAAGCATCGAGAATACACATAGACTACATATTTGACAGGGAACTTAAGCAGACATATCTAAAGGCTTAAAGCCTGTATCCATGGTGTCTAATCCACAGATAAATATTATGTTGGCCTTTCCCAAATAGTGAAAATACACAAAGGGAAACACCGTGTAGAAGCTCATCAGTGTTAGAAAAGCTAACACTCTGTCTGCTCAGAACTATTAGGTTAGACTGAGTACCCTGCCGAGAATTATTTGTACAGTATGAGCTAGCTTCAGTAACATCATGTACTTCTGTCCCCTTAGGATTTCCTGAGAAATAACAGCTCTGTTTCAAGACTGAAGTTCAAGATGTATATGACACAAGTATATGAGATTTTAATGGCCGTAATTAAAATATTATAACTTTGAGGAGGACCGTTGGTGTTATTTCATCTATTTGAGGATAAATTTAGACTCATTGGATTGTGACAGCTCAAATCAGGAGTTTTATGAATATTATACTCACATGAGTCTTCTTTTCATCTTTTGGCCAGCAATACATTAACTGCTAATATTTGTTCTATATTAATACAGACATCAAAGGACAGACGAATCCAATCCCTGCGAGCTGGAAGCAGAGATGTGTAGCACATGACTGGATGAGACTCAGAATGTACTTAATTTCCAGTAAAAAAAAAAAAAAATCAAGGCGTAAGGACAACCTAGACTTCCATAAAGAACAGACAGGGGTGGGGCAGTGTGAGGTGGAGGGAGGTGAAGTACTCGGATGTGGGAAGCAGAAATGAATTCAAAGTCATCTAAAAATTCATTGTGTGACAACTTTGGACCCTAGAGCTGACATTAAAGCCAAAGGGGCTGCAAGAAGTTGTCAATGATTCCAGTTAGAAAGTTTGTGAAACAAAGAAAACACAAAGTGGAAAATGTTAAAATAGGCATCATGAGCTCCTAGCATAGTTTTTATACTTCATTTATAATCCTATCCATTATTGATGGTACCCAGCTAGCAAACAGTCTAACAAATAACTATGAAGAATCCACAGATCTTTCTGTCCTAAACTCAAACAAAACAAAACAACAACAACAAAAAACTGTGTGTGGGGTGTGAGCCATAACATCTGCTCAAGAAATATAAGTAGTCTGGTATTGTGACACACTCAGGGTATAAAGAAGGAGTGTGAGTTCCATGCCAGCTTGACCTGCACAGGAAGGTCCTGTCCTACAAAATTAGGAGTGAGAGGGGTTCATTGTATAAAAATTACAGTATACATCACAAAGATGACATGGACAGTGGCAGGTTCTCCCTGAGCAAAGTGGAGGACACTCTAGCATCCATCTGCTATGAAGAAGGGATAGAAAGTACACTTGGCAGAGGGCACAGTATGGGTAAAGAACATCTGGGAGGCTTCATGGGCCATGGCTTTTCCCTTTTTAAGAAGGTTTAAATTTCTTTAGTTCAAGAGTTCTTAACTTTCTCCACTTGTGAGTGACCCCTTTCTTCCTGAGAATGAATATATAATCCCAGGTGTGGCTTTTCTCATTGCTGTGACAAATGGCAACTTAAGGAAGGCAGGGTTTGTTCTGTATTACACTTCTGGAGAATATACACTATCATGGAAGCGATAATAGTCAGGGAGTAGAGAGGAAACAAGTAGTAGAGCTGGGTTCCAAATCTCCAAGTTCGTTCCCAGTGATTCATTTCTTTCAGCAGAACTTCACTTCCTAAAGTTTCACAATCTTCTAAACACCACCATCAGGGAGCCACATATTCAAACACATGTGCTAATGGGGATGCTTCATGTTCAAACAAAATAGGCATAAAAATCAAACATTTGTCAAATTATAGAGAATTTATTTTAAATTATTCTTTGGTATATATATAATTTTATAATTTATTAAAATGAGCAATACTGCATGCTAATGAGATGGACATGCTTGTTTATTTTTTACATAAGAAGTTAAATATCGGCTGGATATTTAATACTGCAGCATGCAGAACATCTTTAAAATTTTCAGATTGATGGATAATTTTGATATAAGCATCAGTACTAAAGCTACTACTTCACACAGATATATACTATAAAATTGCAGAAGTGTACTTAGGGACATTTCAGAAGTTGTTGGAAATTTTGTACTAGCCCTAAACCAAAATTTACTAGATCTTTTCTCAAATACATACTATTTTATTTATTATTATTGTGTGCATGATTCATGTGTCTGTTTGAACATGTGCTTGCCACAGTGTGTGTATGCAGGTGCATATATGAGTGCACACACATTAGTGTGTGTGTGTGTGTGTGTGTGTGTGTGTGTGTGTGTGTGTGTTGCTTGGGATTGAATGCATGTCCCTCTACATCCTAGGCACATAATTTAACATTTACTCACATATCCAACCCGTAATATACATAGCTTCCTATATACGGAAACTGAGCTTTGGGAATATGGTTCCTATCCTCAGAGTATTAACATTTAAGACAAACAAGACAGGAAATAAATGAACAATAAACATGATTAATTCAAATTCCAATAAATTCAATGAAGGAAATAAAAGTAATGAGATAGAGTAAACGGGGTGAAAGGGTGATAGAACCTACTAGGTTATATAGATTGGTTTTTAAAAGTAGCTTTACTATCATGCTGGTATTTGGCCTGGATAGAGCCATAGATCTTACTTGTAGAAAATAGATAATCTTATTGAAAACTCACCTACTGAATGGTAATGTCAGAAGCACAGTTACCAGCTCTGAGAATGGACTAACAGTTTCATTGTATAAAACCCTAGACAGTGTGGTTTGCATAATTTCATTTCTCATATGCATAAAATAATAACACAATCACATTGGCTACACTAAATTTATTTTCAGAAAGAAAGTAGACTTTTACAATTTAATTTGGTATTGTGAAAGGATTATATTAAAGCATCTCCAATGCAAAAATATCCAGACACCACAGAAGTATACAAAGTAAGACCTCAGGGATTTAGATGTTAGTCTCTAAGGCTGTGGGTCATAACCCCCACAGGAGTTACATATCAGATATTCTGCATATCAGATATTTTACATTATTATTCATAACAGTAGCAGAATTAAAGTTATAAAGTAACAATGAAGTAATTTTATGATTGCGGTTCACCACAACATGAGGAACTGTATTAAAGGGTCCTGGCATTAGGAAGTTTGTGAAATGCTGCTCTAAGGGATGAGGAAGTGGCTCAATGATGGAGCACTTCTCTGAAGCAGGGTGCCTAGATTCAACCCTGAGCACTGGAAAAGCGAAAGCAAACCAGCCCCATGGATTGGGAGGTCCTGGGAGGAGGGGCCCAGTAGAAGAGCATCCACAGGGGATCTTTGACACAAGTCCAGGAACATTCTCTCAGGAGAGTAGAGAATCATTCAAGGGCATGGCTGTTAATTTATGGCAGAGAGCTGATCCATAAGCATTTATTCAAAGACATTACCAACCGCATAGCATAGTGAAATGTGGGTAGATTTTTCTGCAATGTACGTTCCAATGAACAGAAAGAATGGTCTCTGGAGGACATGGGGGCACGAGCTGCTTAGCCTAGCAAACACCACATTTTCCTCAAGAGAAAATTCTCAGAGACATCCACTTGTATGTTCCCATGGGGAAAGCACTTTCATCAACTTCCTGGCCTTGGAAACCCTGTTTGTCTTGTCAGAAAAAAAAAAAAAAAAAAATCAACTACGTCTATGCAAAGTGGTGACTGGAATTTTGAAATGTTCTTGGGAAACCTGTCCATAGATGTGAGCCCTGACTGGCATGAGTGTGACATTCTTATCTCGGCAGAGATCACAGGACAAAGCAACAGAGGAGTGTCACTGACCAGAGCCATGAGGGCAGAACCTGTTGGCTTCAACACTAGACCTCAGAGGCCATGACAAGTTCCTGCTGCTCTCTCTGATACTTAGCTCAGTCCTTCCCTACGCTGCATGCTTGGCTTCAGTGACAGTTTCTCCTGATTTTCGTACATGCTTAAATTAGAGTTGTGAACTTCATAATAAGTTTGTGCTGGCTGCTGGTGCGATGCTTCCTGCCATCCACTCCACACTCATTCCAGGTGAAGTCAGGACACGGCTACAGGGGCTCATCCTGCCTTCTCCAACAATGACCCCCTTACACGCTTGCATTCGCACTGATTATTTAATGTGAAACCCTTCCTTGCTGCCAATGTCCCTCCCTTTCTCACCCTCTGAATAAAATATAGATCAGATGCTGCAAAATTGCTATTCTTAGGAGCAACAGATGCAAACAGGATTGCTTTTTCAATTATTCGGCAACTGATCCAATGGTTCCAAGACAGAAGCTAATTAAAATCTAATTGAAATAAAATCATTTCCAATTCTATTTCCCGACATCACTACCCTAGTGGAGGATTCTTGCTCATGGATGGGAGCTTTCTAGTCCTACCACTCCCTTCTGCTTTGTAAATAGTTGTTGATGGCATGATCTCCTAGAGCATCTTGAGTTGTCTGGAAGATGTACAGCAAGGAGAAAAAAGTCTCTAGGGAAAAAGAAGGGAGAATACTTCCAAGGAAAATTGCTAATAAGAAGGAAAGACCAAGCATGGGGAAAGAAAGGAAAATAGATTCAGAATACCTAGGAGAAAGCAGGGGCAGAAAGAGGGAAGTGGTGGGAGACTTGTGACCAAATGGCTTGTGCCAGTTACAGCTTGCATGCATGCTGTAATGGCCTCCAGGGGGGTACTCTACAGATATGTCAAGTAGTAAATGACATTTAAAGATCAGGACATCTTACTTAAATATGCAGATTTCTTGATTCAGTGAAATATTAGGTAGAGAAAAAGCTGGCAGCCTGTGTCTGTGTTCCCAAGTGGCCAACAGCCAAATGGAGACCAGAAGCAGCTGCACTTTGAAGGCTTAAAGGGAGAGAAGAGGTCCTAGTGTGTGTGGGCACCACAGGTCTCCTAAACTCATCCCCATTACATGGGTACTACAGAAGAATTTCAAATATTGTTGGTGTGTGGAAAGCCCTTCGGAGATACTGGGATGGTTGTGAATAGTTAAATGGGATGTGTCTGAATCTAGCCTCTGCTGCTGATTGTGGTAGCAGCTGGAGCAAGGATTCAAGACCTGTTTGTGAACAGTAGCAAAGGTTGCAATATGGTTATCTCACAGCAGCTCAACCTGTAAGTGCCAACATGTGTGAACATGCAGTAAGTTGTAAAGTGTGTACACTTTTGTAATTCTATACTTCTCTGGCTATTCTTAAGAATTCATTTTTAAAAGGGCAGTAGAAAATAGAAAGAACTATGGTATGGGCTGGAATGCCATTTAGGGAAGCGCTATGGATAGTGAAAACTCAACATAGTAGTAAGAAAAAAGAGCTGTAAAACCAGAGTAGTAGGACTCCACTGAGTGCCAACACAGATCAAGGGCTTTGTCTTACCTGGCCAAGTCATCAAAAGAGTGGAAAATAATACTATTTCATGAGGCTGCTCCAAAATGGAAGGAGGAAAGACTTATAAAGTTCCTGACCCAAATAAATGAATAAATGCTCAAAGAGCCTCTCTTTCACTCCCTCTCCATCTCCCTCCCTCCCACTGTCCTGCTCTCTTGCTCTGACTCTCTCTTGGTGTAGGTTTGGGTGTGGGTGGGTGTGTATGTCTGAGTATGTATGTGATGCATGCCTATGGGATTGTCTTCACTAACCCTGAGTCCTTATACCTCTTCAAATAGCACAACAAACACTTCCTTTCTTTTGGGGCTCCTGATGTATACAGGTTTCAGATAAGGATACGTCTCAAAATCCTGTAGAAACTAAAGAGGGTTTCACGCTTTAAGTGAGTAAATTATATGTGAGAGATGTCACAATCAAACTGTTTTATAAATCGGAAAATAAAAGATTTCCTTGCTACTGCTTACTGAAAATCTTCAACCCCAGGCTGGCACAAGGCATGGCAGACATTAAGAATGATTCTAAAATGTTCAAAAGATATAGACACGAAGAAGTAGCTTGTATACATTAACTAAAATTTCATCAGATCCTTTTTGTATCAAAGTTTCAGCACACCAGGTATTATTACCATCAGACCCAAGTCAACCGTTCAATGTTGTATTTCAAGAGAAATCTTTGCAACATATATTACAGGCAAAATGTTTTAGAAGGAAATCTTCAAGAGCCATGGGAATATGTTGAAAATCCCAAGAATTGGCAACCACTGTTTTTCTGTTGATGAAGTTGACTTTCTCACCCATCCAGCCCCTACTCCCACTGGAGATGAATTTTCTATGACCCTGCTCACTGTCTGATCCCTCAACAGTCAATCTGCATTCCTATGGACGTGTGAAAATCCCTGGCTGAGGATCCCACATGCACCATCCAGTGCTTCTCAAGGATGAATTATTCCACATTAATTCTTCCCAGATGTTTATGATCTTGCAGATCATCTGATATGTGTGTTCTCTCCAATGCTCAGCAGCTCTGACTATGTTTTCCTTCTTCTCAGCAAGATCACAGTAACTTAAGGGCTAAGCAAATGTGATTTAAGGACCAAAGAGGTAGACTCAGTCCTTGTAGTAATCAACATGGGTTTAAAACAGAATATCCTTTGTCCTATGTGAAAACACTCTGATGATACTTCAATTTAAGAAAGACTTGGAACCAAGTATTGACACAATTTAATGTCTTCTCTTGAGGAGGTCTCTCCTCAACTTTAGCCATTTAAATAGGAGCAATAATCTCCACTGTATTGACTCAAAGGTTTTGTCAAACCTGGACACAGGCAAAGTTTTTCCATGGATACACTGCTGACACTTCCTATGGACATGGGGACGTGGCAAAGATGAGCTGCATCCATTTAGACATTCTTCTTCTGTTACAATGTGAACAATCTCTTTTTTGACATCCACATTATTGTTCTTTCATGCTTCTCTCACCAAGGTGGACCACAGAATCTAAAATTTCTCCTCCTCAAGGCATCAGAATGGAAAACTGGCTAATTTGCTGGCTCCTGGGCTAATGGAATTTACAATGATTATCATTTAGGTGACAGTCATTGTTGTTTTCAGTACTTACTTAATCATAGCTGGGCTGTTAACATATGCCTATGATTCCAGCACTGTGCGATTGAGGCACGAAAAACTGCGAATTCAAGGCCAGCCTCAGTTAAATGATAAGACTCTGTCTCAAACCAATTTTCAACAGTTTATTTATAGAAACACATTGCCAGGCACTGGTACTCTTATTTCTATTTCTACTGTACACATACTAATTGGGTCCCATTAAAGGAAGAATAAGGACTGTGGAATACCTTAGACTATACAAAATGGTTCGTCATAGTTCCTGATGTTGTCATGTCATGTCCATACATCTCAGAAAAGTCTACCACCTGTGGCAAAAACAGAGGCATTGCCATAGATGTCATTGTAGCTAACCATTTCTGGGCAGGTTCTGTTGAAATTACATGATAATTTTAGATGAAGTTACCAGAGGAGACTTACAGAAGGCTACTGAAGTATATAAACATCAGTCTCATTGTACAGACAGCCTAATATAGATCCAAGATAGTCATTGAAGGTCTCTCAGAAATGTACCATGCTTACTGGAAAGAGCTGTCATTGGTCATTTTGTTTGAAGTACTGCAGAAACTCTAGTAGTGAAATACAGGTGGAGTCAAGCTTTGAAGCAATTATCACTTAAAGGTTCAAAAGAAAAACAAGCTATGAGATTGTAAAGAAATGCCAAAGGCACAAACTCAATCCCAGAGATATGCACCTCCTTTAGGAGTAGGAAGAAGTAGGGGAATTTTTTTTTGCTGGAGTTGCATCTGAGCTTTGTTGAGGGGTATGATATAAGAAAAGAAGAAAACAGTCACATCTTAAGTGAGAGAATCCACATTTATAAAATGTTCATGAGGAAGAAGGGAAACTCAGTCCTTTTATGAGAAAAGAGTTGGAGAGAAACTGGAGGAGGGTATATGCTTGGAGTTGTCTTCTTGTCCAGGGTATAATGCAGGGAACTGGGCTTCCATTATGTATAGAGTGAGAGAAAGAACACAGTAATCATAATTAATGTGCAGGGAGGTCTCAAAGCTAATGTGGAGGCATACACCTGTAATTTCAGCATTTGAGTGAGCAAAGCAAGAAGACTGTGAATCTGTGGTCACCCTGGAATATGTAGCATGATACAAGCTAACAAAAGATTTACAAAGATCTCAACAGAAACTTATCGAGAATCAGACAAGATGCCAGAGTGATTTGGGGATTTGGGTAATTGATTCAGAGGAGAAAATACAATATAAAGTGTAAGTTGCCAATCATGTTTCTGTAAAGGGTCTGTCAGTAAACACTTTAAGCTTTGTAGGACAAGTTTTCTGTTGCAAATATTAAACTCTGCCCATTAAAATGAGAAAGGAACTTTTGAGAATATCTCAAACCGGAGCAATCCTCCAACCATATAACACACCAGACTTGGTCTTTGAGTCAGCATTAGCCAACCCTGGTATAGATCAATGGGTCCTTCACCTAAGCAACTCTTTCTACACCATTCAAGTGGTTCTGTGAACTGGTTATAGCTACATGTATTAAGAGATGGAAGAAAGGTATAAAATATGAAACTTTTAAAGATACTCAGTGGTTTAGAAAACAGACCAAAGACAGAGACCTGAATAATAAAGAAACCTGTGCTCACCCTGACATGCCTCTCTCAGTCCTCCTTTCAGTGGGAAGTCTGGTAGAGAAGATACAGGGATACCTTGGCTGAGAAACTAGAACATAGGCAGTCATGGCTCTGTTTCACAGTCCTTATGCAGAATGAATCTCTGTAACTTCTTTTGAGCCCTCAGGGCCTCATATTTATGCCAAATATATCTTTGTGTTTTTATTGCTAATAAAGTGACCACTGGAATTTTATTGCCATCTATTATGTGTTTGGACCATCTCTGTTATTTATCAGTGACCAAGGCAAATCCTCCCTCACTACAGTATAGGGAGTGATAGTTGCTAAAAAGAAAAAAGGGGTGGGGGTGGCAAAGGACTATGTTTCAAACTCAAACACCCTGGTGAGGCCCTGAATTTTTCACTGTCCTCACTCCTAGATTTCTATGAATTTACATTCAACAAGTCATTCTTAAAATGACTTACACATTTCCACAGACATCCCTCTGTCTACTGTTTGGTCACTAGTAGACACAGTAAAAATGCACTATCTATCTCTTTCTTTCTGATCTTTCCTTATCCATCTCTTCTTTCCCTTTCCACCATCTTCTTCTTTTTCTCTCCCCTCCCTTCTTCTATTTATTTTTCTCCTAGACTAATTGCTAGTTTTTCTAAGTTCATTGACATCACTCCCTCTATATCCATGCAATTGAAAGTTGACCTAATTGCTGGCTGGAACAGAACACTAAGCATCTGGGCCCAAACAAGCTACCTGGTTCCATCAGGAGCACTTGCTTTTGACCTTCGCCTGTGCTGCTTTTGTAAGCTGAGAGCAATATTTCACAAAAATTAAACATTTATTAGTGTCAGAGAAATTAGAAGTTAATTAAGGAAAGACAGAACACATTCCCAGGAGGGTTATAATACTGTGATAGATACCCATTCAGAGTTTCTTTCTAAGCTACTCCTAGATACTCTTTCTTCCAAGAACACAAAGCACTCTCTAGAAATATCCAAGCAAACTCATCAGCCTAGACTTGATGTCTTGATGGACTGAAGTATGACTGCAAAGCAAGCCTGCAGCTGGGGTACCATTCCCTTAGCACACACACACACACACACACCACACACACACACACATGCATACACAGATACACAAACACACATACACACACAGAGACACACACACATACACACATTGATACCAACATTGGTGATACCAATGTTAATATGATCTCTGGAAGCTTTGAGACTATTAAGGCCAAATACAAAAACACAGTCTAAAGTATTTAGAAAATTAATATTTTAGCTGACATGTGTGAAACACTTTGTTTCTCCCTTATAAATGCATGTTGGCTAATAAAAATTAGAAAAGAAAATGAATGTTTTCAATCCCAGAAATTGTTATAAAAAGATAAAGCCTTAAGAGGTAACTTTCTAATGTTACCATACTCAACCTTCACATAGAAGAAACAGAACCTTAAGATCACAGGTGATCCAGCCTATGGCCACTGTCTAATCACTATGCAGTAATGCCTATTGAGAACTTAGGATCCAGGCACAGTGCAAATAGGACTAGAGAAGCCAGGCTCCTAACACAGCCATTCCATTTTGTTAATGTCCTGTTACCAAGAATGCCCCACCCTGGATATCTTTACCAAGTCCTTAAGAAAGCACGTTACTCAGCGTTCCTTCATCCAACCCAATGCTCTCTCTTTAGATGCAACCAGTAGTTTCTCTAATATGTGGGTTTTCCCAAGCTGATAAATCCATGGACAGAGGGATATAGAAAGCTACTCCTAGGGAAATTCTTCCTCTCTAATAGGTCAGACAGAAGGACTCAGTCAGAGTGTATTGTTCCTCAGTGTCTCTCAGAATCACAGAAGGTGAGCCACAGCCATGAAGCCTGAAGGTTGAGGTAAGCATAGAACTGCGAGAATACCTTCCAGTCCACAGACCTCTAACCACGCATTATTTTGTTAATATTTTATTTCTTTCTAAATCTTGTGTTTAAACATATAATGTGTGTTATATGACTCTAATAACTATATCTTCCTGTCCAAATGTCATCAGAGAAAGATTCTTGCATTGATTTTAATTTGAATACAGTTCATAGAACTAACATGGGCATGGTGGTTTCTTCTTGGAATTTCAACATTGTGGAAGAAGAATTAAGAAGATCTCAAGTTTGAGGCCATCCTGGGATCCACAGGCAGACTGAAGGTGTGTCATGGTGCCACAACACCTGCCTAATATGCCAAAGGTCCTGGTTTCTATCCCCAGTAACAACAAAAATATTAGAAAGAAACCTCATTTATGATGAAGGACCTAATAGTGTCACAAGGGCCCTACCACCATTAGAATATAACAAATATTTGTGCTAGTGGATTTCAATAGTTATCTTTTCTTCCTATGCATACATTGTTCTGGATAAGCATCCCACCTGTGTCCCTGGTGGAGAAAAGAAGACCAAAGGGAGAAAGTTGTAATTGGGCCTTTGCAGTGGGTTTCCATTCTCCTTCAGGAATCTCTGACATCACTAAAAGTGCTGCTTTTTGGTCAGGCATTTGAGCCTGACATTAAAGTTGTGAAGAATAGTCTTTGGAGATTCCATTTCTTTCTTTCTTCCCCTCTTAGTATTGATTTTTCTCCTTTCGTTTGTTGGTGCTGTTTCTTTTCTTGTTGCTGGGAATTTGCTAGAGTCACATCTGTACATGATTTCTTATTTATGTTTGTTTTGTACATAAGCACCAGATGCTTCAATTGCCCGTTCCCTAATCAGTCAGAAAGCTCTGCTGTAGTCAGGCTGTAGTGAAAAGGAAGAGGAAGCCACAGATCCCAACACAGCTCAGCAGAGAGAATATGCAGGCTACTGTTTTGGCCTGGGTCAGCAGTGGCCTGGGTCAGACATCTATTTTGCTGAAAAGTAAAAGACAGTGGGATACAGGGATTATTTTGTTACCTATTTTGTTAGTAGGAAATCAAAAGAAACTTTACAAATTCTCATATCTGAGCTCACATTTTTCACTATTCCAGGTGTCCTATGAGAGCCTGAACTCATTTCTGTAATAAATTACACTGTGTCTTTATAGGTATGATGTCACCTTTAAGGAATGTCTTCCCTGTTGTGAATACAGCCTTTACAGTTCTGGAAAAAAAAAAATGATGGATGATTTCCCTCAAAGCGTGTCCTATATTCACACACTTTCTACTGACCTTGGAAAACACTGAAGTTATTTCTGAAGATGCCCCATGGGACTCAGACTGGGGTTCTTTGCTTTGGGTTCTTCTGTATGGAAGACTTGACATTTTCCCCAATCTGGAGCCCATATGTGGGCCCAGGTTGTTAACATCTCCAGGGAGATCTATGGAAACTGACAGTGACCCTGTCCCTACCTGTAATTTTGCTACTGAGATAACAGAGCCACAAAGTTTCAAAGTTTGTATGTAGCCAGGAACAGTTGAGGCGTATAGCCAATACATATCCTCTATAACACACACCCTCTTTACATGGTATGTATAAAGGGAATTGGGAACTAAACACAGGGACTTGACCCCCTCTTCCTAGCCCTCTTTTAATTTTTCATTGAGACAAAGTCTCTTTAAGTTTCCAAGGCTGGACTTAGCACAGTGTAGCCCAAGCAGGCCTTGACATTTAAAACCCTCTACTTCAATTTTCTCGGTATCTGGGATTACATGTCTATGGCTTCTTCCTTTGTCACTGAGCAATTATAAAGACTAGATTATATTATTACAGGAAACAAACTTTACAAAGTCTTCAAGTGGAAAGCGGGCCTATCACTTGGCAAGTCAGTGAATGTGCTATTCTGTGGTTCTATTCTTCTCTTGGTGTCAGTCTCAGCTCTGGATAGCTGGATGCTCAAAGGAACTGCACTAAGACAATAATAACAAGTGAAGCAAGATGTACTCTCTAACTCTTGAGCTCTCTTCTAATAAAATACAGTTTGTCCACCATTAGTTTGTAGTGCTCTTCCATTATAGGGTCTCACCTTCTCCAGGTTGAAGCATGCAATGCCACTATTCCTGTTTTATAGACTAGAAAACTAATATTCAGAAGCTGAATGACTTGTGGAACTGTATGATTGGATGTTGGGAGAATTTAAGAGTTCAATGTTGGGGGTTGCTCTTATGCATTGTATGTTGAGATGCTGATTTCTGTGCCCAGAGATCTGGTTATAGCCAAGACACTAGTATCATCAGCATTATTGAATCATCTCCTGTATCAATGTTGTGTAAAGAATGCTCCCCAATTATCCCTGATTTGTTAACAAAGAACTGATCAGCCTATGAAGGGGCAGAAGAGATAGGAAGGCTAGACACATAGAGGGAAGTAGAGGAAGAACGATGAAGAAAATAAAATAGAGACCACATAGAGAGACCCAGAGGAGGCCATGAGGCCAAAGATCGAGGAGAAGTTGTGATGAACAAGTCACTAAAAGATACACCATGGGTACACAGATGGACCCGAGAAGGCCAGGACAGACTCAGATTAATGGTAAAGGACCACGTGGGTGGGAAATAAGCATCCTTAGAGAGTTAGAGTAGCTCAGAACCTGCCTAACCTAGGCTTACAGCTTGTTAATAAACCTAATAGGTTTTTGTGTCAATTTTGGGGGAGCTGAACAGGAACAGATGAGGCTTACATTCAAAACTTATAGTTATAGTTCAAGGTTCAGATTTCTAGGGATGCAGCACTATCATCTGATGATATATGCCTATTTAATTACCTCATTTGTTCCGTACAGGTTGCTGAGTACCAACTTCATGCCTCTTTCCCTAGTGTCCACAGGAAACCTCTAACTCAATTAGGTTTTGTATGTTATGCTAAGAATAAGTCCTGCTACCCCACAGATGATTATTTTAGGCCTCGATGAGACACCAGCAATAGCTGTTCCCTGCAGGAAATAAATCTAAACATTATGGTTATTCATAACAAAATAAACATGGAATGATACAATATGCCAACTGTAGTGAAGTGACATGAGAAGTCAAGTGGGAACTGAGCAGGCCAGGATGGAGGGACATGCTATCATCCTGTTCTGAGGAGATCCCCACAGGAAGAGTCATCTTGCTGCAGACACTAGAATGGAGCCAGGCAGAAGTCATGCACACGTCTCAAAAAATATGATCCTCAAGAGAGGCCAGTAATCACAAAGCACAGCTCCAAGAAGAAAGGAGCAGACAGGATATGGACCAGCTGAGAAGGCAAGTTGGTTGCAGCAGGTCAGCTAGTGACTGAGCAAAGACTAGCAGATGAAAATGAGATGCTTCCCATTTGGGAGACAGACAGAGTCCATCCTTCTTAGCCATGTTACAGAAAATTTGAAGCACAGGTTTCAGTAGTTGCTTGTTCTTTTCTATTGAGCATGTGCTATCAACTCTCTCCCATCTTTACACTTTAGAAGTTTTTCTAAACACCCTCAATGAGGCTGAAGGTGAGAAGACAACCTTTCTACCCCATCTAGGAAGTTCAAACTGGAACATATGGTTTCCATATTAAATACTATCTTTAGGTTTCCTTAGATAAATGAACTTCTAAGGTGCCATCCTTCTCACCATGCAGAGTCCAATGTGCTTGCAGGAAACCTTCCTCTCCATCAGGATTTGTGTCTTATGTGAGGAAAATAAGCTCTCCTACTCTTAGTAGCTACAGATGATGGTCCCTGCTCATCCCTGTGTACCAATCAGGTGCCACTCAGCATGCTTCCCAGCCTTGCCGAGACATTTCATCAATCCCTCTCTTCCCATTAAAGGGCTCATAAACAGTTGCAGTGTCGAATTAGTGCTGGAAGATTTCTCTAACTTGAAACAGTTAAAATGCACAGTTGGGTAAGAAGAATCAATTAAGGCCAGACAGGGTGTTGGAAGTCAAACCATTGTTTATCTTAAATTCTTCACAGTGGAAAATAAGTGGTGTGTGTGTGTGTGTGTTTGTGTAATTCAATCCATGATCGGAGAGGAAACTACCCAGAGTGAGAGGTTATTGTTTGAAGTTGGAAAAGGGTTGGATATGTAACTTTGTAATTTGTAATTAAGCTTATTTCATTGTTTCTACCTCCTAAATCTCTGTCAACTGAACTTACATTTAGATGGAAAGCTAGCAGTTACTCAGCAAATAATTATGCATCCCAGAAGCAAATTCCAGATAAAAACAGCAATTCTGTCTAGCTGCTTCTCCTCCCGATCATAGACAACTGACATGTCCCCTACATCTTTCTATGCCCTTTGTAAACAAAAGTCTGTCAGTGATCCAGAAGGGAACACAGAGCAGAAGTTATGAATATGGGGGTCATAGTCAATTCCTTGGGGCCTGTAACTAGAAATCAGGGAGGTCTGACCACTTTAATGGGGAGAAAAATTACATTTTGTTTTCCACGATCCTCTAATTGAATGTAGTGCACCCCTTATTGATGCTGCAGAGCACTGACTCCAAGGGATAGCTGGTACCTCTGACCTTCTTACTCAGAGAAAGAACAGCAGAATTCAGGCTATATTTGTTGCCCATATCTGGAAATATACTGCTTCAAACTTATTAATTGTTAGACTCACTGTCAGATTTAATTTAACGCATAAATCACACCAGATATCTCATTTAAAACTATTTTCACAATTTTGTTTCAACATGATTAATTTTCTTTGCTGTCCTATCGACATGTAAAGGACTGGAGAACTAAGAGAAGACAAAGTGCCTCAGGTCTGCAGGGACCTGGTGCTGCCATCCAAAGAGGCTCTGTTGGAGGATCCAGCATAGGTAGGTCAAGAAACTTCAGTAGGCCTTTACCCTGCCTTGCTTCCCACAATGCCTGATATTCAATGCAAGAGTCACTTCAAGAGAATTTCTTCCCTGCATCTAATTAACAGCACATGGGAAATTAATTCATAACACAAAAAGAAAAGAATATAAATGTATATAACGTAGTCACATAGTTACTATTCTGAGCACTCTTCTGAGAACTCTACTTAAAACCTCCTGTTGTCCTCAAATCCTGAGTGCATACTGTTATTTCCTCATGAAAACTGAGATTCAAAAAGACTGTCTTTTGCCCTTCCACACTCAACTAGGTCCCTTCTGAACTACAGTCAGCTGCATAACTCTCCTTTGTTCTAAGAATCCTAAATGGAAAGAGAGATGAACAAAGGTGTGTAGACAACTGAGGGAGTTCAGGATCTATATCCTCAAAATATGCCACTTTATCACATTGATTATTTTATACTAAAAGCACCTGAGAAGCAACAATTGCTTGGCCACTCTTTCCTGAGAACATGAAAGTCAAGTCCTATAGAGAAAGATGCCCACTTTCTGCCAGGGCAAAAAAAATCTTTATCTCTTCCCATGAGGGGCTGTGGGCACCATGCTATAGAGAGAAGCAGAAATGGAGATGTCATGGCAGTGGCAGTTGAGAGAGAGGGCTGTCACTGCTATCATTGACCAGTGGGGTCTGTAGGGTGTTATGCAGATGTAGATTCATTCCCTGAATATGCTGCACAGCATCAGGACCACCCCTGGCTCTGGGAAATGACAGAAGCTCAAGATAAGGAAAGATTCACTTTCTGGATTGGACTTTCTTGAAGGACCACTGGAGGTTATGTTGTTGTATGTGGCCTATGCTATTGCCCCAGGCCATGATGAAGGTTAAGATCCATGTGGATATACACAATCTCTGATCATGACAGATGCATTCAATGGTGGTATTCTTGGGCTTTGCTGTCTCAGGGGTCATGTTGATGTGAGTAGCTGCCATGTTAAGACCTATGGTCTATGCAGCCATTGATGGCCATGAATGGGTTGGTGTTTGGGTACTGCTGGGAGTCATGATGATGTCTATGACTTACTACCACAAAAGACCATGCAGATGTCTATGGCCTAGTCTGCCACCTGAAGCCATGTTGGTGTCACTGGCCAGTGCTGGACTGATCCCACCCTTGTCCTGCTGCTGTGAGCTCTTCACAATTGATAGCTTCTGGTAGAGGTACAGGTGGAGAAAGACTCACCTTCCCTTGTGGGGAAGGGCACTAGAATTTGACCATGCTCCAGTGAGTTTGTGGACAACAAAATGAACTCCTCCCTTTCCTTTATTCCTTTTTGGGATGGGGGAGTAGGTCACAGGAGAGGGGGCCAGACATGGGAGGACAAGGGATGAGCATGTGGACATTTTTCCCTAGAGGATTCTACACAAACAGTCCTTGTAAAACTGTTTCTTAATTCTTGATGGTTTTTCCTATTTACATATGAATTTGCTATTATAAATTGCCTTTCATTCTAAACCCATTGTAAAGAAACTTAGACACAGGCAACTCTTTTGTTCAATGTGTGTGTTTTAAAGAATGTTCCTAGTGTACATAGAGATTATGAAATGAAATGTTTATGCCTTTTCTTTTTTTATTAGTCTATGCCAAATAAAGCTAGAAAACCTAAGAGAGTGGAGAGACATTTACCTCCCTTAAAACAGAAATTGTCAATGGGCAATCTACAAAGAGGTGGTGCTCTGGGCCTTTTTTGGGAGGCTAATGAGACCCTGATCTCAGAATCATTCTAGGACATCATTTCCCCTTCAACTGTGTTAGTCTTTGCACCTAAAGCTCCAAAGTTCCAAAGCACTGGTTGTAAAATTTCTGGCACCTAAGCATGAACAGGGGTAGCATCAAATTTTGTCCATAAAGTAGAAGAAGCGGTCGTCTTTTCCATTCATCCTTAATGAAGTGCAAGCTGATGATCTTTAGGCCTTGGATGCACATTTTACTATTGTATGTGAAACAAAAGGAAGCACACATGTATCACCTCTGGGTTTGGAAGAATGGAGGGTGATCAGAATTGGGGACTGGGAGGTATGGCCAGGAGCCTCTAACAGGTCTTTTCCAAAGATATTTCTCTTGCCTTGCTTTTCTTGGTGACTGAAAGTCTTCTAATGGGAGAGACTCTTTCAAAATATTTCTCCCAGTACCTAATTAGCATTATACATGAAATTAATTTGCAACCTTAAAAAAAAGAATATAAATGTCCATAAAGTAACACCTGAAAGTCAGTCACTTTTTTATCAGGGTAGTTTTACATGGTCTTATTTGTTTTCTTGATTTTTATATTTTTCTAAGATTGTTAGAGAGAGAGAGAGTGAAAGAACATACAACATAAATTTTCTGTAACCAGAAAATATTTACTTTCTGGCCTTTACAGAAAACATAATTTGCCAGCAAGAGAAAAGCTAATGTGTGATTAGTTGAATTGGGAACAGAAGTTTCTGCATTTTTCATAAAACACTATTTTTTCCTTCAATGAACTACAGACAAACCACAGTTACACCGAATTGGTATCTTGCAGACATTTTCTCAAAAATGAATGAAGTGTCATTTCAAGGAAAACAACAGGTAGCATTTATTGACAGTGATGGAATCCGAGCTTTCACAGCAAGAATGAAAGTTTTGAAAACTTTTATTTGTCATCATGAGCTTGACAGTTTCCCAATATTCAAAGACTTTTCAAAGTGACGTGGGGAGTAATGGCAATAAATTTTATTTTTATATTTCATAAGGAAATGTGGTGATATCTGGGAGCTCTGCATAGCCATGTGAGTCATTATTTTCTGGCTAACTGGTATATGAGCTTACAAAATTGAACATGGTAAAATACCCAGTCAAAGAACAGAATGGATGAACAAATTCATGAGTGGGTGAATATTAGCATAGAATTTCCACAGCACAGAATTCAGCTTCCCCATGTACCATCTACATGATTGAATGTATAAGGGGGTGACTCTGCAGCTATGCCCCTGTCTTGTGATGGAAATCGCTTCACCTGAAAGAGAGACCTGGCATTTACGTACACTGATTCTATACACTTTTCAGTAGCTATAGGCAGACACCAACCCTCCTATTGTTAAAGAGTTGCCTTCTTTGAACAATTCACACAAATGGAACTGTCAAGCATTCTTTGTGAGTGACTCTTTTCATTTACTCTAGCCTTTACAGAGCTCATCCATGCTATGATGTGTATCGGTACTCAGATCCTTTCCCCTGCCTGTGGAAGATATGAGAAACCTGAAAAAGCTCTTTCTCATGCTCTCTTGGTCTATACTTCAGGTAGCCAACTGTGTAGGGATTTGCGGAGGAAATTAAGATTGAAGGATGGGGAGCATTGAGGTATCTTAAGAATATGAGGCAGAAAATGTATGAAAGATCAGAGTTTAGTCTCCGTTCTCACAGAGCTTCTGACCTTTGCAGCTGTGTTCTGTTTTCTTAGCATAGAGTTTAATCCCACCAGGACAACACTCTCTACTTCTAGCAGGTTAGACGCCAAGAGCTATGGTTTTCATTACAGTGAACAGTCGAGTGCTACACATAAGCAGACTGCCTCACGCTTACCTCTTTCTTTCCCAATGACCTTCTCTGTTCTTGTGCTTCTCTCCTCCACTTCTGAAAACTTTTATTGTGCAGTGTTTAAATTACCCAAGTAGTTTCTTTGAAAAAATGACTTATTTTCATTTTCAATTATGTTTATGCCAGTGGTTGTATGCACCTCTGTTGGTCGGCTGGAGCTGGAGCTGTAGATAGTTGGGAGTCACCTGAGACGGGTGCTAAGAACTGAACTCACGTCCTCTGTAAGAGCAGTAAGTGATGTCAACTCCTGAGTCATCTCTGCAGCCCCTGAAAACTTCTTACAAGATATGCTAACTCTTCTCACATCAATTTAAATTCTTAACAAACATCTTGGTGCCATTTGTGTTCTATAGTTCTGCCTTTAAAACCATAGAATTCTGTAGAATCCCAGAAGCACCTGCTCAGTTTGCAGGAGTTTCAACTCAGGTCAAGTTCTCCTAACTTGAAATTCAGGTCAAAGCCAAATAAGCTTTCTTTGTTTCTTACTCTGTTTGAGTCTCAGTTTGTCTCAAGGCTAACAATATTTTTTTTTCCTGAAAGTGCCACACACTTCCCCTGAAGACAGCACCTGGATGATCAATGTAAGTCAGTTCTGACATTACCCTTGAGAAACCATTATCAGGTCACACTGGATAAAGACTAAACTGCATAAGGTATCAATCCCTATACTGTTGAGTCTGGCTCACCATCTATCCCTCAAGAGGCTGTATGATTCAGCTTTGATCATTTGCTATGGTGTCTCATAGATTCCACTTGGAGAAATGTGTCCTTGTTGTCATCTTATCATATGGATCAAAGGATACAACTGGATAAGAAAATATAGATACTGGGGTTCAGAATGATCCTCATTCTCTGAGTTTCTGTGTCCATGAAGTAGAGGAATACTACCCTCCTGGCATGCAGGAATGTTCATTACCTGGAAGCTCTCCAATTTTTGCCATTTAGAGTTATTTATAGAAACACTGCTGCATGCAAACAATTGAGGAAAACACTGACCATTGATAATCAAGTCAGCCTTCAGATACTTCCTCAAACCACATGACAGGTTCTCCCAGGAATCAACAAGATATATTCTGACAGGAGAAACATAAGGGCAATATGACTAATCCCTGTGGAGAAGTTTGAAGTCTCCTTCCAACAAAAACCTTTGAGGCCCTACAGAGCTCAAATAAAACACCTTGTAGACCATTGATCAGGGTGAGGCACAGAACATTGGCTCTGTTCTTAAAAATCCAAATTCACATCCTGATTCAGCCAGCACCTTCAGTCTCCTTCAGTATCATAGACATCATAATGGTTCAGAATTGGAAGAAACCCATGAATAAATGTTTTATTGACACAAAACTCTATCATTGTAAATTATTGCCCATGAACCTAAGTATGTTTTCTATAATACCTAACTCAATGAGTCTTTATTACTCACAAACTGAAGGGTATGTCTGTGAATAATGTAGGACAGAAACACAAATGAGTGTATGTAGTATATTCATATGCACGTAGTTAGAGATCAAAAGCGTATTTGGTGTTTTCTGAGACATGAGTACTTTTTCAACTTTGATGAACTTAAAAGATAGTTACATAAAGCCTAATGTTTATGTTTTGCTTTTCCTTCAATGTATTGCATTCCTCCTTGAGAAGTAAACATTGGCTTTTCTCATATTATTTCTGAATTTCTTATAACAATGGTAGAAATATAATGAAATAAAGCAGTGGTGTTTGCTTTGTTTTGTTTTGCTTTCCAAGTATGATTGATGATGACAATGATGATGACAATGTCTATGAAAAGCAGGTACCTTGTTTGGGGATGGCAGATAGCAGGAAGAAGAGGAAAATGAGTAACATTCAATCATAGCTACCAAACAAGATACTTTGCTCCAAATTCCACATGCTAAGATGCACAGTAGGGACTCCAGGTAACAGGTTTGCAGAGATGGGGGGATGACATCACCAGACTTTAAATACAGATAGATCGCTGCATAGAACGAACATCTTTGGATTATTTCAATTGCCTCAACAGAGCAGAAGAGAATTAGTCTGTAACTTAACTGGTTCCCAGAACATAGGCAGTTGTAGGGATTAGACTTAATATGCTGTGATGCTTTTCCTAATGAGGAAACCTGTCTGCATTTTAGAGATGAGAGACATCTTCTGTGTCCCAGATAGCTTCCACAGTAGAATCTGGGCCCTACAGAAGAAATGCCAGCCAGAATAAGCTAGGTTTTGATCCTCCTGCAGTTCCTGGCTTGGTCCAGCAGAGCTTTTTGCAACACACCGTTCTAATGTCCAAGGGCAGCAACAACACCACCTTTTCACTAATTTTGCATTGCAAAGGCCCTGTTCAACCTTACTGTGTTGTTTCCACTCATTGGGTCCCACAACTGTTGTTTCTAATGTCAAAGTTTACTATTTTGTGCATACTTGTTTGGTCACATCATTTTCTCTGGAAACTCCAGGCTTAGCTATAAGTAAATGTTAGAGGGCAACTTCCTAACAGAGAAATCTAACTCTTTCATTTTCTGCTTCTCATTCATTACAAAGGATGAGGAGGACTTATATAAAACGCTGACATAATAATATGCACAAACATTGTTGCATAAGAATCCATGCATGGCTGCAACTAGGCTGTTAGCCCACAGACTTCATAAGATTTCCCCAAAAGGTTAACTAATCAACTGTAGGAGAGGCTGAGTTTAGCATATGGAAGCAATCTGGAAGAGTCAAGACACAATTATGGAAGTAAATATTTTTGAAAAGGTTAGTGTATTGGAAGTCAAGATCCCTTGTTAAGACTGTCTATACAAAACTGTCCTTCTTTGGGGCCCTTAGTAAAGTGTGGACAGCCACAAAATTCTTTACATCCCTGATACCAATACAGAACAAAGGCCTGGAGGGCCAGCTTTCATTTCAGAACTTGAGTTTTACTCAATACTCTTTGATTCACATCCCGCCAGTCTTACTCTGGAACTGATTTTTAAATGGAACAGCATTTGACTGGGATATTTTTAAGAAAGGCATTCTTAAGTCACTGAATAGAGGGAAAATATGATAACCTTATTAAGTTACCTGCCCTTGTAGACTGGGTAATGTAACAGACCTGTCCCCTGAAGGCCTGTGTGGACACATGATGCATGACAAGAGCAATTGAAATCTATTGTACCCACCGTCAAGGTGAGAGTGACAGGAAGAGAACTTTCTCTCCAAACCCCTTGAGGAAAGCTGCTTGAAGCTGTAGGGATGGGGACAGGAAGAGATACACAGTCAGGGGCTATTTTTAGTTTCCCACAGTTAATTCAAACAAAAGAGCAGTTTGAAATCTTGGGCACATTTAATGACCTGGGATTTATGTAATGTATTTAATAGTTAACTAGCACTGTCCTGTGGAGGAAAAAAAGGCAGCATCATATCTCTCTCAGTGTTCCAGTGTGACAGCAATTGTTATCATGTCAAAGATACTCAGTAAGTATTTGATTGTTTCTTTGAGTTGGGAGACACAACCTTCCTTCCGGAGTCTCAAGTCAAGCCCAAACAGAGAATGAACAAATAACTAATATACACTACAAGGTAATCTTTTGTGCAAGCCAACAATCTGCAGGTGCATTTGTGGACATTTTCGTTTGCGGTATCTCATTTAATGCTGACAGCTGTTCTCCAAGGTCAACATTTTCATTTGCCTTTTCAAAACTAAAGAAGCCAAAGTTCAAAATAACATGCCTGATTTAAGTAACATAGAACAGTCTGTAAACACTAGGATGTGAGGATGATTTTACCTGATAACCCCTTCTAAAAATGAAGTATGATGTAAAGGCATGACCCCATTGGGGGAAAGTCAAAATTTCAAAGCTTTTACTATGTAATTTATTATGTAAAGGGCATCAGGTGGCTGCATTTGAATATCAAGATACTTGACAGAAAATACAAAGCATAACTCCTGTATGCTGATGTGGTGTTGAATATTCCAAATAACTGCGTAGTCATAAGCACATGCATATAAACAAAAGCACTCATATACATACTCAACAAGGAACACCAATATATGTGTTTGTATCCATGTAATATTTTCCTGCTTCCATCCTCTTAAGCTAGCTAAATTAGTTTTGGAAATGGATTTATTATCATCCTGTTTTATCTCCCAGTGATTGTCTTAAATAAGATTGCCAGTAAAGATAGTATGAACCCAACGCTTATTGTGATTTCCTATACATACATACTGGTGACATGATTTATAAGTTACACACAGTAAGAGACAGACATCAATAACTAGTGATGAGTTAGAATATGCTGCAATGAAAGTCATATGCCAATTATCAATAGACCCCTCTCTCTTAAAAACCTTATTGCACTGTACTTGTCATTTAGTAAGATGGAGTTAGCTGTATGGCTGAACACTTGGGACTAAGCCTCCATCATGATCCATGGCCCTAACTTCTGTGATTTGACAAGACACAGGAAAAAGCAGCACAAATTTATTTCAGATTTTCATTGATTGGCAATACCTTCTCCTTGTTGATTTTGCATTCTTAGCATATGACTCTTGCTCTGTTCTCAGGATGTCATGAGTGTCCACCTTTACATTTAAAGGAAGTCCTTGTCTAGCATGTCTGAATTGCTCACACCACCACTACTGTGCTATTACTAAGCAAAATAATTACTACTTGAATAGTACCAAGACCCCTAAGTTACCTGTAAGTGGTGGATAGTGCTAGTGACACTGGTCAGGAGCTCGTAACTTCAAATTATTCACCTCAGTGACCTGTTCTCGATACAATGTTGCTTTCAATACTTGGTATATTTTTTGAAAGAATACTTTGAATTTGTCACTAATCCCTACAAGTTATTTTTTTATATTTGCACTCCAGAGGGGACCTGAGGTTTGGATAATCTGGGCCTAGCATCTTTTTACAGCATAACTTTGATTTTAAATATCACAACCTATTTGGATTTCTTAGCAAGAAAATTAATATAGAAAATGTGAAATCTTCTTGTCAGTTCACATAGGGTAGGTCTGTAAAAGACCATCAAATCTATATTTTTGATTCACACCCAAAAGAAAGAGTACAATAGCCTCTCATTAGTCAAATTCTTGGTCTGGATAAATCCAGGAATAAATGAGTATGAAGTTTGGGGCTGTTTCCCAGATATGTGGCCAAGTACCAAGTAGGACAATGAGAGCTAGCAAAGACAGTGGTTCAGAGGAGACTATTTTGGATGAGACAACACCATAACTTCAAAGCACATTAATAAGATTTTAGTGGGGCTGAGCTTCCGACTTTGCAAGCTTCCCCTTGCCACATCCCCAAGTGTTATGGAAAAAAAAAAAAAGCTCCCGACAGCTAAACTCTTTCTTAAAGCTTTTCTTCTTGGATTAAAATATTTCAAATCCTCAGACACAAGTGTGACCTCAACTTTCCAGGCTATTCTTTCGTGAAAGAAGATTATAAACCACAAAGCTACCCTTTATGCAAAACCTTATCTTGCATGGTTACACTGAGATCGGTCTTTGAGGTTAAGGAAATAGTGAGGTTAAGGAAGGTGTTTCCTGAGCAGTTTTAAAAATGGCTCCAAGAATACAATATGCACACTGCTATTGTTCAGCTGAGGTTGGGTAGGATCAACTCTTGATCTACAGGCAGGTTGCCCTGTGTGTCAGACCCTTAAAGCATCCGGTTATGTGCATGGACCATTATTGACCACAGAGAATCCTAAACCCACTCAGCTCCCTCTGGCCTCTGATAAGTGGCCATCAGCACAGGAATGAGAACTAATATATACTAATAAATAGGGAAATGCCAAATAAACATAGATATCTAAAAGCAGGCTGTTGAGGATAGAAATATGGCATGATATGTTCACATATTTCCTGGTGAAGAAGTTCCAAGTAAAGATAAAAGATTTCAATCGAGTGTGCTGCTATGAAATATGTGTCACATTCTGGTAGGAAAGATGAGTTCAGATCTAGGTTAGGTAAGGTGCAACATGAGGTCTGTCTTCACCATTTTCCCCTAAAGTGACAAGAAAACACAGAACAGGGTTGTTGTTCTGAATTCCTCAATTGTCAATGAGGATGCTGGCAGCTGATATGTTGATAAGGCTAGCTGACTAGAAGAATAGACCCAGAATTACTCCACAGTAGATGTCCTACTTACTTAAAGTGGCTCTGATGGATTCTGGTGATTATGTGGCACCATCAATGTAGTTCCCGTAGAGGGAGACTTCACTATGTCCGGAGGCTTTGTAGTAAGAGCTAAATGAATAGGATTGAGCTGTCTTTACATTTTAAGAACCATCTCTCTTTGGATTAGCACATCTGTGTGGAGCAAATCCCGTCCCACAGACTTCTTTCTGTACTTATGCACAAAGCAGAAACTCGAATGCTTTGCCACTCCGTTGGCCTTGGGTGCCATTAGGGCTCTCAGACAATCCCTGTATGCCCTTCCAAGTCCATGTCATCCCTATTATGTCCCTTCCATGTCCCAACCATCTCTCTATGTTGTCCTATTATATTTCCTCTCATGTCCCTCAAGCTCCCCTCATGCCTGCTTCATGTTCCACCATGTCTGTTTCTGTTGCTCTCATGTATGGTTTCCTCACCATCAGGATCGCTATATTTACTCTGATCCATAGCCCATATGAGTGTACTAGCCTCCTCTCCCTACCTAGACCTTCCTGTGTCCTTCTCCTGTTCCACCTTCTCTGTTCTTTGTCACATCTACTTCTCCACTCTGTTCAGAACTCCCCAGTCTTTATGGCTCCTGGGTTTTGGCCTCCTAAGCACCTCAGGGATTGATATCACCTGTGCTCTATTCATGACAAGTGAAGCAAGAACCTCACACCTCATACTATTCTATCCCACTTTTAAATTGGTGATTGACCACAGCTTCACAAGTTTGGATCTGGAGAACTTTGTAAGCTGGAACAGCACAAGATGTAAAAGACAAGAGGCAATGAGTTCTCTGCCAGCATGACACCAATTGGCTGACAACTCAGGAAGGAAGACTGTGAAGCAGGTCAGAGACACACAAAGAGTCAGACACTGTCTCGAAGCAATGGTGAAATCACAGACCACTGCTTCATGTAGGGAGAAGTGATTCAGTCACTAATTCCCTGGGCAACTGCCACCAAACCACTTAACATCTCTAAGCCGTAGGTTCTTCATACCCACAATAAAGGCAATAATGTCTGTGCTTCTTTGCCAGGGGATATGCTGGTGTTCTGGATTATGTAAATAAAGTCATATTAGCTGCAAACATGTGTATAAAGACCAGCTCTGAAAATCTTTCCCTTCAGTCATTTGTTAATGGTTAACAGATTTTGCAAATGTGAGTTCAGGAAATTCAAATGGAATTACAACTGAGAAACAGGTTAGACTAAACAGGAAAGCAAAGAATGAGATCAAATCTCCAGTTATCAGGTCAGGATCTTACTGAATAATAATTCTTTGCTCTTAAAAAATATATTCTGAGGTAAAACCTGACATGATAGCCTATAGACTATGCCTATAATCCCAGCATCAGGTAGATAGAAAGAGAAGTTCAAAGTCGTCTTTAGCTCCAAGAGAGTTCAAGGTTAACCTGGAATGCAGAAGATACTGTCTCAAAAAACAAACAAAACATGCATACATACAAACGAAATCAAAAAAGAAACAAATGTACAATTAGGGCTACTGATATGGCTCAATGATAGAGTGCTTGTCTAGCAAGTGGGAGCCTATGGTACCACCAATGCTATTTTGAAATAACACATGTTTTCTATATGGAGAATTTTAAGATTCTCTTCTAGAAAGTACATAATGAGAAAACTCAGAACCCATTGTTTTAAGGGCCCATCTACCATGTACTCTGTGCCAGGCACAACACTAAGAGGTAGACATCCCAGAATGAATGACAAAGGGTTCAATTTCTGAAGCATAGGCAAGGGAATATGGGAATATAAAGAAGGCTGGCATGTAAGCCCAAGGCTTAGGCACACATACCTTTGCCCTCTGCATCAGGAATATAGGTTTTGATTGACTAACACAGGCATTACTATGAGTTTTCAAAACATTATTATTTGAAGTTCTTAAAATGGATATTTTGGGAGCCTGTGAGTAAGTTAGATATAATTCCAAGCATAGCATTTGGATATTGACAAGTCCCGCCTCAAAAAATAAAAAAAGAAACACAAACACCTTTGTCCCCTCACATGTATGCACTCAGTTGAGTGCACACCACCTACACACAGGTGTGTGTTACTTGATGACTACAGTACATTTTAATGAACTCAGGATCATGTGAGCATAGCTTAATGTATGTAGCTTCTTGATCCCATCAAAAGACATGATAAATAAGAGACATGCAACAACCCAAAGGCTTGCAGTAAATGTTCTTCATACATAGAAGTACACTATAAAGTAGTGATAGAGGCTTATGTTACCATAGTATAGCATATCACAATACAGTGCAAAAAAAAAAAAAAAAAACATAACCAAGTAAATGGGCTATCATCATCCCTAAGCCTTATATACTGTGCTTCCTTGTATGTGCCACAGTGTCACAGGACTGGCAATGCAGTATGTGTGCCTGCAGCATCATCACAAGTACATGAGCAATATGGTGTGTGACCCTGGGATTGCAGAGGTATCACTACACAAAGGAATATTTCAGTTCCTCCATCTTCCTATGGAATCATTATACAAATGGTCCTTTATTCAGCACGTTTGTTATAGAGCCTGCTGCCATAGATAAACACATACATACATATATACATACATGCATACATACAAACCTACCTGCATGCACTTATATATAGCTATTTCTCCTCATAAACTAGACTTGCTAACAAGTGAAGAGCACATATATGACTGCTAAATATGATTTGTTCTTCCATACACATATTTCAAATCAAAAGGCATAGTTGTTGAAAACCACACCAAAAGGAAAATGTATTTCCCTATTTCTGCTTAGGAGGTATTTGTGCAAACATTATAAAAGGCTCATGGGGAAATGTTTCCTGCAATGGAACAAGTAGAAAGAGCTGAATCATAAACTCAACCCTGCACAGACAACACAGCTCCTGGCCAGTTATCATCATTTTAGTCTTCAACATTAGCACTGAAACAGCAAACCATTCGCATGGTCCTTCTGAAGCTGTGTATGTTCCGCTCATTGTTTAAAGAGTAGAGACACTACCAGAAGTATTTAATGTCAGGATACATGCTGATGGTACTCTCTGGAGATATGGAGTTAGCAGTCAGATGTAGTCCCAAAGGCCAAGGCAGAATTGATAACACTAGCAGAATACCATCATATGGTGGGATAATGATGCACCCAAAACCTACACCGGAGTCATCAGAGCTCAGGAGCTAATTTCAGTAGCTTCATTTTTAGTGTGTGTGTGTGGTGGGGACTCTTCATAGATAATGTGGGAGGAAGGAGCAGGTCAGCTGGCCTCTGAAAGTACTTCACCCAGCAGAGCAGTAAATGTTTCCAACACTTCCTGAGAAAAGCAATTCTGTGATCTAATGATGGCTATTGCCAGGAATCTGTTTCTTCCTGGTGGTCAGCTGACATGTTTTTCAGTTTGGGCTTCATTCTATTACTCTTAGAATTCTGTTTCCATGGAGCACTGTCAGTTCAGCCCTATCTACCT
The DNA here is from genome assembly GCA_021653895.1 of Mastomys natalensis. Taxonomy (NCBI): domain Eukaryota; kingdom Metazoa; phylum Chordata; class Mammalia; order Rodentia; family Muridae; genus Mastomys; species Mastomys natalensis. The sequence goes on from JAJTUV010000007.1 coordinate 1,562,752, forward strand.
TTCTCTTCAGTCTCAGAAGCAAAAGGAGCCTAGAGAAGATGTACCATAAAAAGCACGAAGCAACCTTAATGAGGTCATAAATAACCAGGAGTGTTTCCTTCTCTGTGCACACTTGATTTTGAGTCTTCCATTAGGTGGACAAGGTCCAAAAGGACACAAATTGTTTTATTCATGAGGAAACTGAGGCAGGAAAAGGTTAAGTCATTTGTCTTTGTAAATTCCATGTGAAAGCAGACATTGTGCCAAGCCCAAGGGACACAATAAACCAATAGAGTTCTTCCCTGAAACATCACCTGCCTCCTTGACCACAAGAAGATGTGAGACACATTTATTCTGCTACCCAAGAAATAAATACCTTCTCAGCCTGGAGACAAAGTCTTCTAAGCATTCTACCTAAAGTTCCGGATGGTCATTTGTAAGTCTTACTTCTCTGCTCACCAACTTTTGACTTTCCCTTTCGAGCTGTCCCAAGATGCCACTTAGCAAACAAAGAGCAATTATGCAAGGTGTGTCCCTTGTACCTTTGCTGTGTTTTGAGTTCTCTGCATACTTTCTACTGTGGATTTTCGTTTGTATTTGACTTTAGTTTTGACTAAGTATGTTAATAATAAGGACTATTTGCATACAATTTTAGAACACGCAAAAGACTCTAAAATGTTCTCTTAGGAGCTCTGGCTTCCAAGCCAAGGTACAGGGAGTCAGTAGAAGTCATTACTCTTACTTCAGAGGTGAGTGTGTGAAACAAGTTTTCATGATTTTCAACTGCTGTCCTTAGGCCACATAGTTCTGAACCTGAATTTGTGTCTTTTTTATTATTAATTTATCTATTTATTTACTTTATATCTAGCCTGCAGCCTTTCTCCTCTCTTCCGAGTCCCACCCATACAAATCCCTGCTCATTATTCTCTTCCTCCTTAGCAGCAGGACTAAGGGCATCCTCTCCCACTGAGGCAAGAAAATATCACTTTGAGTAAGGTAATCCAGACCCAGAAAGACACACATGGTATGTACTCAGTTATAGGTTGTCATCAGTCATAAAGTACAGGATACCACTGTACAATCCACAGACCCCAAGATACTAAGTAATCAGGAGGGCCCAAGAGAGGATGTGTGAATCTCACTCAGAAGGGGAAACAAGATAGTTATCAGAGATGGATGGAAGGAGGGAACTGTGCCTCTTGTTTTCAGTTCCCTTGTCCTTTCTGCTGTGCTGTGCCCTGTTCAGTGAACTTGATGATCAACTTTAGAAGGTATGAAATAAGCCCAGGTGGAGACCTTTTGAAATATCCTCTGCCCCATCTCCATTTCCCCTTGCTGAAGTTCTGTAAAGGTTCTGTTGTAATTGCCGGTAGTTTTACACTAAGCAGAGGGTTCTCTCAAAAAGTGACAAAGAACAAACGATCTACCTGGCTCTTCACAGCCACTCAGCTCAGCAATCATCTGAGTTGTTTTGCACGCACACACACAGTTAGTTGCACAAGCACAGAGCCACGCTGCAACCTGCTTTATTTTACATCTGACATGTTGATGGCTATGGAAATGGACTGTTGTTGGGAAGTGCGGTGCTAGAAGAGAACTCAATTCATTAAAATGACAAGATGCTTCCTCTGTCACAGACTCAGAGTCTCAGACACTAAGATTCAATAGCCAGAAAGCACTGAGAACAAAGGCAGTCTGACTGGTGACTGCAGATTAGTGGGAATGGGAACCTCACCAAGATAAATAGAAGTCACTTTCATGGAGGATGAAATAAAATGCATGTTTTGTTGGGGAGCTTTGGAAGAAGATATAAAAGTTAAACCTTCTGCAGGCAGAGCTTCAGGAAGAGTAGACTGTGAGACACATTTAATTGATGTGTCTGGAAATGGCTGGGCATGAGGCTTGTTAGTAAGTCTAATTTCTTTACATTTTAGATTGCAGATTAAGAAGGGAGTATGAGAGACCCCCCAATCTCAGAGCTGAGGGGGTTTATCATTTCCAAAGTAGAAGTAGAAACTCTCAGTAGTGTTGGCTCTGGAAAGCAGGATTATGTCTTGTCACTAACTCTCTGCTGGTCTGGTCTGTCTGATAAGAAGAGAGGTCCTCATGACACTTCACTTCTGCATATGGGCACTTGATTTATAGTACAAGGAAGACATTTGGAATTCTCTAAATGGGACACAATGGGAAAGTCCAATTGATAGTTCTATAGAAGTTAGTGAACAAGTAATTGACCAGCAGGCTGAAAAGATTGCTAGAGAACAGCACCCAGTGTGCCCATAGAGGAGGGAATGGTGGCTTTCTTGGAGTTCCTAGCCCAGGCTGCTCTTCCTTATTAATAATAAAGACATTGGGATTTTGATATCCTAACATAAGGTGCTATGAGTGTGTGAAACATTTTTCTAGGGCTAAATTATTAAGCTTTCCTCCTGCTCTGGGAAATGGGAAGGTGGTGTTATTTATCATTTGCACAAATGGAGAAATGGAGGCATCAAGCACTTCTTTAATGACTTATTACTGGGAAATGAGGCCAAGGAAAAAAGTAGGAGAAAAAATGACATTTAGCCCATTAAAATTGATGAGGACAGAGTCATTTTCTACTGATGCTGTGACTTAAGAATAATAATTAGTAAGGGGTTGTATATGTTTGGGGATATGTATGCAATGTCATGGAATGCATTAGTGTCAGTAACAAGAAACTTATATAAACCATCAGTTGATTTGGATGCCAAGCCCCAAACAATGTCAGTTGTGGCAGCATCCTGTGATTTTAGGTAAGGCACTAGTAGACACACCTAAACAACTGGAATAAATTTAACTCTCGCCTTTCACTGTATCTGACACAGAATGACAGAATAGTCCTAGAGAAATGTGAGGGTCACTCTAAGGCTTTACTTTATGCTGAGTTTTGTTAAAGAGAATCTTCAAAATGGCCACTGTTTCTTTCACACACTTAGAACCAAAAAGGCAGTTTAAAAGGGCCTTGAATAGTTCTGGACAGGAATATGGAGTCAGACAACATTCTTGAGAAAAGCAGCTTTCTCTTGTCTGGGGTCCATTTGGCTGCTTTGTCTATATAGACAAGGAATGCCTATGTGTGTGCTCACAAACATTTGTGTATTTACAATCACACTCACCTGCGTGTCAGGCAGAAAAGTGTGCTGCTATAGGTCCCGAAGAAAGTGCGGTCCTCTTGAAGAAACAAACACAGGCAGAGGACAGATGTTTTCTCTAAGGAAAATGGGACACTGCCAAAGGATCCCAAAAAGGAAGGTAGAGCTGGTGATCAGAGCAGGAGCCAGGAATAGAACAAACAAGGATGCCCTCCACACCACTCAGCCACATGCCATGATGTCTAGAATAACATATCCCAGAGATATCTTAAACTATTTCCTTCCATCAAGAACACATTTGCTGTACTATGAAGGAAGCCCCAGGGCCTGGCTCAGACTTTCCAGAGAAGCAAATGTAAGTGGCATGTCTATGGAGGTAATGGTCTCAGGAGTAGAAAAACCTGGCATTGCTGCTGCCCACCCTTACCAGAAAGTGCAAGCAGAAAGAAGGGGGTGGGACAGGGCTTGGGGGACCAGTGTGAGATGCACATTATGAACAACCTATGGGTAAAGAGAATTAATGCCACTTCTGAGAAATATCCTACCACCCACAGGAATGCATTGCTCAACAGAAGCTGGCAAGAACATCTGATTTTTTTTTTCTTTAAATACAGCTTGCAGATCTGGGCTTAGCAACAGTATCTTTATATGATGCACAGAACTATTTTTCCCCATATTTGATGCAATCCACTGCCTTATTGGGGTCATACTATGTGTATGCATGTGCGCACATGCACACACGAGCACACACACACACGTTCCCATGTGTTGTATATGTTTGTGCAAGTATCCTTGTATATTTGTGTACACCCCTAGCGGCATACACTTACATAAGGTGTCTTCCTTGACAATACTACAACACTCCACTCTACATATCAAGCAAGGTCTCTCACTGACCTGAATCTACCAGTTTGACTCCTCGGCTAGTTAGTTTACTCTAGGGTTTTCCTGTCTTCACTTGGAAAGCATTAGGATTTCAGGTGTGCCATCATGTCCATCTGACATCTGTGTGGGTTCTGTTTATTTGAAATCTGGTTTCATGCTCAATTAGTCAGTGCTTGACCCACTGAATCATCACTCTAGTCATCAGATAAAATTTCATAAAGGTCAGAACTGGGTGTAACTATCTGTGTGCATTTCTCAGTGACCCAAACATCCTCTGCATAAAGCAGGCTTCAGTGCATATGGGAACTGAACGTCTCAAGATTTAAAAATATATCAGGCTAGACCAACAGGACTGAGCACAGATGTACCTATCTTGTTTCTTCTGTTCATTTACAAAGTGTGAAAAAAAAACAATGATATTATGTTTTGTGAAAAATCAAATGTATATATTTACATCAGTGTAGAAATTATCTTTCCTAGAACATTCTACAGAGATTAAGATAAGTGCTAACTTGGACAGTCTCTCTTTTGTATGCTCAGACGTTGTCTGCTACATGTCATCTTCTTTAGTCACATGACACATGTCAGAATCTACATGTAATACATGTTATTTCCTTTTTAAAGATAAGAAATCTGATAGTGGGTAAATTTAAGCAGCTTACTTAAAGAAAGAGGACACATGAGTTTTCTGATTCCAAAGTGAAGTATACTCTCCCCAGCAAATCTGAGTTTGGCCTCAATTCTGCTGCATTACTTAATGGCAATAAAATTATTTTTGCTTATGTCAGAAAGGTTATATTCAAAAGGACAAAAAAGAAACAAGGGTTGCCCAGGATGCAAAGAAAAAGAATCCTTATGCATTGTTGCTAGAAATTGAAATTAGAATGACTGTTATGAAGAGCTCTATGTAAGTACTTCAGAATTTAAATCTAGAACTGCTATGTGGCTGAGCAACCCCACTCTTGCATATGTAACCAAAAGAAAAAAGATCAATATGTTAAATAATATCTGTCTCTCGTGTACAAAGCAGACCCATCCACAATCGTCAAGATGTAAAAGTAGCTCACATGGCCATCAATAGAAAAGAAAGAAAATGTGCTAAGTATACACAGTGGCTACTGAACCGTTCTAAGGAGGAATATGTGTTACTCAGAATTAAGATGAATGAGCTTGCTAAGGATGTTATGATAAGGAAAGTGACCAGGTACAGAAAGTCAAGAGTGCTCTCAGTCATACCTAGAATCTAAAACAGTGATCTAAAGGAAGAGAGTTGTGCAGTGGTGACTAGGGCCTGGAAGAATGAGGATGGTTGGGAAGACATTAAAATTGGTCATTGGGAAGGGTCACCACTAACCATAATCACATGCTGTACAATAGAGCTCTATTGTACAGCATGTGATTATGGTTAATGATGATATTTCATTTCTTTAAAGATGGCTGAGGATGGATTCTAAATGTTCTCACCACAAAATAGTGATAGCTTTCTAAGGTTTGTGTGTATAGCCACATTAGCCCCTGGGGAATACATACACATGCATTGACTATTCTCCTCCTCCTCCTCCTCCTCCTCCTCCTCCTCCTCCTCCTCCTCCTCCTCCTCCTCCTCTTCTTCCTATTCCTATTCCTATTCCTATTCCTATTCCTATTCCTATTCCTATTCCTATTCCTATTCCTATTCTTATTCTTCCTATCTTGTTCCTATCATAGCCTCAGTATCATCAGCTATATACTAGTTTAAATGGTGCCATGTTCCAGTAAGATTTCTGAAAGTAAGAGTGGGAAAGATGACTCAGTGGGTAAAAGCTCATTCAAGGGACCTGGGTTCAATTCTTAGTACCCACATGGTGGCTCATAGCCATCTATAACTCCAGTTCCAAAGGATCCAGTGCCCTCTTCTTTTGTCTGCAGGCCATCAAGCACGCACAAAGTATAAACAGACATATGTGTAGCCAAAACATTCACACATAACATGAGTAAGTTGAAAAATTCTAAAATATTTTATACTCTTTGATTGACATATTAGAGACAATGAACATACATAGGATGCCTACAAGGAAATACAAACTCTGCCTACTATGCTACTAAACAACTCCCACAATGTGGAAGGCGCAAGCAACAGCCTTATACCTAGTGTCTTAGTTAGGGTTTACATTGTTGTAAAGAGACACCGTAACAAAGGCAACACTTATAAAGGACATTTAATTGAGACTGGCTTATAGGTTCAGAGATTCAGACCATTTTTATTAAGGCAGGAAGCATGGCAGTATCTAAGCAGGAATGTTGCTGGAGGAGCTCTGAGTTCTATATCTTGCTCTGAAGGCAAATAGGAGAAGACTGACTCCAGGCAACTAAGAGGAGGGTCTCAAAGCCCACCCCGCAGTGACACACTTCTTCCAACAAGGCCACACCTACATCAAGACCATCCTCCTGATAGTGCTGCTCACTCCCTGGGCCAAGCATGTTCAAAGGCTACCCCACCACACCTACCCAACCCTCTATCCCTGTATTGTCTTGTGAATATGAAGCTCATCTCCAGGCTAGATCTTATCTAGGCAAGGAAGAGCCTAGTGGTTTCTTTCATAGTCAAAAGCCCATTCATGGATTCCCAGGAACATTTCAAAAGTTGAGTCAAATCCAGTTTTCATGAAAATTCCACTTATAATACTGTACAATTCTAGCTCCTGCTCTATCATCAAGGTTTCAAAATAAGTCAAGCATGCTAGTGGATTTTGATGGCATTTCTGAAGATGAGTCTAGAACCAAGTTAATGATAGGCTTTCCTTCATGAAAACCTTTCAAGTTTCGTTCAAAGTACAAAATTCTCTGCAGGTGTCCTTACAGACACATCCTCAGCAGGTTTGCTCTCAAGGGAGACAGTGGAATGAATTGCATACTCCCTGTTTACTACCTGGAGAGAAAATAAGCACCCAAGGCATAGCAAGATCCTCATTGACCAGTGGGTGGTTGGGGGGTTGTGACCTTAGAGAAGGGAAAGAAATATTTCCAAACAAGATTTAGGCTAAAGGAAAAAGGGAGGGCACAAGGGGAGTAAAATGAATAAAGACGGTTTAGGGAAAAAAAAAAAAGACAAGCTGAGCCATCACACAGTAAACAAAGACCAAAAGTCCAAAATTAACCTGAGACTGAGGTGCGCAGTTGCAGAGAGGAAAGGCTGATAAAGCTGCTGTTAAAAGGTAGGAAAGAAATGTGGTAATTAATATGCAGGGACTATAACAGACAAAATCCAGGAAAATAAAAGGAAATTATTAGAGGGATTTAGAGGCAGTCCACACATCTGCAACTTAGTCTATGTATCTGCTTAAACATATAAAGCACTGTCAGATAGCACGAAATCACCCATCTTTCTTGGCCCTGTGGTGTTTTCAAAATTGGTAGCTGAAGAAATAGCTAATGACCCTGTCACACTAGACTAGGTGTTGCTTCCCCAGCTGCCCAGGGTTAAGGTGGTGCTATTCTCCATTATCAGAGGGGTGTGTCCTTTCAGGGTACAGACCCCCTCTTGAGCTTCTATCTATATTTAATGACTGCAATCAATTAACCCTTCTTTTCCCCCTTGACATTTTGTCAATCATGATTGAGGTAGGTATTTTTGCTATTACTATTATCATCATTATTATTTTCCATGATAAACTATCAGAGCCTCACTCCCTTGATAGAAAATCTATCTGGATCCGGCTGTCAAAATGACATTGCTGATTACCTCAGAGAATCCTGCAGCCCTGTTGAGAGAAAATAATCATTAACTGATCCAAAGGAGTAATTAAGGAAAAAATTTCTTTCTTCTCTCACTCTTTTCTTTCATTCTTATTGTTGCCTGAAGGGTGAACTTTGGCCTCAAACTCTTTGGGAATGTTCTTGAAAAGACTGTCAGATTTTGCTGAAGAAAAAGCTCCTGTTTTACACTCTTAGACTCAGGAGGAATGGAGGTTGTTATCGCTGATGGGAACAGACAGGTAAAAGCACCAAGAGCTGGGTCTTGTTAGGCAACAGGACACTGAAAGAAACTGCAGGAGCGAGGCCTTAAGGCAGATTAATGAAAGCAACTGTCTAGGCAGCCTGTTTCCAGGTGAGAAGCCTAGTGTTGGCAGTGCTCTAGAAAGTCTCTGGGGAGGTGAGAATTAAAAATGCTCACTTAGACAGTGATCCAAAGTGTAAACAAAGGTTAAGAAATAAGGGTACAACTCAACACATTATATGGCCTATATAATCAACATAGACCAAACCATCTCACTCACCATGGCTAGAAATGACTTAAGATAAATACCAGCCCAAGTAAATATTGAAGTAGTCTCAGGTCCTAATGAAGTTTTAGCATTGTCTGGAATATAATCAGTACAAACCTTTAAGAAGGCCAAATATTATATTTGAATAAATCCAAAGACAAGGAAAGAGGTACTTTGAAACTCATAAAATCTTTTGTTTTTACAAAACTGAACTATTGTTTGCACTCTGGAAAAGAGAAAATTCACCCTACTCATATCACATGAAAGTAGGAAATATTCTTGAGCCATCTCACTCTTTGCTAAATTGAAAAGTGAAATAGTCTTGCAAAAATCATCTTTCGCCTAGGTCAAGTCCCATCTGAGCCTTAGGCTCGTCTTCTGCAATATCAATGTTCACCCATTTATATAAATCACTATTTTATACAGTGTTAGAGATGTCCCCAATATTAACCTCCACTTGTTCACTTTTCCATTATCCATCCATTTGTTTATCCAATGAATATTTATTGAGGGCCTTGTCTATTATACAAACTCTTCTGGGTACCGCCATCTTTTATTAACAGGGCTTGTTGTTGCTTTCCTGGAAGAGCCATACTAGACTAACAAGCACCAAGAACCAAAGTGATCTAGACACCATGTTACTGCAATTGACTATAGGAATTTCTACTTAGAAACATACATGCAAGCTTGGGCTCCTTCAGGTCTTGGTTACTTTACCACTAGCCAAGTCTAAACTAAAACTAATGCAAAAAGGAAAAAAAGATCACAGTGCTTTTACAGAAGTTGGGGATAGATATCTTAACAACCAGTCTTCCAGAAATCTTCATTCTTAGGAACTTTCATGGAAAACAGACTCAGAAAGGGAAGCACTTGCATAGCAGACATTTTGACTTCCCAAAGCACAGCATCTGGAATCTGCTAGCCACTTCTCAGAGTAAGCCCTTTAAGATCTGAGTTCAGGGACATTGCATTCTGTCTCTTTAACACTGTCAGTCAGGCTACATGGGAAACATCATTACTCAGGATTTCACCTTGCAAACAAATAGCTCTGAACAGCAGCCAGAAGCAATGGAATCTCTCAAAGACATTATCTGGAAATCATCAGTGGATGGCACCTCCAGGTCCATTAATCATCCTCACACTTACAGTTATTCTTAATGGCTTTATGGTTTATCCTTTGAACGCCAACAAAGAGTGTGATTTTTTCCTGGCTTATTCTATTAAACAGAAATCAATATCTAATATAAATGTGCCGACGGTAGTATGTTGAAAAAGGCCAGGAATGAGTGAGTACACCAGTTTTATCTCACCTTACCCAGAATGGGATGTGGTCACTGAAAAGGAGAAGAAAGGAACAATACATCTGGTACTTTCTATGGAGTCAAGGCTCAAGTATCTCAGGAAGAGACGATCTGCCTGGCTGAGGGTTTTCCTTTTCAAGACAGGTAGGGGAAGAGAGGAGCTGGCAATCATGGACTGTCAGAGGAAACAAAACAATGTTTAATATTTCTCCAGGGAGTGATATTAGATACAGATTCAGGACAGGCAGTGGTTGTTCTAGTGGGAGAGGAAAAGCCAAAGCTTTGCTCAGATGCTCTGATGATCACACGCAAGGGAAGGTGGTCACAGACTCAATCATGTCTCAGCATGCCAAAAGGCAGCGGTAGCCTCTTAACAATGAAATATGTCCCACAAAGTGAGAAGCGGCAGCCACATTCTTCAGAGACAGATGTACAAAATGTGAGATTCATCTCTTCCAACCTGTAGAGAAGTTTTGAACCATTCAGATCTGAAATTCACATCAGCATTTTTGATACCATTCACTGGTAGGAACTATAGATACTAGAATCTCTTTCTTGTGCTGTCTCTCTGTCTCTCTGTCTCTCTCTCTGTGTATGTGTTTGTATGTGTATATATATATATATATATACATATATAAATAAATAAATTATATAATAATAATTATATAATATATTATATATAATTATATAATATATATTCATGTACAAAAAGATTTTTCTTAAGTGCTGGTGCACTGAATGAAAGTAGAAAAGAATGGGGGTCCTAAAATTATAAAGAATTAAATCTTAGTACCAAGTAATTGAACTTGATCATGTATCATATTCTCTAGAAGCTAGCTCTGTAACCAATAAACTATGTTAACCTGCAGAGTTCACCTGACTTGGTCATGATTTCCTCTTTATTTGCAAAAAACAGAAGCAAGAGTTGTTTTGCTTATTTAGTGAACTTATTCTCAGTGTATTAATTGATATTATGTAACTCATTAAAAGCTGAGACCATGAGATTGTGTTCCTTCTGAAGCATCACCTGACTGGAGACCACAGTTCTATGGGAATCTGGCTGAAAGAGTGATGCAACCCATCTTCTTCAGTATATGCAAGGCACATCTGCAAGGATATTTACAAATACTCCAGGCTATCCATGGATATATTCCTTGTCCAGCCTCAATTCTGGGGTATACCAAAGCAACTCTTCTTCCAGAAGATTGAAGACCAAACCTAGCAGTGTTTGGTGACAAAGTGTGTCTGTGTACTCATAGGAGCCTCACCTAGAGACTCCTGGTTCTAACTTTTATGTTTCCTCATGTTATTGTTTCTGACAAATATGAATAATGACATTAATATCTAGATCATTTTATTAGACTGCTGTGTGTCATTCTCTCAAGATGGCTGATATGAGCTCAATTTTCAGTGTCAATTTAACTGTACCATAGAATGCCCATACATTTGTTTAAACATCAATCTGTGGACACTAGAGCTAGAATTTAACCAACAGCTCTCCATGGTCTCCAACTTACTCAGAGTAAGATATAGGTAATTCATAGATGTTTTAATCATATGACACAACTTCTTATTCTCTCTCTCCCCCCACAAATACACACACACATACACACACACACACACACATATTAGAAAAGAGAATAGATAGACAAGCAGATGGATGGATAGATAGATAGATAGATAGATAGATAGATAGATAGATAGATAGTGATAGGTACATAAGTACATACATATATACATACATACATTTTTTTCTATAGACAGACCTATATATTACAAACATGCTTACTATTGCTTTTTCTATTTTTGTTGTACCAGGGATCACTAGAAATTGGACTTAGGGTATTGTGATTAGTAGGTAAGCACTATACTGCTGAAACACATACCCAAGCCCATGCATTTACATAAAGCCACCTACAGAGAAATAGCTACCGTATAGACAAATAGAGGTAATGTATGGGCAGATTATAGCTAGATCAAGCAGCCTAGAGAAAGAAAGAGAAAGCAGAAGAAAGAGGAACTGGATGCTGCCTCTAGAGAACCACGTCTAGTTCACTGGCAGAGGAATGGCAGAGCAATCATCCTCTCCTAACAGTGACAAGTGCAGCAAGGACATGAGTAGAATTCAAGAATCTGAACATGAAGAACTTCATATCCTATCTGCAGATCCAGAGAAAACACAAACTCATATAAGGCTCCCAAGTGGGCTGAGCATGAACAGCCCATGCGCTAGCCTGGAATCACTTCAGAAGGCAGGTGATAGGTGGTGACAGCAGAACCATTTCAACACATCCACTTCATATGACTCAGTGGTAGAAGGTCTGTATAAATGAAATTAATATGAGTAGGCTCTTCTCCTTAGAGCCAAAGACTAAAACAACACAGAATGAAACCCTGTGTTTTAATCCTATTCCATGGATAGATGCCTGGGGAACATCTATTCTAAGAAATACATGATATTCAGCACCGATATGAAATAATATTTATGTGTACTGCAATGTGTGTGTGTGTGTGTGTGTGTGTATGTGTGTCTGTGTGTGTGTGTTCCATTGATTCCATTGCTGTCTATACATAATTGGTAAGGTGTTGAAAGTATGAAGCCTAGAATACAAAGCACTGGAGGAAGCAGAGGGACAATGAGGCAGATGTACTGGAATTCAAAGATGCAAGCCATGCTGACATGCCCCACCTCAGAGTACTCCAGAAGTTATCCAGTTAAAGGCTTGCAGAGTCTTCAGAGCTTCCACACATTGCCCAAGTCAGATGAGGCCTTATCAGAAAAGGTGATTTAAAGCCAAAGGCAGCCTTGACTTGTTATTAGTAGCAGTCCATGAACCAAATTACATTTTGCAAGAATTAAAGTGGGAGAGGGGACTTCTTCCAGAGTGACATGTTCATGATAAAATATGTGATGGGTGAGAATAACAAACCTTAATGCAAAGTTATACTGAGCAACTTCCACAGCCCTCCTTACCTAGCAAGGATTCAAGGCAACTCCAAGGGACAGCTCTCCTCAGAAAGAGAGGAAGAATGAAGTCTAAGCCAAGTCCAGAAGCAGTAAACAGTGTTTTCTTCTAATTATATGTAAGATGAAAGTGGGACACCGTCAAAGGTCTAGTTCATGCATAGCCCCTATGGGGCAAACACATAGGAAGCAGTCATAGTCCTTCTTATGATGACATAGGAATCAGGGTCTTTTGAGTTCTATTTTACAGATTCATTCAGGCTAGAAATATCCAGTCAGGCTTCATCTCTGCAGAGTTACCCCTCTCCAAGTCTGCCAACGAAAAGCCCAGCTCTACTCCATCATCTAAACAAGCAGTATGCCTCTTCCTTTACTTCCAAATCTTCCCGCTGATCATTTCATCGCGTCCCCTAACATCACATTTTTCTACTTATCTACTCATCTTACCCATCATCTCTCTTCTTTCGCCTTTACTTGTAAAGTGACCAGAAACATAAAGTTAAATAACTAAAAGTAGCCTGTTTATATGCATCTCCAAAAGAAATCTTACAAGACTCCTTTGATGGTGTGTATCTGTTGTTGAAACCCTTACAATGTAATGTGTGAGTGCCTGTAAATCTCTTCTGGCTTGCAAACCCAGTGGGCCATATCTTTTGATTAAGTTGATATCTTATTATAATACCACAGAGATATTCTGAAAACATCTTAGTTCACTGTGACAAAAATGGAGAAACACAGGGATTAATCTGAATCAAGTGGCAACAATATAGATGTTGGAGACAGAATTGAGAACCCCGTTTGTCTCTTACACATCTCAGCCTTAGGTAAGACCATGCAATGTAAAATACTGTTAGTACATTTTACAAAAAAAAAAAGTCAATTAAAATGTAGGAAATAAAGTGAGCACCCAAAAGGAAATGTGATTTTGGAAATGAACTGGTTAGCATTTACAGTAATTACTAGAGATTACCACCAAATTACTAACCAAATTACTGACAGAATGGTCATATTATTCTACTCCTTATAATAACGCTGCATACCAATTTCAAGTAATTGTCCATAATTTCCCTGACTGAGTCCAATGAGTAATTTGAAACTGATCCCCACCCAGGGTCTCCTATCTCCTTTCCTCCCTCTGCAACAGAGTTTGATATTGCTTTAACCTGAAGACACCACTCTCAGCTGTGACTATCCCTTCCCAGCCTCTTGCTGCGTGGGGTTAGAAACGGACGACAATGCTAAAAACGTTGTGGTGAGTCTGACCTTAGAACTATGATATAGATTCATGTGACACAATTTGAAAGTGGCTCAAATAAGTTGTCCTTTCCAATCTAGAGTCATGAGGGTAATGCCACCATGTACAGACAGTGGTGATAAAAGGCTGGGAAGTAATTCACTTGACCCACTTAGATTTGTGAGAAAAGACTTCTGGCCCTGGAAAATGTGGAGAGATAGACAATGGAACAAAGGAGTGTTCCAGATGTGGTTCCCAGAGCCAAATGCTCAATTGATGCCTTAAGTCTGAAATGTTTATTAGCAGGTTATTCAACGGGCTTAGGGCTTAGGGTCAGCCCATACTAGAGCTCTATAGTGACAATAGCCATCATGACTGTCTTCCCCAAGAGCAACACAGCCAGGATATGGCACTTCTCTCACATATGTTCTCTGGCATAAGTTTCCCTGATAAGGATGCTTATGAAGTCAACAAGGAGGCAACTCCACTGTCAGACAGGGCACTGAAGGTGGTGGCCATGGGAGGCTATCAGCCAGCTGTGCCCGGGAGCTGATCACAGGTCTGAACAAGACTGCATTTCTGTAAGGCCATGCTCAGGTAAGGGGTCCTTCTAATGAGAGTGCACTTTATAGATTTAGGCCCATTCTTTATGGGCCTAAGGGATTGGAAAAATTCCAAATTAAAGCAAAGAAAGAGAAAAAGACAAGAAAAGAAAGCTATCTTCAGAAAGCAAGAAATGGCAGGACCAGCTTTTATCATAAAAGGATACACCAGTGATTGGGAAACTGTTGTTGTCTTTTCAAATCAGCCTAAACTGGATTTTCAAATTAGCAGCCCCAACTGTAGCAGCACAGTTGCCTGCATTCCTCATGCTGAAAAGTTGTGTTCACAGATAAGAGAGAATCATCTAACATAAGGCTACCGCATTTCCCCCTTCTCCAAATCTGGGAAATGTGGCTGATTTGCATATTTAGCATACATTTGCATTCTGTGTTCAATAGCCCCTAACTCTAATTATGTAAAATAAGATAAATTAGTACATTTCACTGCCATTGGATTCTAGCCCTGCAGTTGGGGCTATGGAGACTTAACCCAACATTTTCCTCCTTTTGGGACCAACAGTCACTTGATGTTTAGGCTGGGGACAATTCCCCTTATGTCTCAGTGTGAAGGGAGAAAGTAAGAAAAAGAAAGAACTGTTATGTCTCCAAATAGGGTTTTGAATTTCCTAGTCCAGAAAATACAATTAAATGCCAACTTCATCCATAGTAAACAACCGCCCCCCAAATTAAACCCCAAACTTTGTAAATACTTTCATAAATATGAAGCAAAGTACTATCAAATGAAACAAAAAGTGGCCCAAATCCAAATCCAGGCTTCAGCCTTTTGAAGCATGTAAATTCTTATGAGGATGGAAGTAAACAGGCTTGCAGAAAAGAAGCAAGTCTGGAAGAGTAAGGATAAATGGCAGGAGGTGGTCCTTGTTTTCCAGTCCTTCATTCCATCTATATAGCCCACTGGTCAGGTACTTTATCAGGATCAGAAGTGCAGTTAATCAATCTTTATGAAAAGCATAGATCAGAAAATCAGAAACGAAGGGACAAGCAAAAGGCAGCACTGGCTTTTATGAGGTGCCAACTGGATTTTAACATTTGGTATCAATGTTACATTTTTTTTTTATTTCATAACATCTTTATAAGATGAAAAATGCAACTTGCAACTGATAATATTTAAAACCAGTGAGGATTTGCATATTGCTCAAGTTCTCAGGGTTAAGAAATTGAAGAGTCCATACTGAATCCTCGACCTACTGTGCTCCAGAGCCTGCTTTTTCTTTCCACACTGTCTCCTGTCCTCTGATGATAAACAGCATGTTAGGTCTTAGATACAGCAAGTTTGAACTGATAGTAGTCCATCCCATAGCAATTGTCAAGGGAGCAGCCACACATAATAAGATCATAGACTTATAGACCTGGAAAGCATCTTAAAAATTATATAATCACAGAACCAAAGTTATAAAAAGAGATTAAAGCCACAGTTGCCCATCTGGGAGAAATTCACTGGTCAGAAACAAATGAAATTGTGTATTAGGAGGCTAAGGACTGTCCTTCAGATATGTCTACCTTGTAGAGCTAGGAAATGCAAAGAACTCGTGGATGGGATGGTACAGATGTTTCCTGAAAAGCAGAGAATAGAACCAGGCACTTCCCCCAACAGGAATGGAGCCAGAACAGGTGGGAGTCAGTAATTCTGAACATCTTCAAGAAGTCAAAAAAGACAGGCAATTGTCTATGGTTGTTTCTGACATGCTGGTTGCCTCAGAGAGATCTTGTCAAAGAAATAAAGAAAATGATTCAAGAAGTCAAATACCAAGGGTGAGAACAATTGCTTGGTTCTTTTTTATTTGACAAGATTTTGGAAAATAAAATACAATTGAAGAGGAAACATGCAAAGTGGGAATTCTGCAAAGATTTACTTTGGTTGTAGTTCACTGTTGTTAAAAGGGGTACCATGAGTTATTAAATAGCATAGAGTTTTAGTCCACTGAGATGGAAACTGTTGATTACATATAAATTTACAGCAATCTGTCTAGATTTATGCAAGATTCTAACAATAGTTTTCACTGGGCCTATAATATTTGCAATTATAACATAACAAACTTATTTCTACTCAAATACACAAGAAGGGATATTCAAAGTTACTATTTCACAGAACTGGACATTAGTTGTTCAGACCCAATTGCACGTAGAAAAAAAAAAAAAAACATAGGTTCCAATACAAAGAACCTTTCTGAGGGGACACAGACTTAGTTGTGTCAAGCTGATCCTGCCTAAGCAATTGGCAAAAGAACATTGAAGTCCCAAGAGTATCTGAGCTGGCCCAATGCATCTCTGAGGTTTCTTGTGTGCAGTAGATGCATCTACCCCAACACTAGACTACTTCTTCTGCACCAATCCCTCTCACCATATAATTTAACTTGCCAATGAGGCACAAATGCACCCTACCACCAAATGCTGTGAATCTCCCTGAGATCTAGACATAAGATCTCTTCCTAAATGAACTGTGACATTATCTGCAGAGCACCATGGTGTATGCTACTTGCAAGCAATGTCTAGAATCTGGGGAATGGTGATATCTATGTTTTACTGAGAAGCAAAACACAATGAGAATTACCACTAGAAAAGAGTGGGTGTATTCAATAACCTAAAACCACATCTTGCTAATTAACTACTCTCTTTGGGTGACTGAGTTAATTTCTGCCCGTAGTTAAACATGCTGTTTATATTGCTTTGGTTGAGGGTCAAGGCATACAGAGAGAAACTACAATTAATGTCCTAATAATGTCATCTGCTTTACATGACATCACATTCAGTGTAATTTTTCACACTATATAGGACTGAATTATACAGGGAATGAAGTTGTGTGAGTAGTATAAAGGCTGTCTCAAATATTAAAAATATAAATTGTTTTTACTGTCTTTGTGTTGCAATTAAAAAATAGACAATTTTAGCTTGTGTCTTCAATAAGTAATTGCTTTTCCCTTGGAGGTAATGCATAGGATATTCATTGTCTTAAAATTTTGGAAGCATTAATGGTAAGACAATATATACTCCTGGTTGAAAAAGAAAATCAGGCAGCAGAAAATGAGTAGTGTAGAAAACCAATTCCTCTTGACACTTAATATTTGCCTACTCTGGCTCCTCATTCCCTGGTCCAGAATTAAGAATCTCATAATTTCTTACGTATCTTTTCTAATTGTTTTTTGTGTCTATATATTCCCAAAGGCAGAAACATAGGCTCATACACAGACATAATTACAAAATTCCCTTCAAATACAAGTGTAACATATATGCCACTTTCTAGCTAGCCTTTTCTTTCTACTGATGTGTCTTAAATATTGATCCTTTTGGAATTTATTTTTATTTTTGAAATTGAGATATAATTATATCATTTTCTTATCTCCTTTTCCTTTCTCCAACCTCTCCCATGTAACCTGCCTCTTGTTCTCTCTCAAATTCATAACTTCTAGCCTCTTTTTCTTTAATTATTGTTTCTACACACACAAATACAATCTGTTCACTTTGTATAATGTTACTTGTATGTACATGATTTTCTACATCTGTACAAAATATAAATATCAGTCTGTAAGAGTTATATAATGCTCTTATAAGTGGTGTGCAAATTATTCTATTGCAGTGGCAATACCATAACCAGCCTCATATTGTTATACCTTTATATTCTTATTTTTTGTGGGAAAAACAATTTTATATACATAATTATATGTGCAGATATATTTTCTGGAAATACAGTCAAGAAATTGGTGATTAGAAAAGGTAAAATTTACTTTCACGTTATACTTTCTAGACTCTGAGTTTCTAGTTTTTACCCTTAAGCACTGCTTACTTTAATTGTTATTTATTCCTTAATCCTTTGTTACAGTCCAGACTGCATCCTCCTCCTGGTTCCCCACTCCAGACTGCTAAGCATCCCATACCTTGCTGCTCTCCCATCTCCAAGAGGCTGCCCTCACCCCCACCCCACCCTACCAGACCTTCATATTCCCTGGGGCTCCAAGTCTCTTGAGGGTTAGATGCACCCTCTCTGACTGAGTCCAGACCCATCAGTCATCTGCTGTATATGTGTCAAGGGACAGGAGGTGGCTCATATCAGCTGGGGGAAATTTCCTAAACAGAACTCCAATGGTTCAGGCTCTAAGATCAAGAATTGACAAATGAGACTGCATGAAACTGGAAAGCTTCTATAAGGCAAAGGACTTAACCAATAGGACAAATTGGCAACCTACAGATTGGGGAAAAAGTCCTTCGCTAACCCCACACCTGATTGAGCGCTAATATCTAAAATATATAAAGAACTTAAGAAGCTAGTCATCAAAACAGCCCAATCAAAAAAATGGGATATAGAACTAAACAGAGAATTCACAACAGAGGGCTCTCAGATGGCTAAGAAGCACTTAAAGAAATGTTCCAAGTCCTTAGTCATCTGGGAAATGCAAATCAAAACAACCCTGACTTTCCACCTTATATCAATCAGAATGGCTAAGATCAAAACTCAGGTGACAGCACATGTTGGTGAGGATGTGAAGAAACAGGAACACAACACTCCTCCATTGCTGGTGGGATTGCAAACAGATAAAATCACATTTCTCATTATTTATAAAAGTGAACCATTTGACATCTGTGATAGTGCAGGCCAGCATTGAGAAGGCAGAGGAAGGAGGATCACTGTCAATTTGGGACCAGCGTGCTCTATACAACAAAGTCCAGTTCAGCCAGGGCTTCATAGTGAGATCCTGTATCAAAAATGTTAATATATACATAAATAACAAATACTGTGCAGTTTTATTTCATCATGAATATTAATCATTACATAGTTATCTGTTGCTACATAACAAGCCACTTCTATCCTAGGTACTTAACAATGGCTCTATTACAGACATTTATATTTATACACAAAATAATATGGAAAACTATGTGTTAACTCTGGGTCATAGATGGAGCCAGGGATTTACTGAAACTGGGGTGGCTTGCTCATGATGTACACTGCTCCATCTTGGAAGGTTCAAATGACACTGAGTAGGATGCCATGGGGGGCATAACCAGATACAAGATGCTATCCACATTGGCTATTCTGACTTCTCAGCAAAGACTATGGACAAGACTGGATCTGTCTGGAGGTCTGCTGGTAGTATAGTGGTCTGTGGGTAAAAGAGTCCCTTCCTAGTCAATATTTCCTCCAGATGACGCCCGCTCCCTGGCTGGGCTTAGCTTCAGAGTCTTTTCACATGACTGCTCATAAAACCAGACCAATTTCACAAAGAAGGAACAGTTCTGGAGTGGGCTTGAGAGGGTCGTCTTGACAAGGTCAGCATGGGAAGGAAGGGAGATGTCTTTTGGCATATTTGGAAAGTTAATCTGCCACAATCATTATTTTGCAAAATAATGCTGGCCATTACAGACAAGCTACTCTGAGATGGTCTTATGTTCACCTATGTGCGTATCCCAAAATGTGGTCAACCTTGCTTGGAGAACAAAGGCAGAACACTACCATGCCAAGAGCATGGGCACCCACAATGAGCAGACAGGTTCTCAGCATGGGGTGTTTCTACCAGTCAAACAAGTAGACTAAACTAAATTGTTCTAAGCCTCACCCTCAGTTATAGTTTCTAACATTCTAAGACTCTCCTGAACATTTATTCCATCTTCCAGATTGCTCTTTTAAGGGAGAACAGAGGAAAAAAATAGAGGGCAGGCCCAGTTTTCCAGTCTTTTTTCATTCTGTCAAAGAACTGATCAGGTATCAGGAGCCACAATGCATTTCACACAGCCAGGAGTACACCTTCAGCACTCCCTCCTATTAGCTGAGTAAGATAACACAAGATAACAAAACCCTTACACTGCAATTAATTCTAAATTATGATCACTTTTCCTTCAAGGGACTGAGATGTGAGAGAAGCAGGTAGCATGGATCTGACAAGAAATGCTTTCCAATTGCAGAAAAATGTCACAGACATAAGGGATTGCTATTTTAAAGGCCCGCTGTTCACACAGCAGCACCTCTGCTATATTTTCTACTGTGCTTAGGTTTGTTACATGTTCTGCCTAAGTTGTATCTTGTGCAATATATTTCCAGTCCCAGAAATAATTTCTCACAAGAATTTATATTTAGCAAGTCAATCAGGAGCCAGCCTTATACCAGTTTAGGTCCCAATGTTTCCAGGATCAGAATGGAAGGCCTCCTTCCCTCTTCTGGTGGAATTTTGGAAGATATAAAGAGTAAAACTTTGGATAATACCACTGTGGAAAATTTACTAGGAAAGAGACCAGGGTAGAGAATGAACCTAGTCCTGCAGTGACATAATGGGCCAGGATGGGGTGACACCCAGGGGGTCCTCCCCTTCCTTCTCAGAGAAGAAAGGGAAGGGGAATGGGGGAGGAGCCAGCCAGCCTGGGAAGGGGGAATAGAAAGAAAGACAGCAGATACTGGGTTATAAAGTGAATAACTGATTTTTTTTAGAGGAATGGACAAGGAGAAGAAAGGTGAAGGAGCTGGTTTTCTATGTGACTAAGATCTGGACAGATCCTCTATACATCTAAAATAAAGCAGACAGGGCAAACAAGGGGGCTTCAGGACACGTGGCACTAGTCTGTTTTCTTCTTTTCTTCTCCAGTATACATTTAGTATTTACGTCAGACAACCTGGAATGGATAATATTCCCTAGAGACCAGAGGCTGGACCCTACATCTAGTGTATGACAGAAAGAAGCACAGGAATGCCTTCCACATGCCTGAAGATGGATGGCCAGTGAGAAGACTGGAGAATTCTATGTGTGTGCCTTACATTCATTTATTCCATGCTCCTCCCCTACCCCCAGACACTGCCATCTTCATAAGGCAGAAGGGAAAGGAAATGTCATTTCTCTGGAGAGGTAACAGAAGGTTACTTGCCTCAGAAAACGGCTGTCTTAAATAAATGAAAGTTGTCCGTGTTGTTCCTTTGTTTGTTCGGTGTTCCCTTTTTTTGACATCTTCTCGGTCACCCCATAAATCACCAAGAATCACCTTAGCAATCCCTGAGTTTGTAGGAGTCCCTTGCTGATATGCAAAGGCGTAAGAATGGGCCAAGGCAAACATCTCTAATGTCTTCTTTCGAAACCAAAATGCATTTTAATAATTTAAAGCTGCAGTTCTTTCAGTCACTCAATAAATTATTCACAAATTTTACAATAAAAAGGAAAGGAAAGAATTCTGTTCCCTTTACAAGCTGTGGAACATTAAATCACATCAGAAGAGACGAAAAGGACAAATCAACCTGAAACTCTTTGAAATCATACATTTTACTTCCTTATCTGAGCGTGGTACCACAGTTTATAGGATACTTGACATTGGGAGATGGTTTTTACAGTACTTGTGCCCAAGCACAAAAGGAGAGTATCAGTGCCTTTCTAATAGTATGTAGACCGCATGTTGTTAGCATTAGAGAAACAATGTTAACTACCATTACAAAGACATCCTCAAGAAAAGTCAGAAAGAAAGAAAAGTAAGGAGAAGCAAAGAGAAGCGAAGAGAAAGAAAGGAAGAAAGACAGCCAGGAAGGAAGAGGAAGGAAGGAAGGAAGGAAGGAAGGAAGGAAGGAAGGAAGGAAGGAAGGAAGGAAGGAAGGAAGGAAGGAAGGAAGCTGTTCAGCTCAAGACAAATCAAAAGAATAAAAGAATTCTGGGCAAGGGAAGTGGTTGCAATAATGCTGACCTTTCTCTTCCTATGTCCTATTTGATTCCTCCTATAAAGCACAGTCAAGTACTAAGAAGTTATCATTTCATATAACCCCCAGATATGTAAGAAGCAAGGACTGTGAGATCCATGGAATAGAGACTCTTCCTCCAACAGACTTTTTAAATCCTTCATCCAGGAGGGAAAGATTTGATTCTCCAACACTCTCACCATATAGCTGAGGAATGTGGCATATTGAAACCATCCCTCTTCTTATTACAAAAACATAACTATGGAAAGGTTAAATAAGAAATATTGGAAGGCAGGGTAGAGCTATTTTATTTTGGCCATTAATATTATCACAATTAATACCTTCTCTCCTCAATATCGTGTCTTCCAACTAATGCCACAGTATCTTAGTTCTACAGGAGCTAAGAAGCATGGCAGTTTTGTGGGATGAACTCTCTGGGATGCCCCTTGTCATTGGTGATGAGGTTAAAGCTTACCTGGATAAACACTGCCCACTCCAGCCTAACAGCATAGATCTTGGACTTAGAAGATTCCTATAATGCTAGCTTCCTAAATAAGGAAATGATCAAGAACTGTAGACATATATCAAAAGTTTGATTTCTGTGCAAAAACGAATTCAGGCACTCATGGATTGCTGCCATTTCAACAGGCAGAAATGAACTGCATTTTTAATTTAATGGCCAAATCTGAGATAATTTCCTATTTTAGGTGGATGAGTCTGGACGAAGCTTTGATCCTCATTAACAAGATAGCATTTTAATCTCTGGGGAATTTGTAACTCTTTTTACTTTCTTCTCTTTCCCATTAATAAGCTGGATGTTTTTAATGCCTCCAATGTCTATTTTCACGGATTTTCTGAGGTCAGATATATTTTTGAGGCATCTGACTGCTGGTTAAGGGATCTTATCTACCTGCTTCAAAGAAGTCGTAAAAGTTAGCAGTATCTCTGCTGATCACACCTTTCCTCACCCTCCAATCTTCCGTTCAGTTTCCAGGGGAGCTAAGTTACAAAACAGACAACCTCTTAGAAACCCAGAACTCTTTCATTTTAATTCAGCAAGATAGATACAGACCTCCACGTCCGTGTGAGGAGATCAGAGAAGCAGAAAGAAAAAACTGTTGAGTTTCTGGAGCATGCTCTTTATTTATTTATACATACAACTCTTTACCCAAAAGAATTTAAAGGGGGATGCAAGGATGCATACAAAACAGACCAATACATTAAAAATAGGAAAGAAAAGGGACCTGAGAAAAAGAAGCAGGAAGACAGTCAATCTGGATAATCTCTGCATGACCCTAACATCCTTCACATCTTCTTCCGTGTCTCAAGTCCATCACACCCGAGGTTTGCAGCATGGTTGCACCTTGCTTTTGTTCTATTTATTAGAAGTGTACAATTTACAACAAAACACATGAATTATTTGCCTTAAAAGAAGTCATCAAACATCATTTACGACATTTATGCTGGGGAGGTAATTTGAGGTATCAACTGGTCAACTACACCTAGTTGAGCTTCTTTCAAGTGTCTTGGGGCTTTTTTGTGGGGGGAACCTTTGTTTTTGTTGTCTTTTTTTTTTTTTTTTAATCTTTGTGATGTACTTCATCATTGCTCATGTTTGCATCTGAGCAACACACGTGTGGATACTCCCTGATGCTTCACCTCCCTGGGAGGCAGTCCAACACTGTGGTCTAAGGAATTGCTCTCTGTCCATGGAAGCAATGCTCTCCCACATAACTTGCATTGCTTTTCTTAAAATACTTAGGTTTGAGATGAAACTTGTCTACATACAAATGATCACATGGTAACTAAAGCTCTGCAAGAGCGAACAAAGAGAGGGAAAAAATAATTACCTTTGTCTCTCTTAGTACCTGTTACTTAGGGGATTCTGGTCCATTAAATTCTCTTATCATGCAGATGTTTCCACTCCCATGACCTTCTGTGAGAATTTTTTCTTTGTCTATCCACTCACCCAGTCTAAATCTGTTGCATTGACTAGAGTTCCTCTTTCTCTCTGAGGCTTCTGCCTCTACCTCTGTTCTGGACCTACCTTCCTTGAGAATCTGTTCCATCAAGCCAACTCTGTCAGCATCATGTCTTCTGTCTTTTGTCCATTATCATCTAAGAAGCCTACCTGAGGGCATCACTGAATATTAAAACATGAGCATTCAGACTTTCCCCATCTTTTCTTAAGAGCTTTTTTCTCAGATGGTGATCTAGGAAGGTCTTTCCTTGTGCTGGGTAGGAATTCATTATAATGACACCAGAGGGCCCAAAAAATCAGAAGCAGACAAACTACAAAAGCAACATTCCACTGAGAAAGGCAGAGTTAACACCTACTTTTCTAGAGACCAGAAAAACAAGAACTTATTTAGACTGCTTACGGAGCATTTGGGGTGTTTGCCTGAGAGAAAAAGAGTCATTTTGAATGGTAGCAGAGGATGGGCATGTCAAATACTGAAAGAAATCCAGGGAGAAAAATCATTATGAATCATGTTGGTATATATTATATAAAGAGAGGGAGACTTTTTGGTGTTCAAAATAAATATTCATTTGCTTCCAGTGATATCTCATATTGCTCCTTCGGGCTGCTCTTTAGGTACTCTAGCTGGTTATAACACAGAGGCAGGCCATGAGCTGAAAGCAAGAAGGATACACTTGATTTGGGTTTGGTTCAGTTTTTCTCATTCTTGAAAAATCGAAGAAAGTTTTTCCCAGAGCTGATGCCATGTGCTTCTGACTTTCCCAGGTTCTGTAAAGGTCTCTTTGCTCACTATTCCTACTCTCTCATATTCCATCAACATTTTCCCCTCTGCCTTCAATCTCTCCCTCCCATCTGGCTAGTCTTCTTGAGAATACCAATCCTCCTTAGCTCATTACAATGGATATGTCTGGATCTTTGGGTTTTAGGAGTAGTGATTCATTTGGAAGCTGTATTGGACAAGACATGTTTCAGCATGGCTCATCCACAGAACCTCTGACTATAGCTCAGAGAATGTGCACTTGCCTCCAATACTCCTCCCTCAGCTTCAGCACATTCTACTCACCGTCAGCATTACAACCTTTATAAGGCTACTGCCAGAGTTTGACTTAATTCCATTGGGTCATTGAGGCCAATATGTAGCCCTTGTGTGGTTTCTTCATCTCGGAGCTCTCTGTTCATTCTTCATTCTCCTGGTAGAACTGTAAACTTACTGGTTTGCACTGCTATCCAAAATCCATCTCTAGGTTTTTCTCTGCTACAGTCCCAATGGGCAGCTCAGTGCATGATATTAAAGGGAAACTAAATAAAACATCTGTTAAGTAGCAAAACCCTCATGAAGATGAATGGCCAATGACTAGCATACTGTCATCTTAAACTAAACCATTGAAAACCTGTTCTGAGTCTCTGAACCTCAGTTCCCTAAAGCACACAATAAAGAAAGAACATTACAGAGCTGCTGGAGGGTTAGATAAAATAATGTATTCAAGTAGTTGGTCACGCAACAGGTTCAGTGATGGTAGATTAGCTTTCCTTATCTCTAGACAATACTTATACACCATACCCTAGATCTAAATGGTAAAACATAACTGCAAATGGATGTGCTGGAGAAATGGCTCAGAGATTTACTGGCTGTTTTTACAGAGTACCTGGGCTTGGTTCCCAGCACCCACTTAGTGTGACTCAAGATCTCTTGTAACTCTAGCTGCAAGGGATCCAGTGCTCTATTTTGGCCTCTATAGACACTGTATGTGCTGCTCATACAGATAAGCAGGCACACATACATAAAAATACATTTTTTTTTCAAAATGAATTACCACTAACTAAAGATGATGATGGTATTTTGAGGGATACAGATGGCCTTTGCTAACCATGTCCCTGAAGAAAACTTTATTTTTCCAGGATACCCTTCTCCTTGACAGGTGCTGTACAGCTTAGGCATCTCTTCTTGTGTTTTTATTTCTGACAGTGGAAGAGTTAT
Organism: Mastomys natalensis; assembly: GCA_021653895.1. NCBI lineage: Eukaryota > Metazoa > Chordata > Mammalia > Rodentia > Muridae > Mastomys > Mastomys natalensis. Next base: position 1,588,691 of record JAJTUV010000007.1, read on the forward strand.
CAGAGCAGTGAAAGAGAAAAGGTAAAGATATATAAAAGAAACAGAAACTGCTTCCAAGAGTGGCAAACAGATTATTCAAATGCATCTTGATTTACACATGACAGATGTGTTCCTGAAAAATATATGTAAACCAAATCATACTTTGAGTCACAAGGGAATCTTGGCGTTTAAAGGAATTCTCTACTGAAACCTTTCAGAACAGAGCAGCCAATGGGATGAGCAACCTCACATAGTTTTCGTGGTGTGGGCTTATGTAAGCTCTTCTCTCTCCAGGCTGAAGTAAATTTATGTATGCTTTATGTAAATGAAGATGATTGTAAATGTTAATTTCTGGTGGAAAACCATCCACTGGAAGACCAGATCAGAGGAAATACAGGAGGACAGAGCTTACAGTCATAATACCTGTGGATAGAGGTTATGGGACATTGCCCTGCTTTTGGAGAACCTGAGTACTTCACTGTCCACCATGACTGAGAGAGCTATGGGGACCTGCTCAAAAACCTCCAACTACCTGCCATCCTAAGGGGAATGGTTGAAAATCGGGGCTTGGAAAGATCAGGCTAACAGCTCAATTAGCTTCAGTGAGTGAGTGGGATGTGCACTGAGGCGTACTGAGCAGAGCGAGCATCATGCCATTAGTGTTATTTCTGTGACTCAGCTACTCAGCTTTTTGCTGTGCACTTTGCTGGAAACCCAGGGACAATGATCAGAGAACCAAGGAAAGCTTTGACATTGGACAAGAGAAAGAAAGGAAGAAGTTAGAAAGAGAGAGAGTAGACATTTTATTGAGCTGCAGAAGGAAGACTGGCATGTTCCAAGGCTGATCAGAGAAAGAAGATATTCAAGTATTATTTATTCTGCAAATGATCCAGGCTGAGATCTATAACTTCATAAAATAAGATTTCTTACTATATTTGCTGAGAAGCTTGGCATTGCTGTCACATGACTGCATCCCCTGTAATAGAAAAAAACCAACACTGGAATGGCCTTGGATGACACTCTGAGTCACAAGTGCAAGTCTCTAGGCTTTCCTGTCTGAGTTTCCAATTACAACAACTCTAGTTACATGCACCATGTCCAGCACAGATGGACACTGGTTCAAAATGAGTTATGGACACTTCATATGGAAAAACTTAAGAGGAGAAATAAGGATAAACTGGTCATTTAAGGCAAGCCCATGACTACTATCCTGCCCAAGATTAAAACAATGAAGGCATGCAACAGCAAGGTAGGGACATCTTTGGAAACATCCCTAGTCAACCTTTCTACTCATTGACAGTCTACCCCTTCACTATATACCTGCAGAGGGGTGATTGTGTGTGTGTGTGTGTGTGTGTCTGTGTGTGTGTGTGGTATTCACCAGTAATGGTTGATAAAAAGTAGTGCTAAACTGTAGTTCAAACAACTGTATTTGCTAGAGTGGTTGTGTGGTTTCTAGAAAACATATTGTCTTTGAACAACGTACGGTCCACATGTAATCCTAGGTGACTACATCAGGCCAAGAAGTTCTTGGAAGTTTTGCCTTGGGCTAACAAATGCAGATTGTTTTGTGTGAGTGAGAAGAAGAGAAAGAATAGGCTTGGCTCAGGCAAGGGGTGTGGTCATACCATTGTGAGCTCAGAAGTTACCTATCAGCTCAAGGAAGAACATGTTTCCTTTATGTGTCCATTAATACAGCCCACCAGCCCAATAAAGAGCAGTGGATTCTATCTAATCCAGTGACAGATGCCACAAACTGCCCAGCACTCACCCATGCCCAGCTTCCCCAAGCCAGCAAACTGCAAAAATAAAAATAAAAAATCTAAGTAACAGCAGCAAGCCTCTCAATGATTCTTTCATCCCGATTGATTCTTTAGATGGAATGTCATCTTGACAGATCTATTTTGATCGAATTGTCTAATTGAATAGAGTCCCCGATGCTCTTGAATTTGTGACCTCAGACCGCTGTGAAATAAATGCAATTTGGAGAATTATTTCCAAACAACAACTGCTGCTCCTCTGGGAACTTACTAGTTTTTTGAAATTGTTGGTGAACCACCTACTGACTAAGCTATTAAGAGTAGGTGCTTTGTTTGTATCCCAGCCTAATGGTTCATAAATTTGAAGGCAGCAAGTGCTGCAAAAGCAAATGACAGAAAGCTTGCACTTAGAAGAAAGAGATACCCAGAAGGCTGCTGGCCAGGTTCCCTGGATCCTGACCTAGTTAGCTGTCTGCTCCATGGGCAAACTGTATGCTGGTAATTAGAGCAATGTGTGGACATCTTGCCTAATGAACCCCTTCAGAAGTGGCAAACCTGTTTGGAGAAGGGTTCCTCACTGGACCTAAAATTTCATTTGAGCTTCCCCAACTGTTCAACAAGACAAAAGGCTTTGGGTCCACCTAAGTGCCGTGTGCAACCAGAAATGCTGGGTTGATTTTCTATGTAGTTCAGCTCCCTTATGTAAATGGCTGCCAGCTCTCCTGTTGGTGTTTATGGGACTTTGGAGGACCCTAGAGGACCTGAACATCTCTGCTATGGAAATGATGATAAACCAGCCCCATAGCATCAGCAAGGTTCGAAGACATCACAAAGTTTGGCCATTGTTTCAAGATGAGGGAAGAACTGGATTAACAAGGTTAAATTACCATCCATGTAAATAAGCACCCAAGTTGGAAGGCTGATGAATGGGACTTAACTTCACGATAGATACTCAAAGACTGGTTTCAAGTAAGCCTTGGCAGAAGCATCATCATCCAGCTGACAAATGTTTTTAAGCTTCTTTTTTTTTTCTTTTTTAAATCACATCTGTATAATGGGAAAATTGCCAATAGAGTTATTTTGAGAATTAAGCAAGCTAATAAACATAAAAACACAAGACACTGCCTCATGTGTGGACAACTCCCAGTAAGCAAGAACCATAATTTAATTAATGGTTGTGTCTTAACACTCACAATCTTCCAAGTTCTCTCAACTGCACAGATCTTCTAAACTACAAAGAATATTTTAAAATATGACCAAGCTGTCTCTATTTTGGAAGACCTTGTTTTCTAAAGACTACATTCTAAAGCATGACTTTCTACACCCATGTTATCTTCTCTGTGCTGTCTTTCTATGTTCTGCCCCCCTGCCCCTAACACAACAGGGGCACCTTTCATTCCTGTATTAATCCGTAGCTCAAATAGGACTCGTGGTAAGAATGCAAGAGAAAATTCTGTCTGTGTAGCTGTTAAGGGCCCGTGGGGGCAGATTCTCATTAGAATGCTTTACAATAATATCAATCAGTATTAAAAATGTATGTTCTACTCAATTTTTAAAACATCTTAAATAAATCTTTAAATAAAGCTATTTTGTTTTATCTTCGGGGCTCTGTGAACAGTCAGCCCTAAGGGGCCCTTGTTCCCCCAAGTATAACCCCTACAGGGCTCTGTAACAAAGTCAGCTTTTTAGGGGGGATAGGAAGTGGGGGAAGGCAAGTCTTACGGAGGTGCTGATTGTATGGTGGGCAACACATTACTGAGGAATGAAATATTCTTCCATTAGGCTCATTTACCATTCAGAATCGCTCATAGGAAGTAGCTGGTTAATGCATAGCCTTGAGGAGCAGGCAGTGCTCTGATGCCATTGAAAAGGTCAGTGAGCCTACAGGAGAGGAACAAGGCCAGTGACCTTGTTATAGGGCTGGGGAAACTTGGGAGAAGGCTAAAAACAGAACTAGATATTTCCAGAACGTAGCACACTGCCCCGTTTATAAATAATGCCTTTGAGCTGGTGTCTTTCTTCTATACCTTACTTGTAAGCCCTTGGTTGAAGCTCAAATGCCTACAGGGGTCAAAGGGAGAATGGCTGAGTGTAAAACAACAGGGAGTTGAGGAGGATTGAAGCAAAATACACAAGGCAGTCACATTTACTGAGGCTGCAGCAATTCCAGCAACTCAGTAAATGACGAATCAAGAATGTGTGCCTCTTGGAACAATCAGTTCTATTTCAATGGGTAAAGCTTGTCTAGAGTTCTGCAATGGCCTCAACGTGGTCACATTTTTCTGCTTATAACTCTTTCCCTTCTAATACTTCCTATAAAGTGGGGTTCATTTCTATTTCAGAGACTGTTAACTGCTTCCTTTTATTAAAAGCTCCCAACAGGAGCACATGTAGTTCTTTTTGTAGCATTATCCCTACATATTTTTTTTTTCATTCCATCCTGCCCCTTAAACCAATATAAGCTACCCCATATCTTCTCGTTTTTTGTGGGTTTTTTTATGCTTGTAGGAAGCTCTGTATGCTGTTATGTTATTGCCAAATGTTTTTTCTCTCCCTGGTGCTTTATCTACCTTAAGACATTTAACTTCTTGAGGAGAGATGGTTCAGCAGTTGATATTAGTGGCTGTCCTTGATGAGGACACAGACATGGCAGCTCACAACCATGTACTACTGTAGTTGTACATGTAGAGGATCCGATGCCTTCTTCTGGATTCTGAGGGTTACAAGTGTGCAAGGGGTTCACTTATATCCATGTAGACACCACACATAAGATAGAAACAATAAAAATAAATATTTAACTTCTTGTAAATGTGACTCCAGCAATGTGTGCTTCCCTACACATGTCTCCTGTCTTGAGCATCTTCTGGGTCTGGTTGACTAGACAATTTGCACACACACCTGTGATTGCAGCTTGCATATTGTTCTGCTCAAGGACCAGTGTGCTGTGGTCCTATTGTAGGCAGTCATCTCATTTGTTAATGTCAATGCCCATGCATTTGAGGGCCTTGTCTTAATTCAGTTATTCTACATCTAGAACATGTGTTGCCCCGTGGCAAAAAGTCATGATGGCGAAGCTTCCAGTGGAACTTATTGAAAAAAATTGAACTCCAGAAATCATGCTCACAAAGGTTATTTTGTGGCTTTGTCTGCAGAAATTAGTTGTTTTAGTTCCAGGAATAATTGGTTCCAAATGAAGCTGATGGCTACCAAGTGGTAGCAGTGCATAACTCTAGGAGACAGAACAAACCACTGTAGGACTAGACTAAGGCTTTTAGAAAGGGAGTGGGGTCCTGTCCATTACATTTAGCCTGCATAGTAAATAGAGGATTCATGAAAGCTGTGTCATGAAAACAAGAGCAATGATGTCAGCTAACCCTCTTTCCCCAAGAAACAAAAGTGACAAAGATCTTCTCTGTCTACCCCTCATGTTACCCACAAAGCAGAACTAGAAGCCAAAATTCCCATATTTGGGTTTGGCCTGCCACTAATTAGCTGGCTAACCAAAGCCAAGGCACTTAGTTTCTCTGGATGCCTATAGAAATACTGATTTATAGTTTATAGTTTTTTTTTTTTTTTTTTAAATATAATGCATTTGAATTCTAAGTTTTACTCTTGTTCTAAAAGTCTGAGCTTTTAAACCTTCTCTTTGGGTTTTCCTGGCAGCTTTTGAGACTCTTCAATAGGCCTCTCTTGGGCTCCTCAGGTAAATATCCTAAGCAATCCTGGGAATTCAGAGAGCAGCTCTAAGTGACCACAGTCCCACTAATCATCAGCAGCTAGGGTTTTTGTTGTTGTTATTGTAAACATGAAGAAGGGTGATGGTTAATATGAAAAACCAAGTTTTAAAATGAATTGATTTGTAAATAAGTGAAATTGCTCTGATTCTGCACATTCATTAATAAGTGGATATAAAGAGGTCTCTTAGACTAGAATCTCTTGGGGTTCCCTAGATACTGCTTTCAGGGATCACAGCTGTGGATGCTCAGCCTCAGAACCTAAATTTGATATGTGAAGCCAATGGAGCAGCTTAGGGATCAGACCCACAGGACCACACGGTTCCTAAGCACTTCTAGGTACTCTATACAAATCTGCTGTCATTGCTTAGTTGCTGTTCTTTAGAAGGCTGAGGATACCTGAGAGACAGATGTTTCTATAGGACAGCTACTGGATGCATGTGGCAACATTACAGGGGAGATGTCAGACAATCCCTTGGGACAGTTTCTCAACCCGAAGAGTCACATTTAGGGCATCTTGTGCTGAGGTCCATGCCTGTCCATACTTCACATACCTCCACTTTGTTTATGTGAGTGTAGATTGACCGTTTGTTAGTCATTTCAGAAAAAGTCTTATCTCCAACACACATACATTGAGACAGAACACTTTTGTATTTTCTGTGTGTCCAAGACCAGAAACATTCAAACGAGTTCAGTAACAACCACACAGAGATGATTCACATCATGTCTTATAAAAAGACTGACAGGCCAGAAATGCCTTTGCAGCCTAATGGTAAGGGGACAGGATGGTGGCCACACACCTACAGCCCCACTGAAGAAGCCCAGTGGCATAAAGGTGAAGTTAGCCTGTAAGGAGCTCTTCCCAATTGACCAGAAATCAGCTTTCAGACCTCCATGGGCAAAGTGCCAGGGTGACAACACCAGAGGAAATGTTTCTCTGGGCATTGTATTCAACTGTCAGCTGTCATATCAGTGCTGGACAATGTCACTCCAAACAGGAAAGCTGTGGAGTCCAAGAAATGCCAAGAAAATGGCATCGGGTGGGCAAGGCAAGCGTCAGCCTCCCCTGCTAATGAATGCAGCAGATGTGGCATTTCTGACAATATTGCTTCTGCCTCACTTGCCATTTAATGTTAAGAGGCTTCTAGAGTCTACTGCATTTAAAGAGTAATGACTGTTTTCAGGGTAAATGCTCTGTTAAATAACCCTGGATTATTGTGTCGTGTTATTACATTTATAAAATGGCATTTCAAAAAATAATAATTGTTTTAGAGTTAATTGATGTTTTTAACCATCACTGTGTGGAGAATTTTTATTCAGCAGACAGGGAGTGAGCAAGGGAGGAAGAGATTTCCATTGGGAAAGTCACACTGAAAATAGAAAGCATGCTAGCCCCTGAAATACTGGTACCTAAGCCCCTCCTCCTCTGGCTGCCTTCAATGAGCTCCTTTCACTGCAATTAAAGCAACCAAGACAAAGGTAAGTCTCAACCTTCTCCGATGGAGTCCACAAGCTATGGGACTGGCAGTCGTTATAAGGGTCGGTGTTAGTCTTGGCACAGCTTCCCTGGTCATTATTGCCCCATGTGAACAGGCGTGGCCCCTCAGCAGCCCAGAGCAATAGCAGGACCCATTGCTCTGAAAAGCAGTGACTTTTCAGATGTGAAGTTAATTACACGGCCGAGAGTCTCAGAATCTACGCTGCCAGCAGTAGAGCTGAAATGCAGGGCTATTAAAAAAATAAAACTCGGAAATTCCAAAATCTGCATATCAGGGTGGGTGGAAAGGGTGCATGCCTGCACTGGACCAACTTCCCCAGTGTGGTATTGATGACATCACTTCCTTCTTCTCAATCAGACTCCTTGTCATTCCCTGCTGCATATCCTCAGGGGAGCGTCTCCCAATGAGGAAAGACATTATTTCTGATCACATGGCTTCCTGTTGACAGCCTCTCTGTGAAGCAAGGACCAGGTGTTATTTTGGTGATAGGTTTAAATAGAAATATGCAAACGCCAAAAGGCAAAGCTCATTTTCATTGTGGTGGTGCTCACTAGAACCCAGGTGTTACCTTTACAGCTCACACAAAACCCCCCAGGTCTACTGCCGCTTCGAGGCACAAACTACTAAACAGAGGTGGTAAGTGGACAAAGATCAGAACCAAATGGAATGGGGGAAGCTTGACCTCTGATAGCAGAAAAGAAGATGGAGATTGTACTGACCCGTATCGAACTGTCTGTCTACTAATATAGCATTCCGTTCCTGTACACCACTCCTTGCTCAATCACCACCATGGCCCGTTGGAAAATTACAGGAGCATCCTGACTTCCTGCACACCTGGAAATCCATCATTTCAGCAACAAATATGTATCCCGGTTTCTCAGTGAGTCACCAATTCTGTCCAACAGAAGTGACCTTGCAAATGACCATTGAGAGATGCAGACAGAGCAAGGCAGAGCACATTGGAAACCTGGCAGAATGCCTTGCCCCTTCACACATTCCTCAAGATGCCCCCAAGGAGAGTTTTCCTGGCTGATTTTTCGCTCTCCTTGGAGGGAAATAGATAAAAGCTTTGGCTAAAGCTTGAAGAATATGGCAATGGGTGAGGAACTGTTCTGAAGCTGTCAGAGGGCTGGCTCTACCATGCTTGGATACTGCTGCATGTCAGGATTTCTCCTTCTGATCAGTTGCTGATGTACATGGTAACACGGACACCTCTCTATGGGAATATTCATCAGGTCCTCTCTTTTGGAAAAGGAGCACAATGAACGTTATCTTAATAAGAGACAAGAGAGGAGAGGAGAGAGAGCAGATGAGAACAAAGACAGAAGGTGGTGATGATGACAAATTAATGCCTTTGCTGGTTTTGAAGGGATCCAAACATGACCTTTAAATTCAAAGGGTTACAAAGAATGCATATCCTGCTTTGGCAGCACCAGAAGATATTAAACCAGCCAACCCATTGTCTTGGAAATGATGTTTTTCTAGTTCAGTTTAATCGTTTCTTCATGAGTGCATAAAGAGGCCAATAAGATAGCTAAGTGGTTAGTTGCTCCCAGCACTAATGAACTCAGTTCAATTTGTGAGACTCACATGTTGGAAGCCTAGAAATTGAACTCCATATACACACCATGACACATACATCGTGCACAAAATAAATACATGTAATAAACCTCTTTTTAAAAAAGCAAATTTCAAAAATTATTGAAGCTTATTTATCAACATTTTCACAAAAATACAAGTTTTGATAACCATGATGATTATGATGAAGTTAATTACAGATTATGGTTCTTTGTGCTTAAAACCAAAATGTAGGAAGGAACTCATTAAATTCGAGTTATGTATACTTGCTCAAATAGAAGATTTTTATTTTCATCTAAAACTATCTTGGTCACCTACTGAGTTTATAGCATAATATGCTATATAAATATTTTTCTTATGATATTTTACCATCATGATTTCTAGTTTCATGAAAGATAAGGTCAGAATTTTAATATGACATCTGAGAGCCCTGCAGTCTTAGCTGTTTATTTGTCTTCTTGTTGTTTCCTTATTGGATTTTTGAAGACCTTTATGTCTTATATATGAAAAAGTAGACCCAGTGTTAGCCTTGCCTCTGAACAGCTTCCTGGTGATTCCATGTGTCTCCTTGACCCAGGACCTAACTGATGTGTCTCAACAAGTAACAGTTTTTTAAGGTGATTAAGCCCCATCCCTCTATTCACTGTGTCCCAAAGAAGAACAAAAGCATAATCCCCAGGTGCTTTAATTTCTATATCATGCTGTGTGATCCTGGGTAAGAATCAGGCATCCCCACTCTTGGAGTTCCTTGCTCAAGAAGTCTATATATATTTTTAAGTATTTTAATTAGACGGAGTTAAATTATATACGTGGCCATGTTTAGATATTCAGAAAGAATGGGGCTTTCTCTAATCAGTCATTTGACCATATTATGTCATTATCAGTATGATATATAGTATTTTTATGGCTAAATAGGCCACCATGTGAAAACCAAGGCAAGGAACCCAGTGTACTCTTCTGCAAGTGGTGCTGAGACTTGTTACACATTTTGTGAATAGTGTCACTTGGATACCTGTTTTCTCACCAAGTGTGTCCTTTGGTCTTTGTGTTTGACATTTTGCCCAGCATATTAATCCATTTCCCTCCAAGGAGAGTGACAAAATCAGCCAGGAAAACTCTCCTTGGGGGCATCTTGAGGAATGTGTGAAGGGGCAAGGCATTCTGCCAGGTTTCCAATGTGCTCTGCCTTGCTCTGTCTGCATCTCTCAATGGTCATTTGCAAGGTCACTCTGTTTGACAGAATTGGTGACTCACTAAGAAACTGGGATACATATTTGTTGCTGAAATGATGGATTTCCAGGTGTGCAGGAAGTCAGGATGCTCCTGTAATTTTCCAACGGGCCATGGTGGTGATTGAGCAAGGAGTGGTGTACAGGAACGGAGATGCTATATTAGTAGACAGACAGTTCGATAAGGGTCAGTAGAGGAGTAAGGGGGAAAAGTGTTGAATAGCTGCAGTATAAAATAACTCTAATATCAGAGGCTTAGCTCTAAGACACCTATTTCTAGCTTTACCCTGTAGGCAATCTCCATCTTCTTTTCTGCTATCAGAGGTCAAGCTTCCCCCATTCCCATTTGGTTCTGATCTTTGTCCACTTATCACCTCTGTTTGGTAGTTTGTGCCTCGAAGCTGCAGTAGACCTGGGGGCTTTGTGGCAATTCTAGGAGACAGACTACATAGAACAAGTGAGCTGTAAAGGTAACACCTGGGTTCTAGTGAGCAGATTTGGAAGAGCATCCTAACTGGGGCCATTGGCTGTCTTATTTCTGATTATCAGCTTGGTCAGTTCATATCATTGTATCTTCCACAGAGTGCTAGCCACCACAACAATCTGTTAATGCATCATTCCTTTGCTTAGAACCTTTCAGTGGCTGCCCACAGGTCACAAATCCAGGCCACATCTTCCACGGGGCCTTCTGAAACAAAAGCACATTAGCAGTTGGCTTTCACCTGATACCAAATATATGGAAGTATCAATTTGGAGGAAATTTTATAATCTTAAATGACACTTAAACAAATCTTTTAAAAGAGGTCCTGACACAGAGTTTCCTGAAGATAAATTTTAGGACAGTAATCTGCAACTTACCCATTACCATAAGCTCCTTCCTCCCTTGCTTTTCTTTTATTATTTAAAAGTAAAACATAAACAAATCACAGATTGTCATAATGGCATTGACTGAAATTGACACATGGCAACATTAGGAGATCTTAAACATTTGCATTAGCAAAAGTAACTTAAAATCAATGATTTGGAGACAAATTATTCAGGAAATCTTAATGACGTATTATAGTAAACACTTATGAGAACGTACCCATTAATGGGGGACAATTACTGGAAAGCTAAATTTATTACTCAGGAAATCAATTAACTAGTATTTAATTACTCAAAATTATGATCCTTTCATAAATATTGGTACACTTTGCTTACAAATATCGCTTCTGATTAGGATTCCTCAGATGGGAAGTGAGTATATTTACTTCATAGTCCTCCTGTGTTCTTTATTAATTATATATTTTATATACTTTAAAATACTTTTGTTAGTTTTAAAGATTTGCATATAAGATATTAGTTGTCCTTACAGAATTTTCAAACAAATTATGTCTTATTACAGTCTCCTTCCAGATCAGATTCCTCTCATGTCCCATTGTCTGGATCCCCATGTCAGCCCTTCTCTGTGAATCCTTATTGTATAAAGAGGGGCCATTAGGGCACAGCATATGAAGTGGTCTGGCCTTGTCTGGTCTTCCTTTACCAAGAGGACTGTCAGTTTCAGTATAAGATTCTGGACCACCCAAGGCTGTACAGTTCAATGTCACCCTCAGACTAAGAAAAAGAAGGTCCTAGCTTCTATGGCAACCTTTTTCTGCCCATGTTTTTTGTTTTTTGTTTTGTGTTTTGTTTTTTGTTTTTTAAAGATTTATTTTATTTATATGAGTACACTGTAGCTGTCTTCAGACACACCAGAAGAGGGCATTGGATCCCATTACAGATGGTTGTGAGCCACCATGTGGTTGCTGGGAATAGAACTCAGGACCTCTGGAAAAGCAGTCAGTGAGTTGCTCTTAACTGCTGAGCCATTCTCCATCCCTTTTCTGCCCATGTTTATTCTTGAGATAACCTACAACTCAACAGAAGGAGCAAACAGCCTGGGCCCATTTGCTTTTTCCTTCCCCCTCCCTCCCCCCACCCCACCCCCCAACACACACTAGGTGTTAGTAAATAGCAGTGGCTCCCTTAGAAAGTCACAAGACCAAAGTCATTTGCTCAGCTTGGCAGAGAAGGTGAGGCATCTTGTGTTGACTCCTCCCCTTCGCCTCTGCTATAGTTGACTAGGCATCCTTTTTACTCATTTTCCGGTGTTTTCCACGTTGGTATTGGCATAACATCTTATCAGTGGAGTTAATTACATCCACTTGGAGTGTGAAGGACAACTTGATTGTCTCAAAGAGCCAGAGGCCACATAATCCATCTCACTGCACTCTCAAAACAAGTTCCCAATTTTCTGCTGCAGGAGGTGAGAGGGATGGCCCTGGGCAATGTGCTGGAGCTTGCCCTCTGCCACAGAGAGGAGAGTCAAAAACAAGTGTAGTTTCTCCTCCATGGGCAGAGACCAGCCTTGCAGCTATGTGCTCTCATCCACCAAGGATCTCAACACCTCTATGATATCCAGTGCCCTCCCATTTAAAAGTTGATGTCTCTTCATCCATTCTGAGCATGGCTAGCATGTTGCTAGATGTAGCTAAGTTTGCACATCTGGTAATACATCTGATCACTCTGCTACTCATCTCAAAAGAAATAGGTAGAACAGGTCTTCATGTTAGTGTGTAATATGACTAATCCCTGTAGACCACGTATTTAGAATCCCTGTGTAAGGATGATGTAGGTGTGTAGATTATCAAGCAATACCCAATTTGCTGTTTCTGTCTGTGGATGAAAAATGGAGAAATTGAAACCAGTAGCAATTATGACCAAGATGTTTTTCTTTATTTATTTTTAATTTGGAATTCTTTTAATTTTTACTTTGTTTTTATTTTATTTTTATTCTCTATTTGAGAATAGGATGAGAACCCAGTTTCTCAGATGGCTGCACTTTTGAACTCAGTGGTGTGGTGATGTTCTGCATGACTTTACCTTACTAAAGACGCTAGCACAGCGTCCTGTCAAAACTGCTAGTGGTTTGGCTGTACTCCTGTCCAAATCTATGGCAGCACTTGAGTGGGTGCAGAAAAGGGGTGTTATGCAGGAAAAGGCATTATGATAGCAGAATTACAATGAGTTAGTTGAAACTGTGTACAAAGGGTCTTGCTTAGACTCTCCATTTTGCAGTAGCCTTCGTGTGAGGATCTGAAGCTTGTCAGCCGCAAAACCACATCTATGAGAGGAATACTGTAGGTGTACACCAATCAACTTGCCCCTTGGGTTCTGATAGCCATGGGGTCTGTGGGAGACTATCTTCTCTTGGTGTTACTATCTCTGTGTCCTTATCATTTAAAAAACTAAACATTTTTAAAACTACATCAGTATAGTACATTTTGAATTCAATAATGGAAGTGTAGAGAAAACACAGTTGCCACCTTCTGCTTACACCTCCTCCTCATTCATGCCTTTTGGGGTCCTGATCTTTGCTTTCAGGGAGCATCTAGCATCCTCCCATGCACTATTAGATGACTTGTATGTGAATGTATCTACTTGACATGTGTTTTAAACATTGATAAATATGGTTACACAAATTGCTTTCACCTTCTTGTGAACGACTGTCACCTTGGCCCTCAATGCCTCATTATTTGCAATAGCTGCAGGCTTGTCATAGAAAGATGGTCTAGGGTCCATTGTTGAAACATTTAAATTGTTTTTATACTTTTGTTGGGCCACAACTCCCCATAGACTGTATCAATATCAATAGATCATTTGCAACACTTGCCTACTTTTTTTTATGAATTCTCCTTGAATTTAGAAATACAGAGTCACTGCTGTTACTCTTTTCTCTGCTAATTATTCTCTATGGAATAAAGATGAGGGCTGATATCATGCCTGTTCTCAGTCAACTCCAGGGTGGGTAGAATGAGGCACTGTTAGCTAGCCACACTGTATGGCTGGGCTTGGGTGTTAATCAAAAATGGAAATCTTTATCTTCCAGAGGTATAGGCAATTGCCCTTTTCAATGCATTCACACCTTTATATTCTCACCAGCAGTGTTCAAGAGTTAACCCTTTCCTTGAATCCTCTCTGATGCTGCTATTTCTTTATGAGTTTTCTAAAGTAATTTGTATTTCTTATTTTAATTTGTATCTCCCTGATAGCTCATGAGGCTCAGCATCTTTCCAGGTACTTATTTGCAATTTTATTTCAGTGAGTTGCTGATTCATATAGTTCATCTGCTTTCTGTTGGGTGATTTGTCTTTTGGTGGTGATTTGTAGCTATTCTTTATATAATCTAGTTATTAATGCTATAAATACTGTTAATCACTTCCCTGCAGTCTACTGGTTGCTTTTTTTTAAATAGTTACAGATTCTTCTTCTGTTTAGAAATGCCATATTTAATAAGACCCATCTATCCACACCTCAATCTTTCCCAATTATGGCTTTTAGATTTTCTTCTTAATTACATACTGTTTGGTTGCTCCCAAGATTATATGACTAGGTGCATGTTTGTTAAATTTATTTGATCTGATGCTGTCAGAAGTTATCTATTTATACTAATATCCTGGTCTATACTTCTTAGGTTGGAGGGAAGGGTTTCTCAGAGATCTAATCCTGGTCTCAGCACGCTACACAGGCACAACACTGTGGAGCTAGTGACCCTAAAACCAGTGTCACTCATTTCTTCTATTAGTAATTCTAGAATTGCGTATACTTTGGTTTAAGTATATTCACCTTCTCTCCCCAACTCTTCCTAGACTCACCCATTTTTATTCCCATTCAACTCGAGTACTTACTTTTTATTGCCATGTGATGTATAGTTACAAATTACTTATTGGCAGCAATATAGGATATAGAACTAGGACATTATCTATAAGAAATCAAAAGTTTTCATTCCAATGTCATCATTAACCAGAGCGATAGCCTCTTATCAGATGTTTGTGCCAACAGACCCAGGGTGCTCCTTTTCTCTGTTACATATAGTAGTTAACTCTGGTCAAGTCACAACCCCATGAGCCCTGGAAATATGAGTCCTGTATACTGTCTTTGCATGCATTTGCAGCTAGAAAAGCACGGAGGAGAATCACATCACCAATTTTATGAGGAACTGCGAAGACAAAGGTCAGTACGACTCACAGTTTCTAAACTTGAATGCAAAATCTAAGCAGCTAAGACAATGCCTCAGAGAAGGCAGAATAAAAGATGCGCATAAGAGTTTGAAAATGTCAGCATACAAGTATGCAATATAGCATTAAATGAGAGAGATGAGACAAAGTATAAAGAACAGAAAAGAAGGGGAAAGGTAGAGAGTATCTTCCCGAAGACTTCTGAGGAATTCTTAGGGACATTTGGGGAGGGAAA
This sequence comes from Mastomys natalensis, assembly GCA_021653895.1. Lineage (NCBI taxonomy): Eukaryota > Metazoa > Chordata > Mammalia > Rodentia > Muridae > Mastomys > Mastomys natalensis. The sequence goes on from JAJTUV010000007.1 coordinate 1,603,744, forward strand.
TGGAAAGATGAATCTTCTCTTTCTTGAATAGTTACATCACAATAGGTCTGAGACCTCTTCCTTAGGGCAATGCACAACAGTTAGCGAAACAGACTGGAGACTAAAGAGTGGGGCACAAAACCTTAACAAAGGCAGTGTTATTTGCATTCTGAATTTATTGTTAATTGTGATAGCATTGTCCCATCAGGCTTCAGTGGTTGTTTTGAAGGCATTGGACCCTGGGGATGAGCCCCTCAGAGCAAGAGAATGGACTGCTCTCAATCATCAGGTCCAAGCTACCATAACTAATCCATCATCTGCGGCTGCAAGGCAGGCTCCTGAGTGTCGATGTGGAGTTAATTAGACAAATATTGTACGCTCAAATCCAATTGATTATTAAAACACCATAACGAGGATTTAACACCACAACATGTATTGGAAACGCTGTATTATACCTTGGCACGTGCCTGTTCACCCCTTTAAACTGATATCCGCTGACAATTAGCATTCTAGGGCTGCCATGGCTTGTTTTTATCATCACTGAATTAATAAGATATTTATTGTTCTCTGCTACTTAATATATATGGATTAAACTGGGGCTGGGTATAAGATAGTCCTGGTAAAACTAGAGTAGTTCCTTTGGTAACTTTTTAGTCTGACTTGCTGAAGGTCCTGGCCCCAGAGAGACCAAGTGTGTCTTCCTTGGACTGGGGAAAACAAACAAATCACAGTTAAGTGCTCTTGGGTACCTGGCCTCTTTCAAAGAAATTCTCAGTTCAGTTGCTATAGTACCTGAGGCTACATTGGGCATGTGGTAACCTTTCTCTGGCATCTGAATAAAGATATATCAGTGTGCCTCTCCAAACTCTTGGATCTATATTTTGGAATTAAATAAATGGGACTATGTCTATAAGAAAAGATGTTAATCTGATGTATGACTTCTGAGAGATGCATTTCCACCTGCATACCTCTGCCTACTTGTGGTGGCCAGACTTTTTTATATTGGTTTTATATGTTTTTCTGTTTGGTAACTAGGGTTAGAGTTCTATGTCATTGGTCTTGAAAATTAGGTAAAAGTACAATAAGGTTAAAAGTACAATGTGATCTTCAATTTACTAATTTAATTAAACAGATAAAGTCTGCTTTTACCTTTTTTGTAACACTATTTTTAACAGTCACTTTTTAAACTCTTTTGGGTATTTTTAGTGTTCTAATTATTATAGAATATTATTCATTAAGTAAAGTGAATACAAAGGATATTGATCTTAAGAGTACAGTGTAATGCTTTTTCACATATATTCACATATATTCAAGAGCACACAGACCAAGTTACAGAACATTTGCATCATGTCTCCTCTCAGTACTTCCCCTCCAGCCCCTCCTGACCAATGCTGTGGTAACTATCTTGACATCTATCACCCTCAGGTTTTTTTTTTTTTTCTTGAATTTGAGCTTCCTAAAACTAGAATCATAAAGAGTGCAACTTCACTGTGGGACAAGCATTTGTTTATGGAAGTAAAATAAAAACATCCAAACTGAGGGTAGATTAGATTGTATTTGTTTGGTTTTTAAATTGGTCAACATCACTTTATAATCTCATCAATAATCCTATCTTTTTCTGGTGTTTTTAGTTAAAAACTTTGTACTCCAATAAATTCTGAATTTAGTAGATTCAGATGCAGATATTAGAGTTGCAAAGGCCACAGAAGCATATATTTCATGCCTCCCCCTCACAGTTTGGCTTTACCAAGAGAGTTGGCAAATTATAGGCTAGAGGAAAATAAATGTGTCATCTTTGCCATTATAGTTTAATTCTGAAATAGGATCCAAGGAATAGGGAGGATGACAATGATATGTTGATATGACCACCGTATTATCTGTGACTGTTCTTACAGAGGAAGCTGCTAACTGTAGGAGAAATGTCCAGCTAGGTCAAGCCTGGCAGCTGCAGATCTTGGCAACATGCACAGTGAACAGAACTCATTGTGCACTCGATATGATGAGGCTCAGTACATTGGAGAAGAGACTATCAAACCTGGAAGCAGACAATGTTCAGTTATGTAAGCAGCCAAAACATTGAGCCTGGATTCAGCCACAGGGTCGCAGGTCCTTGAGAAGGGCCTGGTAAGACAAAGCAGGCTTCCTAGTTTAGTTGGTTCCCATTACTTGGCAGGTGCAGGATGAAGGTCAATAATGAGAAAGGATATTCTAAGACAGTTATTCTCAAAGTATAGCACTCAGAACAAGCATCATCACCATTGCTAGGAAATTTGTCATAACTACAAATTCTTCAACCTGTCTCCTATTCCCCCAAATCACAGATTTCAGGATGAGTCCTAGTATCTATCTTAGACTCCTCTAGACAGTCCCAATACAGGTGAACCACTATAATGGGCTGGTGATTAAGGCTAGCTCTCAAGAGTTACAAACCAATGCTAGAACTGGGCTTAGCACATAAGAAGTGGGGCTGAATTCTGGGTGACAGGCTATAACCCGAGTTCCCACAGTGTAAATCTGTCCCTTAGCATATAGACACTGCTGTATAGACCCATTATTTCTGGAAGAGCCTAACCTTATAAACACACATTTACAGGGGACAAGAACACTTCGAAGAGTATGTTTAACTGCTTGATTTAAAAATCTCCCACCTCAAAACAGAGTTGTTTGAACATAGGAATTATGCTTGCTAATCTCCATGTACAGTATCTGAAAAAAAAAAATGCTCAAACCATAATAAGCTCTCAAAACCTGGTTAAGGAAAGAAGGAGAAAGACAGTGTGTGTGAAAGAAGAAACAAATAACAAATTAAAGGTAGAACATGAATAGAGTCCACACAGACTCAGTGTCCGGCATGGGTACCTTCATTAAGAGCTTGCCAGAGGGTAGGTGAACGGGTAACATGGGCACCTTTCACTGGGATATGGGGCTCCTTGTGTGGTAGGGGTGAAAATGTCCTGGAATTACTTTGTAGGTTTATATACTAAAAGCCACTGAATTGTACACTTTTAAAGGGTGGATTTTATGGTATGTGAATTATATCTCAATAAAAGTAATTACATCTTTAAAAGAAGCCGAATGTATGAATATCAAGGAAGGCATTTTGAGAGAGACATCTCATAAGTCACAGGTTATGCAGGGAAGAGATCAAGAGTTTGAGGCAATCAAAGGACAGGATAACAATGCAAATGTGAATGGAGAGGACAACAATCAGGTAGCTCATGTGAGCACACAAGCAGCATAGCCATGGTAACCAGAGTCAGGTTTTCTGTGGAAGCTGCAACAGAGGCTCTGCAGTGTCCTAGTAAACAGTTCTACAAATAGGTATCCCCTGAGCAGCTCAGGAAAGACACAAATGGGGTCTTCTGCCACTTGCTACATCCCTCAGATCCTTAGCTAGAAAGTAAAGACGTGGAGCCTGGTGAAAGTCCTCAAGCAGTGTGACGCTGAGATGCTAGATTGACACTCAAACACAGGAGCTACATAGGGTGAGATGAAGCTGAGTACGACAATGGATGTGTACAAACAAGAGCATACCAAGAAAGGGTGAGGCCCAGTGTGCTAGCCCATGCTAATAATCCCAGTACTCCACAGGAGGAGGCAGGAGAATTAGAAGGAGTATCAGTCCAGGATACATAAGACTGTGTTTCCAAAAACCAAGGGCTGGGCATATTTTCAGAGGTAGAGAGCACTTGACTAGCATGCTCAAGCTTCTGGTTGTTTTGTTGTTATTACAAAGCTAAAATAAGACCAGACCAGATGATGGGAGAAGCTATATGCTATGAAGCAATCCAAGGAGCTCCCTGATGTGGACCCAACCCCCACCAAACCTGAAGGGAATGGATGTTCTCTGACCAGGATAGTAGCAGCTGGCCAAACTGCAGCCTGCTCTCTGGCTCTTTACAGCCGCCCTGTTATTACCACCTATTTCTTTTTATGCTACTGCCAAAATACCACCATTAATCTTTCGCACTCCCTGAAGGCAAAACACGGGTAATTGGATTTATCTAGTTTTAGAATTTGTTAGGTTCCGTTACAATATAAATAAATAACTGACCTCCAGAGCTTGAGGAGCTTTGCCGGTGCTCCTGGCACATCTGGGCCTGCTGGCAGAAGTGCCCAGCCATCTCATTCATCTCTGCTATCTCCTCGCAGCACCTTCCCGCCTGTCCTGAGCCATGCTTCTGCTTTGCTTGGCTCAGGAAGTTTTATTACCTTATCCTATCCCCTTTTCCTAGAGCCCCATGTCTCCCTGCAGCCCTTCCCCACTCTGTGTGTCTCAATTTTCTAGCTCCTCCCAGTATAGTCTTCATTATACTGTTGATGAACCTTTGTCATCCCCTAATTCCTTTTGCTCTAGACTTCATTTTTGCTAAAGATCCTTGAGTCAGCATTGTGGGAGACTCACAGGAAAAGACATAGCTTATGTGTTTTCAATTCCATCAGAGGAGACGTCCAGGAGAGTCAATCCCTTCGCCCTACGTTACCATACACTGTTGTCACCACCCACTGGGGACGTGCAAGCTCCGAGCTACCCTGTTGAACACAAAGCTTTGGAACCACATGGGCTGAAAGTACTTCTTCCAGGAAAAGCCCAGGTTTGGAAAACCAGCTCATTAGAGCAATACTTACATAGAACGTATCAGGTTTGACTTCAATCTCTAGTGTGGATCATTGTTAGAAGGCACCAGGAGGAGGTACCTGTGTGCACCAGCTAGGGCCTTCACTTACTCATCCCACCCAGTAGGTCCACAAGGAACTCTGCTGAGAGGGAGAAACCCTGAAGAATAGTTTCCAAAAAGCAAATGAGATTTCCTCAAGTTCTTACTGACTATTTCAGATCTTGTAGTATGATGATTTGATGCCTGGGACTGCTGGAGCCATCCTGTAGCCATAAAAATCAATGATCTCAGCAGTTTAGTGGATGGAAACCAACCATAAGAATGCCCTCTGTAGCATCCTTATTAATGGGCTATAAATATCACTGTTATTGACATCATCATTAATGTCATGCCTTATACTGTGGTGCTAAATCCCATCTGATATGTAATGTTTTCTTCCCCCAAGATAGCTTAATTAGACCAGGAGTAGGCATGACCTCAACCTGGAACAGTCATGTCATCTCTCCTGGGAATCTGGAAATGTGAAAGAGATACCAGACAATCTTAGAACATATGGACTCAGGGATGTGTAGTCCTCCTCTGTTCTGTACACAGAGCTAAGAGGAAAATAAAACACATGATAGGAAATAGGAGTAGGAATCGATGGAAAATGTGGGGACACAAGCAGGGACAGAGTGACTGCCCGTGTTCTTAAAAGCACTTATGTTTAACTTCTTCTCCTTCCAGAAGTCAATGGGTCTCACGCCTCTTGACTTCCACAGTCTTGATAATAAAACCGACTTCTTCATTAGCATAGATGGGTAAGTTTTTGTAAGTCTTAAGAAGTATAACAGGAAAACTGCACCGTACACATAAGGAAAACTGCACTGTACCCGTACAGATGTACGGGTGGATGAAACAACATCCTGCTTTCCACACACAGGCACATGCATGAGACATTGGGCATCTAGAACTATTACAAGGAATGTTGCTGGTTTGAAAAGATGAGCAGCTTGTTGCCTTGGTGAACTGTAGTGGATAGAAGAAGGCCATGCACAGTATAACAAAACAAACAAACATACACACAAGCAAACAAAAACCCACCAACAACAGAATGGCTTTGGGTTGTATGAGAACCCAGTTCATAGGTCAGTGTCCTCAGCATCCTTGATCCTGCATGTCAGAGGAAGCTCAGTACAGAAATTTGTCTTCTACAAAATTTCCCTGAGTAATTATAATACCCACTCATACTCAATGAACTGGAAGCTAGGAAGATAAGGTGACTGAGGTCAATGTAGGAAGATTGACAGAGGAATCAGCATTAAAGGCAAGCAAGACCCACATATGCAGAAAGAAGATGGGCAGTCAGCAGTAGGAAAAGAAAGAAATTTCAGATCACTATGGAAATTGTGTACATTCGTTACTGCTTCCATCCTTGCAGTGGTTTCAAATGTATAAATGTCTCGTTGTGCCTACTTATGCAGTCAGGCGGCTGAGGACAGCAGGTGTGGTGGATTTGCCATTTCTTGAGCACACATTTCTAACATGCAGGGCATCAGAGGAGCTCTTGAGACAGCTCTGTTAGAATCCTATTTTTTCCCCAAGAAACTACATCCAACTGAAGAAAGAAAGTGTGCATGTGGTGTGTGTGTGTGTGTGTGTGTGTGTGTGTGTGTGTGTGTGTGTGGTGTGTGTGTAAGAGAGTGGGTGGGAAAGGAGAGGTAGAGGGCGAGGGAGAGGGAGAGAGATAGGAAGAAATATTAGGGGTAGAGGTGTAATTAATGAACGACGGAAATGAAAAGGCATCTTGATCCTTGATGGTGGTATAGAACATCTGACTGTAGTTAAGATGGGGCAAGGTCATGTGGTCATAACTGGCCTGAGCTAACCAAAGCTGCCTGTGAGACCTGATCCATGACCCTGCTCTCTGCAGATCATCTTTTAAGTGTCCAAGCAAGGCAAGTCTATTGAACACAAATCCCTTTATTTCTTTCTAAGCAACTCTTTGTCTAGGTTGGTGTTTCCTTGCAACACATTAAACATTTCACCTCACTCTCACTTTCTTTGTACAGTTTCTAAAGAAATGTCCAGCAGAATTCTTATCCTAGCTCTTGTATAGCAAGGTAATTTTCCTACCTAGCTTTTTTTTTTCTCAAAAGTTTTCTTCTTGATAAGAAACTTGAACATTTTCAGTTTGAATGTAATATGCTTAGACACAGTCATTTAATTTTTAAAATTATCCTGCTTAGGGTTTTTAAACCTCCCTGGATCTGTGGTTTGGTGTTTGATATTAACTGTGAGATATTTTTTCAGTCACTGTTATTAGAAGGAAATGTTCTATTCCTTTTTCTTTTACTTTTGCTTCTGGTATTCTCATCATGTATGTATTATCTGCACTTGCCTCACAACTTTTGGTTTTTCTGGATATTGTCTTTTTGTTTCTCTTGGATTTTTTAGTTTGAGAGATTTTTATCAGTTTATTTTCAATCTTCCCAATCCTTTTCTTAACTATGTTTAGTCCCAAAATGAGTCCATAAAAGATAGTTGTCATTTCTATTACATTGGTTTTTTTAGTTCTAGAATTTTCCTTTATTCCTGTTAGAATTTCAGTCACTCCACTTATGTTCACCATCTGTCCTTACATGTGGTCCATGAGTTTAGCATATTAATCATGGTTATTTTAAATCCTCGGTTTGATAATTCTAATAATATCTCTGTCACATCTTAGTTTTGTCTGATATTTGTCCTGTTACAAGATCTCTGCTTTTTTGTCTTTTAAGCTAAGGGCCTGAATTTGAATATTTTCACTTCCTTCTTGTGTTAGGTTCTAGTAAAATTTGTTTTCTTTGAGGGAAGGCATTTATTAAGGAAATTGAAATCCACTGAGTATATTTCAAAGTGGCCATTTTGCACTTTTTGACTGTCCTAGATCTACTCCAAGAACATGTGGAGAATCCTAAAGATAAAATTCACAGATTGCAGAGGCTTCCCAAATCAGCCTCTGAAGTTTCTACTCCCCAAACCCAGCCTCTGAAGTTTCTATGTCAAATAGTCTTTAGTCTATGGCTTCCTAGAATACCAGAAGAGTCAGACATCAGCAATAATCACTAGGTCATCATGAACCATGATTCTCTGTGTTTCCCTCTTCAAGATCATGGCTTGTCCTGTTGCCTCAATTTTCTAATATGTTCCCATGGAATTCTTACTTTTAGAATATGGAGATTTCTTTCCAATATTCAATTAAAAAAATAAAAACACTAGGAAGCACGGTATTTTCCATTGCTCTTGCTCCACTTCTGTTTCTATAACAGAGTAGAATTTGGTAAAATAAATAAATAAATAAATAGAAATAAAAAAATTAACAAGACACACAAAGAAATAGGAAAACATGGTCAAATTGAAGAACCACCAAAATCTCCATGAATGCTAGGTAGATGTAATTTGTAAATATATTTGAATTGCCTGCTAAATACCTGCCTTAAACATTCCTAAGGAACTATAGAAAAATAAATGTGGGTGGGGGAGGGAAGAGAAGGCTCAATGGGTAAAGCAAATGAGAGGTGAGCCTGAGGACCTGAGTTTGGATCATCAGAACCCACATCAAAGCTGAACAGTATAACTGCAAATGACTGTCTTCTAGTGTACCCTTACAGGGGTTGAATGATGAAGACAAGAGAATTGTTTTTTCAAAAACCTGTGGGCCAGATATCTGGCATACCCAACAGGGAACAGTAAGAGAGACCCTGTCCTAAAAGGTGAGGACAAACAACTGAGGTTGACTTCTGACTTCACCCTGTGCACACAGCATGGGTTGTACCCCACTCACACATGCAGGGACGTGCACACAGAGGCACAGGCTGGATAACTACTAAGGGCAATTATGAAAGCAAGTAAACAAAATTACAACTTCAACCAAGATGTAAAGAAATCTCAAAATAGCATTGAAGACAGATTTTTGGATTCGAAACAAAGGTAATAACAATAAAAACTCACTAGAGATATTCCATAGCAGTCGTCAGGGGAAATGAGCAGTTTGGAACATGGTCATTGGAAACTAGTATGAGGAACAAGCAAAAGGGGGGAAAGTGCAGTAAAACAGTGGGAAGGAGGAAGCTTCAGAGGAGAGAGAATGATCTAATTGAAAGAATTTGTAAAACATCAGCAAGCTAACCAATGTATTCAAATCAAGAGTTCTGAAACAAAAAGACATTTTAAAAAAAGGAGTTTATTTGAAGACATAGCCATCCAATGTCCCAAATTTGAAAGAAGAAATGCATACATAAATATAGAAGCTTACTGAACCCTACTTGGGGTGAACCCAAATATAACTACACGGAGATCCGTTATGATTCATCTGTCAACACTGAAGATGAAGTGAGAATCCTGAAAGCGATAAAAGACAAACTCACGAGGTGTAAGGGAACCAAAGTAAGATCCTCTGCATGTTTTACTGTAGGAGAATCGCAACCCAGCAGCCCTGCAGTTTGTATTTAAAGTGCTGAAAGCAAGTAGCGAAAACAAACTGTCAATCAAAAGTTCTGCATCCCGTGAAAATATCCTTCAAAAGCGAGAAAGAAATTAAACCACTTTCACATAAGTAAAGCTGTGGAGACATTATCTCTAAAACTTCCCTCCAAGAAATGCTAAAAGGAGTTGCTCAAATAAAAACATGAAGAAGCTGGAGAGCAAACTAAGAAATTCAAAATTATCTGGCAAATGAACTGATGAAAAGAAAACTATTTCTATAATTTTGCTGCATTACTCCTTTTTAAATTTTTATAGGATTTCATAAACCTAATTAGTAAAAAATTGCAAATTAAAAAAATCTCACACCAAAATTAACTAGACCCAAAGCCTCTAGAACTACAGATCTCAGTGACGTTCTTCTATACAGTTAGTGTAGCCATTAAGACAGGAAGCTGTGGAGCTTCACATGGCATTTTAAACTTTCATTATTACATATTTATCTACTACCAAACCCAAAACGTTCATATCAGTGTTAGAACTAGAAAAAGAATTATCTTTATAATGTATTTTATAACTCATTAGCTGAATTCAATTCTTACTAGGACTTGAAAAGGAAAATTAAGGTTTGGCATGGTAACCTCTGCCTGTAATGTAAGCAAAGGAGAGCCAGAGGCAGCAGGAGCCAGAGTTTGAGGCATTCTGGGATACAGAGGGTGACTTTATCTCAAAATAAAGACAATGCTATGCAAAAGGAATACTATTCCATGTAATGAGTATATAATATGTACTAACTTATAATTTATATCAACAATATAAACAGGGATCTGTTTGTTTTGTATGTGAATGATGATGGTATTTATTTAAAATAAACAGTTACAAGTTCAAGAGTCATAATTTAAACTATGAGGACATACTACAAAAGAAATACCTATGGATCATTCATAAGCAGAAATGAGAGAAAAGCAAACTATGTACTTCAGGCAAAAACAACTAATTGCAAAGAAAAGCAGTAAATGAGGAAATTAGCCTGGGGATGTTATAAATAATAACAAAACTGTATTATAAACCCTCTATATCATTAGTTTGTTTACTTGTAAATAGAAAAAAAAACTGTTCAGTCAAAGGCACAGAGAGTAGCAGAATGGATCTAACCATAACAACAAACCTAATTGTGGGTATATATAAGAATTATGCCTGAGGTTTAAATCCATGCACTTTGACAGGAACAGAGTGGAGCCAGTTCAATGTAACTTAAACTAGAGATCAAAGATATCTATGCTAATATCACATAATGTAGACACTCAGAGATAAAGGACATTGCATAATGACAACAGGATTAATTTCCCAAGAAGATACACAACAATTTTGAACATACATGTAACAAACAACCCAGCATCTAATCAAATAAAACAGCTTTGATAGAACAAGAGCAAGACAGTGCCAACAATATTAGACACAATATTAATCCACTTTCAATATGAAAAAATGGCCAAAAAAGAAAATAATAGTGTAAATGTCATTTTAGATAAATTATATCAAACACACAGAGAACACTCTACACACTATATATGAATTAAAAAAAACAGACACACATAGAATACCCACACATAAAGGCATATTATACATTTTCCTAAAGGACATATGGGACATTTGCCATGATCCGCCATATATGAGCCTCAATATAAGTCTTGACAAATTTATACAATGTGAAATGACACAAAGTACTTTCTGATCAGAATGGAGTGGGACTAGACATCTATAATAGAAGACAGAAAGCTGGAAATGCATGTGCAGAAATTAAACAAACACAAAAGTACAAAACAATAGAGAAACAGAAATGCTTTAAAAGAAGTATCTGGAAAAAAATCAATACAAAAGCTCAACACATACAGGCATATGGGTTGCATCAAAAACAATGCAAAGTTTGAGAGTTATAGTTCTAAACACATATGAAAAACAAGATGTTTTCTTTTTAAACAAGCTAACTTTTAACATGTAAGGGTCTAGAAAGAGAAACTAAACATAATACTAGAAGAAGGTTAAAAATATAAACATTCGAATAAAGGTAAACAAGACAGATGATAGAGAGAAATAAAACTACAACTATATCCTTGACCAAACCAAAGTTTATTGTTTGAAAAATTAACCCAGCTGGAAAATCTTTAGCTAGAGTGACTGAGAGAAAAAAAAAGACGATGGAAATATGAAACATCATAAAAGGAAAAGAGGACATGGCAGCATTACAAATAATTTTATGGAAACCAAAAGAATTACTCAGAGTAGTGTGAACAAATGGATGCCTGTAAATAGATAACCTTGGTTAAATGGGGAATTCTTAGAAGTAATTCAGCCTTTCCAGAATAGATGGTAAGGAAATAGCATATCTGAACAGTTTTGTACCTAGTTAGAGACTGAATCACGAATCAGCAATCACCCAACATAGCCCAGGCCCAGACTGTTCATTAATAAATTCTCCCAAGTATTAATTGACAACAGCCTTCTTCAAACTCTTCCAGAAGTAATGAAGAACAGCAAACACCTTCAACCTCATTCTGGGAACCAATCACACCCTAATAACAAGATGAAGAGAAACTAAACCTATAGATAAAAACTCTTATGAATATTGACATAAATATTCTCTGCAAAAATGCTTGCAAATGGACCTTAAGGATATTCTGAAGGGATTTTACATCATGCCCAACATGCCTAAATAATATTAACTTCTGTAATGCAAGGATAGCTAACATATAAAAATGGAGTTTTGAAATAAACCACAATAACAGATTGAAAATAAACAACAACAAAAACAAATAAAGAAATCACACACTATCAAATCAATTGATGCAAAATAAATAAATAAGTAAATAAATAAACAAATAAATAAATAAATAAAGGCCTAAACCTTAAGCATATAGCCAACACAGAACACACACACATAATGTGTATATGTATGTATATGTGTATATATATATATGTGTGTGTATATATATATATATATATATATATATATATATATGTGTGTGTGTGTGTGTGTGTGTGTGTGTGTGTGTGTGTGTGTGTATATGCACATGACAAGTTGAAGAACTTTGTGCTTTTCTTCTAATAATAAGGGTTGTAGGCAAAGATAATATGGGTTGTAGGCAAAGACAGTAGCCAGCTTCTACCACTTCAGACTTAGAAAAGTCTAGAAGGAGAAATAAGGAAAGAAAATGATGATAAAATCATCCACACTGGAAAGGTAGAAGAAAGAAATCTGTTTATAAATAACATAATCTTACATGCCAAAAATTTTGAAGATTTTTACCAAAAAAATAGAATAAAAAAATACAGTAAACTTTTAGAATATAAATTTACCACAAAAAATCAATTGTGCTTCTATATAGGAACAACCAGTGGTCTGAAAAGAAATTATGAAAAGGATTCTAATTTTTGCAAAAGGAGTAAATATTCTCTATGTGTGGCTCAGTGGCAAAGTGCTTGTCTGTTATTTGTACCACCCTGGGTTCTGTATTCTACCTCTACTACAAAAGCTAAAAAGAACCAAACTGGTGTGACTAAGAAGGTAAAAGGCTTATGCAAGTAAAAGTATTCAGGAAGGTTTGAAATGGGTTAAAAAAAAAAGCCCAAACAAAATGGAAACTCATCTCGTCTGTGTGACTAGGCAACCTTGATAGAGTGAAGATGTCAATGCTTTTGAAAGCAAGCTCAACTCACTGCAATCTCACGCTAAAGCCCAGTGATTTTGATTTTATTTTTGCAAAAATAGAAAAATCTATTGTAAGGATCACATGGAATTTCAAGAGACCACTGGCAGCAAAAAATATTGCTCAAAAAGAACAACGTTGGAAATCTCATATTCCCTGCTTTAAAACATGAATGCAAAGTTACAGTAATCAAAATAATGTGGCCCAGGCACAAAAGCTTATAGACTTATGAACAAAAAATAAATCTAAGAAATGTTAGAATGTTTTGGCAAAATAGCAAGAGCATTAAATAAAAAATATTTTCAACCAATAGTTTTAGAAAAACTGTATATCCATATGCAAAAATATACAGTTGAAACCCTTGTCTTATGCCACTCACAAAAATCAGCTCAAATATAAGAGCTGTAAATATAAAACTACTAAGAGAGAACAGGACAGAAGCTAATTATGCTGGACGTGGTAGTAATTTCTTAGACACAAGACAATACTCAAAAGACATGAAAAACTAAACATAAACTAGACAGCAGAAAAACTGAAAAACGTAGTGATGTTGGGATCAACCCAGGTCCTTGTGCATGCTACTATGATAGGTGAGAGCTCTGTTCATTGTAAACCCCAGCCCCAAACTTGAAACTTTGATGTATCAGAGAGTACTATGAAAGTATGAACAAGTGAGAAGCAACACATCAACTAGGAGGAAATATCTGTATATTGCACATCAGATAAAGGCTTTACTTTCTAGAATGCAGGAAAACTACGACCTAACAACAAAGAAGAGAACTGTTAACAAGATGAGCAATGCCCTTGGGTACATATTTCTCCAAATGGTCAGAAAACACCCCAACACCACTCATCATTGGTGAAATGTAAATCAAAACCACAATAAAATACCAATGGACACTCATTACATTTAGTATTACAAAAATGTTAAGTAAAAACAGAAAAGAATAGGTGTTAGGGGACGCACTGAAAAATTAAAATCCTTTCATCCTAATAGTGGGCAAATAAAATACCACAACCATTGTGGAGATAGTATGTTAGTTTTCGTCAAATAATTAAACAGAAAACTACATGAGATGCAGCATTTGAGGGTATATACACAAAAAATTAAAAGGACCCAAAAGTATTTGCACACCTGTATTCATGCCACAATTAGCCATATGAATAGAACTCAAATGTCCATCAAAAGATGAATAGATAATCAAATGTGTCATAGGAAATACATGAATGAGTATTACAAAGGAAATCTGATTTGATACATGTAACAGGAGTGGACTTTGAAGCCATGGCACTAAACCAGTAAGCCAGTCACAAAATGACATGTAATACTTATTATATGATACCATTGTCCCATGTACAAAGGATAGTCAAAATCATATTGACAAGAAATGAGATAGTAGTTTCCAGGGACTCAGGGAAAAATATGGTGGGTCCTGACTCACAGACTAGAAAATGGACACTCTGCAAACAGATGGTGGTGATGGCACACAGCCATGTGAATGGACCAAATGTCACTGAAGCAAACATGTAAAACTAGAAGGAACATAAATGTCATCCACGTTTTATCACACATGAAAAAGAGGCATGCACATGTAAACAGATAGCTCTGCAGTTTAAAGCAATTGTTCTTGCAGAGGACCTGGGTTCAGTTCCCAACAAGCACATGGAAGCTTACAACTATCTGTAACGCCAGTTCCAAGAAATCCAGTGCCCTTGGATCTGGGCAGGGCATGAATAAGGTGCACATACCTACATGCAAAACACCCACACACATAAAATAAAAATTTTTAAAATCTAAAAAAAAAAATGTAAGGATCTCTAGGGATATTTGTGTGTGGGTGGGGCTGGGGAGGGGTAATAAAATTTTCTTGTAAACCAGAGTGGCAGAAAGTGAAGATATTCTGAAGAGCTGTTGTATCTCTCAGTCTGGCCCTCAAACTATTGAAACAATGACCCCCCACGCCCCCACCCCACTAAAAGGGAATTCTGCCACGAATCATATTCTTCGAGGAGGAGAAAGAAGCTTTGGCCAGAGGAGAGCTTGTCTATTGGGAGGAGTTCACCAAGTTCTAACAACTTCTCACACCACCTCACTTAAGGATGAGCCTGAAGCCCAGAAATGCTGGGGTAATGATTGTTGGGACCACACCTTGCCAGGACTGTTAAAGATAAAATTTTCTTGGCCCTATATTCAAACTTCTATCTCACTTCAGGACACCAATGTGGATTTGAGTGATTTTCTGCAACTTTGTTCTTCTTCTAAACAAGGCCACATGGAATAAATCACATTGTTCTGCTTTATCTTATTACTTTGGCTGTTTATATTAACTTGTTGGGGATGGGTAGCCAGACTGAACTTAGGGCATAGGTTGTGATCTCAAGTTTGGCAGCACCACAGTGGGATATGTGTGCTTCAGTTTGTTGATGTGAACACTTAATATGGGAATTTTTCACTTACATCAAACATTTCTTCTCTTCACCCCTCTTCCATTTCTCTTCTATTTCCTGATCTATGAGCTCTGTATTCTACCAATTTATTCACTATTTATGAATATTTATAGAAGAGAGCATACAAATAATTCAGCTCTTAAATGTCTATTCTGTCTACAATGGTGCCTGGCATGTAATGGACACCAAATAAATGCTATTGTTTAAGTTGAATAAAATGTGACCAGCTTTCAATATCTTCAGTTCTATATCCTAAATTCACACAATCACAGATCACACATATTTAAAAAGTGATTGTAGATGCAATGACATTACCTGTACCTTTTATTTCTTGGCATCATTCCTTAAACAATACAGCATAGCAACTACTTGCTGTGTGTGTGAGAAATTCTTCGTAATTTAAAGATCATTTAAAGTATACAGGGGGATATGCATAGGTTATATGCAAATACTACAGCACTTTATGGAATCCACAGGTTTTCAAGCTTACACAGGTCCTGGAACCAATCTTTCTGAATAAAGAAGGATGTTGTTTAAATGTTTAAAGCTGTTGTTCATTGTGAGCATGCTACAATTCCAAAGTTAAGCTCTTTACAAATTCAAGGCCATCTCCTCCCTCTCAATAACCCAGTGAAGTGGATATATAGTCCCTGTTTTGTTTTTTCTTTTTCTAATCAGGAAATTGAGGTTTAGAGAAATTGAGTCACTTGTCCAACCACATACAGCCATTACTGAACTAGCTGAGTTGGGATTTGAATGAGTCTTTCGACTGCAGAGCTGATGTTCTTAACCTCTTGATAGAGGTGATACTTTATCTTACATTTCACTAAGCACCCATTGACTTGCCAATTGTAAGACAGAGCATATAATCAAGAGCATTCTGTACGCTGTTTCCACTGTGCAGGTGCAGAGCACACAGGCTGCTGAGACAGCCAGGCATGTCACCATGGGGCTTGTTACAGAGGCAGCTGCGTTCAGATGACCAAGGGAATGTGTACAAAATCCTTCATTCCAGATGCCCTCAGAGACTATTCTCTTTGCCTTTCCATCCCCCAAAGTATACAGACAAACCACTAGAACATGCTAGGCTTTATGGAGGAAACTTTGTTCACAGGGAGGCAGCAGGCACACCTTCCTTGCAGCTGCTCAAAATCTCCTGCCAGTGGCTTTAAGAATTGTGAAATTCACAGATACTGCAATTGTAACAAGCAGGAGGAGACAGGACAAGTTAAATACAGCTATGTAGGGAGAGATCATTATCTCAACGAGAATTCAAATGCCAGAAACTTGGTTGTAACTTCAATGACTTCCCATTTCAAAATAGGTGAGAATATCTCCATTAGAAAGGGAAGGTTCTTAGACTGTCAGGATGTCTGTGTGCTGCATGTGTGCTTGGGTGCCTGTGTGAAGGGCAACGGACAGAAAAAAAAGTATTCAATTTTAAAACAATTTCAGGCACCTACCATGCATTAGGGATTTACTGGAACTGAGCACTCAAAGAGAAATAGATGGCAATAATGCATTTAACAAAGGGTATAGGGGAGGCACCTCCAAAGAGGAATACTGATTGTTTTGTTTTAAATTTTTATTTTGAGAAAGGTCCCAGGTATTCCAGATGGGCCTCAAACTCAAGATCCTCATGTAAGCTGAGGATCTTGAACTCCAGATATGTTTGCCTCTCTCTCCCCAGTTCTGGAATTACAGGCAACACTATGCCTGGGGTATACAGTGCTGGAGAGCAAAGCAGAGCTTTGAGCATGGCAAGCAAGCACCCTACTAACTGACACATCCCTAACCCAAGAAAAGTATCTTTAGAGACAGCATAACGAGCAGCTTTGAGAACTATGATCCCTTGCACTTACAGAGGTCACTTCTAGCCAGTATCTCAGTGGAAGCATAGCCACTCTAATATAACACCTGATGGGCTCAATTTCCTGTGTATGCAGATAATAACTCCATTTTGCCCACCTGGAAGTTCTAAATAGCACCGAGTGAGCAAGAAGGGTTGATGTCAGGATAGCATCCCTGGGTGATCAGTGTAGAAAAGTAAGTGACATGAAAGCCATATTGGGTTGATAGGGGATGGGGGCAGGGCAAAGAGAGCTAGTAGGCCTTCTGTCCTCCACAAAGTGATCTGCACAATGAACTCTTGGATGAACATTCTAAAGGACAGCTTTGTAAAGTGTCTGAACTCTGTGATGGGGAGAGTAGGGTCAAGAGAAACGGTCCCTCAGAGAAGTGATTCTGGCAGGACCAGCCAGGGGTCAGACCACACAAAGCCTGAGCAGGAGCAACCTTGATTAGTTAGACTTTGCCTAGCACTCATGGCAAAATAAGGGTTTACAGTTGCCTTGGGGCAGCAGGGGCAAAGTGGGTTCACCAAGGGATAGAGCCTGAGGGAACCAAGAAATCCTCTGTGGTGGCTACACAATCTGGATGCTGGCATATGTGTATCCCCATGAACCAAAGAGTCAGCAGCCACTGATTATTTTCTGCTAACTTTCTTTCCTATCTTCGGCTGCCCCATAAGCCCATCATCCCTTCTCTCCTCCTTATACCTACATTCTTTCTTGACTCCTTTCTTTCTCTACCTTCACATCTTAGCTGATTCCAACTAAGAAACCATCTTTTGCTCTCTTCTTTCATGTGTTTCTCATTCCTTTTTATTTTTTAAATATTTTGCTTTGCTTTTAATTCCATTTGTGTTATGGGAGAGTTTGTGTGCATGAGAGTGCAGGTACCCACAGAGTCCAAAAGAAGGCATCAAATACTCTGGAGTTTCTAATGGTCATGAGCTGCCCCAAGTGAACGGCTGGCACTAGACTCTGCTCCTCTACTAGAGCTGTTCGATGCTGACCTGAGATGCCAGCTTCTCAATTACATTTTCTGTCTTCCTTTCTTTGTTAATGTTTATCAGATACCCCTAACCACAGGCAGATGCTTCACGGCAAATTCACACACGGAACAACAGACCGAGTACTATTTCAGCTCTATATCTTAACATTATATTTGGGATCAGTAAAACCACAATTTAAACTCCCCAAAGTTTTGAAAGTATTAAGCAATGTCTTTGAAAATATGTTTCCATGTTATCTTTTTTTTTAAATTGCACCCACTTTTCTTCCATATTGACACTCAAAAAAAAAAAGAAAATTATTATTCTTCTTTTCATCTTTGATATAATTACTTCTACAAAAGAACCGCATTATTTTGTACTATTCTTTACCACTAGCATACAGTATTTTGGGTAATTATGAGTTAAAATATCTTCAGGAATCTAGCTGGAAAACTTAACAACCACTTATAACATTCTTTGTTCCTATAATGGATTGGAAGTTTGGTTAATCGAGAGACCATAAATCTCCAGACCCACTGAAAATGTTTAATATGCAAAACCAATTTTTTAAAACTTTATTGATCAGTACTTTTATGGGAAGCCAGGTCAAGTCCTTCTGCATCTCTTTAATTTAAGGAAAATGTATCATTTCCAAGGAAGAGGAGGGTAAAATGGGTCACAAATTTTCTCTAGGGTATGAATCAGTGGCAAGGTGAACAGAGGCCCCGTGGCTGTCTTCACAGTCTTAATGGCTTAAACTAAAATGTGAACATAAAAATGGAAAGGAGAATATGGAATGGCATGTACTCTAGGGCTTAAAGAAATTACCTCGCTTGAGTCTGCATTTGGGGATCAGTCAATTCCTTCCAGGTCTCACTGGGGAGTTCTTGCCAAGAAATGACCTGCTTATTCTGTTTTAGCCTTCAAGCCTTTTGAGGTACTTAATACTCTGCGCACTACAGGAGCGCCCAATCCAGAGCATTCTTGTGCCAAGAGCTCTCATTGACAGTATGGTGGACCTGCCAATGGTTACCATTCTGTTCTATGTTTGAACTTTGAACAGTTTTCAGCTACAGAAGAGATAAGGATATCTATGTGAATGTAGATGAAAGATTTAAATATCAGGAATTACAGAATACTCTTCAGATAAGACAGAAGATAGCAAGATGCAGATCTCCTGGCCTTCAGCCCAATGTGTCAAAATGACCAAGGAGGTGATTTCACTTTTCTATTTTTCCACACAAAGAAACCTACTCAGGTCTCTATATGTATGTGGGAAAGACATGCTGTAAATTTGAGAAGCAACAAAACAGCCTTACAGCAGCAAATTGAGCTCTGTCCTATAAAGAACTATAAGTCCAGGTCCTGAGATAGCTCAGTGGGTAAGGGCTGTTACTGTCAAACCTGGAAACCTGAGTTCAATCTCAGAGACCCATATGGGAAAAGGAAAGAACCAACTCCTCTACGTTGCCCTCTGACTTCACACTTGTGCCATGGAGCATGTATACCCACATACATACATAGCCTACCGATTTAACAAAATAGAAGACAGACAGAGAGATAAATAAATAAATAAATAATAATAAATGTTTAGAAAATGAAAACATTTGACCAAAGGCAAGTGCCCTAACTTTCCTACATTTACATTTCCTAGGTCATTAATTGGAACGGTATATCCTGAACACTGTGAAATCACAAGTAATTGATGTGACAACTGACACAGTAAATCACAAATAATCAGGATGACATGATATTGTTCAAACATATTCCTTTCCTAAGGCCTTGCAGGTTTATTAAAGGGTCTGCAGGGGAAGTAACAGAACCGTAAGCTCTTCTTTGGCTAAACTTCTCCACCGAGAAAATGAGGCTCAGCTCCTGGCAGGACAAGTGCTGAGCAGACTAAAGATTAAGGAAGAGGGGATAGTAGAGTATGGGAGATAATAGAGGAGGCAAAGAAAAATGATGGAGAAGAAAGTTTACATATGGAGAGAGGTGAGGAGAGAGCAAGGGAGAGTGTGTAGAAAGATTTTAAGAAAACACTAAAAGGGTAAAAAGAGCATATGAAACTTACGTTGATTATGTATGGGATATAAACATATATATATAATATATATGTACATATATATCCAAATATATGTGTATATGTGTTTGTGTGTATGTATGTGTGTATGTATGTTGTATGTATGTATGTATGTATTACTGTACACATGGGGCAGTGCTCCTCCCAGAAGCCATAGTTGCCAAAAAAAGCCAGTGTCAAGTGTAGAAGACCTCTTCTTGAATTATTGGTCAGAAATATTCCAAGGATCCCCAAAAACAATACAGGCTCTTGCCGATCTTAGTTATATACCACAAGATAATCCAAGACCCTATTACTGAGGACATTACACACTTTGATCACAAGATATGGAGAAATCAAGTTGGTACTGACCAGGAAGCTTTCTCTCTGACAGCTAGCTTTAATAGTCCTGGGGGTTGCTAGGTAGGCAGTGCGGATGGGTAAAAATCATCAACATCTCTTCCCTGTTATTAACCCCATGACCTATGATAATGACCTGTGTGGGTACTATAGTGATACAGATGTTTGAGGGTAGCCGACTGTTTTCTGATTGAATTGACTTAAGGGCTGCTCCATGGGAAATAACATATGCCTGATACTATAAACCTAGTCAAGAACCCAGAGAGGGAAACTTCACAGGTCTCATGGGTGAAATATTTATTACTTTGCTAAAGAGACATAGTGTCCAACTGCTGCCTTAAATTCATCTGTCTATAAACAGAAGCATTTCTCCCAAATCCTCCCCATGTATTGAAAAGTAGTTAACACAGAATCTCACAACTGGCAAAAGTTGAGAATAAGTGTTCCTGGAGTTCTCAGGCACAAGTGACACACCTATATCCTCTTCCCTAAGGCTCAGGGATCATCACTAAAGAGGGCAGAAAAACTGTGACAACAAAGGCATCTTCCTGCCTGGTAAATAAATGAACAATAAATATGAAGTATTTTCATATTTATATATATGCTTCATATATATCATATATCTATGATCTAGATAATATATATATTTCATATGTATATATGAAGCACCAGGGTATATACACCATATGTATATATATGAAACATTAAAATGTTTAGGGATATATATTATATATATATATTATATATAATATGTGAGAAGATGATACTCTTGAGATATAGTATAGATATATAAATATATAGATATATATCCAGAATATATCTTGATCATATATATATATATACTCAAGATAACACATTCTTGCTTACTTAATAAGTAATACAGATTTTAATGATATCAGAGTATTCCCTTCTCTCATCTCATGACTAATAGGAAGTCAGCTTCCTATTAATAATAAGTAATTTTAAAAGTTGTTACTGTAAAGGTCAAATAAAACTGATTCCCTTCAGCTGTATCTCACTGCCAGCTCCCATCAGATCCACAGCACAGCACATCTCCTTTGCTGCTGCCCACACAGTGAACACATAAGAAGGCTGAAGGCAGAGTCTTTTACTTGAAACTAAAAGAAAAACAAATATAGACAGAGCTAAACTGGATTCTATAGCCAAATTTACTAAAAGAGGCCAGATAAGCAGCCAATAAGCTTGGATGACAGCTGCTAAGTTTCCCAGAATTTCCAGAAAGTCACACGTTTACACATTTAGTGCTTTCCAACACCTTTCTCCATCCCTGGCTTTATTGTATGTTGTATGTTGGAGGAAGGTTCCTTCATTGTTTAGGGACATCAGACCATACGTAGTCCTGTCTTGTTCTTCCAGCTCTGGGCAACCTTGTAACTATGACTCAATCCTAACCGTACCTGTTTCTTCAACAGGAGCACTAAAATCCTTGTTCTGATTATCTCCTTGTGAATCTCTGTAGAGATCTGACAGCCTTCCTTCCAGATATATTCTACAACAGGTAGAAGAGTCTTCAAAACTCTTCTGCCTGTTTGTTGCCTTGCCCTCAGGGATAGTAAAGATTTCTGTGGGGTTTCAGATCTTAATGTAACACTGGTGAATACAACTGTCTCCTCTGGCAAGTGATTTGAGTGGAATTCAAAATCCCTCAGGTCCCCAAGATCTCTGAGTGCTGCCCTTGAGTGTCCAACAGCTACCTTGTTCAGACGTGAGCACTTTATTGCTGTAGAGGTAAGAGTACTTTAAAGAGGTATGGCCCGCTAAGCTGGCTTATAGCAATGAACTATACTTGTTCCTTTAATCCTTAGTGATATCTGTATATAGCAAATACAATAGGAGCTTCACCATACCACAGTCTGTCAAAAGCCACACCAGAAGATATCACACATCCACATGGCCTGTCTGTTAGAGCAAAGGTCTGCAGCAAGTATTACTGGTATTTAGTTGAGGGCAATTCTTGACCACATGCAGAAGGCAGGAAGCTGAGCAGAAGTGAAAAGAGACTAATGAGTTTGAAAGTTGTGTGTATGTGTGTGGGTGGAGGAGGAGGTGGTAGACAAGATAAAACAGGAATAAGCTGAGAATATCATCAATTGTTACCAAGGAGTTCCACTTTAGTCTCAGTAGCAACTAGCCCATGTAATCAGCTTTCTAGAACTGTGGTTCTACATCCATAGATCCAGCAGCCATAGATAAAATTATACTAAAAATAAATCAACTGTGTCTATACTAAACATGTTCTTGTCATTATTTGCTATGCAACACAAGGTAACAACAATTGACACAGCATTTATGTTTTATTAGGTAAGTAATCTGGAGATGATTTAAGCATGTAGGAATATTGCACAAATGACACACATTGCTGTAGTGTTAACAGAATAATACTGTATGCCCTTTCTCACCAGATATTATAGACAGGGCAGAAATTGTTCACTTATGTATATGGTATACTGAGCTGTTCACAACCAGAGAGTCAGTGGGAGACAACATAAGAATTAGCTTGAGGTACATGGGCCCTAAGCCCTGGTTCCTGCTCTTTGGGAGGCATTGGTATAGCTATGAGACACATACATGTCATGGGGGAGATATTTCAATGCAAGGGAAAGATCCTGGAAAATAGCCTTGATCAGAAATTATATGACAGAAACCCTTATAGAGTAGTGGTTCCCAGTTCTGGCTTACTTGAAAAATGCTAAAAGAGATTTTTAAATGTCTACATTCAGGGCCATCCCCAAAGTCTCTGGAATGAACATTTACATTTTATTTTCTAATTCATCCTAGGGGTGAAACTCAGGGTCTTCCTTATGCTTGGTACGAACACTATCCACCCCTAGCTCCAAGTGGATATTTTAAATAGTTTCTCAAGTACCTTCATAAGGAGAAGCCCAAGTTATTACCATGAAGGGGGTTCCTTCAGAGACCATAGTTACTCACAGGTCTTTTCTGGTCCTCATTTTCCCAGACCAAAAAGTACTGCCTCACGCTGACATAGCCCCTGATTCTGACACCTTCAACATTAACATACACGGGTTTGCTACATGCTTTGAAAGACCTGATGGCTGTCTTAATTCACATTTGCTAATTCACTTGAAAGGGCAAGCTGTTGATAGTGGATGCACAGTACAGAAAACAGCCAGGTCAACACCAGAACCTTGTCCTTGGGAGTTCCACTGCCCCAGCTGCTTTGGTGAAATTCCACTGCTCAGGTTATTCTCTGGCAGTAGTTGAACCTCATGTACCTTTTCTGAATGGATTACCTCAGAACTCCAAATGAAAATGCAGGGTAGTTTAGAAAAGAATTGTTAAGTTTAATCTGAGATCAGCAGCCATAGATCAACAACAGATTACTCTAGTATGGAAAGGCAAGCAAACAAACAATAACAACAACAAAACAAGCCACTGTATTGGGTTTACCCACTGCCTGAAACAAATTACCCCAAGTATAGCCACTCATCTAGGACACGCCTCAAAATATCCATTGAATAGGGAAACAAAGCACACAGGAGAGCAAAAGTAAGTCAAGAGGTGCCTGTGGTCCATGAAGAAAGTATGGCTGATGGTGGCAGTTGAAATGGCTTCGTAGATGCCAGCTGACCATGCCCAGATCCTGGGCTCCCATCTGAATACGATCATTGATTCAGACAGAGGACTCCTAGATACTTGTCATATCTAATCTAACAGAAAGACACAGAACATTTTTAACCCAACAGCTCATAATTGTAATGAAATGATTCTGGCCAAGAGGACCCATTTATAATAATGAATTCAAATCAGATTCATAGAAGGTATAATTCAACTATAAAGAAAGCACCTTCATTTTCCATATCATCTCTCTTCCAAAAAGGCAAAATAACTCAATATTAAAATAATTATTTTTACTATTCAAGCAGCCCTGTGAAATAGTTACAGGAATAATAATATGGCCTTGTGTATATAAAATGAGTTTTATCTATACTGAAAATTTTAGTCTTCTTTAGCAAGTCACTTCTGAAGGTCCCTCAGCACAATCAAGGGCCTGCCACAACAAAACTGATCTCCCACAGGAAGCAATTGTCCTCTCTGAGTTGGGGAAATTTTCATAGGAAAATCTGAGTGTGTAGCCAAGTTTCTAGATATCTTGGCTTTACCTACTGGTCTCTGCTCCTTGTCTGATTTAGTTCAAGATTTAGGAACTGAAGATCATATGAACTGAGACAGGTACCTTCAAGAGTATTTTCTAATTCTGATAGGCATGAGTATCATTTAATGTATCATTGATACATTCTGAACACTAACTTCCCCAGAAATAAATCACCAATAAACTCTTTCAAAGATACTTAAAAGTTACTTTACATAGAGCTATAAGGTTATAGAGAAACCTATAAGGCTATAGCATAACTCTTTCCTAGCATGTCTAAGGCCCTGGGTTTGATCCCCATATTACAAAAATTGGAGAGACAAGATTGATTGTAAGTTTTAAAAAGCAAAATACTACCAAATAACATGTGATAGATTTCTCTGAGGCCAAATAAGGTGTGGGTTTCCAGTTACTGAGAACATGGCCTCTAGGTGAAACAACTGAGTACCATGTTTTAATGATAAGAAAAGAGCACAGCTCATAGAATAGATAAGAAGGCAAAGAAAAAGAGAGAGGATGAAAGCCGAGCTGCCGAACTCTGCATGAGGTGTTTATGTTCTTTAAAGAAATACTGAGATAGTAGCAAAGAAATTAAGCTGTTAGCATAGAGAATGGTAAGAGTTAATGATGGTGGGAAGAAATGAAGGGGACCACAATTAACAAGAAAAGCGCAATGGAAGACAAGATTACATGAGGTAAAAACTATAGAGGAGATCCAAAGAGTAATATGTGGGCAACGGGATAGGTTTGTCTACAGCAGGGGAAAGGTGCAGAAGAGAGAAGAGAGGCAAAATCAACACAGCTTGTACTGGCTTTTAAAAGTCAGCTACCACAACAGTCAGGTAAGCAGCAGCAGTCATAGTTGAACATGTACGTTGTTTTTTTCCACAAAGCATGAAAAAGCAACTATTCAGCTTTTCCTTTTTTATTCCCTTTCCCATTACCAAGCCCAGCTGTTAAACATTAGAATTGAAGATCACGAAAACAGGCCAGCAGCTAATAAAAAAAAAAAAAAAAAAAAAAACAAGGTAGATGAAAGCTGGCCCTCTGCTGGTAGAATTATCTTACTGCATCCCAGAAGGCAAAAGCTCAAGTTTCTAAGTTTCTGACTTAATTTTCAGGGGCAGGAGGAGGACAGCAGAATCCGTACATTTATCAATGATATCCCCCTTGTTTATGAAACAAGTCTTTGCCTCTAACGAAAGACTGGAAGAAAAAGAGGTATGCGGCAGTGTTCAGACTCTCTTGCCACTACCAATGAGTGCCCACATTTCTGGGGTTCACATATACTGAAGTTAGATGCTTTTGGCATCTTTGAACCACCAGTCCCCTGCAAAAGTGCATTCCAACAAGTCATACCTCAAAGAGCAGACCTGGAACCTTCCTTCAAGCAACAAAATAAGGGTAATGCACTCTCATCTCCTACAAGCTAAGGGGTGCTAAAAGGACAAGAAGCACTTGCAACTCAAACTGTCTATAAGGAACATCTCTGTTTTCCTTTTTAGGACCATGCAGGTTCAGAAGACAGGGCTTTGGGACCTTTCACTAGTTGAAAAGCTGATTTACCTACAAACCTCCCAAGGTAAAAGAGAGGCAAAATTTAACCCTCGGGTTCACGCAAAGAACAATGATGTTTCAGAAGCCCTGGTTTCTTCCTGGGGAGAGGCTCTGCAAGGAAAAGCTCAGGGAACAGGAAGAAGGAAACCCCACCCTCAATATCTCCTTGTAGAAGTCAGGCATTCTGGTTGCAGAATCTGGGTCAGAATGTTTTATCTTTACCATAACCATCAAAGTCATAGGCAGGGCAAACGCATTCACCCTGTGTACACGGTGAGACGTAGTTAAGCTGGGATGTCCCTGAATCTGTCTCCTAGGACCAGAACTGCCTCATTAAAGGGATAAAAGATGATATCTGCTGAGCTGGTGGAAAGTGGTGGCTGCATTTTTATTAAAGTCTCTGCTGCAGCAGGCCCAGTCCCCAAAGGTTCATATTCCAAGCATCTCCACCCCTTTGCCTGGAGCATGGAAGTGATTCTCTGTAACTCATTAAGCTAAAACAAAAAGCTTCCCTATTGTGCTTCACACACAGGAATGATGTCGGTGCATAAAAGCTACATGCTTGGTCCCAGCGCACAAAAATACAAAGGCCTCATAATTTGCATCAGGGTCCAAGTGCACAGCACAGGTTTAGATGGAGGGGTTGTGTCTTTACGAGACTCATAAAAAGTCATGCCCTGGCATGGGAAATCTAGAGCCTTCAGCTGTAAAAGTAGCCCCAACACACACTTTCATCATAGATGATTATCTGAGGGCAATCCTGTGTCATCATACCCTCCTGGCCTGGAAGAAAAATCCAAGGGTATTTAGTTAAACCACGCAGTATCTCATCTGGGTGTGAAACTTGCCATCCCATAGCTTCATGGATACATGGTGTCCCAAGTGTAGACTTCAACATTGCCTATAAGATTGCAGACCAAAAGAGCACCAAATGACAAAGACGTCCAAGAAAACTGGTATCAGTAAGCACACGACGCAACTGGCCACTTCTTGGGCCCGCAAAAAGCCTTTGGCATGCTTAAATGCCCCTCTTTCTAGCTTCCTTTCTCTCTTCCTCACCCCCTCCCCTTGAAACCATGTGCAATGGGCTCTATCCCCAGATGAAGGAAGGCTCCCTACCTGAGGGTGGCGCTCTCCCCCTGCCGGACGGTCACGTTGTCCATAGCTTTGGGAAAGGTGGCATCTCCGCTGCGCACCGGCACTCCTGTGGGCACAAGGAACAGCAGCCTGAGAGATACGACCACGAGGCACTTCCAGGGCAGGAACAGGTACCCACAGACCCCATTCTCGACAACCACAACTTCCCAGAACTCCTGCAGCTGCACGGTCCTTGTCCCCAGCCCTCTCAGAACAGCCGGAAGTGTTGAGGGGCGAAAGCACACAGAGAGCAAACGAGGAGCTGGGAGCGGGAGAAGGCAAGGCTGAGTCCAGGCTCTCCGGAGCCTAATAATTCTTCCTCGGCTCCAGCCTCAGCTTTCCAGCCTAGCAGAACCAGATGCCCCCTCCTGCATCCAAAAAAGAGCTTTCTCGACGCTCCCTGGGGCGGGGGAGCGGGGGGGGGGGGGGGGCACGAAAGAAGGAGCAGGGACGAAGGTCACAGATTGTGCGTTCTCTGCCTCTCTCGGTGAAGCTACTTTAAGATTCAGTTGGGCGCGTTCTGCAGAGGTCTGGCATCAAAAGTTTATAACCCAAAGAAGGCAAGTGTCTCTGACAGAAAGGAGATGTCATTAAAAAAAAAAAAAAAGCTCCT
The DNA here is from genome assembly GCA_021653895.1 of Mastomys natalensis. Lineage (NCBI taxonomy): Eukaryota > Metazoa > Chordata > Mammalia > Rodentia > Muridae > Mastomys > Mastomys natalensis. The sequence continues at coordinate 1,631,637 of JAJTUV010000007.1, forward strand.
GATTTCAAGAAGAGGAGAAAATGTTTTATTAGATCACACATATGTTTGGATGGAGTTAGAAAACAGCCCCGAGTCTTGCATCTGGACCCCAAGGCGATAAAAAGTTCCACACGGTGACCAGCAGCAGGCGTAGCCCGGTTCTTTGCTCCGAGGTTGTCCTCCCGGTAGCCCAGTGAGGGAGTCCTGCCAGCCCGGCCCTTGCCAGCCCGCGGAGCACCGCGGCGCAGGCTCTGGGAGCGCGGGGAGCTGAGCCGACTGCGGCCCCCGCCTCCTCTGGGACGCTGCACGGGACGCGGGGACGCGCGGACGCCACTCTCAGCGGCCGCCCCCGTCCTCCGCGCCTCCTTCCTCCGGGAAGAGGCCCCGACGCGCGCGGGCCCCGACCGCTGGGGTTGTCATGGCAGCAGCAGCATCCCTGACCACCACTTTCTCCCGGTGTCGACTCGGAGCAAACCGACTGGCGGGTGGCGCGGACTGCACGCTCATCCCGGCGGTGGGGTGCGGGGTGCGGGGTGCGGGTGCGGTGCGGGTGCGGTGCGGCGGCCCATCTTAACCCCCGCAGCGCCGGTTCAGAAGCATCCACACTGAGGCCCGGATCCCCAAGGGAAGGTGCCTGGTGCCTCAAGGGGCTCTGCTCTCTCCTTGTACCAGAGCGAGCTGAGGAGATGCTGAGTCCCTCTCATTGCCTCCCCTGATATGGGTGGGGAGATTGAGGGGAGGGCTGGAGAAGGAGTTCTAGGGAAAGCAGCAAACTGAAAACTGACACTGGCACCTTCCTTCTGCATTGCCATGCAGAAGTTGTCAGACCCCGCCCAAGATAACTGAATGGCCTTTGCCACTCCAGGTAACTGAGCCAGTATGGGTGTCCACTCCTCTGCATCTGTCCATGCAGGCTTTAGTCCTACTGCACAGCTTTCCTGGGCCTATGCAAAAAGCTGTAATATGCTTCCTGTTCTGATGGCCTATCTAGAAACACTTAATCCCCCTCCACTCCATGTCTACCTCTCTAGCTGACAATTAAATTTCTTCTTACAAGACAATATGCAAAATAATCCACCACTATCTGTGCATCTTATTGTGGTGAAAAGGAAGAGCCAGGAAAATCATGTGGAGATCCTAAAATGTAGTAGTACTGATCTTCATAAAATTCATCTATGGCTTTCTGATTACAGGAGAGAGTATCGTAACAGTGCCAAGAGGGAACTCCAGGATACAGTGTTCCTGGAGGCCAATCTCTAGGTTGCTTTGGGCTGAGATCCATCTCCTTCAGTCTAAACCCATGAACACAGCTTTCCTTGGGCCTGCCATTATTCTTGCTCCTGCGCTGCCTGGCAGAAGCCTTTCCCCTCTGCGTGGTACTCATGCCTGTATCCTAATTTATTGGTTGCTATGTGCGTCTGCTCTACTGTATTTTTTTTTTTCTCGAAGCCTTTTGTTAAATTAGGCAGGGCTCCACACAATTGCCAAAATGAAATGTAATTCAAAAATAAGCATTAAGCTCTTCGTGTTTATTACTTTAGTTGCCGAAGGATACAAAGGCATCCTACCTGCTCTCATTCCAAGGGACTGAGAAAAAAAAAAAAGAAAGAAAAGGAAAAAGAAAAAAAAAAGAATTATGCCCGGTCCCACTTGTAAAAATGCTTAGCTCATATACACGTTTTAGGCTTAAATTTTTTTAATTAAAACATCTTACCTTGGAAGGATAGAGTACTTATCACTATTCATATCAGCTATAGTGAAAATTATATCTGGAGAACAGGTATTACTCAGATGGGAGTGGGAGACAAGACTCCTTCATGAGGTCTTGGGCTGCAAGGCTGAAAGAAGAAATGGTGTAGACAGGGATTGAGTGATACTGAGAGCAACATTGGATTACACCAGTATTTGGGGATCACCACTCCTCACCCAGCCTCTATAAGTCCCTACACCCAAGAAAGCTGAGGAAACACCCACCAGTTTTAATACATGTTCTTCTTCTAAAAACAATCTGAATTCTCTGTACATACATAATCCTCTGGATCCTGTGATTCTGCAAGCCAGGATCAACAGCTAGAAAGGCTCTTACACGTGTTATGCTGTAAGCTGACAATGAGATCTGTGGTTAGAACTTCCTGTCACCAAACTTGTGTCTTCATTAAGGGTGAGGATTTAAGCAGAGCCTGGTCAGAAGGGGTCTCCCAGGTCCTCTGTTCCTGCTGTTCAGCGCTAACATGCTCAGATCTTCTCAGATACCTGTTGGTTGATCTCTTATCCAGAAGTGGTGGGTGGGGCCATTATTGTACTAACTCAGGAAAGGTGGCTTGGGATAGGAAGAGCTTTTGGAGACGTCAAAAAGAAGAAATATGTGCAAGGTTCCAGATGATGAAAGGATAACTGAGGCTAGTGAAGAACTGAAGCAGAGATGAACTGAAGTGGAGATAAAAGTCCTCAATAACACACACTGAGGCTTGTGCCTATGAAGGAACAAGCTAAGGAGGCTACTGTTTACCAGGTTAGCTTTCTCCAAGTAAAGGGTTTTGGGGACTGAAAGAACAAAGACTCAGGATCTGTACTCTCTTGCTACAATGGCTTCTAGCTTAGTCTCTGTGACAGAATAAAATCTGAATTCACAAACTTGTGAGTCAAGGAAGAAACTACAAAGATCTTGTCTAAATGTTCATCTTAATCTCCATTTACAGCATTGGGGGGATAGTCAACAGTTCATGCATTTGTAAAACATGCTATGAGTTAGTAGAATGCAGGGCTAAAACATAAGCTTAAATGGGAAAAGGGAACAGAGTTGAGGTTTACAATGAACACAATTAAACAATTTGTGCCAGGCATATTCTGTGAAAAGGTTTGGCCCATGAAATGATAGGCTAGGCTTCTAATTACACTTTCTTGGATATATAAATATAATGTAGAGACAGTTTATCATATGATTGGAATACCAGCTTGAAGTTGGGTTTTTCTGTTCAAACACAGAGTCCTTGTGTCTCCATCACTGTGCAACTCATACAAATAATACCTATCTCATCCAAAGGGTAGGGAGCAAGAATGTGTCTAAGCATAGCTGGAACTGTGCTTAATCAGAATGGAGAAAAGTGACCACACACAGATCCTCGAAAGAAGAGTGTATTCTTTATAGTTCCCAAGAGAAGGGTCATATCACCCAGTGACATTCCAGGGTTAGTCTGTAGATATAGAATGTAACAAGAAAGTGTGGCAAAGAGGCTTTCTTATGGTTTCCATGGGAGGAGTTGGGCAAGGAAGGATGGGAAAACTGGATTACATAGTGGTGGATAATATTTTGGCAAGTTCTGTGGGTGATCTCCAGTAATCCTGAGCTTGGCCCTGGCTTAGGGTAAGAAATGGTCCCTTGGTCTCTGAGGATTAGATAGAGAAAGTGGTTCTTCCATCCAGGAATGAGGCAGTCTTAGGAGAGCCAGTATCTCTGGGAATAGAAAGGTCTAATCAAATACATGTGTGGAGGAGACTGATTCTGATTAAACTTATAAATGCAGTTAATGCTTGCCGGGCTAGGAGCCATCATCAACATACTTTATGGTTCTATAGCATAACGTGTATTTTCATGTAATAACAGGTGACATGGAGAAAAGTTTGAGGGAAATGGTGTAAAACACAATGTACACGAGAGACCTTAAACTCACCTACACAACCTTTGCTCCTTATGACAAGATCCAGATTCCAGGGGCTGTGGTCTACACAAGGCAAGATCACTGGCTACCTAGAGAGAAATGGTTGTGAATGGCTGGAGAAAATGAATCCTTACAGAGGAGATTTTGAGAGAGGGAGGTAAAGAGAAGCATATGTGAAGAAAGGCTGTAAAGAGTTCTGGTGGTTTCCAGACAAGATCTCCAGTGACAGGTGGCAACTTGAACCAGCAGGTGGTATCTGCAGCCTATGGATTGAATGGCCTGGAGAAGCTGAGTAAGAGGAAGAATCCTCTTAACAAGAAAATGCACGTCACAGCCTAATGATGTGAGGTTAGACCTGATAAAATCAGATGGTGAGATGGTGCTCCCATTGTTTTCTTACTTAGGTGTAACCTCTGGTTGGTGATAGAATCTCACCTGTCTCTTGGGACTGCAACCCAGTGCAAGTGGGCCCTTGACTCATATCACCGAAGGACGACCAGTCAGCCAAGACATGGCTGAAGACTGTCCAGCAACTTCTACCCAGAACCTAAACAAGTGCCTGGCTCTTGATACTTCAAGGCATCTGTGCTGCTACACCTGCTGCATTCTGCATGAATGCATAAGGTGTGTGTGTGTGTGGGGTGTGTGTGTGTGTGTTTCTAAGTGATATTGCAGACTGTGCAAACTGCCTCTTCATGAATCACATAGCAGGAAATAACCAAGACAAATAAAAAAGAAGTTAGTTTTTAAAATGACAAAACCTCTTAACGCTGGAAAAAGAATATAGGGATATAGTCCTGTGAGCAGGGTGTTTGTCTAGCCTGCAGGAATCCCTGGGTTTGATCCCAGCATCACATGGTCTGGGCACAGTCACACATGCCTGTGATCCAAGCACAAGGGAAGTGGAGCAATGAAAATTGGAAAGTCAAGTTCATTCTCTGCTATATAGTGAGTTTGAGGCCAACCTGAGCTGCACAAGACCCCGTCTCAGTATTTTACCCTTTGAAAACCCTCCAGCACTATTTCCAATTTGCTCACACATTAAGCCACTTACTAATCTGTAAATATGATTACATGTCGATTTTATGGTGGACAGTCTTTCAAGGACTGGAGATGCAGTAGCCCATTAATAATATATAAATATTTTTATATGCTTTTCTGCAAGGATGTGAATAAGTGTTGAGGTGGGAAAAAAGATCATGAAAAATAAGTAAATAGACATATTTAGATTGGGCAATGTGCTATCAAAAAAGGTGTTATGGGAGTTGATGGGATGGAAAGGATGATAAGTTAGGTAGTTAGGGAAAGCATCTTTGCAGCGGTGACATCTGAAAGGAGACCTGATTGACTATTGGATCCAGCCAAGCAGGGCTATGATAATGGCTGCTGTGAGGGTGACCGGCAGAGGAGCTTTAGGTGAAGGCAGAAGGCATGAGAGCACTGGATCTTGGGTACCAGGGAAACTGTATAAGGATTTAATTCTAAATTCAGTGCTATAACCTCAGAGACTTTTAACAGGCAAGTACCAGGACCTGAAAGATGAAACGTTGCAGATGCTTTGACCATGCATAGGCTAGAGAATGGATTGCAGGAGTACACAGACAGTAAGAGAATGAGAACAGCAATGGTGGTGGGACTAATAGCATGCAAGGCAAAAGAAAAGGGATGGGGCAAATACAATAGCTATGATTGGTCCCAAATTTGGATTTCGGGGTGGAGTAGAAGGAAAGAACCAAGAGTGATTTTGATAGCTAGGAAGTGCAGCTCTCTGTAATAAAGATGGAGAAGGAATATCCCGGAGGCCATGGGTTTGAGGAGACTATAGCCTAGTGCAGATGTCAGGATGACAGGAGAAGGAAAAGCCCAAAGGAGCAGCAGAGAACTGGGGGAAACATCATTTTTTGTCATCCTCAACTTGCGTTCTCATTTGCTATTTTTAAAGCAGCATTAAAATTCTCCTTTATGAATGTGTCATAGGGACAAAATAGTCACAGCATCTTTACTGGACCTAGAGATTCCCATGTCTTAGCCTGTACATTAAAAACAGACTATTTCCTTACATTCTGAATGACCTGAGATGGCTAATTAACTGTTGGTATTTTCTTGCCTGCTTGATCACATCCCATCTCTACAGAGTGGAGTCTAGCATGATGCTATCACTATTTAAGTGGAAGGACTCAGATTTAGGACCTCAAACTCCATTGTAACTCCTGGCTGTGATTTAGAGCAAGGGAAAAACCTCTATTTTATGGTATATGGTGGATAAAAGGGTCTAGGGCACTGCAGTAAGGGGCTAGACTGACTCCCACCTCAACATCCCACCATCTGTGCAACATTACTTCTGTTGCTTAGCTAAACTAGCCTCCAGCTTGCATCTCTATAAACACAGGCATGATACAAGTACATTTGTACAGTGTTTATGAGGGTCTACCCTAGCCATCTCAGTTTGTCAAAGCAAATCTTCATACTGATGGCTTCAACAAGAGAAACTTCCTGCTTATAGTTCTGCACCCTAGAAGTCTGAGAGCTCTGAGGGGGCGCTCTCCTGGATTCTGACAGCTACCTCCTGGCTGCATGTATATCCATGGCACACAGACAATGCTCTTTCCTTTACAAAGCCAGTAGTTCCATAGGATCAGGACCACTTTTATATCCACACACAAGTAACCATAATCTCCCTCTAAAAGCCCCACCCCCAAATGCTGCCACATTGATGGTTAGGACTTCTACATATGAATTTAGGACTACTCAATGCAATTGAGAACGATGTTAAATGATACACTCCACGGACTGACCATCCTTCCAGGGACTCACTAAACCCTTCATGATGCTAGTCCTTTATTTAACAAAAGAAAAAACACTATCCTTTGATATCATGGGTTTCTTCTCCAAAGTGCCTCTATGGACAAATAAGCTGTAAATATCAAGTCCAAATAATCTGCAAGAAATGTGTGTGTGTGTGTGTGTGTGTGTGTGTGTTTTGTGTGTGTGTGTGTGTGTTTTGTGTGTGTGTGTATTTGGGCAAATAGAACAAATTGAACTTCATTGCTCTCTGTCTCTCTGTCTCTGTCTATCTCTATCTCTCTGCCTATCTCTCTGTCTATCTCTGTCTCTCTATCTCATTTTAAGGGGTAGCCTATTTTAGAAATAGAAATCACCTCTTCAAAATGTAAAAATTACAAGATCATTACTAAGCTACTTTACCTCAAAGAGCTTGCCTAGTTGTGGATTGTTGTTGGGAAATTCAAGGCCCCACACAGCCAAACTGATCCATAATAAAATTTGTATCCAGCCATTAAAGCAATTTCAAACTGTGTGTTATTTAGAAATGAGGAAAACTTACAGCTTGTGTTTATCAGAGGAGTGTTGTGCCCAGCTGCTCTGTGTGCATTTGGAAGAAGCATGAAATAGGAAGCCCATAATTTGAGGTATATTTGTATCACAGAAACCCATCTACATAAGGTAGACCGAGAGAATGGGGTAACTGAGGAAACACCATGGTGTAGGCTTTTGGGGGACTCAGGACATATGGATGGACACAAGTAGGAATGTGTTACTAATGAGAATGGTAAGGGTGACTTGGCTGGACTAATCAGATGGCTCAGTTGGCAAGTACTCACAGCACAAGCAAGAAGATTGGATTGCAGCACCCATGTGAAAATCCAGGTGCAGAGGTGCATGCCTTTGATCCCAGAGCAGGAGATGTAGAGGCAGGAAGACTGTGAGGGCTTAGAAAATATCTATTCTATCTAATCATTGAGCTCTGGGTCAGGGAAAGACTCTGTCTCAAACCTGAGTTAGATAAGCAACTGAGGACACACTAATTTTTTGAAAGACACTGTGTCTTTCAAAAATATGGGCACACACCTGTATTTGACCCCATATACATGCACACATGAACACACGGGTTTAAAAAAGAATGGCTGATCTTCATTTGGGGGCCTAAAAATGTTACAAGAAATACACTTGCATGTGAAATGATACTGTGGGCGAGGGTAAATTCTGTGTCCTCAAGATCCAAAAGCAATCCTTCTATAACAGCTGTCTACCTGTGGTTGAAAACATCATTTCTCATTATCTTTTTGCATATTTCCCAAGTGAGATAAATGCATATTAAATAGTTTTCCTTATCTCCACTAACATAAAATTTCCAATGAGTTTAATTTTACCGTTGTCTTTTTCCGTCCTAGGCTTCATCACGTTCTTGATCATAGAGTACACATCTATCTACCTCAGGGAAAAGGCATGTTAGTCAGGTATTGAAAGCCTGCCCTTAATCCTAGCCTTGCCACTTAAATATGAGATCTGAGGTAAGTCACTTACCTATGAGTCTGTGTTTGTGTATCTACAGGCAATATTAGTAAAGAGCCATTGTAGCTAGGCTTGGTGGTGTATGTCTATAATCCCAGTGACTCAGCAACTCAGGGGCTAAGAACATAGGGTCATGTGAGTCTATGAGTTTGAGACTGGCCTAGTCAACATAGCAATGCCTCATCTCCAAATAAACACAACAACAACAAAAGGTTCCTTGCAGGTTTTTGTCATGACATACATAGCCGATTCCAAGCCAGAAGTCAGCATAATGGCAGCTACCAGACAATCGATTTTTCTTCTCTATATTTAATGCCAAAGTGATGAAATGAACAAAACACTAAACAAAATAATCAATGGACAAATTAAAACAAAAATGAAAGTTTAAAATCAGCGTAAAACAAGCACATTAATAGAAAAACAAGACACATAAAATTTCATGTGGAGAGGAATCTACCAGTTTCCAAAAATTAGAATCAAGTGACAGCTGTGGATTGCAACTGCTGTAACATCAGTCTGGTATTCCTTCACTTGTTCCAAGTCTCCATGTGTATTTCACAAGTAGTTATCTCCCATAAGAACCGTAGGGTCCCTAAGAACAAAATGTTTGCTCATCTTGATTCTTTTCCTACAGGCAGGATCCTGGCATAGAGTAAGAGCTCTGCAAATATTTGCTGCAAGAGAGAACTGATGTCTATTCTCTACAGTCTTAGGAAGGCCAGTGTATTAGTCAGTTTTCTCCAGAGTGACTGAGTTAATTATATGAACAGATAGACAGACAGATGGATGGACAAACAGACTAGCAGACAGAGAAAGAAAGAAAGTAAGAGAGCGAAAGAGAGAGAGAGAGAGAGAGAGAGAGAGAGAGAGAGAGAGGGAGGGAGGGAGGGAGGGAGGAGGGAGGGAGGAGGAAGGAAGGAAGGAAGGAAGGAAGGAAGGAAGGAAGGAAGGAAGGAAGGAAGGAGGAAGGAAGGAAGGAAGGTGAATGAAGATGTACTATGGAGCTTGAGCATACAATGACAGGTGCTGAGGTCTGGGATAAGGTTTGGCATGAAAGATGATAACATGGTTGGGTCCATGTCTAAATGTCTTAGAACAAAGGTGATATGAGTTCTGCTCTGAAGTTAAGTCCTGGAAATCCAGACAGCCGACTTCTGTAAGTTGCAGAGTCCAAAGGCTAACAAAGCCTTCCTGGTGTGTTTTGATGTCTGTAGAAGAGACAGGTATCTTACAGTTTCAGGACACAGAGTCAAATATCTTCCTACCTTCTGCTTTGGTGCCATGTGTCCCAAGCCCATTGGATGGTGCTTAATGCCACTGAAGGTGGGTCTCTGCAGAACTGAGACTCACATGTTCAGGCCCTGAAACACCACTTAAAACAAAGAGGGTTTTTTTTTTTTTTTTTTTTTTTTTTTGTACCAGGTTCCTAGATATTCCTTAATCTACTCATATTGACCTAAAGTACATCATCACACTTGAGAAACCTGACAAAAGAGACCCAATGCTGTCCCCACTAATGGATTCTTCTGATGTCACTCCCCTTCTTTCTCTGCTCCTAAATTCTCAACAGAGTGACTCACAAGGCGTCACTTGCATTAGAGCATCTCCTAAAAAGACTAGAGATTTCTATAAAGGACTTATTCGCACAGCCTTATAGAAAATCAGTCTCATTACTTTACAGTCACATCTCATATATTCCTATAAATCAAAGACTAAAAACATTATATGGAGACCTACAATGAACTGTAGTCCACAAACCAGACTTTCCTGAGCCTAACTTTCCTCATTATTATATGGAGAAAATATGCTGTCCTATTATTTTCTGAACTGCAATAAAAAGATGACATAAAATATCTTACATAGAGCTTGGCACACCGGAAGTAGTCATGAAACAGGTGTTCTGGCCTAACTTCACCTGGACTGTACTCTCTTTTTACTTAAACAAACAAACAAACAAACAAAAACAAAACAGATCACTCTGGAACTTGTGTTTCTATTATAGTAAATGTTAGTTACTTAAGGCTTATCTTTTACTAGTGCATTTATAAGGCAATGGACAGGCTCAATTAGAACTCTATGAAGATCAGGCGACCCATGAATCTTCAACCCCACACAGCCTCAGCCTCCTGGGTTCTGAGAGCCAAACATTTTTCTTATGGTGTTCCTCTGTTTTGTGTTTTGCTAACCATTCTTTTCTTTTTTACTTTCTTTTTTGTTCACTTTACATCCCAATCTCTGTCCCCCTTCCCATTCCTCACTCACATCTGAGACAGTGAGGCTCCCTTAGGTATCCCCCTACCCTGGCATATCAAGTCTCTGCACAGCTAGGGGCATCCTCTGCCACTGAGGCCAGACAAGGCAACCCAGTAGAGGAATATAGTCCACACACAGCTTTAGAGAAAGCCCCTGCTCTAGTTGTTGGGGCACTCACTTGAAGATCAAGCTGCACATCTGCTATGTATATGTGGCGGATATAGGCCCAGCCATATATGCTGGAGAGCCCCAGATGGTCCAGGTTATTTGATTTTGTTGGTCTTTTGTGGAGTTCCTATCCCCTTTGGGGCCCTCAGTTCTTCCACCAACTCTTCTATAAGAGTTCTCACGCTCCATCCAATGATTGGCTGTGGGTCTCTACATCTGTCTTAGTCAGGTGCTGGGTAGATCCTCTCAGAGAACAGTTATCTTAGGCTCCTGTCTGCAAAAGCATAACAGTATCATTAATAGTGTCAGGGATTGGTGCTTGCCCATAGGATGGGTCTCAAGTTGGGCTGGTTACTGGTTAGCCGTTCCCTTGGTCTCTGCTTCATGCCCTGTCCCTGCATTTCTTGTAGACAGGATAAATTTTGGATTGAAAGTTTTGTCAAGTGTGATATTATCCCTGTTGCACCAATGGGGTTTCTGCCTGGCTGTAGGAGGTAGTCTATTCAGGTTCCATAGCCCCAGTGCTATGCGTCTCAGGTAAGGTCACCCCTCGTTGATTCCTGGGAACCCTCCCCATCCCAGGCACTAGTCAGTATATTAATTAGTGTGTGAGTGTGTGTGTGTGTGTGTGTGTGTGTGTGTGTGTGTGTGAGAAGAGAGAGAGAGAGAGAGAGAGAGAGAGAGAGAGAGAGAGAGAGAGAGAGAGGCAGTTATGAGGACCAAGATTTACCAGGGCCCCTTATAATTAGGATACAGTGATCATGACTTGTTAACCCTCCAGTTGCTAATAGTCTCATAGAAAAAATAAATAAATTATTATGGTATGGTTTGAGAAGATTAAGATAGGCACAAGATGCTTTGGAGTTTAAAATATGGTCATCTAGATTAAGAGAGAGTCCCTAGAAACCTTTCCAAGAAGAGTTTCCTTGGTTGTCCTGTAATGACCTGATAAAATCATTCCTCCTGCCTCTAGGACTTCCCTGCCAGGAAGGTCTGTATTCTCAAACTGCTATATAAAAATAAAGTTATCTGCCTTAAATTGCATTTTAAGGACATTTTGTCACAGCAACAAGAGAAGTAACTAATGTAGAAAATCCATACTGATAATGAAATTATGGTTGTGATAAACACCACCTAGTGGTTCTGGGATATTTGGGGTCAATTTGCTGGATGAATGTGAAAGTGTTGAAGCTTTGAGGTGAGCAGAGCTTGAGGGACCACCCCATGGGAGTTTGGAAGACTAGAGTACAGAGAGAAAATAGACAGGGGAAGACCAGCTCATGAGGTTTCAAATAGGGATAAGGACACTACTGGCAACTGAGCAGGATCATTCACGTTATAGTCTATCAAAGGATCTGCTTATATTGGCCTGTATCCTGAAGGCCTGAGTAAAGCTTGATCCATAAACAAATCACTGACTTATTGGGTCAAGGAAATTTCAAGACAGGATAAAGCCACAAGCAGAGAAGAAAAAAGAAGAAGAACATAAAAATTTGGTCCTCTTACACTGCTCATTCTACCAGTATTTATAAAGCTGCTACTCTACTATTCCTGTCCTGAGTATCCATGATGAGACTGGGTACAGTGCCACTTTTAAAGTGCAGAGAAGCCCACAAACAAAGCTCACAAAGATGCAGATGACATCTTCTGATGCAATGGGCAGTGGGGTGTGAAACAAGGTCTACATCCATTGCCCTGTGGGAGCTTGTTCTGTCAGACACGCACCCACACTGAACACCCATCCCCTGAGGATAAGGATCTGTCATGACAACCTATATTTTTTCTGTCTTATAGGGGGAAAAGACAATTTTTGTAAAATAAACTTAATAGTTACATTTTCATAAAAAAAATTGGTCCTTGATGAGTCAAAAATGGAGTTTAAATAAAGTTGCAGACAGTTGTAGACAGATTGGGTTCAAAGAAAGCAGTTGGAGTTGTTAAGGAGATTAGCAGCATTAAAGACACATACCTGGCCCTGCACTATGACAATGGGAATAGTATCCCAAGACAGGATTCCACACCCATCTAGGGGTCTAATTTGGAATTATCTATATTCACTTGAAAGACCAGAACCTAAGGTAAGAGTACTGCTCAAAAAAGTCTTGTCTAATGCCCAAATGATGGGAAAAAGAAAAACCTTGAGATTTTCATATTTGGTAAGTGAACATAAGTCAAAATGTCTGTGAGACTCTTGGAGGTTACATGTGAGAAGTACACAGCAATCTTTGTTATCACTTGAATACAGTTGTGGAAAGTCTACTGCAGCCAAGATCCATTCTGAGCAATAGCAATATAGCAATGAGCCATGAGGATCAAAAGAAAAGAATTAGTGATTTCTTTTATATATTTCCAGAAATGATAAGGAATATTCTTGTTTTGGAAAACAACTGTTTTGGGGAGTGTTTCAATCTTGAGCCACTCTTGGCCACATCTTAACCTGGCAGTAGAATTTGCCAGTTTCATCCATGTGATATTGCATCTATAAGCATGCTAGTGGTAAGAATGAGAAGGACAAACACTGTGTGATAGGATTCACTTCTTTGTTTTCTATAAGGAACCCCAGGAGAGGCCAATATGCAACGTTATGAAGGTGATGTTTAAATTGCAGTAGTACAGACACAGGATATTTGAGATGCAAGTTCTATGTGAAGTGTGCTAAGGAAAGTTGCAGGCATGGAGCAAAGAGAAGTTATACAGACTGTAAGAAGTAGAGCTGGGTAGGTGGGGACTATCCAAGCCATTTAGATAAATACATCCTGAACCTGAAGGTGGAATTTAAGAATTTAGTGTTTGTATCTTGGTGTAAATCTGGTCTTTCTTTGTTATGACTCTACATGTCCCAGTTGGAATGAGAACATTTATTCCATGCCATTATATATTCAAAGTATGTAACTTCAGTTTTATTTTAAGAGATTCACAATTAAGACATTGCTGTTGAGACTTTAGAAGGCAGTTGGACATTAGACATTTTTTATACAATTGTTAAAGGCTATGGTGAATTTAGATTGTGTTATTTTTTTATTTTGAGATAGTCACGAGACTCTTGAATAGGAGCCTTTAAAATTTGTATGTTTAAGTATCAGATTGACAAGGATGAGCATGTTAAACTTGTCAACTTATAGGATCTGGGTTCACCTAGGACGCAAATCTTTAGACATTCAAAGAAGAAAGAATATTCCTTATTATTTCTGAAAGAAATCACTAATCTTTTCTTTTCATCCTCATTGCGATATTGCTATTGCTATATGCAGAATGGGTCTTGGTCTGCAATAGACTTTCTATATGTTTCTTCAAGTGATAATAAAAATAGTGTATACTTCCAACACATAACCTCGAAGAGTCTGAGAGAAAATTTACTTTCAAGGTTCACATACCAAATAATAAAATCGCAAGGTTTTTTTTTTCATCATTCGAGCATTGGAGAAGACTTTTTTTCATAGCAGTAGAGCTGAGATTGACAGTACTTTTAGAGGCGGTCTGGTTTGTCAGTCTACTACTATGTTGGAACACAATATTATTTATATTGTGAGAAGTTAATCATGGGGGAAAGCAGGTGGTGCTACCACATGGCTAACAAACAATGAAGATAGGCTTCAGCTATTTTGTCAATAAAACATAGCCAGACTTATCAGAAATAGAGTTTATGATTTATATAGCCATCATAACACACAGCAACTCAGAACAAACAGAAAGTCTTTATAAGTAGGGTTGTCTCAGATAACTCACCTGTTATTCTGAGGTCTGTACACATTCTCACCCTTCCTGGGCACTAGAGTCCTGATCATACTTTTTGTGATCACACTATAAACACTGTCACCATCACCATCACTGGACAGATACACATACTAGCAGGTGTGTCCAATCTGTGGCCCATGGCATGTATACATCTCAGTACAACTATGCATGTGGTCCTACTTGTTTGGAGATGACATCACATGGTAATGTCAAAGATGAAATAGTAGCAATATCAAAGGCAAGCTATCCATGGAAGGGCTTGTCAGAACTGCTTCTGTCACACTGGTATTACCACTCTTTCTCATCATTTGTTCCCTTACATGTAATTCTCTAAGTTCTCTCAAATCGCCTTCCTGCCATGCATCTGGATGGAAAATGTGTAAGAAAAACAGAGGAAACAAAAAAACAGTTTCTGCAGATCCAGATTGGGAAGCTCTAATTTGTCCTTGGTGGTAGGAGATGGAGTCTGAAGGACTGGAGAAGAGATTGTAAACACATGGTTGATCCCCCTCCACTCATGGGGCATCTGGAAGTACAAAGTCCTACAGAAAGGAAATGGAAAATGGAAAGCAAAATAAAAGAAAGGAAAAGGGCAGAGACACTATAGGTAAGGAGCAGGGTGGAGCTAAGCATCTAATATTAACCTAAGGTTACGAGAGGGCCAAGCCAAGGGCATTTTACAAGTGCAGACAGTCAGCAACATTTGCAATAAACATGTAGAACTGTACATACAAACTGAGAAACATTATGTAATTTTCATATGTATATATGAAAGACACACATACACATACAGAGAGAGAGAGAGAGAGAGAGAGAAGAGAGAGAGAGAGAGAGAGAGAGAGAGAGAGAGAGAGAACGAACAATTATTTTAAGGAATTCACTACCATGATTATGGAGACTGAACATCCATGATTTGAACATCCATGATCTGCTGCATGGATTGGCAACATAGAAACCAAAGAATTTTTGAAGTTGAGGCTGGAGTTTGGTGATGGGGTTAACTGTTGGCAAAACTCTCTTCTCTCCTGTCCTTGTTCTAGTTAGGCTCTCAACTGATTGGATGAGGCCCATCCACAGATGAACCATAATCTAACTTTCAAAATTGTTTAAATTTTTAAACTTTAAACAATTTTTGAAATTGGAAGATTTAAATGTTGATATTGTATATGAAGTCCCAACCCAGAAACACCCTGAAGTTTGACTATGCCTCTGCACCATTGCCTATCCAGAGTGAGACATAAAACCAAGGATTACACATCTCCATGCAGCTTTGAAGCAGCTATCCTAAAAGGATTAAAGTGAGGTTTTTTTAAGAAGGTCATACTATGAAGCAAAGGGAAGAAAAGTTCCTATCCTCTCATCCTAATAGCCCCACCACAGGCAAGCTAATGCCCAACCTAACGCCTCAAAAGACAAAGCACCTTTAGCATTTAAAGAATTCAAATTACAAAGTGCTTAGAAAGAGGAAGCAACTTGGTGTGAATGGATTTTATCCAAAGTGCAATTTGTTTTCCCTTTCATAAGTGGGGAAGAGGTTCCAAAGAGGTACAGAGCAAGGGTTAGATGCCGCAGAGAGTGAAAAAGAAAATGGACTACAGAGAGACCAAAAATAGCTCTTTAAGAGACATAATTATTCAGAGCTTCAATTTACCTACGTCTACTTTAGAAAAAAAATCAGAATCTACACATGACCCTAATACATGGCCCAGATTAAATGTGGCACCTTGAATCTGGGGGATAGGAAGGAAATTGGAAGGAGACTTTTTAGGGCACACTCTGACAATGTTCAGGAGGAGGAGGGAAAGAGAATAGAGGCTGGGCTGGGCTCTTCACACTCAGAGTAGTTTCTATTGTTTTTTTGTTTTGAAATGAAGTTGGGTGGTTGCCTGCATTTTGTCCAGAATGGCAAATCATCCAACAGACTCATCTCTATAAGGCAAAGCTCCAGCCACCAATTAAAGAGTGCACTTGTGGAAACACACTTCCATCTTGTTGAAATTGCAGTAAGTATAGTGCTTGGATCTCTGTCTTGATCATCAGGATTGAACTCTGAGCTATACAACAGCACAGAGAGAATGTAGCCTCTGCTCCATTACTGCCACAGCCACATTATTAGCATTTGGTCTCTGTAACAGAATACCTATGGCAAAGAAATCACAGGAGAAAACATCTACTCTTATGGTTCCAAGGTACCAGACAACATGGCCATGGCTCCATCCTTAAGATCTGTGACAGCACATTTGACAGGGGTCCCAATTTCTTCTATCAAGGCAGATCCTGACACTTCAATAGTAGATTTCCAGTTGCACAGAATCAAGTCTTTTACACATGGGACTTGGGGGATACTTTAGATCCAATCCATAGCATTTACTTTTCAACAAACACTTTACTAAACTTGTACACTATATCAAAGAGATATATGTAATTCATCTTGAGTGCATGATTCCACATTTGCCAGAAATCCTAATTCCACAGGGAAGCCAGTGATGTGGACATAATCTGGGTGTCAGGAGAAGAGACGTACAGAGGCCCAAGACGTGTAGATCAGCAGAGGCATGCAAGAAGCTTGTTCTCTCTACACAGAGATTGTTTCTGCACAAACCGGAAATCCCATGTGGGCGAAAAGCACAACTGTTGTAGTGGAAGTGGGAGTTTGAGGGAGTCCAGGAGTCTAATGGCAGAGGTCAGCGGGGAACAACAAGCTGAGACAAGACAAGATCTCTGCAAAAGCACAGGCTGCTTGGGCGGAGGGTGAAGCAAGACTGTGAAATAAAGCTGTGTCTATTTTCCACTTTCTCCCTCCCCCTCTCCATCTGCCTGTCTCTTCCCTTTTCTCTCTCCCTCTGCCTCTTCTCCCTTTGCATGCATTCAGCTGCTAATTTCCATCCAACACTTCTCTCCCCCTCTGTCAAGATATCCTCCTTGCTAACCTCCCCCACCCCTTGGCAATGTGCACGTTTTATTCCACAGACTGTTTGCCCGACAATTCCCAGACGTGATGATTTGCTCTGACATCTTTGTGTATGCAATCAGCCCGTGTCACAGAGGGCCTGCAGAGAATGCAAGGGACCAGCTCTGCAGCAGGACAGCCTTGTAACTCTTCAGTGAGGCTTAGACACAGGGGGCTTGAAGGAAGGAGAGACAGAGAGTACCATAAACTTCCCTTGCCACTGGCTACCAGCAGTTTCCATCTGACTGCTGCCTAGCTCCCCAGACCCCTGAATAGGACATGAATGATTCTTTTGCAAGTAGCAAGGGTCTGTCAAACACGAATCCCCATCATCCCCATCTTAATTAACACAAACTAATGGTGCTGGGTAGAAAGTACTAAAAATAGTTTTCTGGATAAACTGAGACAGAGACATAAACAACGCAGCAAGCTGCACCCCAGTGTCTGCTCAGCTCTAAAACACTACACACTTTAGGCACATTTAAATGGCTGGAGTATGAAATTGAACGCTTTTTCCTCTTAAGTCGGTAATGTGTGTGTGAGTGTGTGTGTGTGTGTGTGTCTATCTGTGTGTATTTGATTGATTGTATATGAATATGTGTATTGAGTGTGGTATGAGTATGTGTATTAGTGTGTTTGAGTGTATATATGTGTGCTGAGTGTCTGTGTGACTCTGCATGTGGGGTGGTGTGTAAGTATATGTGTATGCTTGTATTGATGTGTGTGTATGAGAGGGAGAGTGGTGTTGTATGTGTGTGTGGTAATAAGTGTTAGGGTTATGGGATATCACAACAGGAAGGCAGACAGGAAATATCTGTCTTGTATTTGAATATGGAAAAAATGAAATTATTCTAAACTAAAACATTAGATAAATAGTGAAAAGAGCGAGGGATCAGGAGTGTAGCTCAGCAGGAGGGCAGTTTTCCAGCCTGTACAAAGCCAGGTTTGTTCTTCAGTAGCACAAACTCATAAAAGAAAACAAGATGAAGGAAGGGAGGAACAAAGGATGAGAGGGACAAACAAGGCCATTTTAAGAATGGCTAACATAGAAAATATGTCCTTCTAACGTGCAGACAATGTGTCCAGCAAGTAGAGTCCCTCTATAGTACCTCCATCTTCTTGAGTTTTAAGGACAGATTGGTGGGTAGATGCAGCAAAAGAGGAAAAGTCAACAGAAACTCAGACTTGCAAAGAAAGGAGGAGCAGCTGGCACTCTGCACCGGGACAGACAGAAGTACTCCTAATTCATAAAGAAATTCTCAGAATAGAGCTACAGACACGCACATCAAGGTAGTGAATCTCAACAGGTCAGCATTTCAGGCTTTGGAAAGGTCACTTGGCTCTCTTTTCTCCAGTTTCCTTACCCATCATAGAAATCATTATGATTTTCAAATTCTATAGCCTACAGACCTATGGCTGTGGCTGGATTAAAAACCTTCCTAGAAAAGCATTCATATGCTTGTATCTTTTGGCTACAGCCCAAGCTACTTCTACCTGATATGCCCTCCATTTCCCATTGGCTTTGACACTTTCCTCATGACCCACTCCACATGCCTCCTCCCTGGGCAACATACCCACGTCCTCAGCCAAAGTAGTACCTGCTTTCAATGGACCTCCTCTGAATTGTCACTCCTTCCTAGAGTCAGGACACATTCTCTCTGCTAATTCATAAAGTTTGTTGCTATACCAGTGCCAAGTGTGAGGAGTAGTGCTCAGTCTATGTTTGCTGGATGACCGAGTGTGACACTCCTCCATAGGAGGGCCCTTTCTATCTTGGCACTTACTCTTAGCTGGATGCTTGAAGTAGTGTTCAAGGGTTTTAGGAAATGCTATCACTAAGTATTTCACAAGACAAAAAAGGCAGGGAAACTGACCTCACCTCACTCAGTGGAGATCTGGGCTCTCTTGGCCCAAACACCCTCCCTTGTCAGAAAGAAGACAGCCATCCACAGGGCATGCCTGGGAATGCACTTTCCTGTGTGATTAACAAGCTCCCACATGGTACAAAGACTAGTTTTTCCCGTACATCAGCAGTTTACCTAATCAGTGATTTTCAGTCTGAGCTGGAGCAAAGGATTTGATGTCTAACTTTAGTGAGAGAATGAAAAACTATGGTCCAAAAGGAAACCCAGCTATTAGTTTCAGATTTGTCATGGGGAGGGAGCACCAAATTAAAGACATACCATGCCATTTATTTCTTTATAAATACCTCCTTCTCATTGTGCAAATCTTCCATTACACCCACCTTCTACTCTTGTTCCCTAGCCCATGGTTGGTTGCTTGATGGGCTAAACTCTTCTGAGTTTGGGTGCTCTTTCAGGGAGGAAGTTCTGTTAAGTCTTCATCACCAGGCAGGCATTCAGCTGCATCTATTTTTTCATTCCTCACTTTAGTTTAGCCAATACTTACTTTAAATCAAGATGTTCCAATTCAGCTTTTCTCCTTGACTCCTCCAACCTCAGAAGGACCCTACTCCTATCAGCCCTCCTTCCCCTGATCCAGGAAAAAGCAACCCCAAGGCCATTTCTCTCAGCCAGATAGAGCAGGAGGCCAGTGTGGTAGAGGGCATAGGAATCTACATTGTGAAGCTGAGTGCTGTCAGATGGGTCCCAGGGTGTTGGCCCCAGGCTGTCAGGACATTCTTGACCTTAGCCACCTCACATCAAGAACCTTAGAGAAATAATCACTGGCTCCAGTGATTGGGTTGAGAAATCTCTGTACTTTGGGATATTGGATTACTGGTAGCCTTAGGCATATCCCTTTAATGGAATGTTAGTCCCCAAACCCATTCTGTGTAATACCTTGCTCACAGTGCTGATGTTTTGCTTGCAAATTTACATGATCTTGGAAACTAGGATGCCACAGATTGTCCTGCAGTACTGGCTGTGTCTCTTTCCATTAGCATATTTGTTTTTTTTTAGTCTGCTTCCTCCACCATTTGGAAATATAAAGGCTTGAAGTCGCCAAGGTCCCACTGTCTCTTCTGAGCCTTATTTCAGCATTATGCCAACTGATGTTGTTGTGGTAGCATCTTTGTTCCTGTTGATTATTTTCATTTGATCACTGTCTCTGCCTTCATTCTATCTGTCTCCTAGCTACATGCAAGGATTAGAATCCCTAGAATCCAGAGCCACCAACTGTATCTTGAACCCATTCATCATGCACTTGGAATTGTGTTTAACTATTTCCTCTTCTACATCAGTTCAAGTCAGTGACTGTTTATTTCAGCATCAAGGCACTGATCACTCTTTAAGAGGTCACAGCCAGGGAGAGGCGTTTGTAAGTCTAGCAGATAAAACATTCTAGGTTGATTCCAGGGAATGGACAAATGAGGCCCTCTCACAATGGGGTGTTGAGAAAACAGTAGTCTAGGAAACCCTTGAGGTTCAGACGGGATGAGAAGGAAAGAACATGGGTAATGGGGAATAGATCTTTCTTCATGGATCTTGTCAGACTCATGTTGACTCTAAACATACATGGAAACATTTAAACTAGCAGAAAGAATTTCCAAATCAGTTAAATGCTTACATGCCATTTCCTACAAAACCACTCTGAGCTATAGTCTTCTCTTCTGGAAAATGAGCTAAGAACATCTATCTACATGGCTAAGGGATTCTGTGGAACAGTAGAAGAAAGGCAAAGAACTTTTCCTAAGAGAGTCATCCTCTCCCAGCCTGCTAACCAAGGATTCCTCCTATACACATCATCTTCCTCTTTTTTCTTAACTTTCCCAGCCTCATCCCAGCTCAGCTTTCTATGGCTTCACATGGCTCTGAGGTCTCAGGATACCCTGGCAGGTGCATCTAGACAGACAATTTGGCATGTAGTCATAGGTAGTATTAATATGGATTCTTCTGGGGGTTTTGGTCAGCCACAGAGAAAGGTATTATTATACCCAGTTTGAAGACAGAAAGTTTGAGGCTGGGAAAGGTTATAGATCTTGCTGAAATACACATAGCTAGAAAGTGGTGACTTCCAACCTCAGGCGAATCACTTCAAATCCTCACTTTTCTAATATTATAACATACAATGCCTTACATTCTTATCTCTCAAAAATGTTACTTTTGTATCCTCATGTGGATCTTTAGGTAATTAGCCATCCCCCATATTTTTCTGTATCTCCCACTACATGTATAACATAGTGTCAGAAAATAATACACAGCCAGAGTTCAGGCTGCAACTCTATTATTATAGCTGAGTGCCCTAAAGCAATTGACTTAAGTGACTTAGATTTTTTTCAGGCATCATTTTTCTTACTGGAGATGGTAGAGAAGGATGGACATTGAGAAAAACAATCCTGATAGGGCATCTTTAAAGATTAGACCTGTGAATCCTTGTTGAATGGCTAATGCATTCCTTTCTCACAATGGTTGTGGTCATAGAGGTGAGCTGCTTGTATTCTTCAGGGCAGTACTGTGAGAAGGGATGTAGGGATGTCCTCATTCTCAAGGAACATTGTCCCAAATTCCACAAGTTCCCAGTGACTAAGATGATGAGAAAAGGCCTAGGCACATTCTTCCACCATGATGGAGCCCTGATAAACTCAGCCTCCAGTTGGCCAAGGTTGCCATGGAACTGTTACACATCTTAACCTCTTGACTTCTCTCTCCTTCTATCTCTACATCACGTTGTTCTGGTAGGTCCCTGTCAAAGTTGCTCATCTAGAGATAAATCTTTAATGGCCATCTTGGAAACTGTTCTCCAGCTTGGAGAACTTAACTTGAGACAATCAAAACCCACAATGGCCATGATTACCTCCTCCTAGCCCTTTATATTGTGGTCAGAATTCAGTTTACTAATTTGTTGTGAGAATTAAATAAAACACTATGCCCATACCTGGCATAAGCCAAGTAAGAGAAGCCCATAGAGGGTTGACTTTCAGTCTGAGTGTAGTACAGACATCTGCCAGGGAGCCATAGGCCTCCTAGGGAGTCAACTGGCCTACAGTAGGCCAGAGACGTCAGTAGCCTAGATGCCCGAGAACTGCAGATCACATAGCGACCAGGTTTTCTGGATGGCAGAAAAGAAAATCTGCTCCACCATTTGACAGCAGTCTGGCTGCTGCAACAGTGGCTCACAGACATTCACTACAGGATTTAAATTCTTCATGTACATGCTTGGGTAGTTTTTACTCCTATTATTTTTCTCATGGCTAAATTTTTTCTTTAACTATCATCTTATATATCCCCACCTAGAGCAATGCTTAGGCATTTCCTCATAATCTTTGTGAAATGATACTATAGACATAAGTCAATAAACGTGAATATTTTCATCATAGTAGGGACTCATACATCTTGTAGTTCTGCCTAATTTTAGCACAGCCAGCACCTTTCATAGTACTGACAGAGAAGGCAATCATCACATCTGAAAAAGTCTATTTCCCAGTGCACACAGATACCCAAAAAATCACTTCAATTTACCTGATAGCATTTCACTGTTTGCCTCAGCATCCTTCCTCCTGGGGGTAGACATGTGGGATCTTTAAGATCAGCTCCCCTTCATTATGAAAAGTAAAGGGGGAAAAAAACTTCACCCTGACTTACCATCCCTTGCTCTTCCAAATAAAAATGCACACCAAGCCCAGGCACCAGACTGAGCAGCCTGGACCAAATTCCATCAACCTTAGCCATACTGGTTAAACTATGATGGATCCTGATGGAAACAGAGGAAGGGTAGGAGTCAAGAGACTAGTTACCATGTGAATAGGACTATATTCACCAAGGATAGGAAAGAAAGGACACAGTCAAGCTCAGGGATGATGACAAGTAAGCCCAAGGGCAGACCCATGTAACCATAGAAACTGGTTCTGAGACCACTTCAAATGGTTTCCGATATTGGAATTATAACTATCCTAAACAAGAGAGAAATCAGAGTGGTGGGCAGAATAAAGCTGGTTCTCAACGCAGGATGTATGTAACTAATATGAAATTAAGAGAGGGGCAGAACAGAACCTTGGAGACCATCAGTATCCACAGTGTATTGAAACACCTGGGAGCTAGTGAGGGCAGAGAATGTTCTTTTGAGTCTCACAAAGGTTGTAGAGAAATTAAGAAAAACAGAATGTCAAATTTTATGGAAAATTCTGTCCCATGAGGCTAAAACTATAGGACAAACACACCTCACTAGGCTTGCAGGACATAGAAAGCTTTGAGGAAAGACCAGATTAAAGTAGATTAAAAAGTCAACTGCAGGTGAAGCATAGAAGAGGTAGACTGTCTCTCAAGAGGTTTAGAGTAAAGATAAGAGTCAGAAAAATGAGAGCAACATGAAAAGCCAGAGGTGCTGAGAGAATCAGCTGTCACCCCTGCTCTGCGTTTGCCCTTTAACTTGTGTTGAAACTTACATGTGCTTGTGAAAAATGGAGGGGAAATAAGCCATAGAGAAACTGCAGAAGAGGAAGTAACAGATGAGGTAGGCCTGGAGGGAGACTTGGAGGAATTAGTTTGGACAAGAAAGGAATGCTTTCGTAGAACAAGCAGAGCCATTAGCCATTGGTCCTGTAGTGGGGCACACAGTGACCAGGAGAGAATGTGGGGGATCTAGGTCACTCAACTGAATGTTTTGTTGTACCCCTTTCCCTAATTTTAGCAGTTCTACAAAGAGCATCTGTATTCCCAATACATGGTCCAAACCACAGATAAAGAAAATCATGTGCTAATAACATCATGTTATTATCCCTCCTGTCACCTCAGAGCAGAACTTCTACGTTCCATGGACGACATCACTTCTGAACACAAAAGTGAATGTCAGCTCTCAGTCAAAGGCTGACTGGAAAGGATCCCCAGCCTTGGTTGGAAGTAAGTCATAAGTGTATTTCCAGTGCATCCTCCCACGCCTCAGAGTGTTAAGTGTTTATTTAATCTTCAGTTACAGTTACTTACTTGGTAGACTGGATTAATGTCACTCTACTGGATAACTCTTCTTCTCTGTATACCTCTCTGCAACCTCTGTTACCCTATGGTTTAGGATATTCTTTACCTGTTTTCAGTTCCTGGCCATAGTCCCCCCTCTCTCATATGCATGCATTTGCATATAAAAGGTTTTATTAAAGAAGAACTCACACACCATATACCAGTCACCATTTTAAAGTGTACAATTTAGTGGCTATTGATAAATTCTGAGAATCAAATCTGGTAAATATCACAGGGTCAACTTTAAAATGTCTGAATCCCTTAGAAACAAGGGTCATAGCACTCTACTGTCATAGCTAAGCAGCCTTGCATAAACTAGGCTACAGTGATATGCTCCTATATATCCATGTAATTGTCTTATATTTTCAACTGTCACACGTAGATCTAGGATATATTTTAAGATAATCTGTACAAGATATGAGTAAGGGGAACATGCTCTCAAATGTGGACATTTGGTTGCAACAGTAATGCTTTCAGAATTGCTTAAAAGGAAATCAGAGAGAAGAGCAAGAGAGAGACAGACAGACAGACAGACACAAACACAGAGATACACACAGAGAGACAGAAATATAGACTGAGACAAAAAGACAGACACAGAGTCACACAGAAAGAGACACAGAGACAAAGAGCCTGTCCAATGGATGCCTGAACCTCCTTGTCTTTATTACAACAGTATTGTAAGTTCTGAATGTGAAAAACGTGACTTCATGATTTTGTCTTAGATACTCCTTAAATTTCAATATATGGATTGCAGAGTCAGCTTATTAGCAACTACAAAGAATAAGCTAAGACTGTGCTGCAGACTGCAGTGAATTTGTACAGCTAACAGTGGAATAACACCTACCAATATTAGTAAGTTTTCTTATCCATGGACATTGGTGCTTTGCCATTTATGCTGGTCATCACTACATTTTTCAAGATTTGTTCTTCTGAGAGCCTAAGCTTTATACTCCTATACATTGATCTCAGCCTGAAGGTCAAGAAGAAGCAGTTCACTTCCTCTCTGCTAAGCTGAATCAGAGTACTGTCACTGTCAAGCTTTAGTAGTGCTGAATGTAAAAATACAACAGATTTTGCTGCATGATAATCTTGTACCCCACAACCTCATGAAACTTTATTAGTTCTATTCTCTCTCACCCTCCCACCTGTGTGTGTGTGTGTGTGTGTGTGTGTGTGTGTGTGTGTGTGTGTATGCAGAGGTAAGTGAGTGTTGAACCCAGAAGTCAACACAAAACACAAGGACTCTTCTGTCATGCTCCACCTTACTTTTGGATTCAGGGTCCTCTGCTGAAGATGGATCTTGATTATTGCTTAGGAGGGTTTGCCAGCCAGCTCCAGGGACTCTCCTGCATCCTGCTGGAGTTCAAAAGTTATGGACCTGTACTTTCTGTGCCTGACTTTCTTTTTTATTAATGATGGTGCTAGGAATGAAACTTGGATCCTCATAACTGTACAACCATCTAAAGTTTCTCACCATCCCACCTATTCATTTTTTAATGCTTCAGAGTTTTCTTAGAGTTTTTATGTCACCTTCCAGTTGAGAGAGATTTAAGTCTTTCCTTTTAATGTATATGTTTTTCACTTACTTATTTCTGACTAGTACTCCTGGAAAGAATTTCTAGTTCAATGTTGAGTAAAAGTTTTGAGACCAGAAATTCTTTTCCTTGATCTTAGCAGAAAAAAAATCCATCCTTTATCATTAAATATACATGTTAGCTCTGAGTTTTGTTAATGTTCCTTAGAAAGCTGTAGAAGTTTATTGCTAATTTCTTGAATATTTTTATGAATAACATTAATTCATCTAAAAGTTTTTATTCCTCTACAAGAATAGTTATAGGTTTTTATTTTCTGTTCATATGTGTTCTTTCTTTCCATTTCCATTTATTTGTATTTTATGTCTTTGGATGTATTGCCTGCATATATGCATGTGTACCACATGCATGCCTGGTGCCTGCAGAAGTCAGAAAACAGTATTGAATTCCCTGGAACTGGTGTGACAGATAGTTGAAAACCACTGTGTGGGGGGCTGTGAACTGAACCCAGGTCCTCTGCAAGAGTAACAAGTGTTCTTAACTGCTGATCCAACTCTCCAGCTCTTGATCTGCACATGTTAAACCAAGATTGCTTTACCAGGACAAGTCACATTTGGTCACAGTAAAAACCTTCATATCTTGTTTGAGTTTTATAATATCTTTGCCTTGTATATATTAGAATAATATTATCTTAGGAGAACGTGGAAACTCACTTATTTCTTATCCTCCACTTCTGAAAGAGCTTTTAAACAAATAGGTAGTAGGTTTTAAAATGTTTGGTAGTTTAGTCTTCAAGTCAATAACCTTACAATTGAGTTGTTCTATATACAAGTTCATAAAAATACTAATTACATATCTCTATTTACTGATTAGATTATTTTAGTACCTCTTGAGTCCATGATGATAGATTTGTGTCTTTCTTGAATTAAGGATACATCATTTAAGTTATTCAACTACTTGGTACCCAAGTATTAATAGTATTCTCATAATTACTAATTCTGCGAAGTCTTAAGCAGTATCCTTTTGGCTTGAGCAATATCCATTGTTGACTTTACCAATCTTAGACTTCTGCTATTTTCTTATACTGTTCAGTTGATATTTGGTCAATTTTGTTGATATTTATTTGTCATATGGTTTTTATGTTTCTATAAAAGACTATGTTTGTTTCCTTTGGCATCCATTTATATATGTAAGGGCACTATGTCTGTGCCTGGTGCCTGCAGAGGTCAGGAAAGAGCATCAGCTCCCCTGAAGTGGGAATCACATATGGTGAATCATTGAAGCAACTTTCCTGATCCTTCATTTTCTTCACTGTCAATGTCTGTCTAATTCCTTCCCACTCACCTGGCACCATCTTTATCACTTTCTTCTTCTGTTTTCTTTGGGGTTGATTTTCTTCCCTTTTTGTCCTACATCTTAACATGGAAGGTAAGATTATGTGTCATAGCCTTCCTTCTAGGTACAGCATTTAAAGTATAGCTTAGAAATGTTTAAACCTGAAAACGATCTTGAAAGCATTTTTTTTCATTTTTAAAATTTTAAATACCTTTAATTTTACATGCATTGCTGTTTTACCTACATGTATGTCTGTATGAGAATGTCAGATCTTTGAAATCAGACAGCTGTGAGCTGCCATGTGGGTGCTGGGATTTGAACCTGGATCCTCCAGAAGATCAGTCAGAGTTCTTAACCACTGAGCCATCTCCACAGGCCCATAAAAATGTTTTGGATGAGCCCACTGCATTCATCTCAGTCTTTCTCTGGTCACTATCATGATTTGTTCTTCAAGTCAGGTTATATGAGTGTGTTCATCTCCACACAGCTTTTAATTTCCTATGTTTATTTCTGTTATTGATTTCCATTTTAATTTTATTGTGATCAAACACCATGTGTTATATAATTTCAGCCATTTAAAATTTATGAAGGTTTGTTTTACAGCCCAGCATCTAATTCATTATAGAGAGTGGTCCATGCCCATTTAAGACTAATGCATGTTCTGCTGCGGTTTATTGGCTTGTTACATGATGGCTTTGCTGTTCATGATCCTCATTCCTTACATTGCATTCCAAGTTTCACAGTATTATTGAGAGTGAGGCATCAAAACCTACAGCTATTCTTGTTAAACCGTTTCCCTTCGCTTATGTTTCTGCTTAGGTATCTAGGGGCTCTGTAATTTTATGTTAATATTTTATAAACTCTATGACTTCCCCATGGATTGATTCTTATTTTTATAAAATGTCTATTGAACTATAAAACATTTTTCTGTTTAAGGAATATTTTGCAGCTGGCCTCTCAGCTTCTTTATTTTCCTTTGTATGGAATACCTTTTCTCTATCTTTTTATTTTTACCCCACTTGTATATAAAATAGGCCTTTAATGTTTAGCACATATTTGGAACTCCTATTTTGTCCACTTTAACACTTTCTGCCATTGAATTGAATTGTTCAATTTAATCACATTTTATGATATTAGAATATTCGGATTTTTATTTTTGTATTGCGTTTGTCCACTGTATGTCTCATATATTTTTCTCTAGTCTTCATTTACTACTTTATTTACAAATGAACATATTTACTGCTGCACTGTTGTAATTAATGTAGTGATTATTTTGTCTGTTTATTGTAATAGTTTACTAATGATTGATCTAAGATTTACCATATACATCATAACATATAAGGACTTCAGATCTCCCTCTCCCTCTCTCCCTCTCCCTCTCCCTCTCCCTCTCCCTCTCCCTCTCCCTCTCCCTCTCCCTCTCCCTCTCCCTCTCCTCTCCCTCTCCCTCTCCCTCTCCCTCTCCCTCTCCCTCTCCTCTCCCTTTCCTCCCTTCTCTCTCTCCTCTCTCTCTCTCTCTCTCTCTCTCTCTCTCTCTCTCTCTCTCTCTCTCTGACACACACACACACACACACACACACACACACACCACACTATATTAGACAACTTTGCATTACTGCAGTAGAAAACCTAAAGTACACTTTAACTTTACTAAAGTATAAGATTTCTACATCTTGTAGTTTTGGAGGATTGTTGTAGCATCAGCTTTGGTTAGAGCCTCTTGGTGAATGACGATGGTGGTGGCAGGGATGTCTACAGAGAAAGCAGTCACATCTGAGCCTGGAAGCATAAGGCAGGGAATAGCAAGCCTTACTCATTTTATAATGATCCCCTTAAGGAAGTTCATGAGGCTGCAAAAGAACTACCATGGAGTCATATGCAAACCACCTCATGCTTCAACGACTAATTTAACCTCAAAGAGCTGTCAAGAATATTCTATATACGCTCCTCCTTCTTTCTACTCTTGTTCTGTTTTTCTTATGATTCAGTAAATAGTAACATTTTAGAATGTGTTATTTTAATTGTGTGAGTTTTATTGAACTGAAAGAAGAAAGGAATGTGCGTCCATATTTATAGTTTGTTGCATTAATCATCTTATTTACCATTACTTATTTTCTTTATTTATTCCTGTAAACTGAGTTACCATCTGGTGTCATTTCATTACTCTGATACAGCTTCACTCCCACCCACCTCCTTTATTGCCCTTATTGTCAGATAGATTGCATTTCTCAATATCGTAACTGCAATGATACAATTGTACCCACATTGTACTCTACAATTGCTTTGTAAATTGGTTAAGAGAAGAAAGAATAAGAATTGATGCCGTCTTTTATAATTGCATATTTACTTTTATCAGTAATATTTGCTTTCTCCTGTTGATTTGAATTATCCTCTCGGGTTACATCTTTTCACTCTGAATAATGCCCTTTAAATTTTTTTTTTTTTTTTTTTTGGTAAGGTAGTATGCATGAAATAGCTTCTCAAAGTCTTTGTTTAGATAGAAATATGTTTATTCTACCCCCACTTTTCAAAAATTAAACTATGGATATGAAATCAATTTTCAAATCACAACAAATTGTAAAGGAAAATTGGTCAATAATCTTGATCACACTCTCCTTAGGCATTAGGAGTCTCCTCATCCTCACACCCCAGCACTCTGGTGTATTTGTTTCAGTCAGTGGAACTGGTTTGACAAATAGTAATCACCTAGAATTTGCATCAGTTTCACTCAGTGTTCTGTGTTGTATAGATTACATGACAAATATACATTAATATGTATTCACAGATACAGAATCAGCACATTGCACTCAAAATCCTTTGTGTTCCGTCCATTCTGTCTCTGTTGTTACCCAACTTCTGACACCCTCTGCACTCTTTACCCATCTCTGTGTTCCTGCGTTCTGTCTTTTCCAACGACCATGTGACTTCAGTCCTACAGGATGAAGCCTTGCAGCTTGGCTTCCCTTGCTTAGGAGTATGCAATTGTCTTTCTTCTATAGGTTTGTTGCTTCAAT
Organism: Mastomys natalensis; assembly: GCA_021653895.1. Taxonomy (NCBI): domain Eukaryota; kingdom Metazoa; phylum Chordata; class Mammalia; order Rodentia; family Muridae; genus Mastomys; species Mastomys natalensis. Next base: position 1,661,484 of record JAJTUV010000007.1, read on the forward strand.
AGCTCATTTCTTTGTAATACTTAATTGTCTAAATGTCACAGTTTATTTATCCATCCATTTAACAAAGGACGTCTCTTAGTTGCTTCCAAGTTGTAGTGATTATGCATGAAATTGCTATAAACATCCATGTGCAGGTTTCTCTGTGGACATAAGGTTTCATATTGTATAAATACTTAGCCATGTGGTTGCTAGATTATATGTTTGGTTTTGTAATGTACTGCCAAACTGTCTTCTTAAGAATTGTACCATTTTTCCATTCCCTCCAGCAATGCTTGCAAGCTCTGTGATCCCATGTGTTTGCCAGCATATGGTTGAGACCTTGCTTTGGATTTTGGTAACTCTAATAGGTATGTAGTAGAGTTGCATTTCTGTTTTATCTTTCTTTGTTGGCATAGGAGATGGAGCATATATATATCAGCCCTAAGCAGATATGTTCTTTGTAACTATTACTTCCACCAGTTTGTGGGGTTTTTGTTGTTTGTTTGTTTGTTTGTTTTCTTTCACAATGTTGTCTCCAAGGTAGATTAGATATGTATGTTCGGTCAAACTATGGATTCTTCCTTTCATGAAGCATTCCTTTGGGAACATATCTAAAGCTATCTCCAGGACTAAGCCCAGGCAATTTTCTCCTGTGCTACTTTGAAGTAGTTTTACAGTTTTATATTTCACACCTAGATCTGTGATTCATTTGGAGATAATCTTTATGAAGAATTAAGATCTGTATCTAAGTGGGTTTGTTTGCTTTAATGAGCATAATGAGCAACCATTTGTTCCAATAGCTCGTATTGCAGAGACTACCTTTTATGTATTTACTCTCTGGTAAAAATTAGTGAATAATATTAATGGGGGTCTTTTTCTGGGCTTTTTAGGCTATCCCATTATTCTGTCATTTCCATTTCCTTTTAAAAAATATTTATTTTTAGTGTGTGTGTGTGTGTGTGTGTGTGTGTGTGAGTATGTGTAACCAGAAGAGGGCATCAGATGCTCTGGAGCTATAGTTGCAGATGACTGTCACCCATTGGCTATGTGTGCTGCTAAACAGCAAGTGCTCAGTGCTCATAATGGGTAAGAATTACTAATGCGCCAGTCCACTTTTTCCTTTTCCTATGTCTTGATTTCTGTGGCTTTATTTTAGGTCTCTAAGCTGAGTAGTGACACTTCCCAACTTTGTGAGATCTAGACCACCCAGGGTCATGTAGCGGTGAGAAGATACCAGCAACATGCTCTTAAACATTTAGAGCTATGGGCTAAGAAACCTGCTTTCTTTCTAAAGTAACCAGCCTTGAACATTTTGTTATGGAAACACTAAAAATGTGGTTCAACACATGAATTATACACATAAAATTATAAAGGGCCATGAATTTTAAAATAAATAAACAGTGCTAGCACTTCAATTTCAAAAGTGAGGCTAGCTTTGTGGTGATGTGTACCTGTACTACCAGCTACTCTGGAGGCTGAAGTACAAGAATCACTTCAACTGTGGAGCTAGCTTGAAACAGAATAGAACGTGATATGGTGTGTGTGTGTGTGTGTGTGTGTGTGTATGTGTGTGTGTGGTCCTAAAATAAAGAAGTCAGCTATTAATACAGCCCTAAAGAGTCTGGAATCATATATACTTAATTAAAGCAATACCAGGCTAATTGGCTTTGGAATGTCAGTTTGCCCAGTGACTGTATTCAAAGTGTTTATCTTGGTAGTCATGACTCTTTGAATAAGAATCCCACTTCTTTTTTTTTTCCAGTACAGAATGTTATTTTTTTCAAACCTCATTTTCCCATGGGTGTATGAAATCACTCACTAGGGTCAAACATCACACACAGTGTCCTTATGAGAGTGCTTCTCTGGCTCTCATCCTTTTCTACCAGAGCCAGACCTGCCTTTCCTTCAGGACTCAGCTTTAGGCTAACCTCCTCCACAGAGGCCTCTGCCAGCAGTTTCCACCTTAGCAATCTTTCATTTCTCTCACCCACCATGGAATTTATTCTGTGTGACTTCATATGGATCTTCCATCCGGCGGCAGGAACTCCCTACCTAGCATCCTTTGGTTTTCTAAGACTTTGACAATTAAAGTAAACTATTTACTCACTCCATGCCTTTGGAGCCCCAGAAAGCTATTGCCTCCAGGATATGGTTGCATGAGTCTTACTTTCTACAGCTCAGTGCCGGAAGACCTTTAACCTCTTATACTTTGTGACAAGCCATGATAAAGATATATTTTCTTCTGTATAGATAAAAGAAGCAAATGCTGTATCCTTTACAGTCTTTATGGGTGATGACTCCACCAAGAATATCAAGTGGCCTAATTCCTTGAAGATACAGGTAGAATGTTATTTTGCTCCTTGTGATCACTTAATAGGATATGGTAATGCAATGTGTTTGCAGAAAGTATGGAAAAAACTCTTTCTGATTTCCACATGGTTTTCTTTGCCATACTTTTTGTTTAATTTTTTTCTGTCCAGACAATAATGTGTGTGTATCTGATATACAAACAAAAATAATACATTTTAATGACTTTATCTATGTTTTGTACAAGGTGTCTAATTCCTGCAAATAGCCTTTTATTGCATATTTCATGTCTCCCATTATGTTTATCCCACCTCACTGCTGGTTTTCCACAGGCTGGAAATACTCTATCCTCTAGTTTTTCTTAAACAGGCTCTTCTAACTCTGGACACAGAGTGGTGACATTGCTTATTAGACTGTACTAGCTGAGTTTTTCTCTCCTTACAGGATGAAGTGACCAGGCTGTCAGTGAGGTGTGAAGAGAGCTGTTTCACTCTCCGGGCCTGAATGAGGCTGCTTCCTCATTGCTCTCTTGTTCTTTCAACCTTTTCTCCCCTGCTTCAAACCACATGGAACCTTCATTACCTATCTACACACACACACACACACACACACACACACACACACAAGCTGCCTGTGTGTGTGTGTGTGTGTGTGTGTATGTGTGTGTGTGTGTGTGAAGTCATCTACAACCATCTGCTGCTGGTCCTAACTTAACTCAGATCTTGCATATAGTTTCTTGCACTTTGTTTATTCCCATTGAGCACAGGGCTGCTGCCACTCCTGTGGCTATTTCTGGTTTCCTGGTGACAGTTGTCATCACAGACTCATTTGCTTTCTCAGTAGCAAGATCACCAGAAATGTAAGACCTTTGTATTTGCTGTCCCTAGTGCCCAGAAGAAGCAAATGGGCATTGGTCACTTAGGTAGATGAGGAATGACTTCCTATTCAAGGTAGCTACTCAAGAATGAGTTTCCTATCGAGGTGGCTTCCAGATTTTCTTATCTCTGTTTGGGAGAGACAGAAACTTCTTGTTCATAAGACATGAACTCTTAGATGCTCTAGTTCTCTGATGCGATTTCCTGAAATTCCAACCTGCTTTGGCAGACTTCCCTAGAATTGGGCAAGTCATTTCATAACCCACGCAAAATCATCTCTGCTAAACAGATAAGCAGTTGCAATGCATTCTGCTTTCTGTGAATGAAACCTGACTGACAAATGAGCCAACCACCTACTAAGGGTTGTCTGAAAGCAACTGGCAACACAGCTACCAAGGTCCTATTCATTGCTGAGTGAATATGCTCCTCAACATGTCAGGATAGAAAGCTCCATTATTCATTTTCTGGCGCTGCATCTCCTTGTGTGCATTTTCATTAAAGCCATCGTTTGTCATGTTAAGCAGCTGTTGCAACATAAAGAGTAGCTGTCAAATAATATGGCATTTGGAAATAGTGACATTTTCCTTTTAATGTCTTTTTCCGCCATCTCTCTCTACTCTCTTTCAAACCATTGCTGCTGTGGCGATGCACAGGGACCGTCAGCCTGACAAGTGGCTCTGTTTGCTGCTGAACAAAAACAGAACTGGGAACAGACCCTTCCTTGTTCTCAGCGAGTTCTCCGATCTTCATGAGAAACCATCGCCCTCTTGTGTCATGGATGGAGGCACCCAGTGACAGAGAAGGCCTTGGCTACCTTTGGCTCATATTTGTGTTGGTAGGAAGAAAACATCTGTCATGAAACAGAGTCACCTGCCACCTGGAATCATGGGTTTGGAAGGATGGGTGTACCCAGGTCTACAAAGCACCTCCCATTGCCCATTCCTGGCATATTTCCCCAGCTATCACTCCACACCAAATTGTGCCAGCAAGTGTGACAGTTTTGTATTTGTTTCTTGTTTGTTTTTAATCAACTAGTGTAATGCTGCCAGAGCCTGCCTTGGCAACCCTTCTCTTCTCATTGATGAAGCCTCTTCATTCCCAATTGTAAGCTGCATCCTGGCCTAGATTTGCAGATAGATGTTGCCTACACTCTAAAGAATTTTATGGAGCTCATGTTGCTAGTCTGGCTAGGAGAAAGCAGGCTTTGTCACAAAACACAATCATTTCCCCCTAATGATTAAAATCATTTCAATACCCCATGTTAATGGTCATCCTTCTGCCTCAAGTTTTGGTTTTATTTTGGTATGTATGTGTGGATGTGTGCGGATGTGTGCGCACACAATTGTTACTATCTCTTTGTATCTTTATTAGCTGGAACTTCCTGATCACTAGCTAGCCCTATAACTCTTGCAATCTGCACTCAGTTCACTTTCCTTAGAAGCTAATGTGGACTTTGCGGCATGTTGCTGCCATCATCTCAAAACCTTTGACTCCCTTGTTCATTGACCTTTTCATCACAAACTTGCACTCCAATTCCAACTTGGGGTAGAGGGAGCCTCCTACTTTTTCTGAGTCTGCAGCTAAATGACAAGAACAATGAAGTACACATCACAGCGGACTAGTTCCTGCTCAGGCTCATCAAAGTCAGAGCCACTCACCCTTACACTTCCTATTGATACCATTTGTTGCTCAACTCCTATTCCTACTCTCCATAATACCTTGCCCCAAACTTCTCCAAACTCATTTCAGTCAGATGAATACCTTCTCCTATCATCTAGTTTCCGTCACTCCTCATCTCTGTCCTCCTGCTCCCAGAAGACAATCGCCAACTTCTTTAAAGAGAAAGGGAAGCCTCTATAGAGAAGGCTCTTACCTTCCTTTGACAAACCCTATCAAACTGCTTCCTGTGAATCTGCTTGTGAGGCCACACCCCTCACATATGACTGATAACCAGCTGTGCTTTGGATTTCAGCCAATCCTGATGGCTCAGGAGGATTATTCTAATGGTGACTTCTTCACTTCATGGTGGTTTCACTGTATCAAGGGAACCTGTCCTGTTGTTCTTATATGTGTGAACTTATATTTTTATTTAGACTTTCATCTTTCAGCCAGCTTTTTACAACTTTTCTTCATTTTAGCCAAATACCAGACAGGATTTTCAAAACTGTATTTATTCATTATAGCATATACTAAATTATCAAAATATTGTGTTTCTCTCTGAAGTCTGGAGCACTCCACATAGATAGTCAACTGTCACAACAATATTAGTTACTTGACCTCTTTCATTCATTCTCCCAACTGTTATTGAGAATAAATCATGACCTAGTTACACCATCAAGACCAGTAATAGGATAGTGCACATAGAGACATTATCAAATGAAACGTAGGATTGTAATAGTTGATGAATAAATGAAGACTAAGCATAATGTAATGAAAGGGATAATAAGTGATTTGAAGTACAATATAGCAGGATAAAAAACAGCAAAAGATATGTTGTTTTAATTGTGTGATTATTGGACATTATCTCTGATAAATTTGGACATTTGTCTGAACATTCAAAGTCAATGCATTTACTGGAGCAGACAGAAACTTCAAGGAGGAGGGGCCAGGGAAATTGTAAGAGTACAATGACCAGGATGTCTGCAGTGAGAGACTGAAATATATATACAATTTGATATTTAGTATATATCAGTCTCTCTCTCTCTCTCTCTCTCTCTCTCTCTCTCTCTCTCTCTCTCCCTCTCTCTCTCTTTCTCTCTCATGTGTGTGTGTATATACACATCAGAGAAATTGCATCCAGGAAATCTCAACAATAAGTTATCTGAATGAAATCTGACAAGTGGGAACATTAGTTGATATACCAATAAGGGTGGGGGAAGTCTCAAAATTTCCTACCCCTAGATGAGGACCTACAGGTAATAATGGCTGCTGAGAGAGGTACAGTCATCCTTCTTCAAGCTCCTGATAAGTTACTCAATCCCAAGTGCTCAGCAGCAAAGACATATATATGAGCAACACTAAAGGTACCCGATAGGTTTGTTTTATTTTTAAATTTTTATAAAGTGTGTGTGTGTGTGTGTGTGTGTGTGTGTGTGTGTGTATAATGATAATGGTTAAAATTAAGAGACTTTGAATTTGAAGGGACTGGAAATGACAGGGGGAATTTGGAAAGAGGACAGAAAAAGAGGATATGATGTTAATATGGTGCTCATGTGAAATTCTAATTTTTTAAAAAAAATCTTGAAAATATTAGAATAACCATGATGCATTTTAGAGGAAAATAACTATAAGCAAACAGAAAAATTAATAGAAGACAATGGCTGGTGAGAATATGAATATGTAATGACATATAAACTTTAGCAGAAATTGGCTGCACAGTTCTATGATTCCAGCTGTTTAGAAGACTAAGGTAGTTTCATAACTTCATGATTAGCCTGGGTGATTTGCTGAGAGCTTATATCAAAAGTTTTTATATAAATATACATAATAATTAAAATTTAAGATCCCTTAATTACCCAATTTATCTTATTTCAACATGAATTTTAAAGCAAAGTAACCTGAACTTTCCACATTCTGACCCATTTCTAATCCTCCTATAATTTATTTCTGGGAAATCCACTTTATTCTGTCTACCTAGGCATTTTCTGAAACTAGTAGCTGATCTCTTTCTTCTCTGTATCATATACCAGGGTTAGTATCACACAGCAGACATATCTTCTGCAGGAAGAAGAGTTGTTTTACCAGGTTCCTCCATTACATGTTACTTTTTACACACCTGCCTATCCATATCTTGGAATATCAACTCAAGGTTCATTTTTAAAAATTACTGATGATTGCTTTGGACTCTTCATAGTTACCTAACATAAGAGGTTAACAGATCTGATATGAGAGAATTAGTTCATGGACATGTGCTGGAAGGTCAGAAGAGTGTACAATGTCTGCCATGCCTGGCAGATTTAACTGTAGTTGATAATTATATCTTTTCTCCAATGGACAGACAGTTACTGGGTAGAAAACAAGACAGATTGGAGCTGTAGGAAAGGCTCAGATGAAGAACATAAGATTTGACTATCTCAGAAACTATCCTCTAAATAAAGCAGCATTTGTTAAAAGCTATTCTTCCATCCATGGCTGTCTCCTATAAAAAACAGGCAGCCAGTTATTAATCCTGAACCACTGATGTGACCAACATCATTTCACCTCTAACTTGCGTTTACTTCCCTTGTGGAGGTCAAGGATGAGGGCAGCATGTAGAGTGGATAAGAGCTCCCAAACTCTCATCACCAGGTGTTCTAGCGATTTGCAGAAAAATGGGATGATGGTTTTGTAATAGCTAATAGAGTTTCGATTTAATGCAGCTGTTAAAAATTAGCAAGGACTCCATTGAAAGCTTCCTAGTCACTTATAATAACAAGATAATAAATCACTCACAGCACTTTCTGACACTTAGGATTCTATTAGAAACATAAGACTTAGTTCAGCTACTCTTCACAATTTGTTTTTCTTTATTTATTAAATTACCTTTTAAAGTTCAAGAGGGTAAAGGTATCTGACTTTCATTTTGCTTCCAAACATCTTCATGGAATTCATTATTTCAAAGGGGAATAGGGAAGAATGGGGCAGATATTTGGACAAAGCCATAGGTGGCCTTCTGCAATTTCCATCAGTTGGAGGACAGTTGGCATGTTACAGAAAGCACTGGGTGAATGGGAAGACCATGATCTCCAATGCTAGCTTCTTTTCCTTGGCTAGGTGAGATGGATCACTTTCTCCACTGTTAAAGATTTCCTTAGGTAATAATGACTTCCCAATATCTACTTACAAAGCTGTTGGTATGCCTAATAAAATAATATATGTAAGAGTGTTTTGTAAATTGCCAGGCTCCACAGATGCTAGTTATTTTTGTTTATGAAGGGCTTTGTTTTTTTGCTTGTTGGAAACACTTATTCAAACTAGGAAGCATTGATTGCTAAGCTATTTACAGCTGCTTTGTTCCCTCTGCCCTAGGCTCCTAAGGAAGATCTATCTCTCATACTCTGCTGGGTCTCTGAACCTAATTCTCTACTGTGTCAATAACAACTAAATAATACCCTAAAATATCCGGAATCTGGAACTGGGCCAGTTTCCCTCTAGATTTAGCTCATGGGCATCTATCTATTCGAATTGCAGTTCCCAGTCACAAGAAATCACAATCACACTAACAGTACATGCAGCTACACATTCACTTGGGAAGCCATATTTTCTTTCATATTCTCGTAAATACAGTTTGGCAGAACCTATGTCATCTGGTCCTTGAATTGTAAATATAAGAAAGAGATATTTAGGAGCAGTGGGAGCTGGTGTACCCAACAACAGCTGGCAGATATAATTATATAGCACACATATCAGAGTCTTTGGTGACCTACCTGATCTATGCACTTGCTAAAATGGGAAGCAGGTTCAATATATTTAATTCAGTTCAGAAAAGTATTTATTACAATGGTTCTGAGCAGCTTAGAGCTATGGTGAATAGAAAGAAATGTAGTGAGAGCTCTATCTATCTATCTATCTATCTATCTATCTATCTTTCTCTCTCCCCTCCCCCCATGATAGTTTGTAATTTCACCAGAAATGTGATATACACATATAAAACTACTGAAAGACATATCATTGAATGAAAACTAAAATAGGCCAGAGTAGATATGGAATTCCTGATGGAAAATATTAAAGCTGCCGGAAATGGTTTGTCTCAAAAATTAGAGAAGGAATAGGAAAATGACACTGTCACCTTGGTAGAAGTAGAAATGAATACAGGACATAGGAGGGCTAAGGCAGATTAACAGTTGCTTGACAGTGGCAGCTTTTCTCAGAGCAAAGTGGCCAGTACGTGATAACCAGTGAAGTATGAGATCTATACGAGATCAATGATGGGCAATAGTTTGGATCACTATCCTCACCCCTGTATCTGACGGACTATTCTCTTTCATAATATATCAGGAACACTCCTGCCTCTGTCCTCATGAAATATCAGAGTACCTCATGAATATGCACATCTATTTTGTGTTAATCAAAACTTAAAACATAAAAGTATAAAGAAATGGAAATGCTAATTACCCTGATTTGATCATTAGCCATTGTATACATGCATCAAATTAACACACCATACACCGCAAATACTGACAATTAAAATAATAATAATTTTTAAAAAGGAATGAAAGCAATAAAATCTCTTCCTCTAAACATACATGATTGAGTCTAGATTATCTTAGACTGGCTGTTTAGAACTGCCATGCTCCCACATGGACCTGCCCCTTCCTACCTCAATCTCGATCTTTTTTTTTTAGCATATGTCTATATCATCGTTATGTTTAAAGTTATTTATTTGTTCATTTATTGCCTTTGCCTCTAGAATAAAATCTTAAGACTTCTGCAGTTAAGAAAAATGTAATATTGAGAAAGTAGGCTTAAGGGCATTCAGAATACAGTTCTGGAAGCCATGGAGTATGTGTGTTTAAACAGCTGAAACTAGGAAAATCCAGTATTTAATACAAGTAGCTGGGAAGGGAGCCATGAGAGAAAGCCTGAGGGTTAGGAAGATATACAGAAAGCTAATTATTCAGACTGAAAAAGGGATGTGTTTTAAGACAAGCTTAAGGAGTCTGTCAATTGTCATCAGGTAAAAATGACACAGGTGAATCAAGGAAGGTCACTCTGGAGTTTAGAGACACACTGGTGCCTTGAGGAAATGCCTTTCACACCACTTGAGAAAGCAATAGTCACAAGCTGGAACTTGCAAATGTTTGGGAGCTGGCCCCTGGCAGCCTACCCACTTTCCCCCTCCTGCCCCAGCCTTGCACTGCTGAGTAGAGGCGGGTCTCGAGCAGCCTGTCCAGAACTCCTCCAGCCTCCACCTAATCATGATTCATAAAGGGAAAGTGAAAGCCAGGGAGAGGTCTTTGCTGCATAATAAAAAAACAGGCATCAAGAAACTCCCTTCATTTCTTAATTACCAGTTTATATTCAATTCCTGTAAGAGAGATTAAAGTTTGGCATTTTATGTTATTATTAAAATATCATATTAATAATAGCCCTGACATCTTTAAAACTTCAGCTCGAAATCATTTATTTCTTCTAGAACCAAGAAGTGGGGTGTGGAAGAGAACTTGGTATTTTTATTTGGTCTTAAGTATTTCTTGTTTTCTAAAACATGGGCCCTGTGGATTTATTACTGATAAGTACTTTGTAATGAAGTGTTAGCAAGGAAGGCACTTGAAGTGCCTTTAGCAAGTTTAATTTTTAAGTGCATTATATAGTCAGGGAATTGACATTAAATACAGGCATGTACCATCCCCTCTCTGTTCTCCCTTAGTGGCTTCTGGGCCATCTCTCCTCAGCTCACAAGCAAGAGGTAATTTGTTAAATGCTCAGTCACAAATAGGCCCAAGGGTTTCCCTTCAATTTACTGTGTCGCTGTGGACAAGAGCCAGGATGTCTGCTCTGAATTTTGAAGGGAATGCTGGCTTGACTGCTTTCATAAGCATGTACTGGGCATTTATTCTAGGCCCTGAACAGTACTAGGCATGAGGGAAGATAAAAACATTGTACAAAAGATGCAGTCTTTAAAGGAAGTTCAGTAGCATTGAACTAAGACAGAAATGACCTGGAGCACTCAGGTAATAGCTTGTGAGACCTAGCAGGACAACGTTGTGACACAAGTGACCACATTATGAGCATGACAGATCTAAAAAGGACAGCAGTCAGCCCTCTGTGGCAAAGTCAGAGTCCTGTTTGGATTAGCAACTGAAGGTGTGGAGGAAGGCTCTCTTGGCTAATGGAAACCTAAGTTACAGGCCATATATCCACAATTTGCATAACGAAGGAAATGCTGAGAATGGTCTGGCCTGGACAGGAAGCTGGGGAAAGCAAGGAGAACAAAGGTACATGGATTGCAAATGGTCCTGGTGGCCTGAGAGACAAGTGGTCTCATGCAATAGGTGCAGACAGGAAAGTGGACACTTCTGAGCACTCATCTGTGGGCTACTGGCCTGAAACATATTTACAGAAAGTTAACTCCATAGCTTCATATACACATGACTACAGAAAAGGTTTTATAAAGACAGACAGAAAGATACCAATGACTGCCATCTTGGCTTATGAACTCAACTCGTGCCTAGCTAATTCTAGAAAAAGTATTGAAGCTGAAGAGTAAATGAACTCTCCAAATAAAAGTACACAGACGAGCAGAAGCATTAAGTCAGTCTAAGCTTCATATACAACACGAGGAGAGTAAATGAATCTCCACATAAAAGGAGACAGAAGAGCAGAAGAGTTAAGTTCGCCTAAGCTTCAAATACAACACAAGAAAGGAAAACTAATTTTTATCTCATTTCTATTTGTGAGGAACTGTTAGCCTGCCCACATTTTTACATTTTATCTTGTAAGGAGGAAAATCAAGATTTAGACTTGTAAATTATTCCAACAAGAGCACATATCACCATTTGCCAAGCTGAGATTCACATGCAGGCTCCAGGCTCTGCTTTTAACTCTCTGCTAAGGACTTGGCCTGGGCGTCACCTCTTCCCAGGATACATTTGAGCTTGCTGTATCTTCTCTACATTCCTTATATCCCAGGCCTATCTAACTATTGCTGCTTCTCATGCAAGCATCATTTTGTTCAGCCTGTGATGCCATGCATAATTCCTTGGGACCCCTATTCTTCACCTCTATCCCTTGTGTCTGTGAAGACCTGAGGACTCTTCACATATATTAGGCATACCAAGGAGCAGTTCAAATTTCCTCCCTCTTTTAAGTGCCCATCCTCTACCTGTCAACTCTAGCTGTACTGTGGCTGCTTCTGTGTTTACATATCCACAATGTTAGATAGCAGCTCTAAGAGAGTTACGTGACTTTTGCTGTCCAGCAGTCTTCATAGTTCCATTGTAAGGGGAGATTTTTAGGGGTGGAAGTTTAAATAAAATGAAAGGTCTTGGAAAAAAGAAATTCTTTGTAGATGCATACATTTATGAAATAGAGGCTCTCATTGTAGCATGACCCTTAACTGGGAGGCAAGAAAGTTGGCTTCGTCAATAAAAGCCAAATTCATGCCCTGGACTTCAGTTGTTCCTTACAACTACAAAGATGTAAAGACCTGAAAGACTCTAAATATTCACCTTCAATATTCTGTCACTAATTTTTTCCAGGCAAAAAATAATGCTCAAGCTTTTTATTAGCTTGATAAATCAAAATACTTACAGTTTTTAAAAAGTCAGTCCAGCATGAAAGCTTGTGACCCCAGCCCTTGAGAGCTGGAGGTGGAACAATCATGGGTTTGAAGGCAGGTTTAGTACACTGTGACCCTATCTTAAAATAAAACTAGAAAGTACTGAAGATGTAGCTCAGTGCTATGACTCGTACCTAATATATATAAGGCCTTGAGTTCCATTCTCCTGTTGCACAATAACAAACTAATATCATTTTCTCCAACAGTCAACTTTAATAAGACAGCTCAGCTGTTCCCTCTGGTGAGTGGGCACACCACTTTTCTTGGGCCCCTGGGCTCCTTGTAAATCACAGAGCTGAAATTCTCATTCTCTGCCTGGGTAATGTTCTGTGGTTCATTTCCATAACAATTACATGCATTAGGAAGGCTACTGATTGGAGCATTCCTTGCCAAATTATGATAGCTCTTTGGATGCTGCTGCTTTTGTGCCTCTGAACAGCTGCTAGTGGTGTTAGGATTTTCACTCACCAGGAGATTAGGACTGCCCCCTCCAGCCTCAGACTTTACAAGTGTGGTCCCAGCATCTCCCCTTATCAAGCTCTTTGCTAAAGACCTTGCTAAGGGTCTTTAAGCAAGGCAAAATAGACTCTCCCAGAACTAGAGTTCTAAACAGAAAACAAAGACATGGCCAACACACAGGAACACTTCTTCTGGGCTTGGTCCAGGCTTGGTGAAACTTGACCCCTTTAACAAAAGTCAATTAGTTGCTTGAGAAATATGTAGTTGCTGCTCTGTGCTAGCATCATACCAGGTACTGCTTACAGAACATGGAAAAAACTTCACATTGTTCTCTGATACATCACCTCATCCCTAAATATCCTCCCAATGGCTCAACCACTTTGAGAGTTAGGCTAGTGTCTGATATTTATCCTTTCCCATGTCTCACTACACCAATAAATTATTCACATATATAAAGTATCCCACTACATATTTTTAAATGAAAATGACATCTTCTCTACAAGTGGTTATATGTATTTATGAAACTAGGCCAATTATGCTGATTGTCTATCACTGTGCAAGTGGTAAACTTAATGAAAGGAATGTATTAGTTAGTATTCTGTCACTGTGACAAAATTCCTGAGGCAATTGACTTAATAAGATAAAAGGTTTACTCGGGCTGAGAGTTACAGAAGATTGAACTCATGGTTGATTGTTTCATTGCTTTGGGCTTTTGGTCGAAGTGTATAGGTGAGAAGAGGGGGGAAGGAGAGAGAGATAGAGAGAGGTATCTTCTTTAAGGGTATAGTATACTCCCATCTAACAGCTCACTTCTTCCTACTGGTTACCACCTGTGAAGACTCCACTGATTCTACTTGGGCCCCATATTGGGGACCAAGCTTCAGCATATGAGCCTTAGGGGCCCTTTATGATCCAGACCACATTAAGGAAAGCATTTAGCAATCACTGTTTTAGTGGGGCACCTGTGTATGAGCTACCATTCTCACCTCTACTTTGTTGAACTCAGAACTGTCTAGATTCCCAACTGAGCTGACCCTACACTGAGACTGGGGTCTACTAATTCTAAACATATGACTAGGGTTGTTGTGTAGAGTTCCTTAACTTTAGAAGGCACCTGTTCTGGAGCTGGCCTAGCTTCATTCCACCCCCACCCCATCCCCTTCACCATCTATAACAAGTCCAGAAAGTTGAGTGCCTATTGCTGCTACCCAGATTCTGGTAGGGTATGGCACCATCTGCTCCTGAAGCATCTATCTGTGCAAACACAAAACAGCTTACAATTACAGCTGCATTTAGTTGAGCACTTAATATCATGAAGAATGCCTCTCCTAGAATCCCTGTAGCTACTGTTATTATTCATTCAATATGAATTTCACAAACAATTACTAGAGCTTTTGATGTAATCTCAATAAATATGTTGTATAGCTAGCCCTGAGCATTACAATCTTGGGGAATAAAACAAATAAAGCTCACTACATAACACCCTGGAGAACATTGCATTACAAATCACGGGAATATGTTATAATCTTATCTAATCCTTACAAAATATATTTGTAGATACCATGAACAATTGTCCCACACCCATCACTTATTAACAGATAAGACAATTGCATTTGAAATGTTAAGTAACTTCCACAGAGCAAAGAAACTAATGCAAAGAACTAGAATTGGCCCTCTGGTTGTCTAAGAACATTGGCCAGTGCTTTCTCTAACTACGTACACTGCTTTCCACCCTCTCACTAGTAACAAGGAGCTTACAAAGTTCCATCACAGGCCACCAGTTGATGATTAGACTTTAAACAACAACCATCAATCAGTCTCAAACTTTTTGTCACCTCTGCTGTCATGGGTTTATACTGAGAATACATAGAAATGTTTATATTGAGAATCCTTGTTTTGTATTTTTGTATTCATTTATCCTATGCCAATTTGATGTATGTATATACTCTGGTTATACACACCCTCTAACCTTTTCTCTTTCCCCTCACATACTCACCAACACCCTTTCTTTTTGTTTCTGTTTTGTGACCCACTAAAGTTAATCAGGGCCACCTAAGTGAGCATGAGTGTGGAGTTGTCCCCTGGGCCATGAGTAATTCATGGATGGCTGTATCACTGAGGACAATCAGTCTCACTCCCTTGTCAGGGGCAGCCCTGCTTATACACTAAAGTCCTAAAATCAGCAATAAGCCTGACATACATGCCTGCTAACACAAAGCCTTGAGTCTCTGTGGAAAAACACTGAAATAGATAGCTATAAGCTATTGTATACAGGCAGCTTTAGTGGAAATTTACCAGCCTGAATAGTCATGGACCTTGTAGATAGGTAGCCTTGGTGGATAGTACCAACTGAGATAAGGACAAGTGAATCATAGGTGGAGTCATAGTGGCCTGTCCTCTGAACCTTCACCCAGCTGATACTCTGTTCTGGAAGATATCTGTACTCCCCATGGACACCTACGCTCCTGTGTCATCCCCTTCCCCACATCCTGCCTTTTTGTGTATATAACCCCTGTGTGAAAAAAGTTAAATAAGCGATTTGATCTGACTATAGACAAATTGCCATTCTTTGCGTTCGCCTGTTTCCCCTATCTTCTCTTTCAGGTGACCTTCCTGGACCCCTGTTTAATGCCCTGCTGGACGGGAGCTCCACTGTACTGGGTTGTGTCCCTTGATCCCTTCTCCTCTGTTCAGTTTATATGTTCAATCATCTGCAGATTCTATGCAGGCAACTGAAGCTGGTATGAATTCATACCAGCTAATATATGTCAGCCCATAAGAGAATATTTCACAGCATTCCATCTCATTAGCTGGCTATTCTATTCTTTCTGCCACTTATGTGATGTTATCAGTCTCTGAGGGGCTGATATGGGTATCCATCTATGTGTAGCTGAACTCAAGATCCTTTTCATCAGCCTTTCAAGTGCTAGAATGGTAGACATGTACCACCACACCTGGTGACAGTGAAAATTTTGAGAGCCCTAATTAATTTTATCAAGTATTTGTCATCTTGTGTTATTGTTTAGGCTGAAAGCTTCTTGAATTATTTGTAATTTATGATATTTTCTATCTCATTGGATTTGCAGACACCGTCTCCATTTCCTTCCGTTTTCTTCTCCCATCATGTACGATATGCTAGTAGTCTCTGCTAATGACAAAATGTCCTTCCCCTGCCTGCCTGTCCATTGATTTTCCTGTGATATACCTAATTCTTCTATCAAGTAAGAGCTGATGGGATTGTTTTCATTCCTTCTTTACCTATCATAAGTTCATCAACTTCCATTTATACCTCAGCAAACACTATCAGGGTTTAGTCCACAAATCTCTCTGTAACTTCCCTAGTCAGGACATCCACATCCTCCCACAAAGGTATCAACTTGAAACAACCTCAAACCATCTAATTGGAGATTCTGTGAATAAAACCTCAATTAGGTCATCTATTTAGGGTTTCATAACAATGCAATCAAGATAGGGATGGACTAGGCCAGCTTCTGTTCTGAGTCTGAGTCTTCTTCAAGTTTAATGCTAGTTGGTAGACTTCAATTCTTTGCATGAGTGAAACTAATGTTCTCATTCTCTTAAAAATAAAATAAAATAAAACAAAAAAAAACCTTTTATTTTCATGAGCATGAGTGTTTTGTCTGCCTGTATGTCTGTCATGTGCATTCAGTGCCCACAAGACTGGAAAAGGATTGGAGATCCTGGGATACTAAAGATATAAACCATGTATCTTTATCACCGTGTGGGTGATAGTAACTGAGCCCAGGTCTTGTAGAAAAGCAGTCCATGCTCTTACTCACTTTCAAGTCACTAATATCCCCATTCTTCTGCTAGCTGAAAGCAACCCACTACTCTTAGCGACTGTAACCACCCAAAGACACTCACCACAAACTATCTGCTCCACTGGTAACTCTCAGCATACCTGTTGGCTCATCTGAGCTTGCCAAGAGAAATCCCTGTCATTATAAATCAGTCTCTTCCCAAGGTCTGAAATAGGTGGGGATAGTATAAGTAGGATGATCTGTTTGTAATTAACTCAAAGCCAATTGATTAAGGACCGCATGAAGGTTAATCTTGATTGCCAAGTTGAACTGAGCATAGGAGCCTACAAACTTAGAGCATACTTCCATGTGTGTCTACTAAGGATATTTCTAAAGGCAATTGGAATTTGTACCAGTGAACTGACTCGGGAAGCCCCACTTTGAATGTGAACAGCACCATCCAATTTTTCTAAGGATGTCAATAGGACAAAAAGAAGAAGGGGGTAAGTTCATATACGCATGTGCTTGCTCCAGTCTTCTTGAGCTGGTGCAGCCATTACTTAAGACAACAGATGCATTGGTCTCCAAACTAGGAATTTCAACTGGAATTATCCAAGTGGGGGTGGGGAAGGTTTCCAGTCCTTTTGTCTCCGACTAGGACTGTACCTCTCATTCTGAGGCTTTCAGTTTTTTGAGATGAAGAGCTATTCGTTTCTCCAGTTTTCTAGTCTACTGGTAGCAACTATGGAATGATTTAGTAACTGATTATGATAACCAATTTAATAAACTCTTATAATCATATCTTTATATTATAATCAGATACAATGTAAACATTATCTATAGGAATATATTGTTTTATATTGGTTGTATTCATCTAGTAAAGTAATAAGTACATATTGCAAACTCCTTCCCTCTCTCACTTAACTGTGAATGTGAAATATTTCATATTCACCAATCCACCCACAAGCTGCGGAAAGGGGTTGTATGGGTCATCTGCATAGATTCATCTTAGAATTCTACTGATCAAAACTTCATCCTTAAAACTGAACTTTTCTCTCATCATCTGTTCTTCTGTATTCTTCATAATGAGTCATTTTCTTTTATAGATTAAATACACTGTCTATTGGCTTGAGACTTCTGTCTTTGGACTTTCTTTCCTATCTTCTTTATGAGTTAATGCAAGTTTTGCTTTCTTTATTCTGAGCTACTCTGCCCAAAGGATCATTTGGTATTATCTTTCTCTCTCTTGAAACATATTTTACTTTTAACCTCCATCTGGAGAATATTTCTAAGGCTACTTTTTTTCCCTCTAGCCAATTTTAATTCATCTTTAGAAATCACACCAGCATCAATTGCATCTGGAGACTCTTCTAACATCCGTTCCTCATCTAACAGTAGTATCCAGCACCTCCAGAGTTCCCAACCACTGCCTACAAATTTAGATTTGTTATTTATTCTATTAGTGCAAACACTGACTTGCTCTTTTTGACACTTATTTGGAAATCACAGAACAATATTCCATTTTAAAAATACAAGCTACTTCAGGAATCACTCAAATATGCTTCTCAAAGTGAATAAAAATCCAGAAATAATTTATACATGAAGAAACTGAGGATTAAACTGAGCAACTTGTTCTATGAACTGGAGGTAGTCAGGAATACTGTGGGAACAAAGGAGCAAGCCTTTAACAGGCTTCAGGACTCCCTAGCTCTTCAGAATTGGAATTATCAAGGCATGGGTGTAGGATCACAACATGCTAGCTACTTAATCCAATCTCATAATTAGAATACACCACCAAGCCTTTTGCTGAATCATGATAGGTGACCTACTCAATAATTATTTTTATAATGAAATGAAGGGCTATTCAAGAAAACAATCCTCAAGAATTGGAAATGGAGCAAGGATCTGGATAATTGAGGGCAAGTTCTTTTCTACTAAGCAGAAATTATATCTCAGCTTAGCATTGTAATTGCCAAAAAGAGAAAGGATAATAAAGAGTTAATTATGATCAGGAAGAAAGAAAAGTCCAGTAAACTAAAATAGGAAGTTCCATATAGATCTTCACAATCCTCTAGTGGGAAATTAAGCAAATCTCCTGAAGATGTAGAAGGAATTCCAATAATGAGTCCTGTAAAATTTGAACCTCTTTAAGTACTTTCTAATGACTAACCTTCTGGGTTATCCAAACCAGGACACAAGAGCCAAATGTGAGCCAAGGAGACGCGTGACCACTGTGGAAAGCCCAGGGTTTTGGTCTAGCTTTCTAATTTTCTTTTCTAAGGGACTATGAGACACATTTACATTCACATTCTTTCCCATCATAAGCCATGTTCTTCACAACAAGTTATGTCAAGGCAATGAAGAACATTACCTTGATGGTGGTCAAGAACTGATGCCAGTTCTCTCAAAGCTGTCTGAGAAAAATACTAGTTATTAAATAAGAAATTATGACCAACAGATGGGGTTCTTGGAAGAAAGCTACAGCAATTTTTGTACAGAATTTTTGTGGGGGAGCAGAATAAACTAAACCATGTAAGAAATAATGACTTATTGGTAGGTGTTCAGAGACAGGTAATATACTTAGGAAGGAAGGTTTTCAGGTAGAGAAAAGAACCTGGAGTCCTGTCTCTGGAGCAGCAGTTGGTTCAATGTATTTGACTTCTGCAGGAAGAGTACAGTGAACTTAGCCACAGAGGACAATATAAAGATATTTTATGTCAATTGTGAATGAGTCTCACATGCTAGGGAGTTTGTGTCAATGCTAAAGATCATATTAAGCCTAGAGTGGAATAACAATAATACAGGGGATTTATTAAATGACCACTCTAGATCACTCTAGATATATCTTGCAAAATGAATGTCAGGAGAACAAGAATAGAGACTGGGATGGTGCTAGAGAAAGACAACAGACATAGGAATGGGCGTGGAGAGGGATGAGTGGTGAGACCAATGTGCATGCTAGTAACATACTAGTAACTTAACAAATGAGAAGCTGGAACACTCCACCTTGCATGCTAGCTCTAAGAGTGGATTTGAAGTCTCTATGTGGGTAAGAGTGAGCTGCTCATTATCATCAACAAGGTCAGATACAGAGAATTTTCTTTTAAACAAACCAAATAATAAGATGATGGGAGCTCACTTGTACCTTTAAAATATCCCCCATCTCTCCTGTAATTAGAAATATTTTAAGAGCAAGAAAAATAGTAAGTTTCTCCAGAATAAACAACTGTAGTCTGGGTTCCAGGTGGGTGGGATGCTGACTTTTGGTCAGAATACATGTTCTTTTTCTCTTTTGTCTTAACCTCAAGGTATAATGGCAGTTTTATTAATATTAATACACTTGCATAAAGTGCTAATTTACTCCATCATTTTCCTAATTAGCTCTATTGAATTGTGAGACTCATCTACATTAATAATGAATCTCTATATGCTTTTCCAATGTCTGCAAAGGGAAAGACAGGGAAAAAGAAGGACTCCTCTATAATTCTCTGATTATTTGACAATGATAGTCTACTGATATGAGAAGATGGTTAAAGCATGAAGAAGGCACTTAATTAAAGCTGGACAGAAAGCAGAAGAGTTGTTCCACCCTTCTTTCCAAAGAAACAAAATGAAGACTTCGCTTACAGTCTTGCAAGCTCTGTCATTTCCTCTCGGGATGCACTAATGAATGTAGTCATCTCTCTAGTTCTGACACTGCAACGTTCCATCTGCTAGTGTTACAGGACATAAGATTAAAGGCGATAAGGTAAGGTCAAGATGAGTGGGTGTATTTGATCAAAGGATAAAAGAAATCTGTGCTTGCTTTTTTTCCTCTGGACTAATTATCCCAATTAGATTGAAAATGGAGCTATTCATAAAACTGACAAAAATCAATGTCAAGAATATTTAAAGAACTTCTAGCAATAAGTCAATGATAAGAGCATAGCAACTATTAGAAAGAAGGACAAAATAAGTGAAAAACTACCTTGGAGAAGACGACTCATACAAGAGACACTCCACAGATCTCAAGCTTATAGTACCATCCTGTGTACATATAACCAGCAAATGAAAATGTCTGGATTGGGCTGGCAAAGTGGGTCAGTGGGTAAAGGTGCTACTACCAAGCATAATGTTCAGAGTTCTGTCCCCAACACTCACATGGTAGAAAGATAGACATGACTCCTAAAAGTGGTCCTCTGTCACACATGGATCTTCCTACACATGGCATGCACATGTACACATACACACACACTAAGTAAAATATTTTATATTAATAAATACTTGAGACACTGTGGATCCTTATCAATTTTATATTTTGCTGGTATGAATGTAAGCTAGTACTTTGGTAAGCAGTTTGACAATATCTTCTATTTTTAAACATTACTAAACTTCAGGCCAGAAATTCTACTTCTCAGTACATATGTTCATAGCAACCTTTAATTTTTTCTTAGATTAATTTATTTTAGGTATATGGGTATTTCTCTGCATGTAGATAGTGTACCATGTATGTACCTGCTATTGTAGAGGAAATAAAAGGTATCAGATCCTTTAGTACTAAAGTTAGTTGGTTATGAGCCAGGATTTTGGTGCTGGGAACTGCAGCCAGTCTTCTACAAGAGCAGCATGTACTCTTAACTGCTGAGCCATCTCTCCAGCTCCCCTTATAGGATGGGAAAAGAGGCCACAGTGGAGGAGTCCCAGAGGCTTCCAGGCGGCAGGTCCCAATACAGGAGAAAGGTCTGGAGTTCCAAAGGCTGGAAGCTTTGGTGACAGGCAGGCCCCAATGATACGAGGAAGTCCTTGGTTCCAAAATGGTTTGATTTTCAAGGCAGGTGGTGGATGGATCTGGATGTACACCCCTGAAACTCAGGGCAAACCTGTGTTAAATAGGGAGAAGTGGGAAGGGTCTGGGAAGAAAGCTTAATTGGCTCCACCCTCTGACCTTCATTAATATGTAAATCTCTAGGGCCTGAGGCCTATAGTCATGCCCTCTACCTGTGCACTTTGGGAGGGGCTGTAATGGCCTACGTGACTGAACAATGTAGGTCTATGGAGATTAGACTGTTTGTCAGGACCCTGGGTTCTGGGGACATGGCTGAACTCCTGCCATTTCTCCCTTGGAGTCTCGGAGTTCCAGGC
The DNA here is from genome assembly GCA_021653895.1 of Mastomys natalensis. Classification (NCBI taxonomy): domain Eukaryota; kingdom Metazoa; phylum Chordata; class Mammalia; order Rodentia; family Muridae; genus Mastomys; species Mastomys natalensis. The sequence goes on from JAJTUV010000007.1 coordinate 1,683,245, forward strand.
CCATGCCCAGCCAAGAACCAAGATTCCCACATCTAGGAACTTTTTCATCATAGAAAATGGTTAGGGGTCCAACCTAAATACCCATCAGCATAAGCAGGCAAATCATATGAGGTATATTTTCAAGTTAGAAATATAAAAATCAGTCAAAACTAATGAACTATAGTAAATCACAAATATGGATAATCCAAACAACTGAAGCAAGAAAACAGAAGGCATATGAAGAAAACTCACTGGTCTACAAGCTAAAAATACATTTAACTGAGGAGTGAGAGATGTTGTAGAGGTTGAGATTGCTCTTGTAGAAAACCCAAATTTGGTGCTTAGAAGCCATGTCTAGCATTTCACAAGCACCAATAGAACTTCGGTTCCAAAGGATCCAACTCCCTTTTCTGGCCTCTATAAGCAACTGAATTCATATGCAAATACCCAAACATAGGCATACATACAATTAAATTTAAAAAAAAATATATGTTACATTTTTTAAAAAGGCTTGGATGGAAGTACCCTATATGGCTGGATCAGGCCAATCCTGGAAGCCATAGATAATCAATCTGAAATGCCAGTATTAGGTGAGATATCTCATGAGTTGTTGGTCAACGGCCTCCAAAATAACACAAGTTGTGACTATTGCTCTTAGTAGCCTGCAGGAACTAGATGGAAGGCCACTGCCAAAGATGTAAACCTTTGTTTTAGTAGATAGAGGAAACAAGCTGGAACTGAACATAGAAGGCCTTGTGCTTGGCTAGCATACACAGTATAGGAAGATGTCATCAATAGTCTTAAGAAACTGAATACTATGAGATACAGTTCCAACCTTCCAGGCAAGATGTTCTCATTGGCCAAACAATGGCATGACTATTATGTCAGTAATCAGCCAATCTCTAATTGGATTTGAGAGTACCTTACATTGGGGAAATATGTGTCTAGTATCATAAAATTGCTAAAAAGCCATGGTTGTTGAGTTCATAGGTCTTAGAGATAAACTTATTACCATTGTTTTGCTAACCTGACATGATATCAATCTGACTTCTAAATATTTATGCTTATAGATAAATGTTATTCTCATATTTAGTCAACAGTCAATTCTTTAATCAGCAGTCAATAATCACTCTGTATGGAGTGGGGCAGACCTTGAATAGGTAACCATTAAGTGCACACTCCTAAACAAGGAATCTATACCACCCTTTCTAAGGCTTGGGGACCATCAAGTAAGAGAGAGATGGAAAGAATTTAAGAGCTAGATTACATAGAAAACTATAAGAAGCTATCTCCTGGGCATAGCATACCCAGAAGTGCATTCATTACCCTAAAGCAGCTGTGATTTGTCAGCACTGGCCTTTGCACAAGATTGGATCTGTCATCAGCTGGTCATGCCTGCAGTAGAGGCTCATTTTGCTCTCCCCCTAACTAGAAAACTATGGGTAGATTCTGGAAAAGCTTAGGTCACTTTTTTCAAATGCCCAGACATTGGTGAGATTACCAGGCTTCAATGAATAGTACCAAAGCCATGGTCACTGCACCTCAGAGGGTCATAGTACACCATCTTCATCATCTTCATCATCATCATCATCATCGTCATCAAGAACAATAACATAAAAGTACCTTGATCAACCATTGATAAGAACATAGAGGGATAAGAACAGAGAGGGTGAGTGATGAGAGTAAGCAGAATAAATTATATACATGTATGAAATTGCTGAAAAACAAATATACTAAACTAAAAAGGTTTAAAGTACAAGTGTAAGACTTCCCTCAAATCACATATATAATGTGTATTTCTTGTGAAGATGAAAAGCAACAGAATAAAACAACAATATTATAGATTTAAATACATAGTAAATTGCACAAAAATAAAACCAAGACAAACACAATCTTTAATCATAGTTGCCTTGAGGTGGGAGACAGTTTGTACAAGGAACTCTGGAGGGATTGTATGGTAGAAATGGAAGTTATTGTCAAGTCTGAAGCCTACTTCCTTCTTCTAGACTAAAATTTAGATTCCTGTGAAATTACTTCTTGGTTCTAGCCTAAGATTTAGATTCCTGCCTGAAATTGTTTCTTTGTTCTAGCCTAAAATTTAGATTCCTGCCTGAAATTACTTCTTTGTTCTAGCCTAATGTGAAATTCCTGCCTGAAGCCCACTTCCTTGTCCTTGGCCAATGGCATATTCCTGCCAAGCAGCCCAGTTCCTTGTCCTTGGCCCATGTCAGATTCTTGCCAAGCAGCCCCAAAAGCTCTCCACCTTTCCCCCTTTTTTATTTCATAAACAAGACTGAGCCTGTCTTAGGTCATTCTGACAAGAATGCCTTCTTACCATCGGCTGGGACAGGGAAGTTGGCTCAGATATTTTGGTCATCCTGTTAAGCCCTTAGAAACAGTGATCATGGGAGTGTTCATGGAATTTTCTTTATTGCCTTGTTTGTTCGTTGACTATTTGTGTTTATTGTCTTGCTTGTTCCTTGACTATATGCACCTATTGTATTGCTAGTTCTTCAACCTAGATCTGACCTCAATACTTCTGTCTAAGTATACTAAAATGGTATAAAAGCAAAAAAAGGGGGGCATTGGATAGGGGGTTCTAGGGAGGGGAAATGGGGAAGAGGATGGCATCTGAAATGTAAATAAATAAAATATCCAAGAAAAAAAAGAATAAAAAGAAATGGAAATTACACTTAGAGTGTGTGTGTGTGTGTGTGTGTGTGTGTGTGTGTGTGTGTGTGTAGGAAGGTTTGGTGGCCTATTTTCATATTTTAAGACTTATTTATTTTTATTTTATGTTTATGATGTCTTGCCTATATGTATACATCCACTGTCTATGAAGGCCATAAGAGGGTATCAGATCTCATGGAACTGGGTTAAGGTTTGTTCTTAACTACTTGTGGGTGCTGGTCCCTGAAGTGCTCTTAACCACACAGCCACCTCTCTGTCCCTTTGTTATATTATTTTTTTCTAATAAAGATGATTTCAATCATAAGATACTGAGAAAACAAAGCTACTTATAATCATAGGCTGGAGGCCATTGGCTAAAATATTCCAGTTTCATGTGCCTCGAGTTCTCTTAAATCTTTCATATCTTTTATCTTCATATGACTTACTTAAAAAATAAATTCTTCAGTTCTGTCATTAATTTAAGCCCCTAACTAAAGCAATTATTTTATGATCAGTTAAATGTATCCTTGGGCTGCCAAAATAAGTGCAAAGAAACAAGAGACAGAAGAATCTTAGTGTGAAAGAATTGATGGACCCAAATGATCAAGGTTAGGTGACTCCTGGAAGTGGAAAGGACATGACACACTTGAGAGAGATTATAAAGTTGACACAAAGGAAAACTGAGGGCAAATGAGTCCCCATGTGAGCTATCTGAACTTAACAGCAGTGGGCAGTAGTAAGGAGGCTGGATCATTGCAAAAATATGCTCAAAGAAACAGAATTCCCAGCACTGCTTTCTGGAGTAGACAGCTAGCAGTGATGCACCTACTTCTTCTTATATATTGGCTGTCCATAAAATAGATGTGCATGACTCAGGAGCATTGTACTTACCTCCAGTTGAACTCTGTAAAGAAATGTTCTTAAAGCCTTCATCTCCGCCATGTAAACTCCCAATACTGCTGTTAGTGTGACTTGGCATTGAAGCAAGGAAATGACTGTGTGTACTCACAACAGCAGCAGTAATACAATCTACAGATCTGTTGCCCTCTCCTATCACTGTCAAAGTGTTTCTCTCAACCACCCCAGGAGAAATTGGAGGCCCCTGGTTTTCTGTTTGTCATATGACAGAGCTGTGATTTGCACAACTTCACATTGACCACTAGAAATGAGAATTCTGATGACTGAATCTGTTTAAGATGACACCACAAAGTAAAGGGTCAGCGAAGGTAAGAAGCTCAGACAACATTTATGGCTCCTTCTGCTAAAATCATGTTGCCCCACAGGGGAGTTGGGTAGATAATATGACAACATTAGAGGACCACCTGTAGTAGTTTGAAAAAGATCTCTGAGTTTGAGGTTAGCCTGATCTACAGATCAAGTTTCAGGACAGACAAGCTTAGACAATGAAGGAAACCATCAAAAACAGAAAGCTAGTGATGATGGAATTGAATGAAGGTGTCATGTTTCAGTCCCAACAAGAAGCAGAACTTGGCAGCTTCAGCTACATGGTTCTGGATTTAGAGTCAAGAAAAGAAAATCGGGTTATGGAATCTCTATCTACTGAGGAAAGCCACTGAGACCAGGCATATGTCAGTGGTGTTCCTGCATGGAGGCCTAGAGAAGCCATTGTGTGAAGCTGTAAAGGTAAAACCTGGATTGCCCTGGACACCTCAAAATGCTGGAGATGCCATAGCCATGGGATACCTGCCGAGGAAAGTTCCTAACATGGAGTGAAACCAGCCCAAGAGAAAAGAGTGTTTTGCAGTCAACAAAGCTTAAAGGAGTGAGAGATCTAAAAAACATTTTGACATCTGACATGGAGATACAAAGTTTGGAGTTTGCCTAGCTGGTTTTTTTGGTCTCGCTTTGATCCAGTATTTCCTCAGTATGCTTCCTCCCCTATCATTTGGAGGGGTAATATATATCCTGTACATTTTATATTGGAAGTATGGGATCTGCTTTTTGATTCTGATTTTATAAGGGATTACAGTTAAGAGACTACATGAAACTCAGAAAAGACTTCAGATTTTTAAACAAGTTTGAGATTATTATAGATGAGGGGGACTTTTGAAGTTTGGATGAATGCATTTCTGCATTATGATATGGCTACAAGCCTATGGGGGCCAGGGAGTAGAATGTAGTGGTTTGAATAAAAAAAGTGTTCCCCATAGGCTTATAGGGAGTTACACTTTTGGGATGAGTGGCTTTGTTGCAGTAGGTCCAGCCTTGTTAGAGGAGTATGTTTCATTCTCTTCCTGCTGCTGTGGACTCAGATGTAGAACTTGCAGCTCCTTCTCTAGCTGCATATCTGCCTGCATGCCGCCATGCTTCCTGCCATGATGACAACAGACTAAACCTCTGAACTGTATGCCAGCCACAATTAAATGTTTTCTTTTATAAGATTTGCCATGGTCATGATGTCTCTTCACAGCAATAGAAACCCCTAAACTAATACATCACCAAAGCAAACCATAACCACCATCCAGTTCTCTGAAGTACAGTGCTCAATGGACTATTGTGAGAAAAAAAAAAAAAAGACTAACACTAATTCTCACCAGGTACCCTTCTTCCTACCCACGGGAGCTGCACACAAAGAATCTCCCTCTACTTAGCTATTATCAGAACCACAAACCAGAAAATCTTTTGACTGGCAAGAGACCAAGACATCAATTTTCATCCCACATCTGCTTGAAAGAGTAGGAGTGATGTTATATTATCAGTGACATTTTCTCACTGGAAAGATTGCCTGGATCATATTTATATTTATTTTCCTAAATGCAATATACAAGCCACTAATAGAACAAAATCTACTAATTAAATTTCATTCAATAATGCATTTTTCACCTTAGCTTAGCAGTGTCCTTGTACATTTCTGCCAGAATACTGTTAATAATGTCTTATTTAGCTTATAAATGGTGCTTATCATCAAATTCAAAAAAATTAGCAAGCATCAATGAGCCTAAAGTGACAGCACAGTAAATAATTTGAAATGGCTCTACACTGTAGACCTATTTTTCTTTTTGCTTAATTTCATTGCATTTATTTATTAAAAGTTAAGCATATGGATTTGGAACAATGCTACACAGCTGCTATGGAAGCCCAAGATGCCGCCAACATGTCCATAGAATAGAAGATACACCCAGCAGACTTGAGACTCACTCCTTGAAGGAAAAACATTTCACAACCCCGTAGCATCTTGACTGGTCCTATTGCATCTTCTCCAAGATGGTTTTTGAAATCTGCTATTTATTATTATTATTACAACATTTGATCTTCATGGTTAAGTTGTCTTCTATGGGTTAAATGAATAACCTGGAAGAGGTTTACAGCTTTTATGCCTTTGGAAAAGGATCATAATTCTCATGTTGTGTGTCATTATTGTACTCGTAACATACTTGAGACTTGAGAAGGACATGGCTTATATTATCTCAGACAAAGCACACTGTATAGTAACTGTGACATGTGATCTCCAGAAGCCTCCTCCATAGGTGTGGTAGGTTACAATTATTCTGTTGTACTGACAAGGGAGCTATTGTTGAAAATAGCCAATCTTTCATCCCCAGTCACAGTAGCAGCAGACTTTTGACACTTCTAGGCTTTCTAACCAGTCATTTCTAAGCTTAGGCATCCTTATCTGCCCTTTTCTTTCCAGCTACACTGTCATATATTTCTAGAAGACAGAAACTCCCATTATTATTGGAATAAGGCCTCTGTTTCTATTTTTATTTACTAACTAAACATTACCAGTTCATCTATTGACCATTTATCTATTCCGATCAAATACTTAGCAAACATGTGTTTTGTGTCAGCGCTGAGTTATAGACACATACATGGGCAGAAAAGAGAATTCTACCCTCCTGCCATTCAGACTCCAGCATGTGAATGTGGGTGGTAGTGCTAGACAATAAGGAAAATGAATGGTAATTTTTGTAGTACACCTGGGAGTGTTAATTGGAAGCCTAATAATAAAGAGAAAGCAACTAGAAGATTATTAGATGGGCAGTTGTGACTGATGAAGGAATGCCAAATTCAGTTTCATGTGTTTGCATTGTGGACTTTCAGAAAGCTGATGTTTCACCTCCCCTTCCCTGGCACATTTATTCCAGAAATTGGTCCCTGCCTAAACCTCCCCCAGTATGAGAGAGAGTGGGATTTCTGCAGGCTTTCTAATTAGCTAGAGCAACGTTGACATCCAGTGGTGAATTTGATTCATCACAGGTGCCCACACTTATGCTTTTATCTCTATTAGGGGGTCTATGGAGTGAGTGTTGCCATGCTGTTTCTATGTAGCTTGGCCTGGGGTACCTCTGCACATGCATACTCTCCTTCCATGCTTTAAACTGGTCTTCAAGAGCATGCAGGTTACCATAGCAATATGTCATAGCTAGTCTATATCCAGGGCATGTGTGTGTGCTCCTGCTTGCCCAGGTACTCGCAAACACACCACACACATGTACACACACACATCCACCCACCTAATATCTATAAATATATGTTCTTACTATGTCCTTGCAGATATTTGCATACATGGTTTCTACATTACTTGCAAACATTAACCGATGACACAGTATTCCTTCTCATATAGCCCCCTCTTTATCTCAGGCCTGTGCTATAAGTAACAAGAAAAGAACACCGCCTTGTATCCTACAGACTTCTTCCCTCAGGCTGGTTCACAGTGTTGTTTCCACTAAAGAACAATCAAGCATGGCTGCCCTGGGCTTCCTTGCCGATCTGCTCATAGTAGCTCAGACATGAGCAGAAGTATGCTGTCCCTGCACTGATGACAGTTTATCTCTGTCATCCAGGGGGAATAGTCTTATCTTCCCAATGCTTGCCTTGGAGAGGTCAAAGGACACAGGACAATGCCCAGATCCTCAAAGGGACTGGAGTCTGGAGCTGCCATGGCCAGAGGCAGAATAAAGCTTCAATTAAACCTTACCCTTTTATTTTCTTTAAATTCAGCACCCATTAGAATTTACAAGCCACTTACTAATTACTATTTTTGGTGTATTCTAGTAATTGTCATGCATTGAAAATTTGGAGACAGCTGTCCACCTGGAATCTGAGGCTCAAGCCATCCTACAAAGCTACATTTTAAAATCCTTTTTACCTCTTGGTATGAGGAAAGAGAAGGAGAAAGAGGACCTTAAGCGAGTTTAACACAATGCACAATTAAATATTGATTGGAAATTCTTCCTGCAAATTTCCCCTCTACCTCCCTTTCCTCCACAGGGAGGTGTCTGGATGTGATTCCTAAGCTGTCCCCATACAGTGATTACGTTCATTAGGACACCAGCCTTGTGGTTAAAGCACTTTCCTTACTGCTGCACGTTTAATTAGACAACTCTTCCCCAGAAATTATTTATAGCCAGGCTGCAGAGCTATTGTTAGTCCCAATGTAAATAAGATTCAGGGGGGAGTCCCAGCATGCTGCAGTGGCAGGCACTGCCACCATCAGCCCATTCCTGGTGCACACTCGGGGACTGCTTCCAAGCCTTTCAAGCTATAATGCTGCTGTTTAAAAACCCTGGCATGATTCTCTAATGAAACTTTTAATACAAGCTCTTCCAAAAGACTGGGAATCTACCAGGTCAGCGTGAGTGCACAGAGGAGGAGTTAAGAGAGAAGGGGAGGAGTTGGGAGAGACAGGAGCTGCCTCCAAGGCAATATGCAGTTCAGCTAGGAAGTGTGCACATGACCTGTTTAACACAGCCATCCCACATACAAGCAACTGCTTTGGGCACAGATGGTTAAAGACCCAGATAGAGATTTTCAAGTGTAAAGCTGTGTTTGCAGTCTATACTAGTTGAAATGAATGTCTGGGGACCTGGAGGTAACTTGTGAGCTCAATGCCCTTTCAATACAGTGTACATTAAAGGTGTTGAAGCTGCTTCCAAATCCAGGGCTTGGATTTGGTGCTGGCATTTGGTGTGCAAACATCGTCCTTGTCTGCAAGATGTTCATAATCAGATGAACACATTAGTGTGTAATCCAAGTAATATGAATGCTATTTGAAGGAATTTTTATATCAGTAACCATGGATTGTCCAGCATCCTCTGGATACTGACAATTTGCATCATTTAATGAACCACCTTAGAAGTAGAACACTATTATTGCAATGCCAGTGCTAGACTTTTCATTGCTGTGACAAAATGCCTGATGGAGCAACTTACAAGTAAGATTTCTCTTGCCTCATCTGTTCAGAGGTTTCAGTCCATGGTCAGTCTGCAATGCTGCTTCTGGACTGGGATGCGGCTGAACACCATAACAGGGTTGGCAAGGAGGGGCAAACTCAGCCAGTTACCTTAGGGCTATCATCAGACAGAGTATTAAAGCTTGAATATGAAGCATCCCTTATGGGTCTTTGCATTGAAGTTGGTCCCAAGCCAGGTGCTCTGTTTGGAGGATGATGGAGGAACTTTGGGCAATGGGCAGAGCTGGAGATAATAGGTATCTGGAGATGTCTTTAATGTGTATATTTGGTTCCCTCTCTTTCTTTCTGCTACTGTTCTGTCAAGAGCGTCTAATCTTCCCCATCACCTGATCCCATTGCCATGATGTTCTGCCCAAGCCCATGTGGCTGAGCACCCAAGGACCAAACCCCACAAGCCCTGCACCCAAGCAAATAAATCTCTTCAGGTTGTTTTCCCTGGATATTTGTCATGGTGATGTAAACTCTGCCTAACACTGAGAGAGCAGTACCAGAATGCTCTGACTTATTGACTTTCCTTAGGCTTGCTCAGTCTGCTTGCTTCCTTCTTCCTTCCTTCCTTCCTTCCTTCCTTCCTTCCTTCCTTCCTTCCTTCCTTCTTTCTTTCTTTCTTTTTTCTTTCTTTCTTTCTTTCTTTTTTTTAGGGGATTTTTTTTTTGGCACTATGACTAAAACTTGTAAGAGATGTCTTTATTATTATTTTTTTTTCCTTTCTAATCCTAGGGTGCTTAAATGCTATGTTAGTGAACTATACCTGAGACATGTCACCAGACTCACCAGTGAATTTCTTTTTCTTCTTCTTTTTTTTTTTTATCACATCGTAATTTACTTATTCACACAGGGGTTATAAACACAAAAAGGCAGCATGTGGGAAAGGGATGACACTGGAGCATAGGTGTTCAGGGGGAGTACAGATATCTTTCAGAACAGGGTATCAGGTGGGTGAAGGTTGAGGGGACAAGGTCACTACGACTCTGCCTATGATTCACTTGTCCTTATCTAAGTTGGTACTGTCCGCCGAGGCTACCTATTTACAGGAACTATGACTACTCAGGCTGGTAAATTTCCACAAACACTGCCTGTTTACCATAGCTTAAGCCTTCTGTTTCAGTGTTTTTCCACAGAGACCCAAGACTTGGTGTTAGCATGTATGTATGTCAGGCCTATCGCTGATTTTAGGACTATGGCTGATTTTAGGCCTTCAGTGTATAAGCAGGGCTGCCCTGACATCTCCTCCCTTCTCTAAGTATAGAAGGGCCTTGGCAATTCTACTCTTGTGAAGGCGGGGATAGAGGCCTGACCTCCAGTACTTGAAGGGGACCTTGTAATGACTCTGGTCCTCCTGTCGTTGTCCAGTGAGGCATGAGAGCCGTACCAATCCCGATGTCTTTTTCCTGGAGAGGGGATACTTTTGACATCAACCCCTATGCAGTCAGGCTTGTCCCTCAGGGAACCCAGAGAGATATTTTTAACTTTTATTTATATTTCCTTGCAGTGCTTAGTCTCGCAGCCTAAGCAAGAATTCAGATCGCCAGTCAGAGGGGGTTCTGTGTAGTTAGAGGATTTTTTTTATTGGATATTTTATTTACATTTCAGATGTTATCCCCTTACCCCATTTCTCCTCCCCCAGGAATCACTATACCATCCCTCCTCCTCCTGCTTCTATGAGGATGTGCCCCACCTACCCCCCTCCCACCTCCTCACCCTCAAATTCCCCTACACTAGGCATCCAGCCTTCATGGGACCAAGCATCTCCTCTCCCACTTATGCCCAACAAGGCCATCCTCCCCTTCATATACAGCTGGAGCCATGGGTCCCTCCCTATGTGCCCCCAAGCTGGTGGTTTAGACCCTAGGAGCTCTGGTTGGTTGGTATTGTTGCTCTCCTCACAGGGCCACAGACCTTTTCAGTTCCTTCAGTCTTCTCCTTCATTGGGAACCCCTTGATCAGTTCAATGGTTAGCTGTGAGCATCTGCCTCTGAATATGTCAGACTCTGGCAGACCTCTAAGGAGACAGTTATATCAGGCTCCTTGTAGCATGCACTTCCTGACATCCACATTAGCGTCTACCTTTGGTGACTGCACATGGGATGGATACCCAGGTGGAATCCTGAGTGAGGTGACCCAATCACAAAAGAACACACATGGTATTCACTCACTGATAATTGGATATCAGCCTGCTTTCTTATACAAATCAAATGCAGGAGACATACTACCCACAGCCTTGGCTATAGACCAATCTGATGGAGGCAATTTCTCAATCAAGGTTTCCTTTTTCCAGGTGACTCTAGTTTGTATTCAGTTGACAAAACATGGAACCCACACAATACATATACCAAATGTTTCCTAACTCCCCACTTTCTGTCTTGTGGAGACACAGTAAATACAATGTAATCGAATGAGTAAATTTCAACCAAGTTGTAAAAAAATGAGAGAACACTTCCTACTAAGGAGAGAACAGTGGTCTTACAGAACTTTGCCAAAGAAGTTAAGACATGGTCATGTAAAGACTGAGTAGAAACTTGTAGGCAGACAGGAGAAAGGGGGAGTTTGGTATAGCTGGGTTCTATGACAGTCTTGGTGAACTCCTGTGCTCAGTATAAAGAGAGGAGCTGGATCTAGGCTGTAAGTTTATACTGGTAATATCCTCATCTACCATAGTAATATGAGTAGGTTACTACAAAAGAACAGAGCAAATTGGAATCCTAAGAACTAAAGAACCTAAAAACTTTCTCACTCTCATTCTCTCTCCATTCTGCCCCCTCCTTTCCACCAGTGTTCACAGCATTCACATCATTAGACAAGAAAGTAGAGAAGCAAAAGGGAGAAACAGTGGGGAATAAAACTAGACTCCTTCAGCAAACACCCCAAATCTACTTGTAGCACTGTATGTTCCACTTTAGAATGACACATCGATATTAGCATATTTTCACAGATGTTCATCTTCATTACAGACTGGGTTATAACACATGTTGTACAGGAAGAAGAGCAAAGGCTCAGATCATATTCCTTGCCTGAGAGCTCCTCCCTCCTAGAGCTTATCCAATGGTTCCGTTAGCAGTGAGGAGAGGGGTAAACTGAGGAACTCAGCTCATGAGTTCCTGTGTGTTTTCATTTCCTGAAACAAAGAAACAGACAAACTGATGAAGTCTGTCTGGGTGATAAGTTTGGTCTGACTGGTAAAGACAACATCATAGAGCATCACTCTTGTGTTAGGACCTGTGAGGCCAGTCCGAACCATCCCATTTCCAGTAGGGAAGAAGTGAATGTCTATTATTTTAAACATATAATTGATTCTAATTCATCACTTATCTCACAATGACAGATTTTTATATCGTTTATTATCTCCATCACAGCACAAGACCCCAAGGGCCATCTCCTATTGTCCCACATTTCCTGGTGTGGCCTCAGCTGCCGCTGCTTGCATTATCTGTCTGATTAAGTTAGGGAGCCTGGTATCTCAGGGTCCCCGGGTAGCTGTCAGCATTGCACACCATCACATGTAGAATTAAAGGAGGCTTTCACCCCTCTCTTCCTCGATCTGTCTGTCACAGCTAGTTTTCCTATTTGCTGATGACTCCTGGGTCCGCGGGACCTGGGATATAGCTGCCACTCATATCCTGTCTCCTTCACACACACCAGCACACCAGTTCTTCCTCTCTGGGAATGGAACAGAGTCACAAGATTAGAGAACACAACGTTCTAATACCACTGTCGTCTGGCTTTTTACAGCTATGCTGTCAGGACAAGCCACAACAGCACCCAAGTAGCTTCCCTTGCTTGTAGTCCTTTTCCATTCTGTGCTGAAGCATGCTCACTTTACTGCCTGACCATGGGGAGATAGTGTCCGGTCAAGTGCACCTTCTATCTTCTGCGTGTAATGTGCACAGCCCAGATGTGACTGAGGGACCAGTTAAGGCAGCGCTAACTTTTAAGTGTGACAGCCACATGGTATCTGTAGATTATAGACCCATGGCATCTGTAGACAACAGGAAAGGAGCCCAGTGCTGGGGATGGACAGTGGAGGCCTTAGAGGGAAAAAATCACATTGTTCTTTCTATAGAATGCAGCTAGTTGGAAGTGGCTCACAGAAGCCAACTCAAGCCTATCTTACATTCCTTCCTTGAAAAGCCTGTATAGTTCCCACAAATATTAATTCTTCTCCTACAAAATTAACTATCTCTCACACTTGAAGATCTGATCTAAATGAACTACATCTTGAAACTGGTGTTTTTTTCCCCCCAGATGATATTGGAATAAATTTTATATCCTCAGATTTTCTTTAAAATTGGCTTTTCTCCACACGGTCCGTCTCAAAGCCATGAGTGTTCCGTTCACATTGAAGATTCACATTGTGTTTACTTTAAAGTTGAGACTTCTGGTCCTAGAAAGACAAGTCGTTGGCTTATTTACTAGATATCACATAGATGTGATACTTACGGATACTTTTATTATCTGATCTACATATCCTATGGCCAGAGAAGATGTCTAGGGCTCTGGAGATGCTGTGAATCCCACAAGAAACAGCCATACCTTCTTCTCTTTCACAGTTACATTCATTAAAGAACTCAGGGCATCACCCCGTGATAATGTATGCCTTTGCCCTTAAAATGGGTGTTTGACAATGTTGGAGGAATTTCACTGTGTGAACAGAGCCCAATTCACTACAACCACCCCCAAGCTTTGTGGGAAATACGTCAGTCCATAAGGGAATGTGTCATTTTCTTCTTGGACAGAGCCTGTGTGTGTTATGTTTGGTCCTTATTATGGCTCCTGGGTCTATTCATTCATCAAACCCCTCCCTAGTGGAAAGCATTTCTGTCTTCTCCAAAGCCCTTTTACTCTTTATTGCTTCTTTAGGATCTGTCAGTACTTGTCAGTTTCCATAGGCATGAATTACTAAGAGTGAGAAACAATAATTTTCCAAATAATTCACACTGTGTTAGGCACATCTTATGGTTTGGATAATGGAGTGCATATATTGAAAAGTTGGTCTCCAGCTGGTGGCACTGTTGAGAAGTAGCTGAATCATGGGACCTCCGACTTCATCAGTGGATTAACCCATTGTTGTAGTCTAATAGGCTATTAGAAGTTAGGGCCTGCTGGTCCCATTGGTAGCAGACTTTTGAAGGGTAAAACTTGTCTGCAGACTTCCTATCCCTCTTCCTCTCTCTTTAATCAATGTTTTTTGCTACCATGATGTATACAGTATCACCTTAGCTGAAAGCAATTGGACCAAGCAGCCACAGACTGTATCTTCTGAAACCATGACCCAAATGAATGCTGCCCCTTCTAAAATGTTTTTCTTGATTGTTTCATCATGGCAATGAAAATTAACTAGCAAAACTACATATAAAGCATTTTTACAAAGAACCCTGCTGTGATCTGGACGATGGTTTCCTCAAATTTTATGGAGCCCTACAAATTCATATGTTAAAATATTAACATTCCCAAGTCCACAGGCCCATAAGGATGAATGGTGTTATGAGGACAGAGTTTCATGAGTGGAATTAGTGACCTTATAAAAGACACCCCAGTGAGACCCCTAAACTCAGTAATGACACAGAACAAAAGAAGGCACTAGAGAACAGATCCTCATTAGACAGCAAAATTAGTGCTGCCCTATGGATGGCCTCTCACTTGTCAGAACTCTGAGAAGTTTATCTCCTCAGTTTAAAAGTCATTAGGTTGATGGCATTTTACTACAGCAACCCAAAAGCACAACAAACCCAACGCCTCCACTCTGCATCTACATTTTATCTATGCATATCCACAATTTCCCTAAAGTCACTCAGCTGAACCTCTTCTTTCTGCAGACAAGGAATCAAGAGGTGAGCTGAGAAATATGTTCTAGGTCAAGCTAGTTGCTAGTTGGTACACAGGAAGTCCCTTCTTTCAGATACCATTAGGTAGGCCCTTGCTCCCCGAAGCCTTGCCTTACCTGCCAGCAGTCCTTCTTGACTCATCACCGGATGAGCGTTGCCTCTGAAGATGGAGACTGTGTCTCTAAGCACACTATCGCTTCTCCTCCAGACCTCACCCTCCCTAGGTGGTGGCCCCAGGCCCCCTCCCTAGCAATGACACTGCTGTTTTCTGCAGCATGTGTAAAGCACACACAGACCCAGTTTAGGGACAGTTAATTTCCAATTCTTTCCAGATGGGTTGGAATAATATCCCCAGGTGGTAAATACATTATTAAGAAGGCAGTTTGGTGTGAAATTGGCTATTAAAATATAGATAAAGTTTAATATATTGAGCTCCTTGTCAGAAAAATCACTTTAGAAGGAGCTTATTATTTGTTTGATATTAAAAGAGTCACAGCTCGGCTCCAAGTGACAAATGGGGAGGGGGGAAATGCCACTGGTAATGAACAAAAGCTTTTTAACATTTAAATTTAGGTTTTTCTTGTTGCACTGCATGCTGACGGGAGCATGCCCATGTGGTGCAGCCAGAAGCGGGCGTCAGAAATGTCAAGATCTCCGGAGCCAAAGAGGCTGCCAACCTGGCTTTAAACAGCTGGAACCTCCCCCATAGAAGGAGCTACCAGATAGAGCATAGTGGAGTTTCAGGTGGTTCCCTTGGCAACACTGGAAACCAGACAGGGATCTATCTCCAGGTAAAGTGTGGCCGTCCCTCCCACCTTCTTTTTCAATATGACAACCTCAGCCCCCCTGCCCCCCAAGCACTTCTATCTCACAAGCTACTTGTTTCAAGAGGCCTTGTTTGCACTGAACCTACCAGTCTTGGAAACTCACTGTTTCTGCATAGACATTTCACCAACAGAGACTATTAAAAGACTAACATTAACAAAGGACTCCATTAAAACTTCAGAGTACAAACCTGGAGATTTTCTGTATAGTACCTTTATCGGAGCCAAGTACTTAACAACAGCACCTCTCAAATCCACTTAAGGCAGCCCCAAATCCACAACTGTAACAAATGCCCTTTCTTATGCTACCAAAATCTACTAAGAACCATGAAAACTCCCAGAACAAGTGAGTGCAAGCCACAACACAGAGAACAATCTCATTTTTATTCAAAGCGTAAGTCAATGACCTACAAATGTGTGTTTATGGAATAGATGCATTGTTGCAAAAATATGGTGAATGGTGGGCAGGAACCTTTAAAAAAGAGAATAAAACTAGCCTCCACTGATCACAATGGTGAACTAGGCACAAGTCTTTGTTGTTAGTTCTCCAAACACACACATCGCTGCATGCATAGGTTCATAAAATTCACATGTACTCCTGAGGTAAGGTGACTACTTCTTTTTTAAGGTTGGCACCAGTAATGACGGAAAGGGCTCCAGATTTTAGGCCAGTCTGACAGAAAAATATTTCAGCAAGCATTAAGGAGAAACTGAGTCCTGTACCTAGACTTTGCTGTTACGTGATTTAAGCATTAGTCTGTCTACAACATCATGGTCACTGGTTTTAAGGGAGCATTAGCCATAAGAGTCCATTTCAAACTTCTTCAGACTCTTTCCATGTTATTTTTTTGAGACAAGGTTTCCTTTAAACCTGACTCACTGCTTTGGTTAGCCTAGCTGGCCAACAAACCTCAGGGATCCTCCTCGCTCCAAATCTGCAGTGCTGAAATTAGAGGCTAATGCTGTACCCAGTTTTATATGAGTATTAAGGAATGTGCCTTAGCTAATTCTCTATTGCTCTGCACATACCATGACCAAGGCAACCTATAGAATGAAGAGTTCATTGGGCTTACAGTCTCAGAGAATGGGTGCATGACCATTAAAGAGGGAAGAATCACAGCAGGCAGTTAGACATGGTGCAGGAGCTGAAGCTGAAGGCTTACAGCCTGATCCATAAGCATGTATAAAGACAGAACATACTGAAAATGGCGTAGGCTTTTTAAAACTGCAAAGCCCACATGCAGCAAGATACCTCCTCCAATAAGACCATAGCTCCCAATCTTTCCCAAGCAGTTCTATCAGCTTGGGACCTAGTATTTAATTATATGAGCTTATGGGGGACCATTTGTACACAAACCACCACAGGATAGAACTTAGATACTACTGTTGTGTGGCAGGAACTTTATTAACTGAGCTACCTCTGTAGCTCTTACCGTTAAGTACATTTCTTTTCCAAATAACAGAGTATGTATGGGGGTGGCAAGAGCACATTAAATGATTGACTAGAGGTTATTTTATCAGTTAATCAATCTGGTAAGACTTTATACCCCACTTTTCACAGTGCTCGACAGCTTGGTAATGACTCTTAACCACTTGATCTCATTTGAACTTTAAAACAACCCCATGATTTTAAGCATTATCTTCTGTATATCAGTGCAGAAATAATGAGATAAAAAAATCAAAGTGATTTTCTGATAGACTATAAAATATTAAACACAATCTCTTCTTTCATCTGTGAAAACTAACATGACAAAGATTTGAAATAAAAATGTGGAGTGGAAAACTTAAAGAGAATTAACCCGTTAGCTAAATTCTCTTTAAATTGGAAACATGTTAGAGTTTATATCACTTCCTTGTGGCTGCTACAACCAATTATCACAGATTCATTGAAACCATTGTTGTCTAGAATCCAGAAAGCTAAATCAGTGTCATAACATGATGGGCCAGTATAACATTATCTCAATGCTTCTCCTCAAAGCCCATCTTTGCCCAGCTATTAGCATCCTTCTCAGCTGTGGCCACAATGTAGATGGCCACAATGTCCCCATCTCCAAGTCAAGCCTCTCAAAAGCATCCTCTTCACTTTCTTCACATCATTTTTTTTTTACATAAAATATCTGCCTTGCTCCTACAGAGTTATATGTGACTATATTCATCACCACCTTGATCAGATTTGGAAATCATTTTATTCACATAAAGAAAAAAAAGCCAACATAAACAACCAGGAACGCTATCTTTGGGCCATATAACTGACATTTAGTTATTCTAGAAATTACACTTTATATTATTTGAGTATTATTCTTTTTGAGATGGAGTATCATTTTTCAGCTCCCCAGGAAAGTCTTTGTTTTTCAGGAATGGGCTAGATATATTAGTTACCTTTTGTCATGAACAAAACCCTGGAAATCACAACTTAAGAGAGGAAGGATGTTTCAGCACTTAGGCAGAACACCACAGTGAAAAGAAAACAGAGAAGGGGTACTTGTCTAGTTTCTATCTTCCCTGTATCCTCCTCCCAATTCACAGGGTGGCTACTCACTGTCAGGGTGTGTCATTCTGCCTCAGTTAATACTCTCTGTAAAAGCCTTCATAAACACATCTATCTAGACATAAACATTATCAGTCTCCTGGGTGAGCCTAAATCCAGTCAAGGAAACATTGCAATCTATTACTTCTGGTAATGAATTAATCTCTCTATATCTTAGATATCTAACTTTCTGAAGGCCACAGAAGAAGATGAAGTCTGGATTAATCGACAATGTTCATTGTATTTACTGTTCCTAATACAAAATTCTCCAAGAGATGGAAACAGGAATAGACCAGGGATACATTCTAAATGTCAAACATCTTATACTTCCTCCCAAACTTTGGACAAGCATTAGAATCAGCCAGCCTCTCTCTCCCACTGAACATTGGATGCATAGGTTAGCAGAGCCCATCACACTACCATGTAAAAAGTGGGTCAATCCAAAAGTCATTGACCCTTCCCAAAAGCCAAGTAGCCAACATCTTTCTCCAAACTGAGTTTGGACAGCTAGAAATGTGGTGATGAGGATGAAATGGCAAGGAAATTGTCAACTCTGTTCTCATTTAAAAGGAAGGTAGATACCCACGCCTTTCCCAGAAGAAGCAGGCATCCTGGAGTGTGGAACTCACTCTACTGTCTGATGTCTGCCTTTTCCATCTGACTTACCTGGAAGTCAATCTCAGGGTCATCATCTCTCAAGATGTTATTATATTTCTTACAGACTTCAGAGAGCAAAGAAAGTGAGATTTATTTGTGGCTAAGTTACTTAATTTGTGTCTGTTTCTTTTCTTCTAGGTTCCTGTGATGTTAATGTTTTATTAATGCATCTACCCTTTCTCTAGACTTAGTTGGAAACTTGCCTATCTTCCAGTAATTGGCAGTCAAATGTAAGGTAGGGAGAAAGAGTTTGTGGTGAGTTTTGTAGAGAGAAGGAAGACCTGTCTGAAAACATCCTCTGCAGTAGATTACCACTTGGTTATGCCCTCTTTACCTTGTAATACTTCTTATGCTTGTGTAGAGTTATTTTTCCATAGTACAGGGAAGTTTGTGAACAATAGAAATGTGTTTGTTTCATGAATTAGGAGGCTGGAAAACTGAAGAGCAATATGCAGGTATCTAGTGATGGCTTTCAGTCCACATCAATCAATGAAAGAAGGCAAAGAACAATGGAAAGAACAAGACAGAGAGGAAAGGAAATCAAGCTTTAGCCTTCTATCCAAAGGCCACTGTTGAGATAACTAACTTACTCCTTTTCATCCATTTGGGAGAACACAGCCCTCCTGGCTCAACCTTTTAAAGGTCACATTTCTCAACACGGTGCATTTAGGGTGAAGTTTTCAGCACATGAACTATAGGGGCATATTCAGATCATGGCAAAAGCACATCTTAATATAAGTCAATATTATCCAGTTTCTGATATAATTTACTCCAGACACATGAGAAAGGGTTAGAAACTAGACCATGCCAGGTGACTTCTTCTTACTCGATACCCACTTACTCCTTGATGGAGTGAGGTGAACTGCTTTCAGTGCCATGTCCTAGACAGAAAGAGGTGAGTTGTAATATTTCTGAGTCCTTCATACTTCACTTATGTTTACTGCTTCTTCAATACTGTCCCTTTTCCAATTTATAATCCTTCTATCATTACCACCATCCCCACAGTAATCTTTGGGCAGGATTCTACTCTTTGCTATTATTTGTTCCATTCTTCCTCTCTGTAGTTAGAGCCTAAATAAGCTTTTATGCATATAACATCCTTACTAAAATTTTTACTGGTTTCCTATGAAGATTAGCATGAAATTCAAACATTAAAAAAATCCCATGCCTTTTCTAGTATCTATCTGCCTAGTTCTGTAACCTGTTTATATCATGTTTTCCACCACATCTCTGTTGCCAACCTTATTTCCTGAGAGGAGGAGGTTCTTCAAAAGATCACTGTGGGAAAAATTGGTGGATGGATAAATGTATGTATGTATGTATGTATGTATGTATGGATGGATGGATGGATGGATGGATGGATAAATAATTGATAGAATATCTTTCTAGATTGCTTGGAAGTAATATAATCATGAAGATGAAATGGATACACTCAACAAATCCAGTTTCTCAGATTTTTATCTAAATGAATGTTTTCTTATTCCTATTCCTCTATCTTCTTTTTTCCCCCATGTATTTGCCTCTCCTATAGGAACACACAATAGCTCATATTGGTTGAGACCATTTCAGATTAGATTTTCTCTACTTCCTTAATGAAATGTATTTTACAAAGAATATGAGGGTTGAAGAGAGGTATGACACCTTTCTTAGGGACTATAGACGTAGCACAAATCTTCATGCCACATGCCACGGTTCAGTGACGCACGGAGAAAGACTATTAGGCATGGATAGATACTTAACACTATGTACACACATCTAACCCAGATTCCCCCATGGACGTCTTCTGTGAATCTGTTCTTTCCTAAACCTTTCTTTCCTTTTGAAAATGGTATGATATTTTATGAATGCCTTCATTTAGAAGTTGGGCTCTCCCTGGCCATGGAGGTCAGAGACTGTGAAGTGTAACTCAGAATCTATTCTTATCTCTGTCTTTAATCATAAAATATTGCAATTTCCAGACATCTCTTGGCTGGCTGCAGTTGGTGACTAAATTCAGTCTCACAAGACATATGCAGCTTCTAGGACAAGCTCTTAAAGAGACAATTCTTTTATGTTCATGTTTGTCTGTCTTCCTTCTGGCTGGTATGTGGGCCTCATAGATGGAGCAACGTTAATTATTTGAAAGACACAGAGAGATAAACAAGAGTAATGCACATAGGATTATGGAGACCCAATTCTCTGACTGGCAGCAACTGTCAAAAGCAATTAATTTGGGGTTCATAGTTTCAGAGAGTAATGGAGTTCAAGATTATCATCACGGAGAGCATGGTTGAGGCAGGTAGACATGGTGCTGGAGCAGTAACAAAGAGCTTACATCTGATCCACAAGAAGGAGGTAGGAGCAGGGGAGCAAATAGTATGGATTTTTAACTGCAAAGCCCACCTCTTTGACATGTCTCTTCCAGTAAGGCCACACCTTCTAATCCTTCCTAAATAGTTCCACCATCTGAGGACCAAGTATTCAAATAAACGAGCCTATGGAAGCCATTCTCATTGAACTTGCATAGGCATCAGTTAGCTTTTGTCACATTATCCAAGTACTAATAATCTAAAACTCAATATTAGCTTTCCTATAAGATGCTGCAGAAAGCTGCTGTTTGACTGTGGTTTAAGGGCCAACATCTTTTCAAACACTTAAAGTCTAGAAGGTGGCTTCTGTCCTGTGTGACTGCTAACTGGTGTTAACTGTCAGTTTTACAAACTCTGGAGTCACCCGCTAGATAAAGCTCATGGAATGTCTATGGGTATTATCTTGGTTGTATTACATTATGTGGGAAGATTTGCCCACTGTTAAATGATGCCACTCTCTGCCTGAGACCACAGACTGTGTAAGTGGGGATTGTAAATTGAGCAAAAACAATCATTTATCCCCACCTGCTTCTAATTATGGATCAATGTGATCATCTGGTTCAAACTCTGGCCACCTCAACTTCACTGCCATTGAGTGACCATATTTTGAACTATCAGCCAAACTAAATCCTTCCTTCATTGGTTGATTTTTGTCAGAATATTTTATCATAGCCATAAGAAAAGAAACTAAGTTACCATTTCTCTGTCTCACAAACTTTGCCACTTGTATTCTTTCTAGCCTTGTAAAGGCACCTTTCTATAGCAAGAGATGTAAATGTTTACATAGTAGCTTGGAAAGGCTTTTCCTGAGTCTACTGTAGGAGTTTTCCCTGCCCATAGTAGCCAGCCGCAAAGAATAGACCCACCCAGCTGTCAGAATAAAGCAGGTTAAGTACAGGCCTATCAAGGGCCAGTTAGGATGGGGTAATGCCTACTGCCTGGGCAGTACAATGCTTCATAATTGTCTATAAAATACATGAGCTATTTTTCCTTCACTCACAAACACAATCACGTCCCCTCAATTTAAAACAGGAAGGGGGAAAGGCAGAACAAGAACATTCTTTGCTTTTTAGTCTTTCAAATCTGATAGGAAAGCAATTCAAAAGCAGAGAGATCTACAAAGGACAGCTCTCCTACCCAGCACATCTGGTGCCCCACAGAGTATAGCCTAGGGCATTGAGGCCTTCTAGCACAGAGGATGGACTTGAGAGTTTGTCCTTTCCTTGCTATCTTCCCTTCCCTTTAGCAGTTCCTTGCTGTGCTCACCATTCCAGAGTGCTCCTCTGGCTACTGCTCATACAACTCCATCTATAAATGACCTCAGCAGAGCTCAGGATTGATTCAACCTCCCTTATCTGTGTGATTAGCTTAGCTACAGAGCAGATATTTGGTGCTTATCAGCCCATTAAAAAGTCAAAGAATGCTGTTACCAGTTTTTTATCTGTGAAATGCACACAAAGCCCTGCTGATTATTCTATTAATTTGTTAATGAACCTGTCCACAGACAGACTCTTGGATCCTTTGGAAGGCAGGATGGGGAGTTGAACGTTCAAGGGAGAGTGAACGTTCAGAAGTAAAGCTTGAAAAATCTCAAAGTGCTTGTGGATGCTGAGGTACACATGCTTAAATTTGTGTTTTTAACTCCTTTGAAATCTTCTGCTGAAGCAGAAACATATCGAGGGATGGAGAAATTGGACTGGAAATAACTCAATGCCTGATGGTAGCAGATTTGAGCCCACACAGATGAGTAAGACATGAAGACAGAAATTGTGAATCGATTCGTGCACATACTAGGTTTGCTTACAGTCTGATCATTGTTCAGATTTTGCAGCTGCTTGCATATGAGAATTCTACCCCAAACAAGAATTCTGGTTTACTTTTTCTTGTGTGTACTGTCTCAGACATGGGGTCTATTATAAATCTATGCATTTTAGAGTCTCAGAAATTCAGAAAATTCCAGGAGGGCAGACATGCTCAGAAAGAGAACTAAAGAGTGGCCCCAGAGGCCATGACTTCTGGCTCCATCATGTTGGTTACAAGGTTAAGCTCAGACAGCAGGCTAGATTCATAGCTGTACTAGGACAGTGAATCAGCCATGAGAAAGCAGTTGAAATGGAATGAGACATGCCTGCTGAAGAATCAGTTCATTTGAACCAGAAAGTACTTTCAGTAAAAATCTGAGCTATGCTCCTTTACAGAATTTTTGGGTGGTTTTGTTTGTTTTGCTTTAGTCTTATATAGTAGATACCATGAATGTCTCCCAGTCCCTTTGAAGACAGATGCATGTGTTCAGATTACAAAAGTGTTGGCTGTGAGGGGTAATGAGCTAGGGTAATCTCTGTAAATGACGCTCAGTGGAAGGAATATGTCTCATATGGGATTACCCAATTTTGCAAGAGCCAGGCATCTTGGCTGTATATGAGTACTGAGGCGTATCTCCCCTCTCTCCAAAGGCCAAGTGACAAGTGTGTAAGAGAAGATAGTTTGGGACAAGGTACCTAATACTTCTCCAGAAATTCCATCATTCCTTCATCAAAACCTGATTCTCTCTATCATTGTAAGTACTAGTCCTAATAGCTCTTTAGTCTAACACATTGTTCCATCTGAGAACCTGTTTCCATGGAGCCCAGCCTAATATACCTGCTAATGTGGATGACCTGTACATAAACCTGCCTAGTGAAAGAGTCACAGCAAGGAGACTATGCAAATGTACCGCATTGTTAAAGACATTAGTATGTAACATGGACCAAAGGGGCATTTAATTTAAAAGTTTTGCTTATGTAATCAACATCTACATGCCACAAAGTTTCCAATGGACGTAAAACACCCTTTGATAGCCAGAGACCTTCTCCCAGGTGTTTCTATTTAGGTCGTATTTAGCATAAAACAATGAGTTTAATTAAACTCTTCACATTCTTTATTCTTTCATTGTCTTAACCTGCTTAGCCTCCCTGTTCTATCTACTTCTGGTTGGGTTGTCCCATTTATTCTTCCATGCATAGCTTGAAAGGTATCTCCAGAATGAACCCAATTCTTCCACACCTAAGACTAGCAGTAGGTACCATATTAGTGTTTAGGGTAGTAGTCTGCTGAAATGTGCATCACAAACAGCCATCACAATGCTGTCTCTTTATGGTATTCATGCATAGAGTGAACAGTAGCACAGTGCTTTCTCTCCATGGTGTTCATCTACAGTAGTGCTGACAGCATAAGGCTTCTAGCACACTGTGAAGTGCCGGCCTATACAAAGAACCCATCATTATCTGATAATAAACACAAAATTTGTGAATGAATGGCTGAACAAATCAACCAGAAAATTCTACGTGCAGGAGGAGGCAGCTTGCAATAGAGCATGCTGATAAGAAGTAGAATATTCTTCCAATATTTAAAGAGACATTAAATAATCCTTGTAACATAATAAAGAAATATGGACTGGATCAAGGTTTTATGAAGTAAATCTGTAATTGATTTAATAACTGTGAACACTTTTCTGATTAATAAATTAGTGCCAATTTCAAGTCTCCAGTGATGGTTTTAAAACTGTATCTTGAATCATATCCTTTTCAATATTTTTTATCAATGTCTTGAACAGAGATGCTAAAAGTCTACTTGCCAAAATTTATAGCTGATGTGAAGCTAGGTAAAATAGTAAATGAATTGCAAGACAGAAAATAAGATGCAAAAATATCTCAAGAGGCTAGAATTATGAGTTAGGTTTTCCAAGCTGACATTCAGGGAAGAGAAATAGAGAGCCCTGCCATCCATTCCTGAAGCAACTGTAAAACAGACAGAGAAACAGGAAGCTGAGCAGTATCCTTAGTAATCTTCCTCTGGGAAGTTGGTTATATTTAAAACACAATGGGTCACATAATCACCACCTTTTAAAAGTTGTCTGAATGTCCTTAATGATAATAAATTATACATTTGCAAATGGGAAAAAGTTAATGTAAATTTAGAAAACATGATTAGTAATAATATAGCTTCATTTTTCATAGAAAGGTATAGATTGGGCACTTCAGGTGGTGCTCAGACTAGAAAAACTAAGTAGGATAAGAGTTTATAAAGCTATGCAGTTTAAGCAAATAAGGCTCTAACCAGGTAAATAGCACAGAAACAAGAAAGCCAAGAGAGATCATGGTTATAAAAGCAGAAAGGCCAGGTAAATCAATCTCTTCTTATAGATTTTTAAGATATATATTATTTTATGTGAATGAGGATTTTGCCTACATTATATGTACCATAGACATGCCATGTCCCAGAGGCCAGGAAGTGTTGGATCTCCTAAGAACTAGATTTCCGGGTGGTTGTGAGTATCATATAAGTGCTGGAACCTGAATCCAGGCCCTCTGGAAGAGGAGCCAGGACTCTGAACTACTGAGACATCTCTGCAGCCCCTCTTCTTGCATATTTGAAGTGTCAGAATGTACTTAATGAAGTCATATATAGAAACTTTTTTCCATGCTCACAGAAAAGATAATTGTAATCACAGCTCTGCAACAACCCATGTGGGTCATTGTAAGGAGACTGAGCCATACTATGACTAGTTACTACAAGCATGTAGGTGGATAATACCCAGTGGGATAATACCAAATGGAAACCCTCTGGTGCAGCTTCATCTGTTGGAGGAATAATTAGAGTCCCTGACCTTTTGGTTTTCTAAGATGCTATAGTTTGATATAAAGTAGACTTGTTTTACAACTCCAGAAAGCACATTTATGCTTAATTTAAGAAAAGTTCTCTAAGAATTAAACTTACTTAACCCATAAAGCACTAGTGATTTATCTTTTCCTCCAGACTTTCTGCCATAATAGGCATTCTTATATTTGTTAGGAAGCCAGAATATTTGGTCTTGGTCTTTAATGTACCTTTCATATCCAAGTCCAAAGGTGGAACTATATTTGGGTATAAAATATACTCCATAGGCTCATGTGTGTTAATAGTTGGTTACCAGCTAGTGGTACTGTTTTGGGATGTTGAAGAAACTTGAAGAGGTAGAGCCTGACTAGAAGAAGTAGGCTACAGGGATTGAGTATTAATACTCATAATCTAACTCCTCTTCGTCTAGCTAACTCTCCATTTCCTGCTTTGTGCCACACACCTCGGCAATTATGGAGCTGTCTGCCATCAAGCACTTCCCTCCATGTTAGATTCTATTCCCTCAAACTGTGAGCTAAAAATAAATCCTTTCTACCTTAAATTTCTTCTTCTTAATTACTTGGTCATAGCCACAAGAAAAGTAGTTATATAGAAACTTGGTATCAAGAAATGAAGTCATTGCGGCTGCTAAGAGAGACCTAATCATGTGGTTTTTAGGCATTTGGAACTGATTTCTGGGAGGAATGAAGAAGAATATGAAACCAAGGTCTACAGAAATACCCAGAGGGCACAAGCAGAACTTAACCAACCATTCTGGTTGGAGTAAGTAGGATAAGAATATGCACAGGAACACAGACAATAAAGATTATGTTCAGGAATTTTTATAGGGGAAGAAAGACAGTATTAGAAATTAGGTCCATCCAGTGGGAAAAAGACAGTATTTTCAATAAATGGTGCTAGTTCAACTGTTTGTCGCATGTAGAAGAATGCAATTGATCCATTCTTATCTCCTTATACAAAGCTCAAGTCCAAGTGGATTAAGAACCTCCAAATAAAATCAGATACACTGAATCTAATAGAAGAGAAATTAGGGAAGAACCTCGAACATATAGACACAGGGAAATTTTCCTGAACAGAACACCAATGGCTTATGCTCTAAGCTCAACAATTGAGAAATAGGACCTCATAAAATTTCAAAGCTTCTGTAAGGCAAAGGACACTGTCAATAGACAAAATGATAAGCCACAGATTGGGGAAAGATCATTACCAATCCTACAAAAACCTCAAGAAGTTAGACTTCAGAGAACCATATAACCCTATTAAAAATGGGGTACAGAACTAAACAAAGAATTCTCAACTGAGGAATCTTGAATGTCTGAGAAGCATCTAAAGAAGTGTTCAACATTCTTAGTCATCAGGGAAATGCAAATCAAAATGACCCTGAGATTCCACCTCACACCAGTCAGAATGGCTAAGATCAAATACTCAGGTGACAACAAATACTGACGAGAATGGAGAAAGAGGAACACTCCTCTATTGCTGGTGGGATTGCAAGCTGGTACAACTACTCTGGAAATCAGTCTGGTGGTTCCTCAGAAAATTGGACATAGCATTACCTGAGGACCCAGCTATACCATTCCTGGGCATATACCCAGAAGATGCTCCAATATAACAAGGAAACATGATCCCCTAAGTTCACAGCAGCCTTATTTATAATAGCCAGAAGCTGGAAACAACCCAGATATTCCTCAACAGAGGAGTGGATACAGAAAATGTGGTACATTTATACAATGGAGTACTTCTCAGCTATTAAAAACAATGACTTCATGAAACTTGCAGGTGAATGGATGCAACTAGAAAATATCATCTTGAGTGAGGTAACCCAATCATAAAAGAACACACATGGTATGTACTCACTGATATTTTGATAAAAAGTTCAAAATACCCACAATAAAACTCACAGACCACATGAAGCTCAAGAAGTAGGAAGACCAGAGAAAGGAAGCTTCAGTCCTACTTAAAAGGGGGAACAAAATAATCAAGGAAGGTAGAGGGTAGACTGCTTCCCATGGAAGAGACTTGGGAGGAATAGAGGAGGGCAAGGGAAAAGAGGGGGGCAGGATCAGGTATGGGAGGAGACGGGGGAGATATACAAAGGGTCAGGAAATTGAACAGGTGTGTATACCAATGGGGAATGGAAAACTGGGGGCAGCCACCAGAAAGTAATAGATGCCAGGAATGCAAGAGACTCCTAGGCCCCAACAGGGAGGACACTAACTGAAATACACAACAAAGAGGATAGAGAACCTGTAGAGACCATATCCAGAGGTTAGGCAAGACCCCCATTTGAGGGATGGGGCCACCCACCCACCTCCAAAATTTTAACCCAGAATCCTGTCTAAAGGATGCAGACACCAAACCCAGACACTATTGTTGATGCCAAGAAGTGCTTACTGACAGTAGTCTGATATAGCTGTCTCCTGAGAGGCTCTGCCAGAGCCTGATCAATACAGACTAGGATGCTTGCAGCCAACCATCACCATTGGACTAAGGACAGGGACCCTAATGGAGGAGTTAGGGAAAGACTGAAAGAGCTGAAGGGTTTTGCAACCCCATAGGAAGAACAACAATATCAACCAACCAGAACCCCCAATGCTCCCAGGGACTAAACCACCAACCAAAGAGTACACATGGAGGGACCCATGGCTCCAGCTGCATATATAGCAGAGAGTGGCCTTGTCAGGCATCAATAGGAGGAGTGGCCCTTGGTCCTGTGAAGGCTCTATTCCCCATGTGCTGGGGAATGTTAGGGTGGTGAGGCAGGAGTAGGTGGGTGTTGGAACACCCTCATAGAAACAGGGGTAGGAGGATGAAATAGGAGGCTTTCAGAGAGGAAACCATGAAAGGAGATAATATTTGAAAAGTAAATAAATAAAATAACCAATAAAAATTGCAAAAAAGCAAAAAAGAAATCATGTTCTAGGACACTTGTACCACAGTGTCACAAAGAATCTGGTTAAGTTACACTTGTTAAAATTTGAGTGAAACTGAAATAAAAATTAATAGATTAATTACTACTTGTCAGAGGTTGTTTCAAAACAGTATAGTATTAGGGCTGTATCATAGTTGTTCCTCAGTGCTATTAGCAGATTCAGCTATAGAATATGATAAACACACACACACACACACACACACACACACTTTGTACCAGAGCCATAAAAATGATGCCTTTAAGGAAAAATCCCTTAACACTGAGACCTCTAGGGTTTAAAAATGCAAACTCATTTGAAATGTTTCACTTGAAAAAAAGTAACTGAACAAAAGTCTCCTGAGTATCCTGACCCAGCAGGGTACCTAAAGAAATATTTTCCCACACTCACCCTGGAAAGTTCAGAGGTCACTGTAGTTGTGTTTGATGGGGTGGTGGGGACACAGGCTATATCTTAAGCTTGCATTAGAACTTGGTACCATTCTACACAAGGTTCTGCAAGTGAGTGCAATAGTTACTGAGGCAGGAAAACCTGTACTATTGTTCCAAAAGCTGCTGGATCTAAGTAGCATGTGGCAGAGTCAGCTTTCCTACAAGGAAACCTGAGAGGCCAACGGGTGGGGTGGTAAAGGCGAAGCTGTAGTTACAGTGGCAACTCCAGGATATTGGATGCCAGCAATATGACACATCTATTGAGGAAAGCTACAGATACTGAATGGAATCGGTTCATGGAAAATGCTATGTGTGCTGTGGACAGTGAATCTGGGCTTGGAAAGCTACCCACATTCACCAGAACACAGATAAAATGATGATATAATCATGAGCCCAGGCACTGAACACAGACTGGAAGGCTTTGCTGAATCTTAGACTTGCTTTGTTCTGGCCTTTCTTTGTTATTCTCTTATTTCTCCATTTCAGAACATAACCAACATCTACTCTATGCCATATATGTCAGAAGTATATAACCATTAATGTTCACACTTAAAATATTGCCATGAATCTCAGAAGAGATTTTGACCTTGGTTTTAAACAATATTGGGAGTGTTGATGTCTATAGGGGCTTTTGTGCATTATACAATATGCATTTTACATTATGAGATGAGCATGAGGCTATTGGAGCCTGGGATAGAATATCATTATTTGGAAGAGACATGTCCTCCATAGGCGCATGTCTTGAACATTGAGTAACTAGTTGGTGGCATTGATTTGGGATGCTATGGAACCTGATTGAATGAACTGGGCTGCTAGGGGTGGTGTGCCTTGGACTTTACACCCCAGCACTACTTCTCCATCAGTCTCTCTCTCCTTCCTGGCTGGCATCACTTAACAATGATCTGGTACATGTTCCCACCATAGGATCAACTGCCCTCATGTATTCCCGTCATAGTGGACTAGATTCCCTCTTTGTGACAAAATAATTCTTTCCTCTTTTATTTTGCTTCATAGGGGGTATTTGATCACATCAACAGGATAAATCATAAATGCACATGCCAACTATTTTACCTTGGCATTAGAGCACACTGTAGTCAATAATTGTTTGTCTTTGTGAAAAAGTGACTGACTGGGAACTATGGTTTGTTGTTGCAACCCAGCACTGAATGAAAGTATCAGACTATATATCCCTAGGTTGGAAAAAGATGGACATTTCAGAATCTGGGGTTCATATTTAAGTAAATATTTATTCATTTAAAAGCATTATGAACTAAAAAAAATACCTTAAGTAAAAAGCCATTGCAAATTGAGGATCTTTCTGTATGTTATGGTATTGGTGATATATCTCTACTATAGATGCTAAATTTTGCCGTTATTACACTAAAACAGTTGTAGAAAAGACAGGAACAGATAGGTAAAGCCCTGCTGCAGGGCAGAAGGCTGTCTGGATTTAAATTGCAAGCTAGTCTTCCATCTCCTAGACGAATGTTCTCTCTTGGGTATGATTTTGCCTCACAAGAAACTTTGACCACACACACACACACACACACACACACAGCACACACACATTATACCATCTATCTATCTATCTATCTATCTATCTAAACTATCTATCTATCTATCTATCTATCATCTATTTCTTTGTGAGTGGGTGGTGTAGGGTATTAGATATGTCAGAGAGCTCATGTTTCTGCATCTAGTGGGTAGAGATTAGGAATAAGGTTAAATATAAAAACCATAGCATACACTCCACAACAAAGAATTAAGAGAACAGTATTGATAATTTTAAGACTGAATATAATAATAAAGATCAATTCTTCTGAAATAGCCCTTTGCCCCATTTATAACACACTTATTCTCAAGCTCCACCTCCTAGTTGAGCTTTGGGAAAAAACAATTATAGAACCCTGGAAAGTATAGGAGATGCTTAATTCTGATCAATTGCAAAACAATTCAATGTAAACATTTCTCAAAAGCATTTTAATTTTATTAGTAGCATACTGCATAGAAATTCAATTCCCCCTAAATTATCTATAAAACAAAAATTCTGCTGAGAGAGCCCTGAGTGCAAAAATTAGGCTTGACTTTGGCCTTACTCTTAGTAGTCTGGACATTTTCAGCTTTCTGACCAGGATCCACAGTGGTTAGTTACCCATGGCTTTTGGTGTGCATCCATGTTGAAGTAGTCTGGAATCTTCCAAATGGATAAGCACAGTGTTTTCTATTCCTCCTCTCCATTCCACTCACCAATCCAGTCAATGGCTATAGAGGGATGCAGTAACTGCTCTTGTCAGTTTACTACTTTGTGCTGGAAGTCATAGAAACATCATTTTTTCCCCTTTGTTTCACGGAAATCTTACTCAGTCTCCCTAGGTCTTATGGGCTGTACTTTACATGGAAAAACAAAGTGAATTTTGAATTTTGCCAAATATAACATCTCTCAGATGAAAACAAATAAAGATCTTTCAATTTTCATGGCCTGAATTATTTTTAGTTAATGTAAATATCTAAAAATGAAGTATTTCAGATAATGCTATGAATTATTTTTAAAACTTCTATATTCTTTATTTCCAAATAATTCCAAATTTCATTAAAATAGTACTTAGCACAGCATATTATATTTAGGGAATTTAACAAAGGTTTATTTAAACATTCTCTTTAAATATGAAATATTTAGGAATGATAAAGATAATTACTCTTTGGGAATATAATAGTCCATTTGACAGAGGAATTAAATGCAAGGATACTTTCTAATAAAAAATTTAAAATTAACAGAGGATCTCTTCCTCCGTCCTCTTTGTAACATAATTTTAAAAAAAGAAGATGGTTTTAAAATGCTTGTTCTACTTGCTCATAACTCCACACTCTACAGCTGCTCTGTAGAGTTCCTCAATATTACTTAGTGCGGATGAGCCCTGTGTTCTTCTGAATCCTCAAGGTGGTGTTTATACATGCAGCAGGTGATGAATTGGTTGAGGACAAGTGTCATAAAAATACAGTGCTGTAATCAATTCCAATTCTCCTGTATTAGACTGCGTGTGGGACCAACAGTTGCCACTTTAAGACATGAAGGATTGTTCGGTATGAAAACAGTTAGGAGGTGGCAGGTGCAGCAAAGATTTTCTGTTTCTTTAATTTGCTTAAAAGCAGGACATGGATTTACAAAGAAAAGGAAAACCTATTCCCAAGATCATGGGGATGTGAGTATGTTAGCCACCAGAGAACCTTTAGATTTCGTCCTTTTTGATTTGTGATGAGATACTAAGTTTTACTAATTAGTCTTTAAACCATCATTAGTGTGTGTTCCCATAAGTTGCTGGTCCTATAGACTCAGAGACTTTTTCTATTGCTGTTTCTCAAACACATACAAATGTTCATTGTTTTTGCTATAAAAATTGGAACATTTTCTAAAAGGACTACTTATTTTCTCTGTGTCCTCCATATACCTATGAGATACACATACTAACTAATCAGCTTGGCTTATGTTTTTATAATCTGTCTTTGATAAAAGAGATCTAACACAACCAAGACCCTATGAGGCAGATGTAATATATTCTTATAAAGTCCTATACCTTCAAGATGGTCTGTCTGTTTGTTTCTTCACAACTTCAAAAAGTTTTTTGGGTTTTTTGTTTTTGTTTTTTTCTTGTTTACTTCTCATAAAGCAAGTATAACAGCTTCTATAATGAGACTGGACCTCCAAATCCTAGCCAGAGTAATTTCATCTTGCTATGAGCTTCCATCTAGCTGTTTATGTGCCAGACTGCAGACAAACAAGCCATCCTTCCCACAGTGGGACTAGCAGAATCCTTAACTTAGACATGTCCCATGCACTAATGCTTATAAGTATAACTATACCAGAGTTTGATTTAGTCTGTGCCTTATGTTTCTGAACCTATAGTCACATTTACTGCTTTAACACTCAGTAGTGCCATCAACCTATGTGTACATCAATTCTGCTGCAGACTTATGAAATAGGAGTTTGGTAAATGGGGGTAAGGAAGGGTTAACAACTTCTGGGAAAATGCAGCTGCTGTAGACATCCACCATTCCCTAAGTAACTCCTAATAAGTTCATTTCACTCATCAAGATGAACTTGAAAGAGTCATTTTTTGGACTGCTCAAGCAAATCACAGTTGGGGTTATAATGTTAATTTTACATCTCCCAAAGAAGGTCATGCACCAGCTGAAAGGCCTCAAAGCACATTTAAGCACTGCCATCCATTTATCAGCAGATTCCAGAAGCCTGTGACCCACAGCTATACTTCGAGATACAGGATGCTCAGGAAATTGACACCTTGAGTTGCATGCTCTGTTCCATCCCCTGAGACCATACCAGGATAAAGCATTCATTTTACTGGACACAACATGGGATCCAGAAGAGGAAAGGGGAGGAATCATATGATTCTAATCTGAACTGAACAAAACTATTTCTTAAGCTGGACCTTTTGAGGATCAATGATGGCCAGTTTATCTATCAGGTTTTTAGCTTGCCTTTTTCTGTCCAGCTCACATTTGCTACCTTAGTCCTAACACCATGTTTTATATTCAGAGAACTCTTCTATTATCCTCCCAGTTTCCCACTAACAGAAGAACTGAGGAGTGCTTACATATTTGTTTCCAGTGTATATCATCAGTGAAACATATAGCAATCAAAACGAATGTAGTATTGCTCCAGGCAACATACAGGATGAAACTAATAATGCAAACACAACTTCAGAAGATTACAAAAACTGTGATGTTCTCTTCTAAATTGAAAGACACTGAACAATATACAGTTTAAATGCACATAGAGACAGCAGACACAAAAACACACAGGTCATTTGAGAAATGGGTAGCCAGAGCAATAGATCCATTGGTCCATAGAGAAAGAAGGAAAGATAGGGGAAACTCTCACAGATATAATCCAAGGTATTTTCTGATTTTATGATCAACCATGTAACAGGGTCACAAGTGAAATCTCACTGTTTGCAAGCACATACCAGCAGAATGAGACATCTTTAGTAAGCCATTTTAGACCCGTCACTGACTGTATTTGTTAGCTATGCCCAGGATTAAGAAGAGAGTACATAAAATCAAAAGTTGGATTTGGACATTCTCCACTTGTTTCACATAAATACACACATCATCCTCCTCAGAAAACCTTGTTTAATATGGTAACTTAGTGAGCAAAATCCATTCAGTTACTTATAATGCATCCTATGTTGTTGGCTCAAGGATCTATTGAAGAATTTTCCTCCACAGAGACAAACAGAAGAGCTGGAAAGATGGTTAAGAACACTTATTGATCATCCAAGGACCAGAGTTCAGTTTCCTGCACCCATATCAAGCTCCTCCCAGCTGCCTGTGAATCCAGCTCCAGGGAAGCTGATACACTCTTCTGGCTCCAGAGGCATCCTCGTCCAGTGCACATATTCTCACAAAGACACATCTTTGTATACTTAAAAATTAAAACTAAATTTTTAAATATTTCTTTTAAAAGACATATAGTAAGAAGTGTAGTATTTTTAAAACAAAATTCCAAACATTTGATGCACCAAATGAAGATTCAGAAGCCAGATGCTATGCTGAAAGCCTTTTAGCTCAGAGAGGCAGTGAAACACCAGCTGACCTTCTTATTCCACTGACATCCTAAAAAGAAAAACTCCTTCCCTTCTCCACATTGTCTTAAATACCCTTCAACTCAAAGACTCTCATTTCTCTTTCCTGGATTTTCTTATGTTCACTCCCTGGCAATTGGTTGTTGCTTGCTCCACCTCTTGACCTAGGGTTGACTTTATTTAGCTCTGGTTTGCAGAAAACTCTTGGGTAAAAGGTGTGTGCTAGGACTGAGCCACACCACAACAAGGTTTTTCCAGTTCAAAATCTTGGAGTTCACAATATGATCAAATATCCAGCAACAAAGAAGGATGCATCATTAACCGAGACTAATGTTTGTGTGGTGGAAACCTGAAAACTATTTGTAAAGGAACCATCCTTATGTCCTTTTGAAAATGTTGAGTCTAAGTCCTGCCATGAATTGTATGAATCAGAATCTGATAGTACAACTTTGTAATATTCATGTCAGTTGCTTTGACAACTAGTACCAACTGATGGCTCAAACAATACATTTTTTTTTTTTTTGTATTCTTTCATCTGGAAGTCCAAGATCAGGGTGCCAGCAGTGCCAAGCTCTTGATTAAAACCATTTGCCTGATCTGCACAAAACCATCTCTCTGCTGTTCTATTAGAAGGGGAGGTGGGGGGAGTAGCTAGATCTCTGGCCTTTTATGCAGGGCACTAAATTCATTCTCTAGCATCATGATTTTATTATGTCCCACACAAATGTTCCATTCCTACCAACCTCAGGAATTCTGGGACAATTCGTCACTTGAGAACCACAATTGGGAACCCCCACTCTGTTAGTTTCATCTCAGTTGCTTACCAGTCAATGTCACTTGGATGTTGTCCAGCTTTTCGGTTCATACCTGGATTCTAGAGAGTTACTAACTTTACTGTAGGTTCACTGCTTGCTAGCATGGGAAGCATAATGGATACATAGTTTTGGCATGACTGAAGGGTTGATTTGAATAGACTAACATCTTCAGCTTGGAAGAAGTTGCACTCATGGTGGAAAGAACTGGCTTGGTTTTCATGCCATAGGTTGTACAGTCCTTGCCAACCTTGGCCATGCCTTCATAAATTTGGTCCCAGATGAACAATACCAGACAGGGATCCAAGTACCATATGGTAGCCATGTGCCTGATGGAGGGTGGGATTGCTCTTGCCCATGGACAGTGTTCCTGCCGTCACTGTATTTTTGGAAGAGAAAGTGTACCTGACTAGGAGAATGAGGAAGCAGTCTAAAATTAATATGAAGACTAAATAAAGAAATTGGGAGAGGAGCAAAAAGCCGTGGCTCATTTGCTTATATTGGAGTTATATCTCAACAAATCCATTCATTACCTAGGAAACAGTGTCCATGTTTTTGCATAAGAAAATATCAAAAGCCAAAACATCCTTTCATATACTACACTGAGATTTGCCTGCTGTTGGACAGACCCTCCCAACATAAAGCTTATTTTGTAATAAAGCATGAACTATCTGGTTATTTCTTAAATACCTATCTTCATCTGACTACCTATGTCCTAGGTCATTCCAAAAGCAATTTGTTACGATGCCCCCATTACTGGTCACATGTGATACAGCACTTGCAGAGCAGTTCTAGCTGCCTTCTGGAATCTAGGGAGTAGGAGATACTTCATTGCAACTCACTATATAGTATGGGTTGTGTGCCTCACAATCCTGTGGCTATTCTGGAGCTGTCACTTGTCTCTACTGCCCAGGAACAAGTGAAAGGATCCTACCTCAGGGCTCTAGTTCAGGAAAAGCAAAATTCAACAGGTGATTTACTGAAAGTTTCTGCTTTCTGACCACCGTAAAGCTGAAAAGTTCTAGACTGACCCACTGATTCCCCAATGGATCCATCACAAATTGAAAATACCCTAAATGAATTTAGTAAACTCAATCCACTGAAATGGGTATTTGTGTTTTTTCTTTTTGCTTACCCACTTTTTTTTCTTCTCCTTCCTGTCTCCTTCCTGTCTTCCCCCCTTGCTCTCTTGTTCTTTCTCACTCTCTCCTTTCTTCTCCTTGCAAATCAAGGCCAAAAAACTATAACTAGAAACACTC
The DNA here is from genome assembly GCA_021653895.1 of Mastomys natalensis. NCBI lineage: Eukaryota > Metazoa > Chordata > Mammalia > Rodentia > Muridae > Mastomys > Mastomys natalensis. Next base: position 1,719,974 of record JAJTUV010000007.1, read on the forward strand.
TGTTCAACCTCAACCTCCAGAACATCCAGCTCCATTCAGACATGCCCTTGGACCATGCAGAAAGCCTTCTGTTTTTTGAAGCCTGATGACCAGGAAGTGAAGAGGGAGATGCACAGAGCCAATTGTGTTTCGAGTCAGCCAGTGTATTGTGCAGCTCCTCCCCACCAGACCTGGAGAGGCAGTAGTATAAAGAATTCCAACTGGGCTTGAACTTGGCAAGAACCTCTTGCTGATTCCAGAGTGCAGAGGTGTGCTACTGTGCTGTGCCCCAATGACCACAATGCCTGTGGTACATATTCTGTCACCCTTAGCAACAAGGCTCAAAAGACAGTCCACTGTGATGGCTTGGCTTGGGTCAGTGCTCCAATGAGAAATGACAAGCTCACAGCTCTGTGGTCAGCTCCATAGTGACCTATGTGAAGCGAAGAAGGCATCACTCCCCATTCTCTGTGTGTGAAGTGAGGCTCAGTAGACTCGGAAACCCTGTCTTCCTACAGTCCTCACCACCACTGGGCTTTGTTCTCACAGATGATACCTGAGAGTGATTGTGATCTCTGCAGGGAGAGGAGACAAATGATGCCAGCACAACTCTGCCTGGCTTTGTTTCCTGAACACTTAGTACCTGGCCTATGCATGTGGCTTTGTTGGCTTTTCACAAACCTGAGAGAAAGCCCAGGCTCTGCATTGTCCTGTGTAGATATTAGAACTCACAGCTGCAGATGGTCTTCCCCAGCAAGCAAATGCCAGGCATTCTTGCACCCTCCGGGTGAGAAGAACTTCCAGGACCTGAAGCTGTTTGGGTGACAGATGTATTGGGAAGGCTGAGAATTGGCCCAGCTGAGGTGACCTCTGAACCAGTCCCTCTAGTGAGCAGAGATAAGTGGGGTCAGACAGCCCCTTCCCCATGCCACTCCATGAAGGCACAACTTGATATTTGAATCTAAAGGTTAATTAAGTGCAGCTGCCAGGCAGAAAGGCCACAATCAATTACTATGTCTTCCTGTCCATTTCAGCCTATTCTTAATTATGTTCATTGGGTTTGGGGAGGGAGGTCTTTCTGCTGAGGCTTTTTAAGAGGGAATTATTTTGCTGGGAACAGATGGATTTGTCCTCCAAGACTACAGCATTCATCTTCATCACCTATGATGTTCAACTGGCCTGTGAGTCCTGAGAAAGGGACTCACAGAGTCAAGCCAGCATTTCTGGGTGGCTCTGTGGACAGAGAGTGAAGAGCTTCTTTGCAGTTCTTCCTTCATGTAAATACCACTTTTCTTGTAACAGTGATGGCTCTGGTATTGTCCTTCCTGGCAGTGCTGGGAAACCCAGGCCAGCATTGTGACTGAGGAGCCCCTTACACCCAGTGTGCAAGCCACAAGCACACGCACGCTCACCTGTTCACACATGTGTACATGCTGACCCCTTGTCATAATTAACTATTTAAAATTCCACCACTGCTAATCGAAGCTGCATGGGCTGTGTTCTCATTAAGGAGATCAATGCCTGCTGAATATTCACCTCCGGGGAGGATGCGGTGGGAATGAGCTGATGGGTTCTGTCTGGCTTGCCAGAGCTAATGAGTGGCTGCTGCCATTACAAAGCAGTCACTCGCCTGTAATCAGTCAAAATAACAAGCCCCAGCTCCTTGCAGTGACTCTGGGTGTTCCACATAAATATACATAGGACGACAGTTGCAGAGATGGCCTGCACATCTCAATGAGCATGGCTGGGGGTGGGGGTTGGCCTCTTTAGATTGAAATAGATTAGAGTCATCTCCATTTGGAGCCTGAATCTCCTCTGCCCCATTTTCTCTTCTCTGGCAATCTTTCTACCCCTTCCGTTGCAAGCTCTCCACAAGGCTGACTGGTATGACCTCTTAAGTCCTTTGACTATCTCTGAAGCCACTTGTTTCTACTCTCTAGACTCTGACTCAACAGGATCACCTCCAAAGAAGCTTCTGGAGAAAGAGAGCGAGCACCAGTCCTTTTGGTGCTTTACCCCGCCTGAGCTTTCTCCTTTCTGTTCTTTGTTCTCAGGTTCTGGGAACTCAAAGTTAGAGAAGAGATAGGCAAAGAAGGTTTTCAAGATGAATCAAAAACAATACTGAAGAACACTGTTCTTACAACATCGGTACATCATAGGCTAGGTTTTCTGAGTTTTAGAGATGCAACCAAAACAACAATAAAAATGCAGTACCACCAAAATAAAATTCGAAGAAGCAAGGCTTTCCTTCTAAGATTTCAGCCCACAGACAGCAATCATAGCTCACTCTGCTATGAAACTCATTTTCCCTTTTAGGAAATCTTGCATCCTGTGTAAAGTTTGGGTTTTAAGCATGTCTGTCCTCTGTGGCCTACTTTGTACACACAGATTCTCTAGATTGTTCCAAACCATGCACTTGGCAGCAGGCTCAGCATCCAGTTGCATCTGTTTTTATGCCTTGCTGTATTCATCTCTCTGTTTACTGTAGAATGCATAGAATGCGTTCCCTCCTTACACTTCTTTCAACTGTTTTCAGCGGTCAATATTGATAAGGACAGGGTTTTCTCAATAGCAATTAGGATTTCTGGATTCCCTAGAGAGGAATCAGGTGGGCGGGGAGAGCATAGTTCCCTCTCATGCCACAGGCAGGTGGGAAAGACTTGCTCACTCAAATGCATGAGTCACATGCCAATGGAAGAAGAGGAAAGATAAGTAGATGTCATTTCTAATATTGTCCCTCATAGTCTAGGCACGAGACAGTAAGGAATAAGAAATGGCAGCTGGTGCCATGCAGGATGACAGTTCCTCCTCCTTGGATCCTTATCAGCTATTAAGAAAGGTAATTAAGCCAGTGGTCTTGCTGAGCTGGTTGAAAATAATCTGCACCCAGAGCACAGCACAGCATCACATCATTGCTGACATCAGGGGACACTTAAGTACCCACTTGCCTGTGACATGCTGGGGCTGGGTTCTGTGCTGCAGAGGGTTGCTGGCTGAAGGTCTACTTGGTACAACTGCCATGCAAGTATAGGCCTTGACCTGAGAATGGAGGGAAGGTCAAACTGGACAAGCTCTCATAGCATGAAAGGAAGCTATGAGAGAGAAAGTCACTGTGCAGGATTGAATATGTGGGGTGGGGCAAACTTGGCCACCAATTAGCAGAAGGCACTGAGGGACTCACCCTGATTTTTCTGACCTCAGTTTACAGGAGCCAGCAATTTCTTTGTTGATAGAAATAACAAGTACTCCATGTCAAAACCATGAGAAAAAAACAATGATCTCCTACAGTAAGCATTGGAGATAAATAATACCTAAACATAGCTGGTAAAATCCAGGAAAAGGAACTTAGCAGATAAACTCATGCCTCTTTGCCCTCTGCAGTTTCTCTCCCTCAATTTCTCAGCTTGCTTTACAGTCAATCACCATATTTTTAATGTGTCTGTTACTACTCAACCAAGATGAAGGAAAACAACCCAAATAAAATAAACCAAGGTTGGGGGTTGGGGGGAGGTGTCAAAATTTAGGCTCCAACTTCTGTGGGACTTAGATAGTATCTGAAGTAACAACAATCCCCTGTCTGTTAGACAACGGTAAAACCATGCCAGGAAGTTTGATAAGGTAGAGCAGGTTGAGACCAGGAGACTCAGTGGGCACACACCTGAGACTTAGGCCACTCCCTGCTCCCTGCCAGACTCCTGACCTGGAACATGTGCAATGCTCCTCACATAAGAGAAATGTGTCCTATGGTCATGTAGGCTCAAAACAGAGTTCTCAATGCTAATGATGTACCTAGAGGCCTGAAGGGTTTAGCCAACAAGCTTTCTTTCCCAGACATTCCTCCCTGCAAAAAGTATTTAATCTCAGGTCCACCCTGAGAAGTAGGTATTGTATATTATGCATTCATTTTTTTCCATAAACAACCAATAAACTGTTTAGAACCATGGACTGTCTCTTTCATCAAGAGCCATGGAAAAGGCATTCAAGTACAAAGCTGCAGCTTAATTTTCCTATAGATGACCTCTCTGTGCTTTCGACCACAACCACCACCAAGTCTGTCATTGCCAAGCTAAGGACAATCACCTGGTAAGACTAGTGGGAGCTCCCCTTTTCCTGCAAGGCCCAGGCTAGACACTGTCCTCAGCCCTAGGGCCCCTGACTCCATTCTCAGTGCTTCTGTGACTCCCAGTGGCACCTGGATGTCTAAGAGTCCAAGAACCCCATGGTCCTGGTCTCATCACAGGCCTGGGGACCCCCAAACCAGCTTCAGCTTTCCCACATCTCAGACTATGCTTTCCCACCCCACTGAGCAGTGTCTCAGTGCTTCTCTACAGGCAACATGGGGTACACACAGTCACACTCCCCACATTCTGCCTCCACAACAGACTGTGTCCAGCGGCAGAGTAGACAGAGACCTGTCCACCTGTTAGAAAATGGGGGAGTGCCAAACAGACGCAACCTGCACCAGTCTCCCTCTGAGCTTGATCTATCACATTGGGCAGCCACTATGCCATGTCTGTCCCTTGGAAATAAAGAGGGGAAGAGAGGAAAGAATTGTTTGAAAAGAACATGCTTAGGAGCATGGGGTCATTACAGCCATATAGGCAACGGACCTGTAGTAGCAAACCTGCCTGGAGTTTTTGCAGAAATTAAACTTTACTCTCAGAATGTTAGTTCTTTAAGACAGGATCCTGCTAAGGCTGCCCTGGTAAACTGGTTGTAAGACTCAGGGTCATTATCAAGTGCAGAGCAGGTAGGTATTCAGACAGACAGCTTAGCCTCACTCCTTCCTACATACATCTAGTTCTCATCTTAAGATCTTATAGGCTGGCCATGATGCTTTCTCAGTGTCCCAGGCTGCGGTAGAGCTCAGCAGTGAAACCAGACAACCTCTATGTTTCACCTACAGCATGTGTGATGGATTTCTCTATATGGCATTAGTACGTCCACAGAGCACTTTCAATGCTTGGCGATGAAAGGAGTTATAAATGAAAGATATTATTATTAATAAGAATGTAGATGAACAAAGGGAAAATGTACTTGCCCTCACTATCCATCACCTCAGCACGATTCACCCAAAGCCCAGGATCTGCAGAAGCCTCAAGGAAAGCCTATTTGCAGAAATCAATAGCTGCTTTTTAAAAAATAGATCTCAGCTCCACTGGAGCCGACAACTCAGGGGTACCTCATAATTCTATGCAACAGTCAATATTAGCTATCACTGCCTCAAATAAAGATTGAATTCAAATTTAGTTAAGACTAGTTTTGTATGCTAATCTACCAACTGATTATTAAATGTATTTACTGAGGGTGTTGAAAAATAGGCTGTTGGGAGAGAAAAGGGAAGAGCAGCCTGAGTGGGTATCTGCAGTGTGAGCTATGATGCTAGCGCACAGTGATGGCTTCTCCTGCCTCTTATAAAATTAAGTCTTGAGGAAATTGAGTTTCATTCTGTGGGTGGTAAGAAGCACAGCTACTCTATGCATCATACAGGGAAGGAGGAAGCGGAGTCAGAGACATTGATCTAGCCATGGTTGGCCCAGATGTCCAGAGCTAATTGTGCAGAAGGTTGACTTGTGTCTTCTGATCTATAAGCAAGAAAGCAGTAGAAAGTGCCTTCCTTAAGATCCTCATGGCCCCATGCGGAAACCCAGACAAAAGCCATGGAGAGTCACATGAGTGTGTGTTGTACAGCACTCAGGTACAGACTTTGGAGTTCCTACCCAAAATGCTTGGGAACCAACTTAGAATTAATAGTTATGGACTTCAGAATATTTGCACATATAAATTTGTTTAGATTGTGGGCATCCATAAATCTAAACAAAAAGCCCTTTAAGTTTAGTACACAACTTATAAGCTGAAAGTGACTTTACACACTAACATTAGTGAGTGTGTACTCTGGGATCCCTCATGCGAGCTCATGTAAGAAACCACCATTGCAACATGTGGGGTTTAAAAGGTTTCACGAGGCTAGGTGTGAAGGGCAGTAGTCAATACATTGCCTTGGATGCACAGTTCTAGCTCCTCAAACAGAGAAAAGTTCCAGATTTTTGGAGCATTTCTGAGTTTTTAAATGAGAGCATCTCAGGCATCATTGGGAGGGAACATTCAATGCTACTTATTAGAGAAGAATGTGGTATGGGGAGGGGAGAGTTCTAGAACAAGTGTGAGGAGCTGTTAGTGTATCAATGGGAAATACAGCAGTGCAACAGCAAACTCACTGGTGAGGATGGAGGCACCAGTGGATGGAGGTGAAAACATGGAAGAACTGTGGATCACGTGCACTCAGGAAGAGAAGAAGCCACAGAAAGCTAGAGGTCACAATGTATGTGATGTACAGTGTAGAAATGCTCCCCTAGAGTTGCAGGTTGCAGATGAGCTGTAGAGGCCCTTGTGTGCCCTGCATGAAGGCCTGTTTCAGTCTCTAACACAGAAAAAGGTCTTTGCCTGTTAAAATGTATCCTTGGCATAAAATTTGTGGACCACAAAGAATTACCCAGAAGTGTTTGTCCTGTAAATATTTGATTATAGTTACCAAAACAAGTCAAGCGAGTCTGATAATTATGAAGACATTTGATCAATAAAAGGTTGGAAGGCAATTTTTATTCTGCTTGCTTTTACCAGCTCTTCCCCATTTGAACTTGGATTGGCGTGAGGATTTTGGTCAGGACCCAAGCCAGCGAACACTTTCATCCTTATCACAGGTAACCTTGTGAAAGCAAAGTACCCACTATAGCAAACCTATCTCTCCAGCTTCGACGTAAGACTCTGCATTTTAACCTGCATCCCTGAACAGCCAGAGGCAGGAAATTCTAAGTTATACTTGGAGAACACTTGTGGGCTGATGTGTGGAGGTATCTCCACAAAGTGTGCAGGCATAACTCTATAGCTCATTTCCTTCTAGAGAGAGAAAAATAGGATTGATTTGAGAGTAATTAGAATAGTCGGCTGTAATGCACACCCCAGTGGCAAGCATAAATATATAAATATGGAGTGGATCATTCTATAGTTCACGGGAATGTAGATTATTTTTATTTGTGCAAATATATGCACTCTCTTCTCACTTGTGAATTGCACCTCAGAGGATTGGGCCTGTCAGGTTTTAATGCTGGCATTCTGTGGGTGATTATGGCTCTTATGACAGTCTTGATTACATGGCTTGTTGTCTGTTTGCTTGAAACCAATACTGGGCAAACACACTTCCAAAATTTGTGGCTCAACTAAACTTTGGATAACAGTGTTTAAGAAATGCAGTCTGTATAGGCCATAATGATCTGGTAATTCCACCGGTAGAGTCTGCCAAGGACACCAAGTACTGCAGCTGAAGGCAAGACTGGAAATTGGGGAGGAAATACCTGTCTGTCATGCTGAAGTTTGCACAGCCGTAGGTGCTGGGGTTTCCTTTTGGATGCCACAGAATAACGCATTGGAAAGAGCACCCACCTCAGGGTTTTTTTTGTGACAGCCCTGTAATGGGGAAACGTTCTAATCTGTAAAGTTGGTAAGCCAGGCTACAGAACTGATTGTGAAAGTTCCTCTCCTCACATTGAAATAGGAATACATAAAAAGCTACTAAATACATACTAAACTAGGGGAAGGTGGGGCTTACATAAGGGAAATTGACTTTATGATGTTGGCAAATGTAGTATCTGTGTCTGTGTCTGAAAAGAGTAAGAAACATCGCTTGGTCTCATCTTGAAGAAAGTTTTTACTTCTCAGCCTCTTCTCTGGCTCGCTTCTTAGTGTGCACTCATCTCAAAGTTGCTCCATGTGGTGGGTTTTGCTGGCCTGAAGCTTGCTTCCTCACCAGAGATCTCACCCTTCCAAATGTCTAAATCTGGTCAAGGTCAAACTGAGACTCCTTTTGTTTCTACTCCCTCATTTCACATCTTGTCCTGTCAGTCTGGCCTGCTTTGAATTTTCCTCAGGTGCCTGTAACTCTCACCTGAAGCAGGATGTGTTTAGAGACCCTACCTAGTGCAACATGAGACTATGCATGAATGTGGGACTGTGCCAATGGTTACAGGATTTGTGCTTTGCAATTAAACAATAAATAAATGGATAAACAAATTAATGTAGTAAAAATGTTTAAATGAAGTACAGTGAAGTGGAGGAAGGCACCTGATATCTTTCACATGTATGCTCATGGACACATACACACACATATGTGCACACTTCACACACACACACATGGACATGCACTTGCACACATGCAGAAGAAGATACATAGTCTCTCTGTGCCTTGTTTTGTTAATGATCCATTTTACCATAGTTTCCTTGGCCTTCCTATTTAAATGCTGAACATTGTACATTACTAAGAGTCCTCCTGTCCCGGACACACTGTGACCATTGATTTTTCTCCACAATTAACAAGCAGGAAAGGACCAGAGCATTGAGATTCAGCACATAGAGTTGTTACAAAACTATGCTTGGTGAGTTCTCAGAAGAGCTGGGTCTACTTTAGAGACTATGTCAGAGGCTCAGTTCAGGGAGCAAAACTGATTCCTGCCACAGATCTGTGGGACAATGATCAAATGAAGAACCCAGATGGTTGTCCTAATTCTCTAGCTATGCCCAACCAATGTCTCTACCAAAAACACCTTCACTGTAAGAGAAGATCCTTGTGTGTGCTTGAAACAATACTGTCCATGCACAGCACTGCGGTTGGTTGATGCTGGAACAGTGTTCTCCTGGGTGTGACATGATATGTATGTGTGTGTCTGTGATGCAGTCCATATTCTCTCTCTCTCTCTCTCTCTCTCTCTCTCTCTCTCTCTCTCTCTTCACTCTCACTCTCTCTCTCTCTATGCTTCTCTCTCTCTCTCTCTCTCTCTCTCTCTCTCTCTCTCTCTCTCACACACACACACACACACACACACACACTCACGCACACACACACAAATCACACTTCCATCTCCATACAATACAAGCCTTTCCCATGTGAGGGAAAGCTGATGGAGACTGAGAAGACTAAGTGAGAAGTCAGGAAAGTGTCTACATGTTTTTATAAATCCCACATGCAGTGAGAGAGTATTTTTAAAGCTGTTTTCCAAGTACATGAATGTTTAGCCCCTCCTTCAGGTAATAAAGAGAACTTTGAGAACTTCATCCCAAAGCCTATAAAAAGCCCCTCAAATAAAGACTTGTTGGTTTTGTCTTTCTTGAAAACTTGGCACCACTTATGGAGAGTCTAGTTCCTCAGATGTGTTTAAAAGACACTTCTGATGTCTTTAAAAGCTAAATGAAGAGCACAAGGATAGTATTGTTTTCCTCCTCTCCCTCCTCTCCTCTCTATACTTCTTATATTCCCCTCCCTTCCCTTTCTCTTCCTTTCTGTCTCCTCCTATTCTCTCCTATCTTCTCCTCCCTCTCCTCTCCTTCCCTTCCTTTTCCTTCTCTTCTTTTTCCTTCTCCTCTTCATTCTCTCACTGTGTCTCTGTCTCTGTCATTCTGTCTCTCTGTCTCTCTGTCTCTGTCTCTCTCTCTCTCTCTCTCTCTCTCTCTCTCTCTCTCTCTCTCTCTCTCTCTCTCTTCTGAGCTGCACCCTATCACTAAGCCTTACCCCTATGCCTTAAGTAAAGCATCTGCAGCAGGCTAGAGAAAGATCTGTTTGGAGAGGGTGAGCCTCTACCCCACCTTCTCTGAAGGCAATTTCCTAGCAAGCGTTGCCTCATCTGCTCACCTGGTACTTCCTGAGATAATTATCTGCCCAAATCCCACCTTGTCATTCATCATGACAAGTGTACACATCACTTTGAGAAGAACTTTGTAGCATGCACCAAGTTTGAATTACTGATGAGTGTGGGAGAAAGAGAAACAGAAAATGGAAAGATAATGTGGAGAGTGGAAAATACACATACACACACACACATACACACACACGTGTATATTTAACAGAGACAAAGACAGACAGAAAGGAAGAGAAAGTTACAGACTACCTAGCTTCCTCTGTGGTTAGTAGGACTCACGAAATACCTTCAACCAGAGAAAGCAGGCAGAGCCCATACTTCTCTTCCTATGGGAAGGGAGAGAAACACAACAAAGAAACATAACATAGCTTATATAGGTTCACCATTATCTCAAGAGGCAGCTCCAGCATTTTGGTCCTGGTTGACTGGCTCCACATACTGGATCCTAGGCCAGCCCTATCATACCACCCTGGTCACCCAGCTTTCTAAGTTATAATAGTCCTGGAGGTCTTACCAGCTCACCAAGACTGACAACCTGAGTTTGGTACCCAGGATCCACATGGTAGACATCCACATGTGAGCATGGCATTTACACAAGCACATAAATAGATTAATAAATAAATGCAGTACAAATTGTTAAATGAAGTACAGTGTAGCGGAGGAAGGCACCTGATATTCCAACTGCAACTCTAAGGTAAAGTAAATATATACAGAAGTCCTCTAGATCGGGTAAGATGTGTGCCTCATACCCTCTGCTACATGCTCTGGCACATTAAAGATTGGTGGGGAATATCATGAAGACTAAGCCTCAAAGTTCAAGTTGTTCTGGCACTGCTACTCCTGGTCTTTTATACACAAACCACATACTCAAAGTCCCTGAGTTTTTTTCTTAACTTCCAGGATCATAGCACTCTGCCCATGCTACTTAACAGAGTTATCATGAGGCTTTCAGAAAAGAATCTACATTAGTGGGTTCCATCCCCAGTAACATCACACACACACACACACCACCCCCGAGATAGTAAGGTGCAAGGTCTTAATATCCACAATACTCATAAAAGAAGGCAGCATATAAAATTAAGCCTACTGCTTCATAAATTTTACCTGAAATTAATATGCTAGCTATAATATTCATTAAACATTTAATTAACAAGACTGTTCCTTTTAGATTTAAAAGGGTCATTTGGAGATGCTTTTGAATGCCTAGATCTTGTGCCAGGCAGGAAAGTTTGAAGTCTTACCAATTTATTTTTAATCCTTACCTTGAGAAATTTCTCTCTACCACTCAGAGGTAGCCAAACATTTTTCACTAACTTTTGTTTTGTGTACAATTTATATTTTTTTCTGCTCAATCCAAACAATATAAAAGTCTCACTAAGGTTTGTACTAGGAGGGATAAAGAAACAAGTTTCCACAGTCTTTCTAATACCTTTCTTCACTCTACTAAGTGATGTAAGTGGTATATACATTCTGAAAGACAACTTCATTGTTTTGCTCCAGTAGACAACACTTAACAAAGTGTCTAGTTTTTTGTGGATGATCCAAAATTCATCTCCCAAAAAGGATGAGAAAGAATATGGGTAGAAGGAAAGATGAATGGATGGTCATGTGAATAGATGGATAGGTAAGTGAGTAGATGAACTGGCTAATGGGTGGAAGGAAGGAAGGAAGAAGAAGGAAGGAAGGAAGGAAGGAAGGAAGGAAGGAAGGAAGGAAGAAGGAAGGAAGGAAGGAAGGATCAATGGATAGATGGGTAATAAAGCATGAATTGATAGAGAGATGATGGATAATGGATGGATGAATGGAAGGGTGATGGATAATGGTGATAGATGAATAGAAGGTAAATGGATGGATGGATGGATGGATGGATGGATGGATGAATGATGAATTGATGGCTAGGTGAATGGGAAGTTCCCACAGACGAGTATTATAAGGCAAAGGTGGCCACGTTTTTTGTTTCCATGGCATTTGCTTGGAGATATAGAGTTCTAGAATTATTAGTACTAGCACTAGTCAGTATTCTTTAAAAATTATTTTGTATAGTTATCACCTGCATTAATCTCCAGCTAGCTAGAAATATTAGAAAAATATTTCAAATTAGAATGTCAAGACCTCTTTAAAAAGAAATGAAATGAGCTTATCTTTTGGAACCAAGGAATGAATATTTGTCAAGAGTCTTCTCTGTGCCAAACACTGTACTTAGTGCTTTGAGTGCATTAAATTGTTTAATCTTCTCCATTATGAGGGAAAAATCAGAGTTGTCACTCATATTCATCTGAAAGAGGTTATGTTCTCTAGTGAGAAACACATAGTACAGAGTGGGCATCTAGTGGTTTTTGAATCTACTGTACCTTCTTTCCTCTTTGTCTAAAAACAGAGGCTTCCTCCTTTAGGTAATTGGATCTGTGGGGCCAGGCCTCCTCTAGACAGAACAGCAAACAAGTGATTTAGTCTTAGTTAATCACGCTGTATGTTTCCTTGATCATAATGATTAGCTTCTTGTTGACAATATGTGACTCAAACATGACTAACTACATATTCCCTTATATATCCTGGTACATCAGGTTCCAATCCAATCCAACAGCTCAACTGCATGATTGTTTAGATGCAAAACAGTGCAACTGGTGCAACTCAGCCTTTATTGGCTGACTCAATCAATTATAAAAGCTTCCAGGGACATTAATTCAAAGCTGATTCCTCAATATTCTTAGTATCTGAGGCAGGCATCCCATGAGTGACATCAATAAACAGCAGTTTCTTCTACAGGAGCATCTTTAGATAATGACCTCACACATGTGCACAGGGCATAACAAAAGATGCTAGCTCTTCATCCCTGAACTTGAACTGAGCAGCTCCAGGTTGTCCCTGGGGCCGGCTCCTTTGAGAGCAGTGTACAATTCTCACCTGGCATTTGGTGAGATCAAAGGCTTGAATACAAACATTTTCTCTACTTCAGACACAGAAAGCTTCCCAAACATTTGCTTGCGCCCTAGCGCTTCTCGGCCTGCACCAACTCCCTTCTGAAGAGACTTTTATCTCATCTTTTCAGTGAGGAGTCTGAACATAAATACATATAATTACTCTACATTAATATAATTATTCCGTCTCTCTCCTGATCCAGAAATGGTTGTCCATTTTTAGCTGCTAATGGTTAGAATTATTTATGTCCATTTGTTCAAGGACTAAAATTGGATTCATAAGAAAGAGCACAGAGATGGTACCCAGGAAAGGCCCTTTCATCTTTGCCATCCTATTGCTCCTGTTTGGGTTCTGCCCCTGTCTTCACAGGAATTGAGGTTGGTAAATTGGGGAGATTAGATTCACATTGGCCTCCATCCATTTAGTTCCTTTTGAAGAACTGCAAGCACACTGACAAACAAAGCCCTTCAGTTGTTCCAAAGCTGACAATGCCACTCCATAGCAGCATCATGACATAACCCTCCGTGCCAGGATGGGAAAGGCTGAGGACAAAAGCGGTGATCACTTAGGACCAGGCATCCATGACATCCTCTGTGCCACTGTATCTCTTTTGACAACTTTGAAATCTCACTCCACATTTACATACGTCACTCATCTCCATATATTCTGAATCAAAATGAAAGTAGCTGCAAAGAGATAATTGCATGTAGATATGTTCTCATTTACAACTCCCAGAGAATGAGTTTTTTCTTGTAGTTGGTATAACTTCAATTTGTTGATCTTTATAGAATAACTTCCATGTTGAAACTGGACTGATTTTTTTTCTATAATATTTTGGTGTCATTTTAAACTAGTCAGGTAGAAATCACCATGCCATTTTTTAAGCATGATCACTGAGGCTACATAAAGTTAAAAAACAAAACAAAAGACAAACAACAACAAAAAACCCCACATGTTCATCCAGGCCTGCAGTGTATACCTAAGATCCCAGCTCTTGTCTTAGCCAGAGGAATCTGGAATTTTAGTACAGTATAGGCTTCATAGTGAAATCATGTGTCAAAACAACAATAACAACAACAAAAAAAAAAAAAAGAAACATATTTAGCTAGCAGTTAAGATATATGGAATCTGAGAGACCTAGGTCTGAATCCCATCTCTGTTGCTCAGCAGCTGTGTTGTTGATGGACATACTGACATAGGACACCCATTCTTTTTTTTTTTTTTGGTTTTTTGAGACAGGGTTTCTCTGTGTAGCCCAGGCTGTCATGGAACTAACTTTGTAGACCAGGCTGGCCTCGAACTCAGAAATCGCCTGCCTCTGCCTCCCAAGTGCTGGGATTAAAGGCCTGCGCCACCACTGCGACTGGACACACCCATTCTTATGGATAAAGAGGTAGTGACTCTGAAAATTAAGTAATTTGTTCAGGTTCATCTCACTTACATATTACAGAGGCAGAATACCCAAATCTCTCTCCAAGAATTAGAGCCTCAACTGGCATCCTTATTGCCTCTTGTTGCAAAGGATATCTTAGCTGTGACAGATATACGCATTTAAGTGTGCTTGTGGGAAAAATCAGGCTTGGATGGCAGGACTAGAAAGGGTGGCCTGAAGAAGGGAGGGAAAATCTGATCATGCCTGAGCCCTATACCCTCTATCCTGGCTGATTCCAAGTATGGGGTTTGTTTTAGTTGGGGTTTCTATTGCAGCAATGAAACATCATGACCAAAAAGCAAGATTGGGGAAAGGGTTTATTTGGCTTATACTCCTATATCACTGTTTATCACCAAAGAAAGTCAGGACAGAAACTCAAGCAGGGCATACATGGAGGCAGGACCTGATGCAGAGACCATGAAGGAATGCTGCTTACTGGCTTCCTACCCATGGCTTGCTCAGTTCTTCTTTCGTACAGAACTCAGGATTACAAGCCCAGCGATGGCACAGATAACTCGAGCTGTGTCAAGTTGACATGAGACCAACCAGCACAAGTTTCTTGTTAGAAAAGCTACCCCAAGGTGACTCAAGCAGAAGAGGACTGTGTTCTCTCTGTTTCTGTCTGTCACTGTCTCTCTGCCTCTATTTGTCTCTGTCTCTTTCTCTCCCTCCTGCCAATCATGTGTTTGTGTCTGTGTGTGTTGACCTTGTGTGTTATTGCCCTTACTAGGTAGTAAGTATTGTCTTACTACCTGTGCTAAACTGTGTTTCCCCCAAACCCAAATGTTTCTACTTCTATCCCTAGAACCTCAGAATGTGTCCTCATTTGGAAGTAAGCCTCTTTAGCAGGCTATTAAGCTAAAATGGGCTGTCATGGTAGGTCTTAATACATTAGGACTGTGTCCTCATGAGAAGAGAGACTTTGCACATCACAGAGACACCAGAGATGCCTAGGCAAAAAAGAATCAGCCACTGCAAGACAGTGAGAGAAGCCTCATGAGAAACCCACCTGCCAACACCTTGATCTTGGGCTTTCAGTCTTCAATATTTTGACAATTGATTTCTGTTGCTGAAGCCATCTGCCCTGTGGTACTTGTTATGGTAATGGGATACACTTGTAAAGCCCATGGTAAACCAGTGTTCTCAAAGTAGTTGAGACTCAATGATTTAAAACTTAAAAAGCTACTCACAAAGCCAAAGAGGGGACAAGAAGACAAAGAAGGAAGTGTTTGGAAGTCAGTAGACGATGTTGGCTTTGCAGGGTCTACAGGCTCCTGCTTTCCCAAGATAGAGCAGCCAGCAGTGTGTGTGTGTTCATTTAAATCAACAAATATAGAGGAAATTTTACTAAGTGCCCAGACTGTATAGCTGCCAAGGTTGCAGAGATTAATAAAATATTCTCCATGGTCTAGTGAGAGAAATGCTAAAATTTCATCTTTACTATTTGCTTACCTGTCCCTATGCTGTGATTAGGTGATCAGATATTTCTTTTACATTTCATTATCTTCTTAACTCATAGCCAATCAAGACACGATTGGGTAAGCTTAAATATGTCTAACACACACACAAACATCAGGCTATGTCTCTGGAGCCGATCCATGGTTGTAGAGGCAATTGAAAAACAAGGGCCTGATAGAAGACATGAACAGTGTCCCACTGCCTTCTCTGAACCTTGTGAAGCTAAAAGGAATGCTGAACCCTCAGGAGGAAGGCTGTTGATTCCTGAGAAGAATGATCTAAGATTAATATGGTGAGGCGATTAAAGGCTTTCAGAAATGGAACCAATGGCACAGGTGGCAATTGGAAAGAAAAGGAGAGAGACCTGGTTTGTCAACACTGACACAAACCTGTCTCTGAGGCTGTCCTATATCTTATTCTTGGTCTGTTCCTTGCACAGTGCTACTTCCCTCTGTGTCCTGTGGAAATCGCATGAAGCTTGTTTGGCGATCCATGGTGTAAGGCATGAAACAAGGCTGATAGAAGACATGAACATGTCCCACGCTTCTCTAACTGTGAAGCTAAAAGAATGGGGGTGGGGGGAGGGCTTTCTACGCAGTAGGGTCCCACAAACAGAGAAAGTCCCGAGTTCCAAGGGACTGGAAGCTTCAGCGATGGCAGGCCCCAATGATACGAGAAATCGTGGGTTCCAAGAATTTTATTCCATAGTGTGGTAGTTGGATCTGGATGTGTGCCCCTGAGCTCAAGCCAGGGGGAGCTGGCTTAAATAGGGAGGGGGAAAAGAGGAGGGCACTGGAAAAGAAATAACTTAATTTGGCTATGACCCTCCCCCCTCCCCCCTGCCTTTAGGTAACTCATGAATATGGAAATCTCTCAGAGGCTGAAGCATGTAGTCAAGCTCTCTACTTGTAGGTGGATGGTGATGCAAACCTCTCTGGGAGGAGCTGCTCTGAGCCAAACATGTCTGCAAGGTGCAGGTTAATGGAGATGTAGACCGTGAGTAGAAGCCATCATGAAAGGTTGGAACTCAGAATGAAGCTCAGTGCAGAGTTAGTAAATACTAGTTAGATGATAAGAGTCATTTGGATCAACAGAGTCTATGTCAGACTCCTTTGAGAACGTGTAAGGTAAGGATGTAGCATATCTGCTTCTGAAAGCATCCTCCACAGGCAAGCATACAGTAATCCAAAGAGGGAGTGCACTGCAGGAAACAGTGTTCAAATTATGTGTGAGTAAGCCATGTGCGCTGAGCCTCTCCGCTACTGGACATGTTCAAGAAGAGGCTGTAGGCCATCTGCAGGTCTTGTAAAGGTAAGTGTTACCACTAGACACTGGAAAAAGAAGGCCTGAGAGAAGGCCTACATTCTTGCAAGAGTTAAGATTCTTTTTCTAATCTAGCTGACCTCTAATTTACCTGGCACAGGCCGGAGAAGGAAAGTGCAAGGTTCCATATATGAGCCATTCTGCCACCTTTCCAGCAGCAAATGAAATGTATACTCACTGCAAATGACAAGCTTGGGTGTAAAAGGCTGCTGGGTGGGAAATTCTGATCCTGCTGAAGAAAAGAAAGGGACCCCAGATCTCTCGTTTTCACATCCTCTTGAATTGCCAAGGTTACAGACACCTCGTAATTAGCATTTGCCATCAAAGAAAGCAATCTCATCCTCCAGGCAGTAAGAATACAACTGTAATCAGGACATGGGGATCAAGACTGAAACATTGGTTTGTGTGAGTGAAGATAGCCTGTGATCTCCATGAATAAGTCTAACTGAGCTAGTGTCAGAATTCAATGCTGTCCTTTCTAACTACCTAGAGCTGAGTCCTCCAGTACAAGCTTCGGACCCAGCAAATGATCTGCTAAACACACCTGGGAAAACAAGAATCTTCTCTCACAGCAAAGTTTCCCTTTCAACAAACTTGACATTAGTATAGGATACATATTGAGCTGGTGACCAAACCCTGCAGCCTCCCTTTCTCTGCTGGGGACTGAGAGGCAGGTTAGGAGACACTGCAAATGGAGTCAGTGAACAGAGCCTCAGCCTGGGTTTTATAAATACACCTCTCTGTCTATCTGTCTCTCTGTCTTCTGTCTCTCTGTCTGTGTCTCTCTGTCTTCTGTCTCTCTGTGTCTCTCTGTGACTATGTGTCTCTGTCTCTCTCTTTTTCTCTCTCTGTCTCTCTGTCTCTCTCTCTCTCCACTCTCCTCACACACACACACACACTACAACACACACGCACACACACATACAACCTGTGTGCAGCCTTGATGCATGACATCTTAAGTCAAATCCAATTTCTTACACTTTGCCCCCCTCCCCACATATGTGAAACTGTTTATAGCTTTGCCCTATATAAAAATATTTATGATTTGTAAAATATTTTAAGTAGTAGCAACTAAGATTAGGTTCTTATGCTCATCAGACACTAGGCCAGAGATATTATACAACATCTAACTTAATTTCTCATAAGTTCTTATGTGGAATCTGTTATCATTTCCCTTCATTAAGGATGAAGAACACTGGAACTCTGAGGGGCATGTGCCTTTTCCAAGGTCACAGAGCTGAGGTATGGCAGGGCTGAATTAAGATCCAGAATCCCTTGCTCTGCAAAGTAAATGAAGGCCACGATTGTAACTGAAAGCTGGTTGTAACTCTCAAGGTTGAATTACTTCTTAGTCTTCTGACTCACTTTTCTCCTGAAAGTTGCCAGAAGAGCCCTGCTGCTGTTTTTGGTTGAAACAGCTCTCCCCTATGCCACTGTAGTCTTGGCAAAAGGGCCAGGCTGAGAGCTACAAAGCCCCCTGCCTGTCATTTCCTGCTGCTGCTTATCTGGGACAGTTTGAAGTCAGCAGGGCCTACACCTGTCTCTCTCCGTTTGGCCCCCACCCCACTTCTCATGTTGGCTGGGCTTGTTTCCATGACACTATTGCAGGCTTCCCACTTCAGCTTTCCTTCAGCATTCCAAGAGAAGAGGGCTGGGTAGACAGGGAAGAGAGAAGGGGCTTTTCTGCCAGGCACTACATCTTGTCATCAGTACCTGGCCCAAGCTGGTTGACTGGTGGTCCAGAGAGAGGTGACAGCGGTGGCAATATCACACACCCACCTCAGCCCCTGGGCTCACACTCACTTGTCTTGGGACTCTGAGCTTAGGTACCCTCATCAAGTCCAGGGCACGGCATACTGTGTCAGGTTACATTATATTTGCCCTAGCCCATGTCTCCTTGTGCCATCCACAGCTCTCCAACCTCTTCTCAGAGGCCTTGGGGGTCAAGTGAACGTTGTCCTCAGGAGTCAGTGACACCCCGCCCCCTTACCCATGGCTATGATTTCTTTTACAGTTATACACAGTCAACCCCAAAACTTCCATGAAAATAATTCAAGAAATAAATGATTCATATATTTGAAATAACTCTAATTCTAAGTTTGTTGCTGATTGCTTGACACTGCGGACAGGGATTCATGAACAGAAGCTGTGTCTTCCAAGGCTGGCTACTTGACCACAAATCCATTGAGGTAGAGATGTTGGACCATTGTAGATCCAGGGCCTAATTACAATGTACATTGGGCTATTTTTAGACCCCTACGCATCCATTCCTTGTCTATCTCTGAGTCAGACATAACATCCTATGACTAACAGATAAAAATTTTTTGGAATGTATTCATGTAGCAGCAGCCATCTTCTATCAATCCCAAAGCTAGAATGTCACCAGATAGCATCTGAGGACTACAGCTGAGATTTCTGCTCTGCTAGAAGCCACCTTTCCTGATGTTTCTGCTGATGTCTTTTAAAAGTGTCCTGATTTTGACTTCTCATTTTTTTTTCTGTTATCATAGAAAACTTCATGAAAATCCTTCCCTTTGGAACGTGAAATTTGAAGGAGTTAATTCTGTGTTCTTAGTCAATGGTTACTCATATTTGCCTCCAGAATAAACTACCTGTTATCTTCTTGGAAGTAAGAGCTATGTTTTTATGTTGATACTCTGCTGATTGATAAACTGAAGTTCACTATGGGTGCCCAATGTATATGAAGAAACAGGATGCGTGTGGAGGTAAGCGCCTGAGTTATCACTGGGAATCTTTGATATGACACTACTGTATACAAAAGAAATGCAACAAGGATGGGAATCTGGAAATGAATGATCCTTGCTTTTGGAACACAGAAATATCCAGAACCTCTGGGCTATGCCTAACAGAAAGCTTCTCATACACTGGAACAAGTTCAGAGACACAGACATACTGACCTTCCTGACAATCTTGGATGACTGGCTTGTCAATCATCAGTCAGATGTCACAGCCCTGAAGGAAGGCTTGTCAGTCAGGCAAGGGCTTAGGAGGGGAGACCCTCCACATTCTTCCTTCTTTAAGCAGCCAGATGGAAAATGCCCAGCCCTACTGGTATCAAGTCAGCGCTTCCATGCTGAGTGACAGACGGACGCACTTGCCTTTCACTGTCTGATGCTATCTGACCTCCTTCGCCAAAAATAGCCTCACCTCTGAGGAAACCTCCCACCACTACTTCCTCACAGTGCACTCCTGCCTGGCCCGTGCTGACCCTTCCTCAAATTACTCCCCATCCTCATCTAGCTCACCCTAACCCTTAAAATGGAGTCTCCTTATGTCGCTCTGAGGCCTTCCAGGTCTATAGGAAGGCTTTCTTTCAACTTCTTTTTCTGTTCCTGGGGGAGGGCAGACACAAATGTCTGAAAAGGCCACAAAGAGGATATGGATTTGGAAAGGTGTACAGGTGAGATCCATGGTGCTTATGGGAAGAAAGGCACCTACACCACTAGGGAGAGACAGCTGGGACTACTGGGAAGATACTCTGGCTTGCCCCAGGGCAGGAGTCATGTAGAAAAGCACTTAACTGGACTGCCTCTCTGCAGGAACTCAGAAACTGCTCTCACATTAATACATGAATAAACACCACCAGGACAGAGGAGAGGGTGAAGTAAGGGGAGGCATATCAAAAACCCTGGGAAGTGGTTTGTGCTATTTAATAAAAACCATACCTGTGGATTTCACAATACAAAGAACTGAGTGTAAAACCAGGCAGACACCTTCTTACTTGGGAGTGATCAGCAGGGAAGGAATCAGAGAGCTTTATGAGGGCTCAGATTATAAAAGACTGAGAAATAACCACATTTCCCCCAGAAAAAGCCTGATGACAGGATTAACTATGTAGGCAGTCTTGAGTCCAAGTCGCAGGTTCACACTGAGCCCCCAAGCAACATTTTTAACTGCGACCTTGGGAAAGTTATTCACACCATCTCAATTAACATCCCTCTTCACGTGCATTTGTTGTTTTAGACACGTACAGTGGTAAAGCCCACTTCTTAGGGCTGCTGTGAGGATAAGATTAGGCAATGCTCATAGAACACTCAGCATACATTTCTGGCATATGGTAAATGCTGAATATGTCAATAACTCTTCAGTGACGGCACCATGCTATTAATATTGATTGGATCTATTTTCAAAGAGAGGTGACACTTTACTTTGGGGCTCTCTCCTGATGTGAGCTCATAGCTTGTCTCTGTATTTGCCACTACCTCCAGGACTACAGCAGCCCCGCCCTCCCTGGTCCTTTCTATACTTGTCAGTTACCTTTAAACTTCTTAGGACCTGGCAATTTTATATATCCAGCCTGGGCTCCAATAGCAACTGGCTCATAAATGTCCTCTGCTCTAACTTGAGGATGATGTCTGATGCCTGATGCCCTATGTTATTAAAAGGAAGAGTTATCCTTCTGTTTGCTTAATCTATGTGATCTGTTTTCACAGGAGGTGGGTGCTGCCTAGGAATATAGCTTTATGAATTAAAAATGGAAATGATAGAAGACAATATTAAAAAGACTAAATACTCTTCAAATCATGGCATTTCCAGTGAGGCTGTACCCATTAGAAGCTGACTGAGTTTGAGATGGAGGATCCCTGAGGGCCTTTTAACCCCAAAAGGAATTGGTTCCTTTCAGCCCTCTGTAGACTCAACTCTTCCACAGAAGGCTGTGACTTGCTTCCAAATCCTAACACCTCAATCCTCTGATCAATACCCAGACTGTGGGCTAATGACCTTTGCAGCACTGTCCTCGAATGCAGAGCAACAGTGCGAGTGGCTCTCTCCCTTGCAGACACTGATTAATCACCAGTGTAAGGATCCACAATCAAAGGAGACAGAAGAAAGCTGAGAAGCAGCCTGGCTGCCATGTAATGAATGTAGACCACCCCTCCCCTGACCCCCATGCAGGCTATAAGTCTGTACATGCCCTCAACTATTAGGTGCCATACCAATTGCTACCTCATGGCAATAGCTGGTCATCTCCATGATGACTACCTTTCCCAGAATTCACTGGGAAAGGCCTCATGTGTGGAGAAGTGAAATAAATGCCTAGTGAGTGCTTGAGCAGGAGTCATGGGCTCATCATAAACAACGGACCTGCTCTCATTTTTCTTAACAACTGACCAGCTCTTTATAGAGGTGACAGAGAGTCACAGAGGGGACCTGAATCACATGGTTTGTACATGTGCCATCTAGTGTGCCCCCCACCCCAGGTTGTGGAAATCCATTGCTATCCCCACCAGGTCATTCTTCTGATGGTCTTATTTGAGGGATACATGTCCCAAATGTTGGCATGTACTACTTAGGGGAGTTTGGCATAACATGGTTAGTTGTCTCATTGCTGTCCTTGCTATTCCCACTGTAGTTTGCCCCAGGCTAGCCTCACAGCTAAATTATTCAGATCATCAAACGGTGAGACTTGGCTCTTCTCTGAAGGCCACAGGGGGCCTCTTCAGCCCCTTGGGTTCATCTGGGTTAGCACTAAAAGAGCCCCAGCTTTGCAAAGGCATCTTTCTGTCTGGATGCATTGAATGTTGAAGATATTCCTGCTGGTTCCTCTGGTTCTGGCACTGGCCCATTACTGTAATTAGATTATCAAGGGAAAAACACAGAGGATGCGCTACAAAGGAAAAGAGGGTGCCAAGTGTGGTTCCCTGCAAAAACGATTTCCCAGAAACCATTTCACTCTCCCCTCAGAGACAGTATGTCCACATTTTCCCATCTATCTCTGCCCATATGTTCAAACCAAACATGTTTGAACCCCTGTATGGCCAAGATGGCTTGGGCAAACCACGCATGGATCACACCCGTCTTGAATCACTACTCCTCTCCTTTTGAATGGGAGTCATTATTAGCAGGAGATGATGCAAGAGGCAGAGAATGTCCAGCTGAGACTGTGTGTCCAGATGCATTTCTCTGAGCAGGTTGCTGGAAAAATCCTATTTGACTTGAAACTGGCCTAAATTTTTCTTGCAATTGATCGTGAGAGAACACAAATGAAACCCCACCATGCCAGCCTGAAGGAGCCATTCTCCTCATTATGTGCCCGTGGAAGCCATGCTGACCCAGGGCCTATACCTTGCAGGCCTCTGGGCTCCTCAACTCTAAAATGGACCAACCTCTCTTTCAGCCTTCTTCATGAATGACTTGCTGCTTTCCAAAGTGTTTGGTGACAGCTGTGCACAACCAGGAAGATAGATTTCCGGCCTCATTGTGATACACCTGCAGGAGGATCAGCACAGCAGTCCCCAGCACCAGTGGGTGGGGGATTTGACTATATACATTCTGGCAAACAGATTTGGCCCTCTCCCACACCAAGCCTTTTTTCTAATGCATTTATGTTTATCCAGGATGTGCTCCCATTGTGAGGGATTATTTGTAGCTGGTTCTATGTGAATTATGAAAGAGACAGAGAAGTAATGGAAGCAAGATGGACAAATGGTTTGTTGCAAGTAGATGTCAAGTAACTGAAAGCCAGAAAGCACTTTCTCTACGAGTCTATCTGAGGACCGATGCATCCAATTATATTTTCATTCACTCATGCATTTAATGAATAAATAAGGACTTACTCCCTGCCTTGTCCCAGACCAAGGGAAAGGCAACAATGAGTGTTGTCAACAGACATTGAATCATGTGGCTGGCAGATGAAGACATTCAGTCAGACATCCCATGTTGTATACATTTAATATTCTTAGGAAGCCACGAGGTCTGCTGTGGCATGGAGACAGACAAGAGAGGCTAACCTGAGGGGGCCAAGTCAAGTTGAAGTCAGAGAAACATAGGGAATAGTGGGTATGGCTAGGTGTGTACATACACATGCGCTTGTGAGTTTGGGGATGCATGTGTGCTTGAACATTGTGTCACTCTTCCTGCTGGAGGGGAAGAGTAGAAGAAAGAGAAGAAGATGCTGTATCCAAAGCTGAGTAGCAAGAGAGGCTGAAAATAATGATAAGACATAGAAGAAGCAAAGGACAGCTCACTCAATGTTTTTATAAGCTGTATCTCTTTGGCATTGGGGATGCTTTGTGAGCTGCAAGTAGATAAGATCTTCAGGATCACAGTTTAGCATGTGTATGAGAACAGATGTAGACAGGCCAATTGATTCATACCATAGACCAGAGAGGCTCATCGTGACAGAAACCCATAGGAGGGCCTGAATGTGAGTCTCCAACGGGGTTACTTTCTGCTACATTACCTGTGTACTACCTTTAATTTATATCTAAATATAGAAGGAAGGTACTGCTGCTTCCTGTGATTTACTGATGAGGAAACTGAGGCACAGAGAGGTCCAGTCATTTACCCAAGGCCACATAGGTAGTGATGCTGTGAGTTCAGACCTACTGATCTGGAACCAGGGGATTGAAGTATTTTCAGTAGCAGAAGGATGTGGATAAAACTTTCAGGTCACAGAATGCTAGTGGAACATAGTTTCCAGGGACAAGCACATCTCAACTCAATGTGACAGCACTAAAGACCAACCCAGAAGGCTACAGAGTGAGTTCAAAAGGAATCTTCCTTTTGGGGACTGTCACAAAAACTAAACAACATCTCCACAAAAATTATGCTTATGAAAAATATTGGCAATATTATTGTACTGTGGCTGGATAGAGTCTGATACCTGTTCTATCATTCTGGCCTCTCTAGAGCCAGGGAATAATAGGCAAGTTGGCCCAGTAGGTAAAGATACTTACTGTGAAACCTGATAACCCGAGTTTGAGTTCTAGTATGTACATGGCAGAAAGAGAAAATGGATACATGCAAGTTGTCCTCTGACCTCCATAATACACCGTGGAAGTAGCACATATCTACATTCATGCACATGCGTGGACAGAACATGAACACAAATAATGTAAAAAGAAAGTGAATTGAAAAACACCTTTGCATGGCTTTCCATCTCTCTACCATTTTGCATGAAGCATTGCTACAATTGGCATCTAAAAAGCATTTGCGCCTTTTGCTTGGGGCAGACACTTAGCTGGTCTGCTCCTGTGGAAACACCTGATCCTGAGAAATCCTAAAGGACCTACTGCATCCAGAGCAGAGGAGGACCTACTGAATCCAGAGCAGAGGGAACTTAGGATCACAGGAACACAGAGACATCTGGAATCTGAAGAGTTCTGACACAAGCAAGATACCTGGAAAGACAGACTCCAGTCAGACGCAGTGAGCACAGGTAACACTAGAGTCAATCAGATGGCAAAAGGCAAGTGCAAGAACACAAACAACAGAAACCAGTTACCTGACATCGTCAAAACCCAGTTCTCCCACCATAGCAAGCCCTGGATACCCCATCACACAGGAAAAACAGGATTCAGAATTAAAATCACTTCTCATGATGATGATAGAGGATTTTAAGAAGGACATAAGTAACTCCCTTAAAGAAATACAGGAGAACACAGATAAACAGGTAGAAGCCCTTAAAGAGGAAAGACAAAAATCCCTTAAAGAATGGCAAGAAAACACAACCAAACAGGTGAAGGGATTGAACAAAACCATCCAGGATCTAAAAATGGAAATAGAAACAATAAAGAAATCTCAAAGGGAGACTACTCTGGAGATAGAAAACGTAGGAAAGATATCAGGAGTCATAGATGCAAGCATCACTAACAGAATACAAGAGATAGAAGAGAGAATCTCATGCGCAGAAGATATCATGGAAAACATTGAGACAACTGTCAAAGAAAATGCAAAATGCAAAAAGCTCCTAACCCAGAACATCCAGGAAATCCAAGACACAATGAGAAGAGCAAACCTAAGGATAATAGGTATAGATGAGAGTGAAGATACCCAATTTAAAGGGCCAGTAAATATCTTCAACAAAATTATAGAGGAAAATTTCCCAAACCTAAAGAACGAGATGCCCATAAACATACAAAAAGCCTACAGAACACCAAACAGACTAGACCAGAAAAGAAATACCTCCCGTCACATAATAATCAAAACACCAAATGCACAAAACAAAGAAAAAATACTAAAAGCAGTAAGGGAAAAAGGTCAAGTAACATATAAAGGCAGACCTATAAGAATTACACCAGACTTTTCACCAGAGACTATAAAAGCCAGAAGATCCTGGTCTGATATCATATAGACCCTAAGGGAACACAAATGCCAGCCCAGACTGCTATACCCAGCAAAACTCTCAATCACTATAGATGGAGAAACCAAGATATTCCATGACAAAACCAAATTCGCACAATATCTTCCCACAAACCCAGCACTTCAAAGGATAATTGATGGAAAACGCCAACACAAGGAAGGAAACTACAGCCTAGAAAAAGCATGGAAGTAATCTTCCAACAACCCCCAAAAAGGTAGCTACACAAACATAATTCCACCTCTAATAACAAAAATAATAGGAAACAACAATCATTTTTCCTTAATATCTCTTAACATCAATGGACTCAATTCTCCAATAAAAAGACGTAGACTATCAGACTGGATACATAAACAGGACCCAGAATTTTGCTGCATACAAGAAACGCACCTCAGTGACAAAGACAGACATTACCTCAGAGTAAAAGGCTGGAAAACAATTTTCCAAGCAAATGGTCCCAAGAAACAAGCTGGAGTAGCCATTCTAATATCAAATAAAATCGACTTTCAACCAGTAATCAAAAAAGATAATTAAGGACACATCATACTCATCAAAGGAAAAATCTACCAAGATGAACCCTCAATTCTGAACATCTACGCTCCAAATGCACGGGCACCCACATACATAAAAGAAACTTTACTAAAGCTCAAAGCACACATTGCACCTCACACAATAATAGTGGGGGATTTAACACCCTGCTTTCTCCAATGGACAGATTGTGGAAACAGAAACTAAACAAAGACACACTGAAATTAACAGAAGTTATGGACCAAATGGATTTAACAGATATCTATAGAACATTTCATCCTAAAGCAAAAGAATATACCTTTTTCTCAGCAGCTCATGGTACCTTCTCCAAAATAGACCATATAATTGGTCACAAAACAGTACTCAACAGATACAAAAAGATTGAAATAATCCCTTGCATCCTATCAGATCACCACGGACTAAGGCTGGTCTTTAATAATTACAGAACCAAGGGAAAACCCACATGCATGTGGAAACTGAACAATGCTCTACTCAATGATGACTTTGTCAAGGAAGAAATAAAGAAAGAAATTAAAGATTTTCTAGAATTTAATGAAAATGAGGAAACATCATACCAGAACTTGTGGGACTCCATGAAAGCAGTGCTAAGAGGAAAACTCATAGCTCTAAGTGCCCACAAAAAGAAATTGGAGAGAGCACACATTAACAACTTGACAGCACACCTGAAAGCTCTAGAACAAAAAGAAGCAACTACACCCAAGAGGAGTAGGCGTTAGGAAATAATCAAACTCAGGGCTGAAATCAACCGAGTAGAAACAGAAAGAACTATACAAAATATCAACAAAACCAGGAGTTGGTTCTTTGAGAAAATCAACAAGATAGATAAACCCTTAGCCAGATTAACCAGAAGGCACAGAGACAGTATCCAAATTAATAAAATCAGATCTGAAAAGGGAGACATAAGAACAGAAACCGAGGAAATTCAAAAAATCATCAGATCTACTACAAAGGCATATACTCAACAAAACTGGAAAATCTGGATGAAATGGACAATTTTCTAGACAGATACCAGGTACCAAAGTTAAATGAGGAACAAATAAACGTCTAAACAGTCCGTAATCCCTAAAGAAATAGCAGCAGTCATTAAAAGTCTCCCCACCAAAAAAAGCCCAGGACCAGATGATTTTAATGCAGAATTCTATCAGACCTTCAAGGAAGACCTAATACCAATTCTCTTCAACTATTCCACAAAATAGAAACAGAAGGAACACTACCCAATTCGTTCTATGAAGCTACAATCACACTCATACCTAAACCTCACAAAGACCCAACAAGAAAGAGAAACTTCAGACCAATCTCTCTTACGAATATTGATGCAAAAATACTCAATAAAATTCTAGCAAACCGAATCTAAGAACACATCAAAACAATCATCCATCATGATCAAGTGGGCTTTATCCCAGGAATGCAGGGATGGTTCAATATTCAGAAATCCATCAATGTAATCCACTATATAAACAAACTCAAAGAAAAAAAAACCACATGATCATCTCACTAGATGCTGAGAAAGCATTTGACAAAATTCAACATCCCTTCATGGTAAAAGTCTTGGAAAGATCAGGAATTCAAGGCCCATACCTAAACATACTAAAAGCAATATACAGCAAACCAATAGCCAACACCAAACTAAATGGAGAGAAACTTGAAGCATTCCCACTAAGATCAGGGACTAGACAAGGCTGCCCACTCTCTCCCTACCTATTCAATATAGTACTGGAAGTCCTAGCCAGAGCAATTAGACAACAAAAAGAAGTCAAAGGAATACAAATAGGAAAGGAAGAAGTCAAAATATCACTATTTGCAAATGATATGATAGTATACTTAAGTGACCCCAGAACTTCCACCAGAGAACTCCTAAACCTGATAGACAACTTCAGCAAGGTGGCAGGTTATAAAATCAACTCAAACAAATCAGTAGCCTTCCTCTATGTGAAAGATAAACAGGCTGAAAAAGAAATTAGGGAAATGACACCCTTCACAATAGTCACAAATAATATAAAATACCTCGGGGTGAACCTAACCAAGCAAGTGAAAGAGCTGTATGACAAGAACTTCAAGTCTCTGAAGAAAGAAATTGAAAAAGATCTCAAGAAATGGAAAGATCTCCCATGCTCATGGATCGGCAGGATTAATATAATAAAAATGGCCATTTTGCCAAAAGCAATCTACAGATTCAATGCAATCCCCATTAAAATACCAACTCAATTCTTTACAGACCTAGAAAGAGAAATTCTCAAATTTATTTGGAATAACAAAAAACCCAGGATACCGAAAACCATTCTCAACAATAAAAGAACTTCTGGAGGAATCGCCATCCCTGACCTCAAGCTGTACTACAGAGCAATAGTGATAAAAAACTGCCTGGTATTGGTACAGAGACAGGCAGGAAGATCAGTGGAACAGAGTTGAAGACCCAGAAATGAACCCACACACCTATGGTAATTTGATCTTTGACAAAGGAGCTAAAACCATCCAGTGGAACAAGGACAGCATTTTCAACAAATGGTGCTGTTTCAACTGGAAGACAACATGCAGAAGAATACAATTCGATCCATTCTTATCTCCTTGTACAAAGCTCAAGTCCAAGTGGATAAAGGACCTTCACATAAAACCAGACACACTGAAACTAATAGAAGAGACGGTGGGGAAGACCCTGGAATACCTAGGCACAGGGGGAAAGTTCCTGAACAGAACACCAATGGCTTGTACTCTATGATGAAGAATTGACAAATGGGACTTCATAAAATTGCAAAGTTTCTGTAAGGCAAAGGATACTGTCAATAGGACAAAACAACAACCAACAGATTGGGAAAAGATCTTTACCAATTCCACATCCGATAGAGGACTAATATCCAATATATACAAAGAACTCAAGAAATTAGGCTCTAAACAACCAAATAACCCTATTAAAAAATGGGGTATGGAGCTAAACAAAGAATTCTCAACAGAGGAAATGTGAATGGCCTAGCCTAGAAGCACCTAAAGAAATGTTCAGCATCCTTAGTCATCAGGGAAATGCAAATCAAAACAACCCTGAAATTCCACCTCACATCAGTCACAATGGCTAAGATCAAAAACTCAGGTGATAGTGGATGCTGGAAAGGATGTGGAGAAAGAGGAACACTCCTCCATTGTTGGTGGGATTGCAAGATGGTGCAACCACTATGGAAAACAGTCTGGCGGTTCCCCAGAAAACTGGACATATTACTACCTGAGGACCCAGCTATACCACTCCTGGGCATATACCCAGAAGTTGCTCTAACATATAACAAGGACATATGCTCCACTGTGTTCATAGCAGCTTTATTTATAATAGCCAGAAACTGGAAAGAACCCAGATGCCCTTCAACAGAGGAATGGATACAAAAAATGTGGTACATTTACATAATGGAATATTACTCAGCTACTAAAAACAATGAATTTGATAAATTCTTATGTAAATGGATGGAACTAGAAAATATCATCCTGAGTGAAGTAACCCAATCACAAAAGAACATACATGGTATTCACTCACTGATTATTGGATTTTAGCCCAGAAGCTTGAAATACCCAAGATTCAACTCACAGACCACATAAAGCTCATGAAGAATGATGACCAAGTGGGGTGGGGGGCTTCAGTCCTTCTTAGAAGAAGTAACAAAATACTCAAGGGAGCAAATATGGAGACAAAGTACAGGACAGAAACTGAAGGAGGGGCCGTTTGCAGACCATTCCACCGCGGTATCCATCGAATGTGCTGTCACCAAAGGTAGCCGTTGATGTGGATGTCAGGAAGTACATGCTGACAGGAGCCTGATATAGCTGTCTCCTTAGAGGTCTGCAAGAGTCTGACATATTCAGAGGCAGATGCTCACAGCTAACCATTAAACTGATCATGGGGTTCCCAACAGTGAAGATAGAGTGAAAACTGAAGGAGTTGAGAGGATTCATGACACTATGAAGAAAGCAACAATATCAACCAACCAGAGCCCCCAGGGTCTAAACCACCAGCCTGGGAGTGCTTAGGGAGGGACCCATGGCTCCAGCTATATATGCAAGGGAGCTATTTATAAGTGGGAGAAGAGATCCTTGGTCCTATGAAGGCTGGACATCGTGGGGGGTCGTATTCGAGGGTGGGGAGGTGAGGTAGGGGGAGGGTGGGTGGGGTACACCATCATAGAGGCAAGAGGAGGGGTAGGGATAGGGAGTTCCTGGGAGGGAGGGGGGAAAAGGGGGTAAGGGGAAAACATCTGAAATGTAAATAAAATTTCCAATAAAAAAATAAATAAATAAATAAATAAAAAGCATTTGCTGAATTAACAAAGAACCCAGCTCCTCAGTCTGTCTAAAGTGGAGGCTTTTATATCCTATCTCCAAAAGAGGCAGCTAGCTATTCAATGACAAAAGTTCATGAAGAAGGACAGATAAAGAAACCCAATTTCTGAATTAGAACACTGGGGACCAATCAGCAAGATCTCACTGCCTGGCTAAGGTATAACCTGGCCTCCTAGCTAGAGAGCTATGATCTCTGAAGGGTCCTTGACATTCTCCTCCTTCCTCTTTGGGAGCATCATCTAGAGTCAGGCAATAGGAACGTCTGAATCCTCTAGAATGCCAGAGACATTTGCCCTGTACTTTTCTAAATTAGCAGAGATGTGCACAAAACTGCCTGCTAGCAGACAGCTTCATGAAGGTGAGATAGCCAGCCAGAGAAAGACTTCTTTTCAAAATAACTTGCAAATGAAGATGCCTTAATGGCTCCATAGTCACCTGCTTTAGATGGTAGAGCCTATGGTGAGGGGTGAGCCCTGTCACCAGGATAGTCCTCTGCAGGGCAAGCTGGAATTCAAGAGAAGATAGCTTTCCTTGTTTGCACTCCCTTGGGACCAGGCTAAGAGCTGAAGTTGTGGCCTCTGTTCGCTATGGAGACTCCAGCCTGAGGGTTGGCCTGAAGACATCTGAGAGCATCCGTTCACTCCTTGGCTCTTGACTGGCTCTGTACTCTCACGGGATTTACTTCTAACTCTCCAGGAAAACTAAGGGAAGAACATCATACCTACTTTGTACCTGGTGGATGCCTTTGAAATTTTTTCCAAACTGTAAATGTTTAATTACACGTCTCCTTAGAAAGAAACCATGTGAGTGTGGAATCAGTAGTCCACACCTGTACAGTCTGAATGCGGCAGACAAGCAAGTCTGCAAAGGCAGGCATAGGTTCACTAAGGATATTCCATCTCAGTATCCCCTCTGCCTGACTCTTGGCCTGCAAGGGTCTACACACATCTACATATTTGCTCCTGCAACCTGCCTCTCTTTGTCCTCTCATCCTGTGTTAATGGATCTCCTCACCCAGAAGAGATCATATGGAAAGAGGAGAGATGACACAACCCGACCTGAGGCAGCTCCTGGCTGGAGCCACCAACATCCCCACTCTCTGCCTTGCCCACTGGTGTTCTGTGTCCCTCAGAAATTGATGGACCAATAGCACGGTGGTCTGTGCCCCATTCTCCTTGCCTCCCCTCTGCATCCACTCTTCTGATCCCCGGAGTTTGAATAACACAAGGGGACATTTGCAGAATTAAAATAATTTCTACTTAGCAGCAGTCTCCTCGCACAGATGTAAATATTCATAAACATATCGACTCTTGCAGACCCACCACACACACAACTGCCGACGACACCCCTGCTGCCTTAGGCGTTGTTCTAATAAGTTAGGAGCAGGAGAGTGAAAGAGGCTATTTTTAACTTTAGAATTATTTTTTTTCCAAAGCTGTTTTAAAGTCCCTGCTGGGAGTAAAGCTGGAGAGCTGTTTTCTGGAAACTGAGAATGTTTCCCACAGAGTCGTGGGCAGAGTTGGATCTGTGATGGAGACAAGTGATCATACCCCTGAATTTCCAAAGCACAGGCCTTGTGGAGGAAGAAACCCAAACACAGTTTCATGTGGTTCAGCATGTATGTCATCACCTCAGTGAATAGCATTTGTCAGCCCACACAGCTCCCACCACCCTCAGGGGTGAACCCTCAGGGAAGGGAGGAGGTCTGACAGGATCATGGAAATCCTCTGTGTGTCTGTTCTCTCCAGCAAAGGTACTTACCTTCCAGGCCACAGCCA
Organism: Mastomys natalensis; assembly: GCA_021653895.1. Lineage (NCBI taxonomy): Eukaryota > Metazoa > Chordata > Mammalia > Rodentia > Muridae > Mastomys > Mastomys natalensis. The sequence goes on from JAJTUV010000007.1 coordinate 1,752,515, forward strand.
TTAACACAGCTAAGGTGCGGCTCTCCACAGGCATAGCCACAATTGCATTACCTGGGCCTGAGTCCCTGATAAATATGTTTCCTTGGTGTGGTGGTTATTTATTATTCAATAACTGTCCTATTAAGCTTAAATGAATGGGGTATTTGAGATCTATCCCCATGTACATCTTCCAGTTGCTGCTGTCAAGGGAATCCTGCCAGATATTTAATAACACCCTGCCTCTGGGTGACACCAAAGTACACTCATGCCTGTGCTGGAGCAGTGGGTGTGTCCCTTGCAGCTGTAAACATAGAGGAAAGTGACTGATATCTGCAAAAACACTCCATGCCTGCCTTAGCACAATGCCAGCATCCTCATCTTCCTCTCTCTGTCTCTTTCTGCTCTAGCCCACTCCTTGGGGAATGGCTGGAAAGATTACAGCTTGGAAGTAGACAGGGTGGGAAAACGAGAAGGGATTAAAGAGAAAATAGATTCATGAGAAGACAGATAACAGAGTTGTCGGGGCTCTGTTAATTAAAAAGCAGCAATTTGTCTGAATTCTGAATGTGAAGAATCCCCTGGGAGATGTTAGCCATGCTTCCTCTGAGAATCAGACAGGCTCTGTTTCTGCATAGGGACATGCTACAGCCTAAGGAGTTTGGGAGGCTGTCCCCTCTCCATTCATACTGGGAAATCGGGACTTTCTTATAGGATCATGGCCACAGTGGCCATTCCTTTCCTGCCTGGCTCCAGAGATTTGTATGAGGTTGAAGGCCCAGGTTTCTGGACGAAGTTGAGACCTCCTCATTGCAGACTCCACAGGGATGCATTCTGTTCTCCAGTACTTACTGAAGAGGCATCCTGGGCCAGGCACTGTCAGATGCTTTGCATAATTAACTTGTTTTAATTCTCACAACTATCCCATGCAGCAGACAGTCTTACTGGGCCCATTTTATCAGATCAGCAAACAAGATGGGAGTCTACTGACTCATTCAACCAGTAAATGAAACTCAGTGGAACTTGAATGACATACCTTGAGTGGCACCAGAGGAGTCTTAGGAAGCACTGACTTCCACTGGCCATCTCAGAAAGATTTAGTGCTTTATACATGACCTATTAAATTACCTCCCAAAATGTGTGGCCACTGTAGGCATCTAATAGCTGCGAAGTGCACACCCTAAACAGACAGGAAGCCATTGCTCAATCAGGAACAGGTGCTATAGGAGGTTAATTAATACTGTGGCTATTTTGCCTTGAAAATGAACTAAAGTTGCCCTTTCTTTGTGACATTTCCTTATTTGGAAACAAAACAAAATATTTCCCTATGGTTCCTAGCAACAAGATAGATATCCTGGAACAAAGAACCCCTGAATACAGAACTAACAGGTAGGGATGATGCTGAGAGATGCTTTGCTTTGCCCCCAAGGGGACATATCTTTCAAGCTGTCGCCTCCTGGATTATCCTAGGCCATAGCCCTTTGAAGATGTTTAGGATCTTGTTCCCAGCATGGTCCACAATATACTATGCAGTTTGACCAAAAAGTGACACAGGGGCTAGCCTTGCAGAAAATCTCAATGCATTTAAACACTAGGTCTCACCTTACAAAGGCTCAATAACAGACGAAACTTTCCATTGACTTAGGGTTCATGGCTTCAATAAACATTGATATTTAGATATAATATTTATTGAAAACCTGCCATGTACCAAGCTGAGCACCATGGATACAACAGTGGGGGACACAAACAGAAATTACTGCCCTTATGAGCCCTGCTGTCAAGGGTTTTTTTGTTTTGTTTTTTTCTTTTTTTACTTTGAATAGGGAGTTGCATGTAACATTGAATTCTAGGTAATTTTCAAATTCTCAAGATTGTTGGTTCCTTAGATAGAATTATGCACATGCAAGGGCAGGCCATGGCCATAATTTAGACACAGCCTGATGCTTTAGAAGATTCAGTGGATGCTGAAAATGTGTGGGGACATAATACTATAGAGATGGAGTAGAAAGATTCCCTATCTAGAATAGTCCTGAGCCCTGGCCACGAGTAGAAAGACTTGAACTTGTCTGGCCTCACATATACTAATCTCTTAACCTTCAACAAGGGCTTAACTTTTATAACCCTCTATGTCTTTACCTATAAAATAAAGGAGGGTAAGGTCACTGCACCTTTTTGGAAGTGATGCATAAAGCCTAAAGCAAAATAACACAGCCTGAAAGTATATTATAAAGTGTGCTTGAAAAAAATACTTAAGAGTCTAAAAAAAATCATATGAAAATGAGGTACTGGTATCAAAGATCGAATACATGTGTCACTGTGATAATTACAGACAGTCTTATAACCTGATCTACTATCTTACCAATGAGGTCAGAGTCCTATAAGACCCTTGCTGGCCACCTGGGAGAGCTTTCTAATATTGGCTAGGCTGAATTCTCTTTCCAGGAGTGTATCTGCCGGAGGCTGGAGCATCAAAAGAGACTCACTCACGTAGACTGGAACTTGAAGGGCAGCTACCTTCATTCTGTAGCATACAGTAGCTATCCCCCACCCCCAACTCAAGTCATTTACATTTTACCATCTCTGGTTTCATTTATTCATGGTCAAACAGAGCCCAAGAAATGTAAGATGAAAAATTTTCAGAAATGAACAGTCTATATATTTAAGCCAATGCCATTTCAAATAAAATGATGAAAGATCACTCTATTTACTTGTCCTGCACCTGGGACATGAGTCATTATTTGTCCTTTCTATCCAAGCAGTGTGTGTCATGCCTGTTACTCAGTAGCTGTTTCAGGCAGGAGCCACTACTGTGACATTGCCTTGCTTTTTGAAAGTAGCTTCAGATGGTGGCGAAACACCATGTCACAGAGTCTGTCGTTCGTCTCATTGCATGTTATCACATAGACACTGTACCATCTCATCCCATCAGAAAAGTGAATGTACTACAGTAAGGAGTGAGAGGGAGAGCATCTACATATCTGTACAGTGTTGTTATGTTTGTTCTCCTCTTCTGTTAATCCTCTACTTGGTCTGCTCTTTAAAGCAGATACAAATATTGATAATGTTGTTGATATTTTATATACCTGATTTATAAACTATCCTTAATCATGTGTATATAGGAACATACATTTGGGATCTTGTACTTGTGCATCCAATGTGGATGGATATAAGACTATTACTGTGTGGACATTTTCTAGTTACTCAGTCAAACAAAAACCTAGGTGCTGCTAACCAAGGATTTTGCAAGTGTGATTAAAAGCTGGTTAAGTGTTTGATCAGAGATAGGACTATCCTGTGTGGCTCTAACTTAGCTAATGTCTTGGTTACTTTTTCTCTTGAAATACAGTTTCAGAAATAAAAAGATTTATTTTAGCTCACAGTTGAGGGTACAATCTATCATGGTAGGGAAGTCAAGGCAGCAGCAGGTTGAAGCAGCTGGTCCATATTATATCAAGAGAGAGTGATGAACATCTGCAGCTGCTCATTTCTCTTCCTTCGTTTATATTGTCCTAGATCCCAAACAGGGATTGGTGCTACCCATAGTGGGCATGTCTTGCCACCTCTATTAACATAATCAAGACAATCCCCCATGCTGGAGTCCTAACTCCCTGTTAATTCTAGATTTTGTAAGGTTGACAGTTGACACTAACTAGCACACCTAGTTAAAGTAATCTAAAGGAGAGCTTCTTTGGAGAAGATTCCAAGCTGCCCTAGCATCTGCTCTCTCTCATTTTCTCAGGCCTCCCTGCTTAGTTTCCTTTTCATAAAAGAATTAGCCAACACATATGGGATTCCACTGTGCCTGTGTTCTTCTCTTACTGACTGCCCAATCTACAAAATTAGTCTTTGGTAGCCATCATCCAAATGGGGGCTTTCCTCCTAGTACCCTAAATCCATTTGCATATGGCTGCCTCCTTCTAGCTATGTCATTCTGGTTGACTCCTGTCTTAGAGTGGTTCATCTAGAATAATAACATTATCCCTATCCATGCTCAGAGAAAAACTGACCTTAGTTTCTAAGTCTACTTGGAGACAAAAGCCTCTAGCACAGCCATTCTCAACATAGGGGTCAAAGAAGCTTTTCATAGGGGTCGCATATCAGATATCCTAGATATCAGATATTTACACTACGATTCATAACAGTAGCAAAATTACAGTTATGAAATAGTAAGGAAAATAATTTTATGGTTGGAGGAGTCATCACAACATGAGCAACTGTATTAAAGGGTTGTAGGATTAGGATGATTGAGCACCACTGTTCTAGCATATTCCTTGTTGGGCCAATGAGCTGAAGAACTAAGGCAAATTCTAATGTGAGGATTCATGAAGCATAGAACAGAGCCTACTGACAACTTTTTGGACCCTTCAACCAGTTCTCTGCAAGAGTATTCCCTGTGCTCACAATTCCCTGGGTATAGTATTTCTTCCTTAGGGTAATGCATGCGAACTTAAGCAGCTCTCTGCCCACACAATACCATTGGTCATGAACAATCAAGATAGATGGTCAGCTCAGGTAAGTTTGTGCAACAGTCCCAGGCAAAGAAACACTAAATCAATCTATTTGGGAGAAATATTAATGCTCTCATTAGGAGTCTTAATTATTCACATCAGTTTCTGGTTCTTTCCACGACATTAATTCCATTTCGGACTTCAAAGCAATTGCCCTTCTCAAACTGGCAAGACACTCATCAGTTGCCTCCAGTCCCTGGATTATTAAAATGTTTTGCATACATCTAGGGTAGATCCATTGTAGGAGTTGATCTTCTTTCCCTTGCAATACACACACACCCACCCCCACACACACAAACACAAACTCCTATCCCTCCACTCCTAACCCCCACAATTTATCTTCTTTCCATATTTGGATCAAAGCTTACAACTTCTCCCATGAACAGATATATATTTCTATCATTTTCCTATTCAGACTAATAACAATGGGAACAAACCCACATATATTGATTTCTGTGTGCCAAGTACTGTTTAAAATGTTTTAAATATATCAACTGATGCCTGTCACTAGTGAGGTAGTACCATTTTATTATCTGTATTTACCGCCAAGGGAACTGAGACACAGCGTACTAGCATTGTTCCTGAAGTTCCCCAGTTGAAAAATTAAGAGGAGGAAGTTAGAGTTCGTCAGGTGGTCAGTTCTGGAAAGCAGACCCCTAATCATTAGATGCTTGCTACACAAAGTGCTTGCTATAATATACTGCTATCCTATACACTTTTCATGTGTTTTTATTTAAAAAACAAAAAACAAAAAACAAAGCTTTGCATCTCCTCTTACCTGCCTTTTGGCCTGTGTCTCCCATAGCAGCACACAGCTGTCTCTTAATGACTCTTTGGGGAAAAAGACAGCAGGTTTATTTAGGACAAAATCATCTTTCTAGATTTTTCATTATGAGCTTCTTTCCACGATCATCACAGAAAATCCAGATTTCTTTTGAAGCCACCCAAGACCCTCAGCATGCTGGCATTGACATGGCATACTGGCAGCACTTCACAGCCTCTGCAAGAAAAAGCAGGGTGCTCATCTCCCCGCCTACCTGAGCTGTGTTTTCCAGATGGATAGTTCTGCCAGAGGCATTCTAGGAGCAGAAGCAAATACACCCCAAACAGCTTTTGTCATGTACCTGTCTTTCCCACAGAGCTCTGCCTCACCTTTCCAAGTCAGTGGGGAGTAGATAAACCCCCAGGGGTTAAACAAAGCAGAGCTTCCTTACAATTTGAAGGGATTTCATTTCTGACTAAACCACCAGGTTCATCCCCTCAGGGGACATCACAGAGATCATTGAGCTGGAGTTTTCATAGCAAGGCAGCTTTTCCCCTTTGGATAAAATAACATCAAAAACATGTTCTGATGAGTGGGACATTAATCCAATACACTGTTTCTAAATAAACTGAAGGTTTTGGAGAGCTGGAAGAGCATTGGTAAGAAAAACAATAATGAGTATCAAATGCATGAAGAGCTTTTCTGCCAACATTAAAATAGCAAGAAGTAAATCAATTAAAAAAGACCAGTATTATAGAAGAATCATTAGAAGTCACTTGTTTATTGAATATATATATATTCAACCTGAGCCTAAGATATGTCAATCACTGTGCTAGAGACTATATAGAGGCATTGTCCTCTTTGAATTTGTTTGACAAACCGGCAGGGAATCACCTTGACATTAGCTGCAAGAGAGTCAAATAAGTCCCAATAAGTCATGGTTCAATAGGCTGCTACTTTAGTTGTCCTGTCAGTCTCTCTTCTGTTGCACTCAGACATTTTCTTTGAAAAACAATCTCTACATCAATATCTGTTCTGGCTCTAGAGATAGCACGTGACAATGACATCATCATGTGTCTCTGAACATAGCAATTGCTCCAAGAATGAGCAATTGAACAAAGTCACAGGGTCAGAATCATGTGATCCACTTAGAATTTAAACTCCACTGTGACATGTGGGAGCTTCTTGAGAGAAAAGACAATGATATGGTAAGAAGTCCCAGTGGCAAAGTAATCTAATTGCATCTTCTGTACCGTAATTCCACTTACATTGATGTTATGCTCATTTTGGGGTGTTAGAAACACATGAATGAAACTTTCTTTGTTGTTGATTTCTCCTTAAGACATTTATTTCAAGCTTAGATTCCATAATTTGTGCCCTAAAAATGTCTTAAGTAAGAACATTCAGAGGGCTGGAGAGATGGCTCAGTGGTTAAGAGCACTGACTGCTTCTCCAGAGGTCCTGAGTTCAATTTCCAGCAACCACATGGTGGCTCACAACCATCTGTAATGCAATCTGATGCCCTCTTCTGGTCTGTCTGAAGACAGTGACAATGTACTCACATATATAAAATAAATTTAAAAACATATACACAAAAAAACAAAAGAATTCCATTTAGGGGCTAGCAAGAAGACTAATTGGTTAAAGGTATTTGCTGTCAAGTATGAAGACCTACTAAGTTCAATACACTAGGACATATATAGTAGAAGAGAAGAATGATTTCTCCATGTTGCTGTCCACATATTTAAAGTAGCACACAACCCTCCCTCCATACAAATAAAGTACAATTTACAAGTAAAGGAATTCCATCCATCTTCAGCTATCCCTTTAAAGTTCACCCATCTTCTGGGTTCAAGAAACATTGATCTGCATTCAGATACCTAAGGATGTGGCTCTCATCTCCTTCACTTCAGCCTTAGAACACTGGGTCCTCACATATCTCATCCCTAATTCCGTGATGACGTCAGGAACTTACAGAGTATTTAGAAGGTATCTATGTGCACCACTATACCATTAACACTGCACCTTACAGGCTTATTTGGAAGACTTACTAAGATGAAGTATACTGAGTACTTGGTACCATGCCAGGCACACGATAAGCAGTCTTCAAGGTGCATTTATTTTGATTTGGATGACAATGGTGATTATTGTAATTGTCATCATAAATACCCAGAACCTTCTCTTGGCTCACCTCCAGCAACTGTTCTATTCTCTGATCCTTTCACAACTAAATTCTTCTTGAAAATGTTTTGCTATCTTTGCTTTCAGCCTCCTGACTCCTAGCCATTCCGATTCAACTTTCTTCACATTATGTTATTGAAACTGCTATTGTCAAGATTGCCTGTAAACTTCATCTTGCCAAAAACAATGGTTAAATGTCTTCTTATTTGATTCAACCCATCTGTGGGACTCAGCACCATGAAGTCTACCTCTCAAAGTTTGCCATCACTTGGCTTCTAGAAGATCACACACCTGTCTTTTGTAATATCTTATTAAACATCCACTGCCTTAGCCTTTGGTGACTTTTCTGCTGACAGTATCTCTGCTGATCATCTCATGTCTCTTTCTTAGAAGAAACACAGTCAATGACTTGGACATGTACACCTCTACTCCCACATGCTCCCATGAGGATCCAGATCCCAGATCTACCGTGTGTATGGCATTTTCACTAGGGCATCCAACAATGCCCTTAGATCAACCTTTGATGAACAGCTGAGTAGTAACACTGTTTCTCTCTTGTTCTCTAGTACCTGCTCTTTCTCCTAGAATTTCCATCTCATTAACAGCATTATGGTTCCTTTTCGCTAAGGACAAAGCCTATATCCCTCCTTCATCCTTCACTCCTCAAGTTTTCAAGTGCTGCCAGCCCTCTCATTCTCTCTGAGCCTGGCTCGATTTTATCTCCTCCAGTCTTCCCCAGAGAGAAAGTACAGAAGCTATGATGATCCTTACATACAGATGAGCCCACACCCATTCCCCTGCTGTCTTAGGGGTTCTGATAGTCTCCTAATATATCAATGGTAAACTCCACGCTAGTTATGTCTCATGGGGCCTTTGAACCCTTCCCAGACTACCACATGCAGACTTCCGCTTGCCTGCCTCTCTTCACCACACTGTAGGTATTATTGGTGGGCTCTACTGACCCTTACATAGTTCAGATAATGGGAGCTGCAGTTGTACTTCCCAGCTGCCTCATCATTCAGCTCATTACCAAAATGTTACTTTCCCAGAGAGGTCTTGCCTAATGTGCCCCCAGAATGGTCCATTTCTTATCCTCCTTCATTGTATCACTGTCTCCTGTATTCTGTGTTTTCTCAGATTTCTGATATGTCCTTTGTTTGCTGTCTGTTCCCTTTGGCTGATATGTTTCCATATAAGTGTATGTGAATGACTTATAGAGACTGAAAATCAACTGCCGAAGACAAATGGGCAGAAGCAGGCAGTGTCTGAGGCTTCTCGCTGCACATACCACCAAGGATAATCTCAGGGTCTCCTATCAGCCTTGTCTGTCAACTTGCAGTTCGGAAACATCCTTCCAAGTGTGAAGCTTACCCAAGGAGGAAGCTGCCTCTGTGGCACGATACTTCTTGTGTTGTAAAAGAAATCATGGTAATTTAAAATATTTGACATCCAAACTACTTAACAAGCCCAATTATCATGGATCAGGAAAAGCAAACAAGCGTACAAATGAGAGGTAAGGGACACAGAGGCTGAGTTTTAAATAATTTTTATTCTCTATATGGCATCTATTAAAAAGTCATCTGTGGTCATTTCTGATTATCTGTATAAAAATGATTTTAATTTTACAAATTATCTTGTGGCCTTCTTGGGAAAAACTGAGAACTGAGATGGTACAGTGAACCTGAGTGCAGAACAATTAGCTACCAAAACATCTAAATCCATAGACTTTGGAGTCTCCAGGGATATGTAAGTCAGATCTACATTAATCTTATCCCACGGTTCCCTAATACTAGAGAAAATATCTCTGTCTTCAAGAAGAGAAAAAAACAAACAAATAAAACAAAACAGGACACATCGAAGTATAAATGTACCATGAAATTAACTACCTATACTAGACATTGCCAACATAGTAAATATCCAGAGGAAAGGGTTTGTTCTTCCAGGGGGTAACTATCCCCAAGACTTAGCTTCACATGACTTTATCCCATAGCTAAGATTCTAACCTGAGTGTTTCAAACACTATAGCCTCTGCTAAGTTCTCAAGCATGAGCTCATGCAAGTACTGAGACTACTTTGTTAAACTTCAATTATTATTGATGGCTTTATACATGTAAAATCTCATCCATTAACATGGTGTTTGTTTGTTTACTTGTTTTCTTATGAAACAGGTTGACAATGTTTTAGCTTCTTGCCTTATTCTCCTTCACCAGGATTGTATTTGTCAGTATCACATATGAAGTACCTCTCCCTGTAGTCTAAGAAAATGCGCTCTATGCAGGATCAATAAGCAAGAGGGCCTGTGAGACTTAAAGTGGCAGGGTGGGGATACAGGAGGAGGGGGTACTCAGAAAACAAAAGATGGGGAAGGATTGTGGGAGGGGGTGACTGGGACGGGTTATAAAGTGAATAAGCAAAAAAAAAAAATAAAATTAAAAAAGAAAAAAAAAAAAAAAAAAAGAGGGCCTGTGAAGACCAGAGAGTGGGATGAACATAGGCCAAAGCCTAGCTAGGTTTGAAGTAAACAACCTTAACTGTGTGTGCTAGCTTTTATTTAACTGTTTCTCTGGCTCTGGTCATAGTTCCTCCCTTGTGCTGTGTCCTCAGAGTCTGACAGATGAAGCACATAGGTTTCCCTGCCCTATTCTGCTGGCTTGGCCAGAATTGGGAGGAGGTTAATGAAGAGGAAGGACCTCCAGCTTTTGGTACACAGTCTCACTTCCAAAGCTGTAGCCACACTCACACCTGCCCACTGTTCTTCCTCTCTCCCCTCCCCAAGCCCCTCCCTTCCTTCCTGCTCAGCAGGTGACAATTCCCATTGTGGCTGGCCATAATCTGTTGCTTGCTTCTTTATTTTGCCCATGCCTCTGTAACTATATTTTATGATACATCTTTGTATCACATCCATTGCAGTTCCATGGGGGTCCATTCAAGACTGCAGGGTGTTTGTGCTCCCATGAGGGTTGCACTCACTAAGCAAGCTTCTTCAATGAAACTTGAGAACAATGAGACAAATTTCTTGATGTTTGTCACAAGCAAAAGAGTTAAACATCCTGCCTTCTCTAATAGCATCTATATGCCTTTGCAATACATTAAAATGTACTCATTTTATTTGCTGGTGTATTAATTTCCTTCCTCACATTAGGACCACCTCCAGAGCTGAAGCTGTATTGGTTTTACTCAAAACATACCCAGCAACTGACCAGCACCTACCACTGACCTGTTAACATGTTTGAAAGCTCTAGAAGAATTCTAATTTGAACAGTAAAGCCAGGGAAGCCAACTATAATATAATGTGATGGTTGATACAAAGAAGTACAATTAAAGTGACTAAAAGACAGACAGGAAAGAGTGGCTTAATTCTGGCTTCATCAGATAGAATGACATCTTGTGGGGGAAAGGTCATAGAGAGGAGCGGTTATATATCACGGAATTTAAGAATGAGGAGAAAATTCTAGACACAAAGTAGACAAAATGAGAGCATTTTAGATGAGAAAGTAGTCTAAACAAGGGATATTAGAGATACAGAAAATTTGGGTGTGTTTGGAGAAAGTACCCTGACCCACACTGAAGTGTGATGGAGATGCAGGTCACACTCAATATGCTGCCCATTCCTGACTCAGATAGAGAATGTACTTTCACCCTGCTCTCTGTCTTATGGAACAATGTCTAGGACCTTCATACCTTCAAAGCTGATCACTCTCCTCCCTTCAATGGACATATTTAGAAGGGACAGCGTGTATCAGAGGTCGTCTTCATTATCTTATAGTTAAGTCATGGCACCCTTTGTTTGTGCTTAGGGCTCCTCACTGCATCCCAGTAGGGGAGAAAAGAACTTTCATTTATTCTTTTTGCTCAAGTTGACACTGCCTACTGAGAGTCTATATATAACTTAAGTATTTTAAAGATAAAAATAAAAATTATATGGCAAGATGTCTTTACAGTCAATAGACAGAAATAACACTTGCGCTTTTGGAGACAAAAGCTGCCTGGTGTTTAAGATACCCACAGGGCAGGTTCCAAGTTGCTTGCAGCCTTGCTGAGCTATGTTTTTTGTTCTAGACAAACCAAGGAGCTCTATAGATACGGTTCCTTTGCCACAAACTTCAGCTTTTGGTAATTTTGCGAGGACCTTCATCTTACCATTGGGACTAATTGAATTTTCTTTCAGTTTCTATTTTCTGGATTTCTGACAGACTAACTCAGTGACAGCAGCTATGGATTCCATGTTATACTACTCAGAGGTCAATGCAGTCATATCACTGATCAATAGGACATAGCTGGCAATTGTGCTGCATTCTGATACCAGGTCCTTTATGATAATAAATACAAAGAAGACCGCAAAGAAGTTTCTGAGCCTAGAGCATGGGACTTATAGGCCCTGCTGATTTTCTAACTTAATGGTTCTGCAAAGGGGGGGGGGGTCTGTAAGTCTCTGAGAATCTCTAAAACCATTGCGAGTAATGTAAGCTAAAACCATTTTCAGTGTAACATCTTGCTATTATTTACCTCTTTGTCATGTTGGCATTTGAGTCAGTGATGCAAAAGCAAGAAAGGGTAAGACAGCAAGTGCCTCAGCACAAAATTAAGATAACACAGCGAATTGTCTATTGTCTTCAACTCCATGCACTCAGCAAAACACACAGCCAGTATCAATTAAGGATGTCCTTCAGAAAAAGTGTGGCTTTTAATACATTAACTGTCAACTCTTGAGTACAAATACATTTGTATTCTCATTATTTGTGAAATGAAATGATTACAAGACAACAATATATTTACTATAAGGTAGTCAAGTATAGCTCCCTGCCTAGGGTATAATATTCATTGAGCTTCATAGTACATGTTCAACACCAGTCCTTTAGAACCTAAGGAATGAACGGAACATTCTTCATCAACCAGTGCTCTATTACTTTTATGGGGGATACCAATGACAGACATGGTGTCTTCTTCCAAGTCCAATGTGGTGATGTGATGATTTATTGGGCTTACCTAGGTGAGGGATACTTATGAAGGGAATTCCAAACAGTTATAGCATTAAAAAAAAAAAAGGTATCACCCAATCATGGTGACTACCATGCAGAAACTGCAACATGGAGTCCATCCCTCTGTATTAAAGCTGGACCTGAGGAGCATCTTCTATCTCTGCTATCTTGTTTTCTCCCTCTTCACTGTCTATCTTTTCCTGTGAGTTCCAAACTTTTGGATCCATGAAGGGCTCCAGAAAATAGAGCTATTTGTACTCCCTTACTCTTCAGTCCTCCAGCCATTAGAAAAAATGAATCCATACCTCTGTTGTCTAATTTGCTCAGCAAATCAGAGGATAACATGGAGGCTGCTACCTCCACATGCCCTTCCTTACTGTTCCTTCACATGAGTCATTTCTTCCAGGCAGCCAGCTCAGTCTTTCCACTTGTCTTATCATGCACAGCAGAGGCAATATAACCATGCCCCAGCTTTTCAGCAAGTGTATCTCACATATGCTTCTTTCTGCAATGCATTCTCTAGTCCTTGGTAAGTTTTCAGAGTATCCCTGAACACATCCAATAGATCTCATTGATCAAGGCATACTGCTTCATACTATACAGAAGAATGCACTCTGGGACCCCTGCCTTGATGAAGACTTCATCTTTAGATGACTTATTCCTCATTGTGTGTCTTATTATACACATCAGAGCCCACGCCTCTGGTGCCTTTGCAAGAAAACACACCTCTACACATCCATGGTGAAGATGCTCCATCCCATTCACTCTCAGCTTCATGTCTTACTAGCACAACAGATCCCTTCCTCCCATTCTCCCAAAATCCATCTTTAGTTCTGTCATGCCTCCATGTAATGATGCCATTTTGCTATATGGCATTATATGTTCATCTCTGATAATACTCCAAGGACAAACAAGAGGAACTATTCTATCCAAGAACAACTCTGTGAGCCAGATACTTGTTGGACTTACTTACAGAACCACAGGTGAGGGCTTACTTACTGGAAATGGGGTAGCTCAAGACTATCAGCATTCTGAGTTGTAACAGCATTCTGAGTTGTAACAACTTCTTAGATGATGTATCAAGTGTAATCACCTTCAGTTAACCTTCCATTTTTTCTATACTCTAGAACCCAAGATGATGTTCAGTTGTAAGGCAGGGGACGGTGATGGATGTAATCCATGATGAAGTTTCACCCTCCTTCTATGGTTGTCTTATTCAGGGTTTCTAATGCTGCAGCAAAACACAGTGGCCTAAAGCAATTTGGGAGGAAAGCATGTTTATCATCTTATACTTCCAGGTAATAAATAGTTTGCCACTAAGAAGAGATAGGGCAGTAATTTCAGGAAGACAGGAAACTGGAGGCAGGAGTTGATTCATGGTGAGAGTTGGGCATGGAGGGGTGAGGCGTACTGGCTTCCTTCCTATGACTGGTTCAGCCTATCTTGTTATAGTACCCAGCTCTACCATCCCAGCCAGGTATGGCATACTCACAGTGAGCTGGGCCCTCCCACATCAATCGTCAATCAAGAGAATGTACCACAGATTTTTCCCACAGGCAAGCTGATGGGGGCATTTTCTCAGTTCAGGATCCTTTTTATCCCAATGTGACTCAGACTGTGTCATTAACATAAAATTACCTAGTACAGGTATGTTACAAGCCCTCGTATCATTGCCATCAATCTAGGTATCATTGTTTTCTCTCCTAGTTTCATTGCCATGACTATCAAGTCAAGCACTCTGAAGTTCATCGCAGCTTCTACCTCATGATATGAAAATCATGTTATATTTGAAGGAAATAGTGACTGACAACATCAGTGACACCAAAGCCAGCACCACACTCTAGGGTTTTACTAATGAACTTGTCTTGATGCTAGTATGAAGGAGCCTCCCATTCAGCCCGTCATATGAAGAAGGGGTGTATATGCTAGGCTGTGTTATCTCAAGCCTCTCTCATGTGCCCATGTCTCTTTGATCCTTTGTCTATAGTACTTCGAGGATGTGGTACAACCTTTCCAGAATTAGCCTGGTGGAAAGAAGTTATCTTATCAGGAGGATATTGTTGTAGAAGATATTGGGAATCTGGCTCTTTCCTATCTCTTCCTGGATGTAATGAAGTAACAGGCCTTCTCCATTTTCCTCACCCTTGTTGACCCAAAGAAACAAGACCAAATAACCACATACTGGAAGAAGTATCTGAAATTAATCTTGGTTCCTTTTAAGTTAAATTGTCCCAAGGTCTTTGCCATCAAACTCTGACAATCATAGCAGAATTTGATGATAAACAGTTGTTAGTTGCTTATGTAGTTACTACACTGTTCTTTTGTTATTTTAGAATACACTTACATCTATAAAACAAATCTAATCTGCAGTGGTACATACATAGTGTCTCATTCCTTCTCTGTAGGATGCATACTGTGTATCCTGATTCTATCAATAGTCCATGTCAGTGGTTGAACTACTATCCTAGTTAGATGACTAAAGGTAACTTTGAGATTGAAAGGGTTTATTTGACCTCTCTGTCCCCGTAGCAGTCCATAACTGAGGAAAGCCCGGACAAGAACTCAAGCAAGAGTCTGGAGGCAAGAACTAAAGCAGAACCACAGAGAAGCCCTGCTTACAAGCTTGTTCTCCGTGACTTGCTCAGTTTTTTTTTAATTAATTAATTAATTAATTAATTAATTTTATATATAATCCAGTACCGCTGACCTAGGGAAGGTACAAACTACAGTGACCTGGGCTCTCCCACATCAGTCATTAATCAAGAAAAATGCATGGCAGGCTTGCCTACAAGGTTAGCTTAGGGAGGCATTTACTCAATGGTGGTTTCATCTTCTAGTTTTTGTGAAATTGGTATCGAATCAGTACACTTACAGCATCTAGTCTGTATAAACACACCAAGATGGTCACATAACAGGGAAATCACCAAAATGACCTTCATCGTCTACTTTTCTCATAACAGATCCCAGTATTTCACCTGTTCTGATGAGAAGTGCAATGAGATTTGCAGATGAGAAGCAGAATTTCGAATCCTAGATCTATGGCCCCAAATTAAAAAAAAAAAAAAAAAAATCACCTATAAGTTATTCCTTCCTTCTTCTCATATTAAAGACTGAATGTTTCAAACCAAGTAAGGAAGTATTGTTGTTTACTTCAAATATAACAATGTTTATTTCCCTTCCATACCCTTCCCTTCCACCCACTCCCCATCTCCTTCCCTCCAGTCTCTCCCCTTCCCTCTCCTTTGCTTTCTCAATTTTTCTAAATGTCTTAGTCAGTTTTAAGTCAATATCTGAGTCAATCGCCTTCCCAAGAGGAAAGGTAACCTTGGCTCATGGTTACAGGACAAATGTTCTGATGATGATGATCCCCTTGGGCCAGTGGGAAGACAGATATCACAGCAAGGAGCATGTAGAAGAAGCTGCTCACCTCCTAGCATCCAGAAAGCAAACAGAAAGAGACAAGAACAGGATAGGGGTCCTGCTCTTGAGGACAGACAACAGTGACTTTACTTTGTCCACTGGATACCAGCCCTTAAAACTTCTACCAGCACCCAAGAGCTCAATGGATTCCTAACAAAGTCTTTAACATATGGGACATTGGGGGACACCTCCAAACTATAGCACAAAGCCTCTCTCTCAGCAGGTGATAGGATGCTTTCTTTACAGGAGTAAAGCCAGATCACAAAAGCAGCTAGAAGAGAAACACACTTCTCCTCTCACCCTCATGGATGTCTCAAAATGAAAGGTTTCAACAACAGAAAAGTGCAATTACAGACATATTTAGAGGTACTATACTCCACTCCTAAAATACAGTCCAATGCCTGTGTGCAGGTCTGCACTCTGACCATTAGCCCAACCTTAGGATAGAGGGGGACCCTTGAAATGCTAGGAGGAGAGGAGTCAGCCAAATTCAATCTCTGCAGCTTTGCTGTCCCAAGGCAGCTCCAGAGTCCTATGGTGCAGTGTGTCCAGTGAGAAAACAGGAGAAGGCTTCAGTGTAAGACAGGAAGTAGGATGTAGGATGCTGCTAGAGCTGCTAAGCAATTTAAAGCAAGCCCACACAGAGGCTTGGGACTGGGGGGTGGGATGGCTACATGCAGCAGTCAGTTACTAAATACTTGTGACCTCACTGGTTGCATGCAGAGATGATGAGTCTGTCACACTCCACCTGGATCTGAATTTCATCAGCCAGCAGGACCACTACCTCCAGGGGCTGCAGAGGTAGCAGTGTTTTATCAAAGGAGCCCTCCTGAAAAACATCCTTTCATTGTTGGCAACTTCCAGGTGAGTAAAGTTTCAGCCGAAGAAGGTGGTGATACAGAATGCCTTGCTGGGAGCTGATCCCTGGGTGAGCTTCAGCAAGGAAATGGCCCTCACTCCAAGGCTTGCTTCATGTTTAAAACGGATTAAGTGTAAAACAACAACAACAACAACAACAAAAACAAAAAAATCTAGGGAATTGCTGGCAGTGTCTAGAAGATTCCACACTTGTATTTCCTTTAGAATCTGAAACCTGGTTATGAGAAATGGATAGTAAAGAGGCTATGCTTTGATTTCTCACAGAAAGGGAGTGAGATGTGGGACTGGAGTAGAGCAGGCGTTGGAGTCCCGAAGACAGACAGGAAAGGACATCCTTGCTGAGCTCCATCTCACGCAATGTAATAAACTATCATCTAGAAGTGAGTGTTTCAATTGAGTTTTGCTGTAAACACTAATATTTCCTCCTTTCTGCTGCTCTCCTCTCAAGAGACCTCATGTATATTTCACTATGTGTCCTGCCTACTATTACACTCATACATCAAAGGATCTGAGGACAAGGAACCTGATTCTGAAAACATTATTCTTTTAAAGATTTATCCTCTCATCTTGACCAGCTCCATAGGTGAAAGGGAGCTGCTCTCCATAAATTATTTTAATGTGTTATGCAAACGGGATCTCCTTACCTCTTCCCGAAAAAACTTTTCTCCAAGTGAAATTAGAGAGGGCCTTCAATTTCATCTCTTCTCGGTTTATTTTTTATTTTTTTAATATACATAGGGACATCCATAAATGGCACAGAAAAGGAAAAATCCCTCAGTATAGATCTAAAAGATCTAATAATTTCGGTAAAATTCTATAGGGATGCCACAGAAGGGATTTGGTAGTCTACAAGAAGACCATTAGAAATAGATGTAGACAAGTCTTTCAGTGTCTGTTAGACTGGCACATTTGACATTATTCAAAGCCCTGATGAAAGGTCTCACTATCTGAAGAGAGACCTCAAATGCCCCAGCCTCAGACCTCACTCCACAATGCTTCTAGACTCTGATCCTAGCTGACTTTCCTTGCCTCTTGGATCCTGGACCTTGGTAGCATAACAGTGAAGGAAAGTTTGCAGTTCTTGGATGGCCCTTGTTCACTTAAGCCTCATAGGCCCTTGCTCTTAGATCAAATCAGTATGAATGACATTATATGCCTTCTCTCTTAGACCCTGACTGAGTAGGCATGAGAAGAAGCCCAGCCCATTTAAATTTGCAAATAATAGCCTCTCATTAAACAGTAGTTTAGATTCTGTCTTGCTTCCAACATGTTTTTCCAGTGTCAAGTCAAGAACTTGGGTAAAATCTTTGGCCCAGAATGCCATATCCTCCCCAGTTACTAAGGATCTATCCTGTGCTTCTCTGTAGATGAGGTCTCCTGACCTCAGGCATAGATCCCATGTAACTAAGACTAGAATGGAGCGAGCAGCATCCTAGAAGGCACAGCGAACTCTTCTGAATGCTCTCCCAGGTCACGGATCGTTGAGAACCTGCAACAACCAACCACTTCATTAAACAAGCAGAACTCTTCATCAGACTCTAAATATCTGTCCTCATGCCCACAGAGAAGGCCAGTCCTTGCCCCTCATCAAGGAAACTTCTCTTAGCAACAGACCGAGACCACTACAGAAAAACCACAACCAATCAAAATGCAGAGTTGTGGAGCTCAGTCCCAGTGAATGAATCTAAACACCACTAAGCTTCAAGGATCATTGCAGAAGATGGGGCAGAAAGATTGTAAAAGCCACAGTTACAGGGAGTTTGCTGTGAGATTGTGTCTCCTATGAATGTCTCCTATACTCATAATGTGTCACCAGTGTGACTGCCTACATATAAGTTGAACAAGGACAATAATAGTCATGCCAGAGCAGGGGAGGAGGCATGAAGACTAAACCCTACATAGAGAACTTCCTGCAGGTAGAGGAAGCAGAGAGTGGGAGAAATAGTCTTCCTAGGGAAGAGCATACCAATTAGTTATCTGATACCAAATAGTCAGCCCTGCAAACATACACACATGGTATATTGTAGGGACTAAGCAGGTTGAATTTAAATGTGTGTATGTGTGTGCCTTAGACCTTAAATCTTAGGTCTAAGGACTGCCTTGTCTGTGGGCATGAGGACAGATATTTAGAGTCTGATGAAGAGTTTTGCTTGTTTAGTGAAGTGGTTGGTTGTTCATAATAAATAATAAAGTTGCATACATATAACAACAATTAATGAAAAGGGAGGCTACAAATTTGAAAGAGCAAATAGGAATGTATGGCAGCATTTAGGAGGTGGAAATGAAAGAAGGAAATAATATAATTAGATGATAATCTCAAAAAGAAAGTTTTAAGGTAGCCGTAAGCATTAATCACAGTGGCAAGGATTCTAGTATAGCTTGTGTCACCCAGAGAAAAAAAGAAATCATCAAGCAGTTTGTGCCCTTGGGCCTTTCTTCACCAGGCCTTCTTTCTTCCTTCCTCAATCCAAGAATACTAGACAAATTCACATAGTGTCAAAAAGGAGAAAGGCCACAGAACATATACAAAAGGCCTTGTAAAGCTGTGTCTCATGGGGCCTGCATGTTCCTCACAATGTTGATGTTGTCTGCCCTGTGGGGCACCTCTGCAGGAAAACACATGTTGGCAGGCACTCAGTGGTGTCTGTGAGCCTTATTTTTCTGATGTGAGCTTTTCCTCAGTCTCTTTCTCAACCATCACTTCCTCCTCACCACCACCACCACTGGCTCAGGTTATCTTCAGAGTATTTTGTATCCATTAATATAGGATAGATCCTCAAGGCAGTTCCTACATTGAGAAGAATTTCTTAGATGTTTTTATCAGACAAGCTGTAAACAGGTTTGATTGCTTGACCGTGTCAGTCAGGGCAAGGACTGAAAGATAAAGGCCCCTCATTTGGGGCTTGCTGTGAGGAACAAAACACAAAGAAGCAAGTAGCCTTGGCTTCATTAAGGAGTAGAGAGGACAGGTAGAGAGTGGGGACAGGCCACTGGCTCTCTGTGCAGGGCTGTGTGGTTGAAAGGGCAGAAAAGCAGTCAGGGATGTGTGGCCTCTAAACTGCAGAAAAATATGTAGTGCCTGCTCCATTTCTTAGCTCATTTCTGGAGATTTGGCTCCATCTGGTGGTTATTGTTTGGTACTGTAACTCTCCCTTCCTTCACAGCTTCCTGGTGGAACAAAGTTCTTTCATAATGATTTTGGGATGTCACTGTCTATTAGCAAAACAACTCACAGCAATTTAGGTGGGCCCCTCCTTCCTAGAAGGCAGTCACCCTCTATTCCTTAGAGCTATGCCAGCAGCTGGCCTGTGGCAATAGAACAAGAAGGCAGCCACAGGGGCTAGATCTTAACCACATGCAGTAGCTCAGAGACCTGTTACTGAGAGACCATGGCCCTGAATTAGCCTCTCTACATTCTAGATTGCCCATGAAAAGGAAAGAGCTTGGTACCTGAGACCTCTTCCTAAACTTTCTTCATAATTGCCTCTTATGGACAAAAGATGAACGGGACTTTGAGGCACTTAGGAAAAGTGATCTGAGAGAGATGCCTAGAAGGGCAAACTGAAGTTTTTCTCCGTAGCCTCTGCAGCTGTATTGCTTGGTGTGGAGTTGGTAGACTGTGTAAGCTGAACTTCATTCATTCACTCTCAGAGGTTCACTCATTTCTTAGAAGGCCACTATGTGCTGACAATGTGAGTGTAAACAAAATAGACCCAGATTTCTGCGGTGGACTTTATATTATGGCCTCGAGGATAAAGCAGTCACCAAGAAGCATATGCAGAAGACAAAATTACTTGACTGTTATACGAGCAAGGACAATGTAAGTAAAGAATGGGGTTGGATATTTGTCAGGAGTCAGGGGAGAATGCATTGATGATGAAACATTCCTGAACATGCACCACTGAAAGGCCCCAGTGACATCAACTCAAGAGACTATAGCAGGGAAAATACTTAAGTCTGACACTTGAAAGAGCACGACCTCATGTTCTTGCTGGAGCAAGCAGGAGTTTGCTATGGGAGGGTGGGACTGCATTGTTTCAAAATCAGACTCTTAAAGAGGCTGGGGCAGGGCTGGATTGGGTCCAATGGTAGTAAGCAAACCTAGAAATGGTACTTCTAAACTCCATTCAGAAGCTCACCAGGCCAACTCAGTGGGAAAGGACCAGAGGCTTGGGGAAGAAACACAGTGCTGCCATCACTAGAAATGAACTCTTGCTTGTGTCCCTGGGGAGATCTGAATCCCACTGATTGCAAGATGGGTTATCTACAGGACACTGTGAGTTGAGCGTGTCCTAGCACTCAGGCCAAAGGCTGAACACGGTGACTGCATACATGTCTCCTCTTCTGGGCAGATGGAACATGGCAACTTGAGTGTCACTCCTCCATGGTGTTTGAGCACAGCAGTGTTTCAGATTTCAGGGTTTGGAAAGATTAATCCTGAATATTTGCATACACATGAGAAGGCATTCTCAGGACAGAACCCAAGTCTACACACCAAATTTATTTATGTTTCTTATATGCCTCAAACACACAGCTAGGAGCTAATTTACACAGTATGTCCAATAATTCTATGTAGACAACGTAGTTTCAGGGATTAGAATTTTCTACTTGTAAAATCCTGTTAGGACTCAGAAATCTCAAGGTGGCTGGGGTGTGTTCAACTTACATATTTTTCCCTCAGTACCAAAGTTGAACCTGATTCACTTATTTACAAGTGATAACCTCCAAATAAGGCTGTGTGCTCTGTGACAGACTCACACCGCCTGTAATCTCTCCAACCAGGTTTCTGTGGTCCTGGTCCACGTGCTCTCCCTAGGTGTCCTTCTGCATGCACAGAATGCTTCAAGCAGATCCCTGGATAGGATGTGGTGGGTTTGTAGGGTTTAATTGGGTCTTGTCAGCCCAATCAAGCACAGGTCCACGTGCATGTGAAGTGAACTCCTTCACTCCCACCAGCCTCATCCTTTCCCATCTCAGACAAAGTATTCCCAGTTCCTCCTGAAGAATTGTTCACTTGCCTCTTGGAAGTCTGTTTGCCTTGCTCAGTCTTAGTCTTTTTTTTTTTTTTTCTTTTCTCTGACTATATTGCCTCTCTCCAACAAGAGCACATGCTGCTTGAAGGGAAATCCTTTCTCTTTGGGCAGAAGAAACACAAGAAACACAAAGGCTGTGACACCTCAGCTATTTCAGAGCCCTGTCTCCCATGTCCACTGTACTACTTACTGGCTGAGAGATCCTGGCTGTGGTGAATGAGAACAGAAACAGAATTCCTGATGAGTCCCATTCTCCACCATATCATTGGCTCTTCCCTGTGGCATGTAAGTCAGTTCCATAACCTGTTAAGAAACTGGGACTTTAACCCACAGCCAGTGCCCAGGTAGTGCAAACATTCTTTGCCCATTCAAAGCCAGGGATCAACAGTACTGGAAGAGGCTTTGAAAGTATCCAGTGTAGCCCCCTGACTCTTTCATAAGCAAGCTTTCCCAAGCCTAGAACTATTGGGGGACAAAGGGTTGGCTGAATTTCAAATCCTTTCTCAGGGGAATAAGCCTATAGATAGAATAAAGACATAGATATGTGCTAATCTGATTCCTCATTTCACCAGTCACCTACTAAGATGCAAAAATGGTAAAGTGATTCATACCTTTTGTAGAATTCACCTTTCTTTGCCCAAAGTACAACTTGATCCAGAGGCCAGGTACAAGGACTTATGCCTTGAAGCATCCCCTGCTTTCTTCTTAGTCCATTGTGGTGTCCTGTTTCCTTGTCCCTTAAGAACGAGGAAGTCATCCTTGGTTCTGACACAGGGATGCTCAATCCTCCAGGGAAGTGTTGTCATTCCATCTGGCAAACTAGGCTTTCCCACAGGGGAATACATGAACATTGTGTGTCTACCTACCTGCCTCATGGTCTATACAGATATGGGAGGAAAGGTATCTTGGAAGATAACTTTTGAATTATGGAGATGCAATTTCTCTTCCCTATGTTTTTATAGTCTGATAATCAGTGTTTATATGTATGTGTGTGTGCACTCACCTGTGTGCATACATATGTATGATGAGGCGTGCATGCATGTGTGTATACATGCAAGTGGAGACCAAAAGACAGCCTCACATATTGTTCTTTGGGTTCTGGCCACATACTCCGTCTTCTAGTTGCCTCTCACAGGCCTGAAGCTCACCAACTAGACTAGGTTGCTTGTCCAGCAAGCTCCAAGGAAAGCCTCAAGGACCCACCTGGCTTTGACTCTGCAGAGATGGGAAGAAAAACATTCCAGAACCTCAGCTCTTTTTTTTTAGATTTATTTTATTTTCTTTTAAACATTTTAAATTGCATTTATTTGTTTGTTTGTTTATTCATTCATTTATTTACCTGGGAGGTGAATGGAGCACACATGATAGTGTACATATGGTGGTCCAAGGACAACCTATGGAAGCAGATTGTCTCTTTCTGTCATGTGGGTTCCAAAGATTGAACTCAGTAGGTCTGTCTTAGAGGCTAGTGTGATTATCTGCTAAACTACATTATTAGCCCTTGTTTTTCAGCTTGTGTGTGTGTGTGTGTGTGTGTGTGTGTGTGTGTGGAGAGAGAGAGAGAGAGAGAGAGAGAGAGAGAGAGAGAGAGAGAGCACACCTGGAAGCCAGAGAAAGTCGATTCCCTGAGTTGGAGTTATAGGAAGTTGCCATCACCAGCCCGAGGTGGGTGCTGGAAATCAAACTCAGGTTTTCTGCAGAAGCAGTATGCACTCTTAACCACTGAGCAAGACTCTTGCCCTTCTGACTTTGTTTTAAGGTGAGGAATTAACAGGGTTCTTAGTTGTTCTAGAACTCTTTATTCCCAGTAGGCGAAATCTCCCTCATGTAGAGGATACACACACCAGCAGCAAGCTTGCTTTCTGTTATGGGGTAAAGGAAGAGGCTATTCTTTACCTGTCTTCTGAGCAAATACCACTTTAATTTTTGCAGTATAATCTTTCATCAAAATTTCAGGGCTCTGTTCTCTTAGTGATTTGCTATGTAAGTACTAGTATCTGTCTAACACTTGCTAGTCAAGAAACCTGACATAAAGTTTACGTGTCATCCTATGCAGTGTGAATTTACAAAATCACAGAGGTGCCTGTCAGGATAACTTGACTCAGAGGATATATGCTAATAAGAAAAATCTAGGTAGCTGACATGCAGATGGTCATGATGCATTTTAGCAGCACACATTTTGGAATCCCCTTAATATCTATATACATGAATTAGTACATCTAGTTGACATCTCATTACATTAGGTTAGCTGCCTGTATTCTTTACAGACTCCCCCCTTTTTAATGGTTGTGTGGTACACAGTAATCCTGAGACTGTATACCCTAGAAAAAATATGTAAGTAACTAAAGAGGAAAACAACATCTCTCAAAACTCTTCTCCCTAAACAAGTAGCAAGTTAAAGCTTAGTTCACAGGAAATGTACAAAGAGACCAACAGAAGAAAGGGACAGCTGCCTACATGGACACAGATTAGCATCTTGTGCTAGGTAGTTCAAATGGTGTTTGAATTTATCATGTCCAACATCTGAAATTATAGACGTGACAAGTGAAGTTTTCTGAGCTATCTGAGAGGAAACAATGAGTTTAGGAACTGCAAAGTGTATATTTGAGTTTTACAAAAGATGTAGAATAAGTGGATTAACTTTGGGAAAGCTATGTGAAAACCACAAAGCCTCAGTCTTACCATCAAAAAATGGGAATTAAAACATCTAAAACCAAACCAAAACAAAATTAACCCTTAGGGAGATGGGAACATCAAATGAAGATGCTTTTCTCAGTGTGACTTAGAGGAGGGAACCTGTATGTTCTGACCAGTCACTGTAGTGGCTTAAAAAAGAAGAGCCCCATAGACTTATAGATTTGAATGCTTGGTTACCAGGGAGTAGGGTCACCTATTGGAATAGGAGTGGCCTTGTTGGAAGAAGGGTGTCACTAGGGATGGGCTTTGAGATTTCAGCTGCTCAAGCCAGGCCCGTGTCTCTCTCTTCCTACTACCTGCCAATCCAGATGTAGAACTCTTTCCAGCACTGTCTGTTTACATGCTGCCATGCTTCTTGCCATAACAATAATGGACCACTGAATGTAAGCAAGCCCTAATTAAATGTTGTCCTTTATAAGAGTTGCTGTGGTCATGTGGTCTCTTCACAGCAATAGAAACCCTAACTAAAACAGTGACAGACCTTGAAGTAAAATCAAGGTGGCCAATAGTTTAAGACTCCTTCCCTTTGCTTGAAAGAAACTCTCCTAGCTTAAATGCCATTCTCTCCCATGCATGAAACAGTTGGAATCACATACCCAGCACTAGAGTGAGCAGAGAGGGAGTCTGGATTTGTATCCAGGTATGTGAACTTGAGGCTATGCCCACATGGGCAAGCTAGCTCTGTGAATGGGATGTGAGGCTATGTGTGAGAACCCCAACACTGTACAGCACTGTGTGTTTGCCCACTTCCACAGGGGACCAACAGCATCACTCCGACAGCCTCTCCCCAGTTGTAGGCAGCATCCTGTTCTCTGGAAGTCTGGATGAAATCACAGAGGAAGAGGTGACCAATATCATTAATCCTTACAAACACCTTGTAAGGGTTTTCTTGTCTAGACATATTCTGTGGTGGTAGAGACTAAGGAGATAGAAAGCTCTGAGGAGGGGACAGATTAATGGACAAAGCCAATATCTCCATGGTAGCACTGTGGTGATAACTACTGGAAAGAAAAAGACTCCCAAGAGTCTTCCAGACAAGTGAGGGCCAACCCCACTCTGATTAAGTTCCACTTCTAACAAGTAGTGGGAGCTATTTAGTTAGTGTCCTTAGTAAGTATTAACAATAAATAAAGCCTCAATAAATATGTAAAGCAAAAACTAATTTAAATTGACATTGTGCTGGGTGGGGTGAGAGAGAGCCCCTTACACCATAAAATGATTTAGGATATATTACTTCGGGCATCTGCATTACAAATTTACCTCTCATTACAGCTATGTTAACGGGAAAAGGCAGCTTCTCAACAACATTCAAGGCAGAGTTTATTAGCATAAATTTGCATAATAATTAGCTCTGCAGCCAAGCAAAGGCTGTCCTGTCTTTCAAATAGACAACTTCCAAAGTCAATTTTCTCTGCTTCACTGATTGTCCCTGTTCTGTCAAAGCTCCTGGAACCCCCCTTGGCCCAATTCTTTTGGGTAGATTCTTTCCCTTTGGGCTCAAGGCTCTGGGATCTCCACCCAGCTTCTCTAGGGAGGAAGTGGATGCCAGTCTTCAGCTGGGGACATGAGTGACCAGAAGTCTGCATGGCAGTTCTTGGACCTGAGGACCAAGGGAGTGTGTCTTCTAACAGTCCACTCTCAGGCACTGTGGAAATGATGGTGAGGTGGCTATCTAAAGGGGATGCTTGCTTTAGTAACATGGGGCTGTTTGGGGAATGCATAAATTTGTGTTGTTTATCAATGGCTTTCTTTATAATTATGTTTTGTCTTAGTTAATGTAATAATTAGCTCCCATTGCCTAGACTCATGCTGGCTGGGTGGTCAGGGCAGACAGCTGAAAGCATAGAATGGAAATTGCATCAGGGATGTTGCTGGCAAAGCTTGCTAGCCTCTTTAGGACCAGGTAAGGGGGAGACGGTCTTGTTAAAAATCGCGCAGCTGTTCCAAACCACTGTCTTCGTACTGAGTGAGAGCTACTGGTTGGTGTCCCAAAGCAAAGGACAACCCTTCAGAAATTCAGAACATCCTTAGAGGGCCAAATGGGGTATATCTAAAAGCATACTCAGATGTGCTTCATCTACAAAACAAAACTCTAGGTTGTGTGCCAGGAGCTGGGTGAGACAAGTACCTCACCAGACATGGTGGCTTTGCCCAATCCAGTCATAGGAAGGGAGAGAGAGTGAGAGAATCAAATGCTTCAGTGTGCCTCAAGGAAACTAGTGCTGAACTCAGCCATTCATACACACACACACACACACACACACACACACACACACATCCCACATGCATGTGTACACACACATTTATAAATAAATAGATATATCTTATATATCAGATAGCAATTATTTATGCAAAGTTAGTAACACAGAAAAGTGAGTGTCTGTATAGAAGGAAGTGATTGTGTAAAATATGTAGAGAAGATTCATTTTCATGAATGGGACAATGATAAAAATCTAAACTAAGGAGTGCTCACTAAGTCTTCGATCCCTTTAAAAAACTTTCATGTTTATGTTTTGGATTGTGAGCCTACCTTTTAACTACTGAGCCATCTCTTGAGTAAGAGTGATAGAGCTCCCCAAGGAAGAGCACACTAACTAGTTAACAAGTGACAAATGGTCAGCCCTAAAAATGTATGGACACATAAGAACATAACATTACATAGATGTAACAGCTCATATTTAGTATCTGTGTGTGTGTGTGTATGTACACACAATACATGTATATATACAATAACCATTAATGACAATAGAGGTTATGAATTTGAAGGAGAATAGTGAGGGTATATGGGAAGGTTTGGAGGGAGGAAAACGACGGGAGAAACATTGTAATTAAATTATAATCTCAAATACAAACAAAAACCTCTCACGCTGTTCCTAAGAAAGGAATATTAACAGTTGCATATGTGGATGTATAAAATGAGACTAGAAGACTTCATGATCTCAAAGCATGTATTCTGAGAAAAAGAGAAAAAACAAAACAAAAACAAAACAAACAAACAACCCAGGGATTTAAAGGAGCATCCTTGGGCCAAGAGTCAGACACGTGTTAGCAGTACCTGTTTGCTACATGAGTTGGGCTACTGACTTTGTAAGACTTTTGGGTCTAAATGTAGGATTTTCAGGTCTCAAGAATCCCACTGTCTCAGGACACATCCTGGGAGGGGCACATTCCTTAGTCAGAGGACACTTGCTAGATTAACATTCAGAGGAGGAAGGTAGAGGTTGATTAATATTCCTCAGACCACAGGGGAGGGAACCCACCTGCCGGTGAGGAAGGCCCAGAGCCTGTAGACACATTCCAGGAATCAGGAAGCTGGGCTCTTAATGTAATAAACCTGGGCAAATGGAGGACACTCCTTGTCATAATCTGAGTAACCTAGGGACCAAATCCAGAAAAGTCAGACTTTGTGGTCTGCCCTCGTGAACTCTGTTGTTATTTAAAAAAAGGAAAAACGGCAGCAGAAGGTTCCATGAAGGGAGTTTATTTAGGGCAGAAGGGGAGAGAGAGAGAGAGGTGGCCATCCGTGACCACGTGGAGAGGGGTAAGGGAAGGGGAAAAGGGAAGGGGAAAGGGTCGGATACAACCTGCAGGCGCACGGGTCAAGGGGTAAGAGAGTGAGGAGGGGCCAGACAGCCCCTTTTTATAATAGTGGGCAGGGCTACCTGGCTGTTGCCAGATAGCTGTGGGGAGGAGCATACCTGGCTGTTGCCTGGTAACTGTGGAGGTGGAGTTTGACAGAATGCTAACAAACTCTACTCAGCTCTTGTTTGGGGCTCTCTCTCTTGCCTGCATGCAAGAGAGTCCTAATGCACTAGTTTCATTAAACCGAACCTCATGTGATGGCAGCGAGTCCTGTCCATGTGCGTTTCTGTGGGAGCTCATCCCGTGGTTTTGGATCTTACAGTCCAACAACTTCTAGAAACTGAGTTTCCAAATGGAAAATGAGATGCTGAGAGTGGGTCAAGTTCATTTACTCACTGGCTCATTCTTTAAAAGTGTTTTGCCTTTTGAAATTTGCTAAACATTTAGACACTTCTTTACCAGTGAAGTACAACTCTAAACATATATTCAGTTCTTGAGGATGGCACTCCTAACCTTCCCTCACATTTTTACAGCCCTGCAAACCTGAAAGACAAACCTCTCATACCACCCATGCTGCCAGTTTATAAGTGTGAAGTGAACTCAAAAAGGATAAACATTTTCCTGAAGTTGAAGGATTAGTGACAATCAGGATTGTACACCGAGAGACATCCTGTGCTCTCCCCATCTTTCTGAGAGCACTGTGCGTGATACCACAGTGCTCAGAGGATATGGGCAAGGTAAATGATACAGTCACAAAACAGGAAGTTTAGAGCCACCTGCTGGGGTCAGGGAGTGTCAGCAAAAAAGTGTTGCTTTCCTAAGAAGTGAAGTCTTTAACATTCTAGAACTAAATTGCATTGGCAGATGTTCACTTTGCCATTCTTTTCAAATCCATTGACTGTCGACTTCAAAATGGTGAGTTTTATAGTATATAAATAATAATAATAAAGAAACTACTACGGCAAACACTCAAAATGCTGTTACAGAGCCTTGAATTTAAGAAAGTGAGGAAGGGACTGAAAATTTAAAATAATTGAAAGGCAATGGCAGCATAATCCTGTGAGTTTCAGGGAGGAGGACGTATGCAGAGGAAAAACAGATACACTAGCCAGGGCAACTCATAGCTATGAGCTATATTCAGAAGACAATTCAATTTCAAACCTACCCTATTCACCTGAGAGCTGGGTGATGATCAAATGTGAAGCCAACCTATGAGGTACACAATAGCCTTTGCATCAACACTACTATTAGCAATTAGAAAGACAGAATCCTCTCTCTGTCTAGGGAAGAGTTAAGTGTCCATGACTCTAATCACTGTGCTAATTCCCGAAGATGACAGAGCAATGTGCACTGCAGTAATTGGGGACCAACGTTTTCAGTGGCTCCGGATCATCATACAGTTGCTGTGGTTCTAAGCTCCGAAGGGTGACTTAAAAAGCCAGGGTTCTCAGAGAGCCCCCAGAGCTGTGTGTCAGCCTGGACTCCAGAAGCCAAGGAAAGAGTCAATGTAAAAATATAGTATAGTTGAAATGACTGGATGACAGATGTGGGAGACTGGAAAAGACAATACTTGGAATGGAGGAGAAAATCCAGTACCAGTCTTCACTTAGATAGCATGTGGAAGCTGAGAGTCAGTTAAGGATTGAATCTGCAGAATCAGGAATCACAGAAGATGCACCCACACAAGGGCTGGAGATGGTAGAAAGCTTTCTCCAATGTCTATGCTTCCACCTCTCCTGGTGCAGCAATGGCTTTAGGCTCAGGTTACTGTCTGAACTGTCTTTTATGTTGGTCCCTCTCAAGTCCCTTGTAGCCCAGGTGAGATACTAGGTTTGCACCGTAAGACTCTCACCACTACAGCTTTGTTGGGATGTGACATGAGTTCAGGTGCTAAACAGAATTGAATTTTGAAGAAGACAGAGGCGAAGATGGAAAAATGAAAAATGTTAAGTAGCTTCTCCAGTAAGATGACAACAACAGAAACCAACATTACAAGAAAGGGAAGAGAAGAAGGGGTCTCAAGCACCGCTGCTCACTGTGGGAATAGAAGTCAGTACTTACACTCTCGTCCACCCACTTACCACAGAATATGAACTGTAGGCTCCCCAGCGGCAAGCCTGGGTCAGCTTATTTGGGTCCTATGTTCCCAAATGCAGACCAGCATCTGCCATATAACAACTCTCAATACAAAGTCACCACATTGTATAGGGCATATGTAATGTGCAGGTCTTGACAACCTAACCCCCAACACTGTGCATGATAAGCAATGGTGAACAAGTTACTCTTGCTGGTGCAGATGAACTATGTGTGACTTTCTAGGTAGGACATCCTTGAAAAACACACAACTCCTCTTACATGAAAAGTGGTTAAGAGTCAGCTTATTTTGTGACTAGGAAATCAGGATTAGAACAGAGGCTTAAGGTCTCATGTGTGCTAAGTAGCAGAGACTGGATCGACAACCAGTTTGACTTATTCCAAATGCATATTCTTAAATATTAATCTGCCACCCGTCCCATGCCATCTATTCTCTACATGGATGACTTCAGTAACGAGAATCTCATTCATTATTTGCCAAGATAGCTTGTTCAGTCTTTAGCAAGCCCTTGGGGCCATTCAAAATAAGTCAATCCACATTTCCTTCTCTCAATATGCAAATCTGCTTAAAACATCTATATCTTTCTAGACCTCATTTCAAATGATAATTTTTCATTTTTCTTAGACCACCAAGTAAAAAGGAACAGCTTCAATTCCCTGACATCTGGTCTCAGATGTCATAGCTGAAACTAGTACATTGTATATGAGCTGGAAGCAAAGGCCTGGAATATCATTTCCAGTTTGCTTCATCATTTTGGCACTTGTGGAATGGGGACCACACTCAACATTAGATGCTAAAAGATGTAGAATTTAGATAAATCTACTGAAATTTTTTCTCTGGAGTTGGTCATTACAAAATACATGTTATAGGTTCAGGTTCTCTTGGTAAAGGGAAGAAAGTTTCATCCTTAGCCAGCTAGGGGTATATACACCCTCTCTCATGAGGGATATCAGTCCAGCCAACAGGAAGAAAGAAGGGACCTAGTGTCTTAGTTACTCCAGTTGCTGTGATAAAATACTTCGAGAAGAACAGCTTAGAGAAGAATGAGTTCATTTTGGCTCACAGTTTTAGTTACAGTCCATCATGGTAGAACATTAAGAGGCTCAGGGGTGTGATCACATTGCATCCATGGGCAGGAAGCTAAGAATGATGAATGGGTGTGCACAGTTTATTTCCTCCTCTTTAGACCAACTAAACTCTTAGGGCAGAGAATGGTGCCACTCAGAGTGGGAGCATCTTCCCACCTCAATGAACTAAACCAAAATAATCTCCCCAAAAGCATGTCCAGAGGCTCACATCTGGCGACTGTAGATTTCATCAAGTTGACAACTTAGATTAAGTGCCACATGGAGACAGTAAGGAAAATTCAACCTCCAGCCAAAACAGCTGGCCACGGGCTCTCTGGTGGAGAATCAGTTCAGACTGAGCATGCTGTCTGAACTGCTGTCACTCATCTGATTCATTTATTTACTCTTGCATAAACGACAATTGTGAGGACCCATAAGCATACCTTCTTCATAGCAACAAGTTATCACCAGAGCCCATTCTACACAGCTTCTGAGGCTTCTGAATATTGATATGATGGAAAGAATGCAACAAGGTAGAGCTTCAAAGAACCATGCTCAACACTGAAACCCAGACTCCACACACTCACTATCAGCCTTGACCCGCTTCCTTCACAGCGGGTATAGATCTGATGTCTTCCGCACAGACTTTAAGTCAGGAGAATATCGAGCAGACAGCAAGAAAGTAAGAGTGGATTAGATGTTTATGTCTCAAGTCCCCCTCCCCATCAGCATTCTGTCACAGACCCAGCAGTTCATAGAGCATTCCTCCCTTTGCGGTCCCTTCTCCCTTGCTCTTTCTTTCTCAAAGTAGCTGCAAGTGTGCAAGATATTGGCACTGACAGATATCGAGGGTGACAGCGGGATCAATATTTCGATGACAGTGTTGCGATTGGTTTGGCAATGTGCTGTGTGCTCACAGCCTTTCATTACTAGGTCACATGGGGCCACTTCTCTTCAAAGATGAAGGGGAAAAAAGTGCCTGTGGTCCCAGAGTTCTCTTTCCACTACAGTCTTTCACATGAGGGAGTCAGGAGGCCAGGGAAGCTCTATATTCATTCCACCCCTTTCTGTACGAAGATCCCATTTCCAGAGATCACTGGGAGACAGGGCTGTTGTTGCTGAGGAGTGTTCTGGATCCTGGAGTGTAACATCTGGATCCTTTCAATTCTCAATTCTCTAGGTATTCTTGCCATTCAAGAGCTGTTGTGGTAGGTGGTCAGGGCCTGGGGAGCCTGGCAATGTCACTGAGATCTGGACAATGAGTATGTCTATGTGGGAACCAGAAAGGCAGCCAGTGCCCGCACTGGACAGCAAAATCTCAGTGAGCTGATGACTGTCTTTCCTGCATTTGCAGTAATTTTCAATCTAATTTAGATCATTGAAGGAATTTGATGAGTATCAGATAGAAAATGCATGATCCAGAGTCTCTGCTGGTCCCCTGAGCACAAATATCAACCTCAAAAAGAATTTCAGAAATATTTCCCCACAATTTATTCCTTGAATGTCTAAACATACTTAAAACCTGTATACATTTATTCTTTTTCATATGGCTAGGTGGTCAAATATTTATTATTTTATATTTTATTTGCTTAATAATTTGCCGAGATCCTTTCCAGTTATAACAGGTATGTGTTTGGCAAATAAATTGGCTGTTTCTAACTATACTTACATTCCAAATAATTTCCTTTCCTGACTCCCAGACCATTTCTATCTAAATTTGTGGGTTTGAAGAAACAAGAAATGTCCCAAGCAATAACAGCTATTTCTTCACTTCCTGTGCTGAAGAGAGGCCTGCTTCACCTTAACTCACCCAGACTCTTCATTTATCTCTGCAAGGGAGAACATTCATGCCTCTGGAGTGTCATTTAAAATCTGGGACAATTAGATCCTTGAGAGATGGTGTGTAAAACTATCCAAACTTTGGTCAGAAATGTTCCTACGTCATGGAAATGCAAGCAGCAGTTTCGACTTGATCTGGTTCACGGCTGGCCCCTTACTCATAATGCAGACAGGTAAGGGTTATGATCCAATGCTTAGATGAGATCCTGCATAAAACTTCCACCAATGAGGGCCAATGAGAGCTTTACCCGTTAGGGAGGGAGCTGGCCATGGTGACTGAGGATCTCTCTCCAGAAAGGAACTCCCACCCCACCCCCAAACAGACATTCTTGGTAGAAAAAGAACCAACATTGGAAATTTTTCCTCTAATATTTACAGACAAGTTTTGCCATGCATGCACATATGTGGATACACACACACACACATACACACAATACTCTCTTTCTCTCTCTCTCTCTCTCTCTCTCTCTCTCTCTCTCTCCTCTCTCTCTCTCTCTGCATAAATAGGCAAATATATAAATAAATCACCTGGGATATCTGTCACCATCAGCATAGCCATTCACTGCCATATCTCAGGAAGATGCTGGGGCTCAGAGGAAGGAAGTAATCCTCAGAGCTGGGGACTAAGCTGGAGTTCAGTGGACAAACACACGCCGCTAATTCCACTCTCCATTTTGATATTCTTTCCACTCAGTTCTTTCCCTTCAATGCAGGTGAATCCCAGATAGAGCTGTAGGCATGCACCTCTGACTAGTTCTTCTGTAATCACATTTCTACAGCTACAATGGGAAAGTTCTATGTGACAGGGCAGCAGTGGTCGGCAGTGGGTAAATGGTGGCACACATGATTCATTTTGCTGTTCTTTATCCAAGCTGCCTTCAACAGGTGGGACAAAGGAATCCAGCAAGGGAGGTAATCATTGGTTCTGGTGAGTTACAACCAGTCTCCATCAGATGGGAGAGAGGACTCTACCTGACCTGGAAACTGCAAGATCATACGTACTCTGGGTCCATCAACCTGCTCCAGCCAAGGAGCTGATCCCGACAACCAGCTCCAAGCTTTATACTTTTGGATTGTTTCTCCTGCAAGTTAAGTATGGCAATTTGTTTAAATGCGAGCAGAAAGTAATCAGAGACCAATATAAAACAACAGAAGATCCTAGCCCATTGGTGACTGAAAGATGGATTCCCTGTGACTAAAGACAGAAGTGTAAGAAGGAGAAATTATAAAACCAACAGAAGGAAATGCCAGAGGGTGACTCTGTGAACTAGGAGAGGGGGAAGAGTCACTTGAATTTCTATACATAATTTCAAAAGCTAAAGGCACAAAGGAAACTACAAATGAATATGATAGAGTTAGCGATTTCTGTCTAGAAAGGATATATTTTAGTATTGGACTGCATGGGAGAAAATAATTGTAATATCTGAAAGCACCATAGAATTAATATTTGTTCTACAGAGACAATCTTCACATCAATAAAACAAAAGATGATGATGGGTTATGGGAAATGAAATGAACATGGGATTTTAAAATGAACCTCAGATGCCACTGAGACACAGGAAGGGAGTCTCAGCTTGTTGGTGAGCAGGTGAGTATGGGACAGAGTCATTTGACAAGTAGTTGACTGGTAGAAATTAGAATGCTGGGCAATGTCCAGTGGCAGAGGGAACAGGGGAACAATGGGAATTACTGTGGAAGCAGTATTGTTGAGAGGCCTGAGCTAGACTTTAGATTAACTTAACTAATTCTTGTGACCTAGCATATGTCCTTTGGGGTACTTTTCAGCCCCCAGCTATCCTAAATACCACAGAGTATCACAGGAATATTTGCTGGGGTGGGGGTTGCTGACTAGAAGGGTAACTCGTAAGCAGTGGTGGTACATGATGATCAAACTGTGGAGAACAGTTGCAAAGACACAGAGCACAAGAGTCACTAGTCATAAGGAACTCAGCACAGAGAAGCAGGGATGTGTTGAAATGTGGTGCTGATGGGAGATGCGGGAACAGTGAGTTCTGCACCGCAGCATCACTTACCTCAGATAAAAGAAGTAGACATCAGCACACTGTTAACATTAGGCACACACAGGGAAGAATGCATGGCCCACACACAGCTGTCAGCATGCATAGCAAACAAAACAGAAGTGATCAGAACAGCAAGGGAGCGAGCAAGCCCTTGTGTGGAAACGTTGATAAGGAAAAAATGCGGTTTAGAGGCTAACCCGAACCTAGGCAAGGGATAAAACAAAGTCCTCATGGATTGTCTGTACAAAGATTTGAGTCACATGTCTGGGTTCTCAGTGCTCCTTTCTGGGCCCTTGTTCCTTGTTCATTCAGTGCAGGCACCCTTGAATCTCCTGGAAGAACCCTACAGCTTCCTCAGCCCAGTAATTCTTACAGAGCTGCAATGGCTCATGTGGGACACAAGGGGGAGCACGATGCACATGGATTTTAATAATTCTGCTTGTCACTCCAATTTAAGAACTAAACTCACTACAGGCGGACACTCCCCTGCCTACTCCTCACTCTTTATTCTATGCTCTCCCTTCTCTGCTGGGGAATATGAAGTATGAAGCTGTTAGGCATTATGAGTGACAGCTTTGGGGAAAGTACTGAGCCACATCAATCCTGGTTTGCTGAGTGGGACGGTCTCCTTATGATCCCCAAATATCCCATGCAACCTTCCTCTTGTTCTTCCTCACTCATCCCACTCCCACATTCCTCCTCCACACCCAGCTTCACATCACTGCACCCTGCTTTCCATATGTAGACTTGCCTGCATTTCTGCCCTGACCCCTGCCTCTCCAAATAAAAACATTTGCTGCCAGTGAGCTTGTGAGTTTATTCAATAGCATATTGTAGGGAGGTACGCTTTGCACCAGCATGTGTCAGGGAGGTGTCTCTGAACTTGATAGGAGGAAATGACCAAATGATCCCTTAGAGTTCATGGCATAGGGCAACGGGTAGCTACTCCCACAAGTGGTGACCTCTTTTTTTTTTTCCCCCCAGAAGCATGCAAAGCAGAATACCACAGTACAGGAGAGGTGACTCTAAACTCAGCCTGGGTGAAGAGACCCTGCTAGTGTGAAAGGCATGAACTAGGCATGAAGAGTGACAACAGCATCCCAGACATATGTGGCTTCTTCCTGACTCTGCTGCTCTGAGGTATATGTACAGGGAAGACCGCAGCATTACTTCCTGTGACCTGTGGCCTGGTAAAAGGGAGGACAGAATCCCAAGGTCCTGCCCTCATCCCAACACCCTTTGGCCATCTTTGTCTTCTGCTCTGAGGCAATGCTGGAGCCAAGGACAAGTTGGGAGCCTATTCAGGGGACAGGAGGATCTTGTCAATTTTTTTTTTTTTCCCAACAGGAACATCCTTTGAACTAGAACCATGACAGAGGTCAGTCTCAGCAAATTAACTCACCATGAAGATTATTCCATGAAGGTGGCATGTTTTATCAGTTCCCACAAGCTGGGTATAGAGGGAAGCCAAAGAAATCCCTTAGGAGCTGTGAACAGAGCTCTCCACAGCAGCCTGCCATAACCTGTAGCCCTACAGCCCTGACCTGACAAATACAGTAGAGTTGGCCAGGCAAATAGACCTCAGCTTGAATCAACATTAGCCTAAGGCATGGCAGGGCACTGTCTCTCTGAGGCTGATGTGGACCCTAATACCATGTCCAATCTCTTTAAAGTATAGGCTTGCTTGGGTCCATCTGGGCTGGGTCCCGAGAATATTCATTACAACAAGCTCCCAGGTAGCCCTGTATGACTGACTGTGGGCCGTGGTGAGTAGGAAGACTGGAGTCAGAGGATGAAGCTGAATGGCAGTGACTGTGTCCTCAGTGGACACACAAAATGGCCATTCCTATGTTCTTTAATAAACACTTTTATTTGCCCCTGAAGTTGACTTTTTTCTCATCTGTGGAACATTTTAGGTATGCTCCTAATTGAGACCAAGAGGTTGGTTACAAGGTTACCCTTGGGCTAGGTTCCATATTTGTCAAGTTTTTTTCCAATTCTTTCATGCCCTGTAGCCAGCAGCACACCTGAGTGTGCCCCTGCTTGCTTTAAGCTGCGGAAGAGCATGTGAGCACCTTCAGGTGGAAAGACTTAATATAACCGCTCATGTGGTAACAGAGGAAGAGGGTGATGTTTAGTGCTCAAGTCCTTTGAACAGCTTGCAGGTGTCTGCTCCATCCTCTCTCTGCTTATTCATTTAGGCCTGCAGGGCTCTATTCTGGGAGCTGGAGGTCTGTACATAATGGACTGTCCATTCTGGTACTGTGTGGTACCACACACCCTAGTGGGAGGAGAATATGGGTATAGTGTGTTGTGGGATAGGGTCATAGGACATGTACTAGCTTTTGGTTATGACATTATATTTAAAAACTCAACAGCAGAAGAAGGTACTGAAATGAAAGGGATCTGAGCTCAGATGCTAAATGCAGCTAGAGCCTGTAAGCCTCCCTGTATCAGCCCAGCCTGGGTTCAGGACTTTGATGGGACAGGCTGCTCTGGCATTCCTGGTGATAGACAGAATGTGTTACAGAAAGAAGAAGGCAACGTCAACAGAAGCTCATACTCATGGGTTTCTGATGCAGGAACCATGGTAACCTGCGAGCTTTCTTTTAAGACTCCCTGGTGGCCTCTGAAGAGTTAAGCCTTGTATTCTTATTACCTACTCTCTCATCATGTTGCATCCTGCTCTGTCATCTACATGGATGTCTCCCTTAACAGATTGCAGCTATGTGGACCTCCTGTGTGCTCTGTGCCTACTGGACAAGTGATTTTTTTGTATGGGTGATGACTACATCCGAAAATAACAACTCGAAATGGGAATTTTAATCATGGCTCTTGGTTTCCAAGGTGTTAGTCTCTCATGAGGCAATGGCTGGTGTAGCAGAATGGTTCACACTGCCATATCCAATAAGAAAAATGGAGCAAAGACAGGAAGGAGCCCCAGGCCAAGACATAGTGCCCAAGGCCATACTGTCCTCTGGTGACATACTTTCTCTAGCCAGGCCCTCCCTGCCATTTCCCTTCCTAGCTCCAATAATGCTGTCATATTATGAAGTCATCAACAGATTAAACCATTTCTTAGTCCAGAATGCTCATAATCTAACAGTCCCCTAGAAACACTCTCATGGGGTCATCTAAAGAAGAGCCTTATATAGCACCCTTGGGAAGCTTTCCCCTGCAGGATGCCACAGTCTCCTCTGTTAAGACATCCATGAAAACAGCTCACACTCCAGAATGTTGGAATGGCAGACACACCAGTCCGTGCTCTTGCCTCTTCTAAAAGGGGGCCTGTATTTATACTTCCTAGAGGGTCTGTGTCAACCAGAACACCATGGATAGGAAAGCTCCCCAGAATGAAGTGATGGGTTCTTTTCCACCCCACAGGTCAGAGGAGGCAAGAGAAGGGATGTGTGTGTGACCAGCATATCAACTGACTTCAAGGACTGTATGGGCAAGCTATAGGTCAGAGCTTTGGGCCAGGTTGCTGATTGCAAGGCCTCTCTCATAAATCATGAAAGACAGCTCGTGCACACACACAATCCTTCCATAGGTCTGGCCTAATTCTGTATGAGCTTCACTCTTAAGTGCTGGAAGAGGCAGGCACGTCTTAGTTCTGAGTCACAAGTTGTGAAGAAGCCATCACCCAGGCTGAAGGGATGCATACCCATTATACATGGATTAAGTTGTATTTGTGTGATTTGCGATCAGTAGAGATCTGGCATCATTATTGAAATTAGGAACTGTGTTCTGATCTTGGGACTGTGTGTGTCTATGATTAGCTGGGTGCAAGATAAGTTCCTAGCTAGGACACATGACCAGCTGGAATAACACCCCCCCAAGGCCCTGCCCATATAATCCGGGCTGACATAGGAGAGAGGGACTCTCCGCATGAAATGTGTGGGATGGGGCAATAATTACTTCTGAACTACCCCTACCTTAAATGATTTCTTCTTTCTTTGAGTTCTTATCATGGAAAGACCTCATTTGGAAAATTAATTTATACAGTTTTGAGACATCTTCCCCATTGTTGTCTGGAATTGCTATTTTAATCTTTTGTTACTAATTAACTTTGTGCATGTTCCCAACTTGTCTCCTAACAAGATAGCAAATTCTTCGGGAGAAGGCGTTGTCAGGTCTGTGTTTAAGTGGCAGACAGAGAACAGAATGTAAGCTACGACTCTAAACATGCAACCCTTTGGCCGGGTTTTCTCTTACAGACAAGAAGTGTGGTGAAGGGTGGTAGTTGTGTATAAACCCATATGAGCATGTGGCAGAGCCTGGGTGTGGATCTGGGCAGTCCTCGAGACCCTCTGCTGGGTCTCTGCATATTGCCCTGCACTCACTATGAGCTCAATAAACACCATTTATTCTTGTCATCCTCTACCATCAATGTTTTAAGATGTAGAATTAAAATTTGATGAAGGCCAATTTTCAAATTCCAGGTTTAGTTTCCTGAAAAAAAAAAAAAAAAACAGTCTTAAACTCTGGCTGAGAAATTCAGCTTCAATAGGGGGAAAATTCATATCAGGAAGGCAAATATTGACCCAGGCTCATCCTGAGGGGACTGAGTCAGAAACTCAAGCCCTCTATCCTTTGAATGAAAGGAAGGTGGTTAAGCTCTGCTGATGGCCTGCCTGGAGGCACTTAGCAGCAAGTCACCAGGCATTTTAGAAGCCCTAAGCAGTTAGGGGCTGGCACTAGGCTTGAGGTGGCCTCTGTTCTGACCAGCTTTCCCAATGGGGTTGCCACATTCTTCATGGTTTTGGTAATAGAACTCCCATGTACACCACTTAAGCCACTGCTACTTGTGCTATTTATTTGCTGCTTTTTGTAGCACTTGAGATGGCACTCAGGGATATGTATGTCATTGAGCCTGGCCCAGCATGTCCCCACAGCTCACCACACTCATGGTGCCACATGGATGTGAACCATGGTGGAGTTCATGGTTCCATCTGAAGTCTAAACCTGAGTTCACCATCTGCAGACCGAGGCTGGATCACAGGCTATGTTATTCAGAGATTGGGAGATCTTGTCCTCTATTTTTCCCAGTTCGCCTCCTTCACCTCTTTGTTAATGGATGTAACTGTGCACTTCACAACCACCTACTGTAAGTCAAGAATCGTTGTGTTGCACACAGTGGACTGAAAATATAGAATAAACATGTCCCAGAGATACCACCCTCATCCCCTTCTTCAACCCCACCAGATGCTTACCACCTCTCACAGAAGCCCCTTGCCACTAGTGCAACCCTGCTGCACACATATGTCATGCTCATGGACACTGGGGACAGCAGTCTCTTCTTCATGGCTCCCCAGTGCCTGGCACAATGAGCCTAAACTTAGTGCGTTGTGTCTATTTGAAAGAGCTTTGCTATGTTTGGCATGATAAACTATCCTTAGCAATTAGCTAATGAGGCAGAGCTGTAGCCTATTTAATACCACTCACATGCTCCTGTAATAAGGTGCCAAAAGCACATGCTACTGAGGAGGAAAGAACAATGTGTAAGGGTTCGATGAGTAAACAGCCATGGGTCCAGATAGATAGATAGATAGATAATAGATAGATAGATAGATAGATAGGTAGATGAGTGAATATGGCTAAGACAAAGATTAAAGAGGTGCTATAGTCTGTGAGGAAAAGTAGATAAGAGAATTATTTGGTCCTAGTTACACTGTACCTCATAAAGAATTACAAGAGAAGAAGGCATGATCTGGGAGATCATATATAATTAAATTTGCAATAAGCATGATATCTTTTGGAAGATAGTTACACATTTTAGTAACCGTCAGCTCATCAGCTATCTAACGCAGCTCCTTCTTGCTGCCTTTGAAATCCTTTGTTTCTTTGTCCAGCCTACAGAGAGAAAAGAAGCCAGTGATTTCCCCCTTGTACATTTGGGGAGATAGTGTGAAATAATGTCAGGGAAAGCCTTTTTAATAACGTGTTTCAAATATGCTGACCCAAAGATGATAATTCAAGTGTCCCGTTAAGATTTTTCAAACACCTATTCCTTCTACCTGACTCTCATGGTTTCAGAGAACATGTCTTCATTTTCTAAATCTGGACTTAGTAGAAAGTACCTGAAAAGAGAGAGTGGACCCTAACAATGCTCTCAATTCAAGGCAGAATTATCCCCTCCCTGTTTTGAAATCCCGCATACAATGTGATGTGAAGATTGTATTTTATTGTTTTAGTCCTTGCAAGGGATCCCAACTTTTTATCTTTCATTTCCTTACTCTATGCTTCACACAACTTGGAGAATGATATAAATAATAGAGGAAATGCAGGCATTTCTTTGTAGCCTGCAATAAAAAGTCAATTTATTACTTGATAAATGTCTCCTCTCTACCCCAACTTCTTCCTGCGGCTGAAAATGCTGTTTGAATAAGTAA
Organism: Mastomys natalensis; assembly: GCA_021653895.1. Lineage (NCBI taxonomy): Eukaryota > Metazoa > Chordata > Mammalia > Rodentia > Muridae > Mastomys > Mastomys natalensis. The sequence goes on from JAJTUV010000007.1 coordinate 1,793,947, forward strand.
AATAATTGATTGAATGCATTCAAGCTGTGTGATGTGATGGTTTGAATATGTAGACTTGTATAATTAGCACCACAATTGAGTTGATGAACACAGGCACCACTTCCTATGGTGGCCATCAGAGGGCAAAAATGACTTCACTCTGCAACTGAAAGTCTGGGTCCTTGGACCAATCTCCCAGTACTCTCCTAAGCCACCTCTCAATGCCACTGTTCTAACCTTACCTTCTGGATCTCACTCCGTCCATACCTCTCTGTCTCTAGCTCTCTCTCTCTCTCTCTCTCTCTCTCTCTCTCTCTCTCTCTCTCTCTCTCTCTCTCTCATATCAGCAGAGATTTAAACTTCTGGAGGTGACAATCATGTTTTTCATCCAGGGTCTTTCATTAGATTGGTCCTCCTCCCTAATTGGGCTGACCAGTGAGTCCCAGGGATCTTCCTGTCTCCAACTACCCAGCTCTGCAATTATAATGTATCCAATACTCATCATTAAAAAAAAAAAGAAAGAAAAAAAAAAAAAAGAGCAGTCCAGGGGATCAAGTTCAGACCCTCAGATTTGCAAGACAAACACTTTAGCAGAGCCATCACCATGGCCCCTTTGACTTTTTCATTATGTCTGACAGGTAATGGTCATGTACATGTTCCTCTTTGGTGGCTTATTTCACTGAGTTCAATGTCCTGTCCACACACTTTGTCCCAGAGGACAACATTGCCTTCCTTCCATAGAGCATACCCTCAAATCAGAAGGTTCCTGCATGCTTTATTCACACCCAAAACCCAAGGCTGTATTTGAACTGGCCTCAGATGAGATTGTTCTTAGACTTGGATATCAAAACTTGTCAGCACTGGGAGGCATCTTTGAGGGGCATTTAGTTCAAACATATAATTCAATAGACAAGAACCTTAAGACCCACAGAGGTTAAGTAACTGGTTGATGATAACACTGTTGGCTGGCAGAAAATAAGACTGGCTGTGTGTGCACACACAAAGATACATACATACATACACACATACACACACACAAAGACACAGACACACACAGAAACACACACATGCATAAGCACACTTACATCAACACACACACACAACACATACATACACACACACACACACACACACACACACACACACACACAGCCTCATATACAGAATCCAAAACAGAAGAGGAAAGATCTTCACTCAGCAGAGGTCGGCACTGTGAGAGGTACTAGTAACCCTGTCTCTCTGGAGAGTCAGAGCTCTCTGCAGTGCTGAGATGCATCAGAAATCCCCAGGATCCACCACTGACTCTTGAGAGCACAGACTTTGAAGTTACTTTGAAGTCTGTCTTTGCTTGTGACTTGGTTCCTTCAGCAGTGTATAGTAGATGCAGGCCAATGATTTCCTTTTCCATACAATGGGCAAGCCAGTGACTGTGAACTTTGCCCAGACATTGGCTGATGTGTTACTGACCTTGAAAAACTAAGATCATAGGAAGTGATGGTTCCATCGGACACTTTCCTCAGCCACATCCTCAATTAAAAACAAACAAACAACACCAGTTTTTACCATCCAGCTCCTTGACCCTGGCTCAAAATGAGTTAGGTTGCAACACTCATCAAAGGGGGTTTTAGTGTGTGCATGTATGTCTCTATGTGCATGAACATACTTGCAAAAGTCCATGCACCCACCCCACCACACACAGAGGCATGTAGAATCTACAGGGGAGCCCTGGTGTCCTGCTCTGCCATTCCTCTCTTATCCCCAAGGTTCCTCTCTGAAATTGGATCTTGCCATATTTTTTTTTTTTTTCAGCTAGGCTGGTGGCCAGCAAGCGCCGTCACTCTGCTGTCTCTTTCTCCAAAGTGCTGCCATCTACTTCATGTACTGGGTCTGTGCAGCTTGGTAAAAGGAAAGTAAAAACATACAGTGTCTCAAGTTTAACTCAAGGAGCTGGTTGAATTTATAACCAGATAATAACTTCCTGTGACTAGACTGGAAATGAGAGCACCATAGAATGACTGAGACTTGTTCATGGCAAATACCTGCAATATATAGTTGGTCCACATCATCAAGCCAGACTACTAAGATGCTCAGGCCACCATCTGAATGATGGGTGGGAATGGTAATACTTACAAAGAAGAGATGAGGAGTCAAGTTCCCATTTGAAGGATGAGGACTACAATTTCACCACAGGGAAATCTCAGCCCATTGAAGTGATAAACCTTCTAGCACTCAGACACCTGCTTGTAATCCAAACCCTCACAGAAGCTGAAGCTGGAGGATTTCTGTGAGTTTAAGGACAGCTTAGCTGACACAGTAAGTTCAAGGCTATCTTGAACTATATAGTGAGATTTTTGTCTCTAGACAAATGAATACATGAAGAAATGAATACATAAATAAGTAGAATGAGGAGACCAAAGGAAAGCTATACAATCTGCTAGAGTTCCCAGGGAATGGCTAACTCAAAGTCCAGTGGTTTCTGAGTTTACCAATCTCTACAGAGTGCCAGTGTGCCACAATGCAATAGATGATTTGACCCAGGATATGGGATTGACAGATATAAGCCAATTAAATTTTGAACGACAAGTGCCAACATAAAATAAAGAAGCTGATCATGAGCCATCCTTTCTGATCATAGTAGCGAACAGAAGCCACTGCTGCTGAGATCACTGCTGCTCTCTGACAAGCACAGACAAACTGATGGCATCTGGGAATATGTCAAACACACATAAGTTATGCCAGAAGACGGGTTCGGATGCACTCGGAGCATTGGAAAGACTTTTTAACAACAGTATTATCCCCTCCCAGGGCAATTACTTTGAAGGAAAGTGTACCTAGATAGAAGCTATTTTTACAACTGTATTTTCCTATGCTCCTTAGTAATTATAAATCTCTTTAGGGCTAAGCATTAATTCGATTAATTAATGAATGCATGTATTTGTTTGGAGAGATTTACTGAGTATCTACAAGCAATGGCAGCATTCTCTGTGCTAAAGGCAAAACAAAGGCTTCTGACAAGATGTTTGCTCTCAGAGGGCACATAATCTAGTTGTTGTGGGAGTCACAAAGCTGAATTCATTAAGGAATGAGGAAGAATATGATTAAAGATCTGATGAGTGACAGACAATATCTACTGATAGAACATATGAAAACCGTGACAGATTTGCAAGTAAAACATTCAGAGAAGGTTTTGTTGAGAAGAGGGGACTGAACAGCCAGCCAAACCAACAAACTTCACACAAACCAACAAACTGCAAAGAAAAGTAGCTTTTGGTTGAAGATGGGGAAGGACACTGAAGCAGGTGGATTTGGACTTTAAACCTGACACCTCCTGCAATAGTATGAATCTTAAATGTCTCCAGATGGATGGTGTGTGAAGGTTTGGTCCCCAAGGTTATGCTTTGGGTGACATGACGGAAGCTTTAACAGGTGAGGCCTAGGGAGTAGTGGTCCAGTCCTATGAGGGAAGCCTCTAGACAGGATTTGGAGTGGGATGCTGGCAGCCTGGCTCTTCCTCTTTCTCTATCTGCCTCATGCACAGTGTAGCTTTGATATATCCTCCCATCAGAATGTGAAGACTTGGACCCCAGTCAATGGAGACCATCTGTCAAAATCATGATCCCAAATATGACATTTTTCCCTCAGAAATTGATTATCTCAGGGATTTCATATAACAGAAAGCACAATTACAGATCTTTTTCTTATCATGATGTAACAAATATATTTTGAACATACATTCATTAAACAAATATTTTCTGAGCATACACCATGAACCTGACAAGGTTCTAGAGGGAGAGAAGAAATGATCATCAAACATTGACAAGGTTTCTAGCATTAAGGGCCTCGGTTTCCAATGGGAGATGCAATAATTAACAAAAGCAGCAACAACAAAACAAGCAAACAAAACCAGAGCCAGCTAAGTGAATAAGGATGTGAACCTCTCTTAGGATCAATGGGAAATCTTGTCTGTCAGTTTGGCCAGAATTTAAGAAGAGAATCCTACTAAACCAGTTTATTATAAATCACTTCTCATACCCTTCATGTTCTTTCAAGCCCCTTTTTCTCCATCTTGATATCTAAGCAGATTTTCTGGGTAATTTCTCATGCACTGCCTTCTCTTGCACACTGCTTATCTCTGTGATACTGAATTCAGTCTATTGTCCCTTTTATAACAATCTCCCTGTTTCCCCATACAGCAGTGGACTTGCACAAGGATTCCCTTGTCCTTTAACCAGTATCTGTCAATTCTTTCTTGAACAACCTTTGAATCAGTGGTGGTCATATTGCTGCTGTGGAGGAGAGATCTTTAAGGTCATGGCTCTGCTGTCAAAGTGGAACAAGAAGAACTCCCAAGGGAAATTATTCCTTTGCTACAATTCAGTGAGAAGTTGCACCTAACTTGAGAAAAGACAGAGGAAAGAGCCCTGAAGCCCATTGTAGTAGAATATGCAAATATCCTGCTTGACAAGTCTGAGGAAAGAAGGAGGTTGAGTGTTGTCTACCTCATGGAAGCAGCTCAGTGTTGTACGAAAGCTGATAGTTTACCAGCATCTAACTCAACAAGTAAGAACAAACAAAACTCAGTAGCTCTCTCTTTCTCTCTTCATTCTGGTTCCTCTCATCTCTTCCCGTCCTATGCAACCCATGTCCATGGCAGAACTCAACTATCTCTTTAGGCTTTTTACTTTTCTCTTCTAATCTCACTAACTAATAGACCTATGATTTCTGTGTCATTACAAATGTGGAGTCATTTTCCTCTGTCATTTCACTGTAGACTCATGGCGTTTGGCATGGGTTAAGATTCTCCTAGGACATTCTCTCTCCTCATCCTGTACTAGGAAAAAAAAATAACCTTTCTGAATAGGAAATACGATTCTCTTAATTGGGATGATTGAATGACTCTGACCATCTATGTATCATTACTCATCCTCCTGACATCTTAGGAAAATCACCCCAAAATGTATCAAGCTTTACTTTGCAATATTTTTCCATTAATGCAGGGTTAAGCAGGCCTCTGTCAGTACTCAGTATAACCCACCAGGACTTGCCAAAGAGAGCAGTTGTCTTTTGGTATCCAGACAAAAGTAAATGGTGTTCAAAAAATGTATGGAATGCATTTTTCTCACAACCTCTCCACACAGGTGTATGCACATACACCCCCATACCTGTTTCCCCACAGCATGCATTCTTGAATGAGTCAGAAGCCTCCCAGTCCTTGTACACGTGACAAGTCTTTTGTCTCTCCTCTCACTTTCTATATTTCTCTACTGTGACTCACAAAACAGTCTGTGTTCTGTGATGACCACCTTCCCCTCTAGACTCTAAACAGTAGAGGATGGGGATTCAATTCTGCTATCTTTATATACTCAGTTCAACAGTAATTTTAGTGAACAATCCCTGGCCCATTTAACCTGGTAATAATCCTTTCCTTTCTGAGACAAATTCCCGGTACACAGTTATAACGTCTCGGTATAGAACACACGGCTGTCACCTCAGCTACAGTTAACTGGTGCTGTGGCCTAAATATCTGAACATTTCAGCATTCCAACTAAATAAAATCACATTATTACGATGTGGTACTATTAGGAGGTGGGGGCTTTATGAACTGATTGAGTTGTGAAGGGAAGACCCTAAAGAATGGTGCTGCCGGCCTTCCTCTTCCCTCTAGCAGCTACAGCTACCCTTTCTAGATGTAACATGCCAGCACAGAGACTGTGGATTCCAGAACTGAGAGACAGAGAGAAACAAATTATGTTTTCTGGGTGTTTGTTTGTTTGTTTTTCGTTATTTCAATAAATCAACTCAATGATGGTATTTTTTATAATTACAGAGAATGTGATGTTCATTTTCATTGTCAATATGACTGACCTTAAGAACACCTAGGAGACAGGCCTCTGGGTAATGTGAACGAACTTTAGCTAATGGAGAAAAGACCCTGCACAGGGCTGCACCATCTCTGTCATCTCATTACCTGTGGTCTCTGACTGAATAAAGAGCAAAGAAGAAAAGAGCAGACCAACTAGCATCAATCATTGCTCTCTGCTTCCTAACTGCAGCTACAATGTCACCAGTCTCCAC